>OU015637.1:6250000-7500000 GCA_907165235.1 Zeuzera pyrina
TTATATTAATCTGGAAAATAAAGAAAAACAGAAAATGAGTGGAGATAGAGTTTACTCCTTTTATAAGCAACAGTTTCCTGTAACTACCGAAATACCGAAATACATACTGATAAGACTGGCGACAAAGTACGATATTGTATATTAATGTTGTATCCATAAAGAGAAAAGGCGGGAACCTTTTTATAATTTCCAAGTATTTACAGATAGAAACAGATTTTTAATTTTCTGAAAATAGCGCAAAATACAATAAGTATCGCATTTTTTGGCTAGTCTCTCTAAAAATGTTCACTTAGTGTTTATCTCATTTCACTGAAGAATTGAAAGAGTATTTCCAAGTATGTAGAAATCAATTTCTCTTCCAAATTAAAAAAAGTCAATGATGTACAAAACAGAATAAGTGGTCTATGGTCCGAGGCTATTTATTCAGGCGACGCATTGGAAATTTTGACGGCCGGAATCTCAATTTTTCTAAATGATTACAAAAGGAGAGAAAACTATATTTGGTAACCTAATTCTTCATTTATTGACTTTCTTTTGCCAGTTGTGATACACGATTGGCTAACTTTTGTAACACAAAAAAAATATCAAAGAAACCTCTTTTAAAACAGAGATTTACATTTTTCGGAGTAGTGGGACCGATTTATGTTTCTAAATTTTCTGTATAGTTTAATCTAAATATATTCTTTAAAATATCAGTTGGATTTTTTAAAATTAATTGTAGTTTTTAAAATCAACGAAAATAGCTGCCTTTTCGTATTTTTCGTAAGCTAGCGCGCGCACGTTTGCATAGAGCAGAAGGGCTTAACGGTGGCTCTCTGTATTTTTCTGTATTTTAATATATTAATATGAGATATTATGTTTTTAGTACATAGATAGATAGATAGATAAAACGTTTATTCATACAGTCACACACATGCCATTACGATCTTACATATAGCTATAGCGCAGATTAAATAGGTACTACCGTAAATAAGTATAGTATTAAATAAGATAAAATAAAATAAAACAAAAACTTAAAACTATTTACAGCAAAATAGCACAACACGTGTGTGTTGCAGCTGTACGTAAAGGTGATGGCTCAGAGTATAGTTTGCCCATAAGAGCAAAACTCATACTCTGCCACAACCTACTTGTGTTCTTAAATTTAAAATTGTACAAAATGATTATTAAATATCATTTTCTAAGAAGATCTCTTTGTGATTTTTAGGCATTTTAATGACTTTTTCTGTCTTGGATTTGTTATAACCATGTAAATTAATCTTAATCACAAGTAAAGGCCCGCATTTTAATTTGCCGAATATTTTAATTTTCACCTGTATAAATCTGAAATATCTCATCAATATTGACGGTTATACTCCATAATCTCAAAAACTGACTTTAACACCTATATTACTAATTGTCTTCGCGCTGTATACCTAGCGGTGTAGTCAAAGAGGTCGGAGTGCCTGCGGTCCTTACATACTTCTTTCGCCTCCTCGAATACAATTATGTATAGATGTATTACTAATTATAAATACAAATACAGAATTGATAAAGTACATTTCACTTTATGATTGTATTAGCAATTATCAATATGATCATTATTATCGCTTCAATCGAATAAGATAGCTTAAGATAACTTTGAAACCCATATGTATACATGCTGTTACATAGCTAAATATAACATATACAAGGATTAGATCACAAACTACTGACCTATTATATTGCCTCTATTGTATGAAGGCACACATCGATATTGTGAACAAAGGTGTCTTACCAAGACAGATTACCCAGAGACCTAAATAGACCTAGGACCTAGCCGTGAGATTATGTGTGACCACTTGGACGGTACACACGGATATTAATTTCAACAGACATGCCAATTTATTTATTTATATTATTTTATATTTTTTTATTTATTTATTATGTATTTATTATATATTATATCTTATAAATTTTTGGGCTTATCTGATTAATAAGCACCCAACTTCGGGGTTCATACTACGAGACTTTATTAATACGAAGCAGCTGTGAATGAACCATTGATGCGAAGGTAGTACTTATTTCTGTTTTATAAGCCAAGTCTCCCAAATATAGTGTCATAATAAAGTGTCTTTATGCTTCGAAAGGCATGTTAATTCGTTGATCCAACAGCGGTAGCGGTGAAAGTCTAATGAAATTAAAGTGACCTATTTTCTCCTCCTTGGACTGTTAACCATAGTTTTCCAATAATAACAAACTTGTGCGATGAAAATTTTACACGTATGTACACAGGTCGCTACATCTCAGACGTGGCAGTAGCTTACTGACCATATTAATCTGACTATTGACAACAACATTATTCAGGCCCCAAGGAATTACGTACATTCCAACGTAGTATTAACTCTGATGGTACAATCTAACGTTTTGTCAAGTTTTCTGCAATAATTCTACATATTATGTATGTCAATATCACATTTATATATTCAATCAACGTAGGGATGGTTGTAACTTGTACTGCATTTAATGGGAACGAGCTAAATAAATTAGATAATCATTTTTATAAAAGTAAAATAACACGATGTGTTCTATTGTTAATGCACAATAGCGCAATGCGGAGTAGTGTCTAATGTGTAGTGTTAGTTCCACATTAATTTTAATCACAAATTACCCACATGTGATATTATGTAATATTTTAGTAACAAGAAAGAGGGTAGTAGGGCTGCATAAAAGCCTGATTTTGGTCGTGTAAGAGGTCAGTTATTAAGAAGCCGTTGAATAGTCAAGTGCATAATAGTTGTGATGAAGAATTGATAACGTGTTCATAGTGATCAGTGCTCCCGTTACATTTCATAATTAACAGTAGTGTGTAATGACTTCAGACTCCGAATGCATTCAGGCAGGTCTCTAACTTGTTCTTTTTAACTGTTTATTGCATTTTTATTACGTTTCATGCGCAGAACCTAACACATCAATATCTAGACTCAAAATAATCCTAATGCGCTATTTGCATGAATATCAATAAAACTCTTAACAGTAAGTACACATTACAAGAGGTTTTTTTAATACTTAGCAGAGCAATCCCAACCGAAATTGAAAAAGATACCGCCTCATGCACGATCACACCTTGCGTTTTATAGTACCTCCCTTTGAGGAATGCCGCCTATCCATGGAAGAAAATGTACATTAAGTTGTGGTTTTATCCTTGAATTAGACAGACTATCCGCATCTGAAGCCTATGTAATTACTCTGTCCTAAGACAATAACTGGTTGATCATCTGTCATATTGAAGAATAGTGTAACAATTGTTTTGATAAATGTTCTATCTATCTGTAATTTTTCTAATATAACTGTCTAGCATTTACTCATTGTCATTACAAGTATTAATTTCATAAGTTACTTAAGTTATTACCACAAAATGTTTATTATTATATTTCTAGTAATATATTGAGAGTTATTTGCATAACATTTTAAGCATTTCAATTTCGATCAAAAACACAAGCGTCAGAATAAACTTAATAATAAATATCTGTATTTTACAGTCCTACGCCGCTACTTTTTACCGAGTATACTTAAAGCACAGTACAAGTAAGCATACAGTATGCTATCTCGGCAGTGTCCTAGAGATAATTACCTACGGTCGTTTGGTACGTAAACGCGCAATAGGGCTACCGACTTGGACTGAATGTTTTTCTTGGGTTACTTATTTGATAATAGGTACTATATTAAATTGTCATATTATCTTTTCATTTTATATTATTGCAAATTTAATACGTTTTTATTTATATAATTTTACTAGTATTTTATATCTAATTTCAAAAGTTTGTGAGTTAGTATGGTGGAAATGGACAAAAAAAATGCTTTTTTATGTGCAGTATAATTAAAAATCAGCAATAAATTAACTAGATCATTATGATAATATATTTCCTACAAATTAGCTACAGAGAAATATTTCTGGTTTCGATATAGATGTATTCAAACACTGAACATTGTGCTCGTAAACTTGATTGACATAATATTTAGTCAATTAATGCGCAGGAGCGTCTCATAACGTCCGACGACAACCGCGGCGCGCTCGCGACTGTCGTATGTCGAGATTTCGAGCGCGTTGTTTGGGAGCGTTTGTATGAAGATAGCATACTGTATGCTTACTTGTACTGTGCTTAAAGTAAGGAGAGGCACTGGAAACGTGCTTTTTTCCACATATTGCCTTTGAGAAAATTAAATAAACTGCAACAACGCATCATAAGCATGCTTATACAACGTACCTCAAAGGAACTGTTTCCATAACACAATGTTAAATAAAAAAGTTTTCTATTTCATTGTATCTAATTCTTTCATAGATCAGTAATAGTCCAAAAATTTTATGCCTAACATATACTATGTCACTATTAATTTTAAATTAAAAAAATATCCGAAAAATTTTTTACACTATTTTTTACGTTTTAATAACAAATTTAAGTTTAATACGAGGTTAATTAAAAAATTAAAAATTAAATAATCCCAAATACTTATTTTTTTTTAATAATCATTATTATTTCTCATCATTATTGCTATAAAGACTGTCAAGGCGTGTTTTATTCTGCCTTCATTTTCTGTCTACTCTGAATGGAAAATGGCAAAGTTATCTATGTATGTATAAATTAATTTATTTTTCATGTAGTATTTTGATGTAAAGAACTTGTTTTAGAAAAAAGTATAATGGTATAAAAATAATATAACTTATTCTAGCTATTTCTTCGATCACAAATAAAAAACTAGATACACAATCAACGCTCCAAAAATGTCCGAACCAAATGTGCGCTCAAATGAGTATTTGAGCAAAACGCTAACAACGAACATGTCAAAGTGCTCCTTCAAAAATTGCAAAAATAACACATCTAGAACGCTAAAAAAAGACGCGAGTTCTTATTTTCGGTTAATAAATAAATTATATTACGTGTTCATTATTTTTTAATTCGTAATCATATTTTGAAATATTGCCTGACAATATTTGTCTTATCCGTGTCACTTTCACGTAACAAATCAACGTAGCAACATAGCAACCCAAATAGATTATTTGAATTATATTTTATGCACGTGACGTAAGATTGCATTTTAAATATCTTATTTAACAAACTTCGTTTCAATGTCATGCAAGAGTCGTACGAGCGTTTATAACCTTATGGTTTGACAGTAAGGTCTACTTTAGATTAACACAATATTGCCGATAATACTTTACGATATTAAAAATGTATACGTCAATTCGGACAATAATTTGTTTAAATTTTATAGGAGATTGTGAATCTAGTTCTTCATTTGTGATCTAGTTAGAAGTGGTCTAGAAGACCTATTTGATTTAAAATTGCTTTGCGTAGAATATTATAAAAAATTACCTGCTTCGAAAGTATTTCTAATTTTTTTCTTTGAAATCCATCCTCTTTGGACATTTGTAACATTTTTTTTTCTATGCTGGATTATAGTTCGAAGTTATACGCATATAAGCATCTCAAAACGAATCTATACGCGTTTCACAAGAAAACTTGTGCCCAATATTTTGAATTGAACATGTGAATAATTGGACCCATTCGCAAATTTACAATAATATAACACTTTCATTGTTACTACAATGATCTGTTTAATTTCATTGTAAAATATTATTGTAAACATTATATTGTACTAGATATTTATGAGAACAGCTGACCGGACCAGGCTTAGTGTACGCCGAGGAGACAATGATATTGCGTGTCAGTGCAATACCGAGGTCCATAGCAATAGCTCGTCGAGAATGGAAGTAAATTTAAGAATATTATATATAATTGCGTTCTTATTCTCTGTAAGTATCTCTTTTGTAATCGCATAGTGTTTTCAAGCAGTGATGAATGTTGAAATGACCTGTATTGTGATTAATGCAGTCGTGGTGCAATCGCAGAGTGCTATGTTAAAAAATTGGGAAAAATTTGGTCATCCAAGGCCATCCAAGTAACGCCTCTAAATCAAAGGGTACATTAGTGAACTTATCATATCCAAGTTCTTCTGAAAGCTTAATAATGCCTCCGTTAAGTTTGAACTCAACAGGATTTATGTTTGCTGCGCTATCCTTCGAAGAAAATAACTTACATTTATTGTTTTTATATGTATGTTCATCGATATTTCCGCCATTTTTGCACCGATTTTGACGATTTTGATTATCTTTTTTTTATTTGAAAAAGTATATGAACAGGGGGTTCCATAGAAAATAAATGTAGATCTGATGACGGAGTACTGTATATACAAAAAACTCTTCAGTGTTTCATATATTTTAATGGTCCTTATATTTAATGTTCCGTTTCAGACTTGGAAAAAAGTTAGTTTGTAGTAGACTATAATATACTTAGTAAGACTTTTCAATAGCTATAGGGTGATTTTCTTCGGTTGAAAATACATACTGTCGGATATATTTTTCGTGGTATGCATGATATCTCTTCATTAAATATTTGAGTTTGCGACATGGTCTAAATGAAATCGAATCACTTTACAAATTGTTCGGATATCCTTTTAATGCATAATAACGAGTACCTTAAAACTATAAACCATTTAACTAACACATTTGAACATTTTGACATGTAGTAGCAAACATTTTTCGTTTCTGCTTCCAGACAAAATCCAACGCGGAATCATCTGAAGAGCATCATCCATACCTATATACGAACTCATACTCATCTTCCACCGTAAATTCCAACGAGATATTCACGAATAGCCTCTCCATACTTTCAGAAGAACCATCCACAACGAATGGCACGGATGAGGACTTCCTTTTGAAGAATATGCCGACTCAGTTCGTGGAATTTCGCGCGATACTATCTACTACATCACCGTCAATCACGGCTTCGACGCCATCACAGTACTTACAGAAAGGTGAAACTACGGCAGAAAGAATAAAAAGTACTACAACGACCGAGTCAACGACATCTACCGCTGCTAAGAACCCAAAAATGAATCTCTTATCAAATACAAATAATGCACAAAAAGGTTTACTGGACTTACTTTTCCCTCCATTGAGAGTGAGAACGTTTAAAAACGTGTTCGATACGTTGAAGCGTGTATTGTCTTATACATTTTGATTCTCTTAGGTACCTACTTACTCTTATGACGGCATTATTTTGTCTTTTTTGTAAATAATAATGTATTGAACATTGCACGTTATTTATTGTTGCCATAAAAATGTTTCTAAACTACATCTTTTTTTTTAAGCCGTATTGTAAATATAGTAATTTTAAGTTTATTCTATTGTTGCGTAAATGAAAATTATGGGTTAAGATAATATGTGTTTTCAAAACGAAAATTTCAGCTTCAATTCTCGCTGGGTTATCACGTAAAAATTTGCAGGTATTGATAGTTGCACCGCCGTCGCACGATAAGTGTCTAAAGTTGATATCACTTTGATATCATTGCTCGTTTTGACAATAAATGTTGCGTTAGATTCGACTATCACATACTAGCCGCAATTATATATTAAGGCGACGCATTGATAAACAATAATTTAATCTAAAATAGACCTTCTGCTCTATGCAAACGTGCGCGCGCTAGCTTACGAATAATACGAAATAGCAGTTATATTCGTTAATTTTAAAAACTATAATCAATTTAAAAAAAATTCAATTGCCATTTTGTAGAATATGTTTAGATTAAAGTATATAGAAAATTCAGAAACATAAATCGGTCCCGTTACTCCGAAAAATGTAAATCTCTGTTTTAAAAAAGGTTTTTTAACATTTCTTTGTTTTACAAAAGTTACCAATCGTGTATCACAACTGACAAAATAAAGTCAACAAAATGATGAAACAGGTTACAAAATATCACTTTCATACGTTTTGTAGTCAATCCAATGCCTCTACAATGACTACAATGTTTTGTCTTCCAATGCGTCGTCGCATTTAAATCAGTCTGATCTGGTGTCTGGGGGTAATTCATCCCGTTTCTTGTGTGATATCTACAATATAAAACTACTTAGTTTGCGGTCACACAATCTGATTACCAAAAGTTTTATTTTAATTAAATATTGATTTTATTTGTGAAAAATTATTGATTAATTACAATATATGATTACAAGTAGCTTAACTACGATATTTCATTTTAAACTTACTGCTAGGCATTACTAATGTTTATTTTGTTTGCACACAAAAATCGTTGTTTCGTTGGATTTTGGGTTTGATTTTGTTGAATAAATAAAATAAATGGGAATTATGTTGCCTTGTTAATTTATATTTTATGTACCTGTTTTAAACAATATTCGGCTAAAAATAACAAGTGACATCGAAAACGCATTATTAGTTGTTATATTTATTATTATATAAAAACAAAACGTTTGAAATATTCATTCGCTTTTTGTGATTGATACCTTCATACATACATACATATCTTCACTTCATGCTGTATCGCTAACGGGGTAGTCAGAGAGGATAGAGCGCCAAGCGTCGCGGTCTTTACATACTTCTTTCTCTTCTTCAAATCTCATTCTCCTCACACATATTCGCCTTGGTATGCAAGTGCTTTTGACATTTCCATCTTATACTTGTCTAATATCACAAATGACCCCAAAAAATTTTGTCTTACGAACCCTAACACTAACCTATAAGATCAAAATCGTCTCACTCGCGACTCTCTATCCCAATAACGAATACAATCTAACTTAAAAATCTCGAAAAAAATTAATAATGTGTTGCGACAATTAAGAATAGTTTTACATTTTTTTTCTTAATAATTAATAACAAATTACAAACTATAACACGTTGTCACGAATAGCTAACTACGAACAATTAACAGCTAATCCCGCAGAATGATGTAGAATGATCCAGATTTTTTTTTTTGGTTTCTGAGAGGCGAAATTAAACCCCCGCGGGCTACCCAGCCGGACTCTACGCCGACTGGGGAGTGTCGGACTCGAACCGACTAAACAAAACCCCTCTTTGCTGTTAGCCCTAGTGGCTTTTACAGCGTCACAGGTCGCGTTGGGGCGAGCGCTGAAGGCGCCCTGCCAGATGGTCGACCGCCTGAGGGTTCCTCCAGCCGAGGGATGCCTCGTATGGAGGGCGGACCTCGGGCTCAAGGCGTCGCCAGGGGAGCTTTCCGCACCTGCGTGCATCTTAACGGGCTTCCTATTCGGGTGAGCGCCGGGCCTCTAGCGGACCCGGCCGGCGAGGCGGCTGAGGGCCGGTTAGTGTGCCTAGTGTTCCGTGTGGCAGTTTGTGGCTTAAGGCCCGCGTGTGTGCGTGTAGAGCTACGTGATCGAGCTTCTAAACGTGAGACCCTACGGGTGTCGCGGGGGTCGTCCTCGCCTCCGCCGGTGGGGGCGGTGCGGTCGTAGTGTGTAGGTTGGCATGTTCGAGTTCGAACGTGTAATGTCGTCGTCGCTGTCGCCTAACACATGTCTAGGCCTACGATAGCGTTTGCGGACGCGGGTTTCGGGGGTGTACGATGACGCCCTGACCACTAAGGGGTTCAGGTGTAAGGAGGAACGGTGAAAGAAGCGTTGGGACGCCTCTTTTAGATATTGAGTTATAGAGGGCAATTCTAGGTCGTAGTGGAGATCTACGTTGCGCACGTAAGGAGGGGCACCGGTGGCCCTGCGCATGAACCTATTCTGAATATCTTGGAGGGAGTTGATGTGAGAGCGCGCAGCGTGAGCGAATACTACACTGGCGTACGTCATGATAGGCCTGACGCACGTCTTATATAAGGTAACTTTATGTCTGTGGGACATTTTGCTTTTAGCGCAAATGAGCATGTTGAGACGACCGAGGACGAACGCGGCGCGGTCGCGGACCGTTTTGATGTGTTGGCCGAAGGTCATGGCACTGTCAAGTGTGACTCCTAATTTAATATTTGACTTTCCTAATCCAAGGGATATCCTGGCCGAAGAGCGTGATAGTACGGAGAGTGTTAGCGCGGCGGGCGCGGCTGGTTGTCGTTCCCCTCGAGAAATACACGGCGGCGCTTTTCTCGGGGTTGACTTCGATTCTCCAAAGACGGAACCACTCGCCTAAGCTCATGACCGCGACTTGGAGGAGTTGGGAGACTCTGAGGCGACTACGGTCTGATGTGAACAGTGCGGTATCGTCTGCGAATAGGGCGAGCTCTACACCGGGGGTTCTGGGGACGTCGTTCGTGTAGAGCGAGTAGAGTGTGGGCGATAAAACGGAGCCCTGTGGGACGCCTGCCCTGATGGGGCGGGGAGAGGAGAGCACCCCTTCGACTCTATAGCGGAAGGAGCGGTCCGACAAAAAGTCCCGTACTATGCGTACGAGATCGTCGGACACGCCGAGCCGGCGCAGCTTGTACACCAGCCCGGCGTGCCAGACTTTGTCGAACGCCTTCGCTACATCGAAGAAGAGGGCCCCCGTGCCTATAGTGCGACTCGGGCGGTTAAGGCCCTCCAGGATGTGTTCCGTGAGGCGGTGCACTTGTTGTATGCAATGATCCAGATCTTGACGTGCTTCAGCTTATATAGACTTGCTGACGTCACTTCTCCCACGACTTAGCGACAGTATATATGGCAGGCGGGTTGCAACGTCAACTAGGCCGATCCGACGACAGTAGTGACATCTCGCTCAGTTCAACAGACTGGCATGACGTCACTTCCTTTTACGACTAGGAAGGAGGAAGTTTTGGAAGGCTGAAAATAATAATAATCATAATAATAATACTCCAGACAATTACATCGATTGACCCTAACTAAGCAGTAAGCTTGTACTATGGGTACCACACAACGAACTCTGAGGGAGTTTCCAGTAACACCCAGACTCCAAGCCAATTTAGAAAAGTTCATTTCCTAAATTGACCTGACTTGGAATCGAGCCCGGGACCCTAGCTTGGAAAGCAGATGCATATGCCATTGCACCAACGGGCAAGTCATAGTAATAGGTTTGGCATGCTGGCTGGTTGGATTGGCTAACCCGACGGGGCTGGCAAGCCCGGCGGAGCTTGCTAGCTTGGTTTGACTGGCGAGGCTGACTGGCCTGAGCGTCTAGACAAGTTTTATACAGCGCTTTTCACACGACTTTACTTTTCGTTTGATTATATAAAAAGTTAATAACGTTTGACAATCAATTTAAAATTCGTTATGTTAAATCCACGTGGTATTTGTCATTCGTTTCTACTAGCGTTTACGACAATTGAGCCACTTGTCTAGGGCCCCTGGCTCGGCTACATCGGCAATGTGGCGCCTTGCTTCGTTACGAACGTTTAAATGATTACCAAATTATTGATCTGCTTCTAGTGTTCTATTTTTGATATTTCCGTTATTAGATTTATACTAAATACAGTGCGAGATTACTGTACATACATATGTGTAGTATATCTTAAGAGAATCTGCTGGTATCTAAGGTTGGTATCGTTTTGTCGAACAATTTTATTTTACCTGTATAATAAAACATACTCGTACGAGATGAATTTCCGCAAGAAATCTTAGCCAATACAATATTATAAATTTTGAATTAATAAGGAATTAGTAAAATAGCGTATTGTATAATGAGTGCAATAACAATGCTTTATCGTAGTTAACGGAGTATACTACAAAGGCTACTACTTTATATTCTCACTTTTTACACACGGAAGTAACTCTCTTAGGCATAGGTTAGGTTGTTTGAATGGGAATAATGTTTTATTTGCTACAATGCGAATAGTTACATAAAACACAGACGGACAGAACATAACATTTTTTTGGAAAATTCAATATTATAGCTTCTACAGCACGACAGTCATTCAACATCACCCAAAAAATCATATCCCATCATGCTGGTTATCGAAAGACCATTTTAAAAATATATTTATAATATTCAGAGCAAAGATATACAATATAAGAAAGTCATCAAAGTAATAAGTCATAAAACTAACATGCGATTACGCATTTTAGAAAAACATACAAACGAAGTCGGAGAACCGGAAACAATAAGCTAGGGAAAATATAATAATAGCCTTCCGATTCGTACAATAATTAATAGACGGGCAAAAAATTATAATTATTTCATCCTGTTTGCAAGTTTTTCTTAAATGCGTAGTTTGATTTTATTTTTATTACTTATATTTTTCTATTTGGGATGGACAGAGTATCAAACAAGTACAAATAAGCAAAGTAACATAAAAACGAATTTTATCGGGAAAATTCCCAGAATTTAGAAATATTTCCATCAATTTACTCATCAATTTTGGATCTTTTCGGGAATGACACATCTGAGAACATGTTTATTACACTAAGCGCTATTATCTCTTCGCCGTTTTTTACTACCCGAGCAAGCGCCAACACATTCTAAAGTACATTTTACTTTCTCTCATAAATCGCCACCGAAGCATTCAAGAATAAATAGTAAGGCCTTATAAGTACTCAACACGACATTGCACACTTGACTAAAACGTGATTCACGGTGATTGCACTAATTACACTCGACACGAAAGCTCTGTAGCGCTTTAGGTAAAGCGCTTCAGGCACTGTGTTACAAGCGAACGAGGGTACTATACCCTCAGAGGCACTTGTCTCCAATTAATTTTTTGGATTAACGCCAAATCGCTTGAGAAACTATTTCTTAACTTGTAATTAAATCACTGCAATATTTTCACAAGTAATTTCCTTTACGTATGTACGTACATATGTACAATTGTAAACATTTATTTCAATTTTTGAAAGTATCGTAGTCACTTATAGCCACATTATAGCATAACAATCACTAGCAATTCTCCAAAGCCAATGTTTGATATTACGACTGATCACTGATCATGATCAGAAATCTAGATTTATAATGGTAAATTATTTTCAAATTATATTTGGATTCCTTTTAGTAATTTTAATCCTACAGTAAATTTAAAAGAATGCCAATGATCTTGATAAACAATTGTCCCAAATATTTTACATTTTTTAATTTCTTGAATTCAGTTACCAGAGTTGGAAGTCTTTCTTTCTGTTTTTAATAACACTAATAATAATCTCCGCGTTCGTTTGCAAGTTTTTCTAAAATACATAATCAGATTTTAGTTTCATAACTTGTACGTTTATTTACATTTTTTAAATAATTATAAAAATTAAAAATGTTATTGTACCTTATTAATTTTATAACTTTTATTCACATTTTTTTAACAATAAATTTAAAATGTCACATATCTTAAATTCATTGTGATATCAGATTTTATTCCTATATGTTATGTTACAGTCCTCTATCCGCATTAGCAGGCCGTGTGAATATATCTAACACAGCCAAAATTATATCGTCCATAATGCGGTGTCGGTGCTTTATTGTACGGTAGTGAGGCCTGGATATGCCCGAAATAGAGTGAAAGTAAGATAAATGCAGTAGAAATGCGATCTCTTAGAAATATGTGCGGTGTCACCTTGCGGACAAGACAAGCGATGAAGAGATACGCAGTATGACAGGGTTGTACGACAGTGTTATTGTAAAAATGAAGAAAGGAATGCTTAGATGGTTCGAGCATATAGAAAGAATGAGTGCTGAAAGACAGACGAAAAAAATCTATAGAGCAAAATTAAGTGGTAAAAGAAGCCTAGGAAGACCAAGTCTGACTTATGAAGATCAAATAGCTAGTGTTAGCCGACGGAAATCTCAAAAGCACTCACATACCTAGGCGAAAATGTGTGAAGAAAGTGATGAGAGTTGAGAAAGCGAAAGAAGCATGTACGGACCGCTTAAGGACGCTTGGCGCTCCGTCCTCTCTGACTAGCCCGTTAGGGATATAACGTATGTATGTTATACCTATACTAATAATACTACTAATAGTTTCCTTAAGTTCTTGAATTTGATTCAAGAACTTAAGATCCAAAAATGCTTTTAGCTCTTGACTTTATGATGTACAATAGTTAAAATTTTAAAAAAATTGTAGGAGAATAAAACGAGGGCAAATCTGATGAGCCCTTTGGAACCTGTGGAAATAAACCTCTGAAAATCTTTTGTTATATTTACTCTGATGTTAGCTCGTGCTCACATTCTGTCACATTACGTAGTATATCAAGAAAGATTCGCAACTTTCCAGCTATCTGTCGTTTTTAGTTTAAAAACCTTGTATCATTTATTATAAAAAATAGTACTACATTTAGTATTAGCCAAATTTAATAATATTTGATATGTATAGTTTCCAAGGATATGGGACATAAGGACAAAAAAAAAATATTAATATTTGTAGAAATCGCAATAAAATAATCGATAAAGGGTAGGAAAGTACAAAACATATATAGTAATTGCGTAGAGCTGGACATTCGTGAAACTCAATTATGAATCAAAAATTATTAATTACAAAAAATATTATGCATGGTATGGTGTATGCCTAAAGATATACATTACAATTTGTAACAAAACTGCCAGCGCAAACACTTCTGATTACAATTTATTATATGAAGTTATGAAAACTCATCTCAATCTCATAATTTTTAAGTTTGTCTGCATTTGTAATTAAATCCTCCTCACAATTTTACGGACTTCAAAAGCTTCTAAAATTACATTAAACGTCCACGTTTGCAGCTTTCCGGGAGCTTTTGATAACTACTTAGACCTGTTACATTTAAATACTTACTTTTTGCACAAATAACATCATAATTCACATTAGATGAAATAAATTATATCACTGGACAATAATGAAATGACATTAGGTATAGCCAAAGGTATATCTAAACAGAGTAAATTGATTACATACATAAATATACGTACGAGATATAATATTTATAACGGAAATAGATCAAAGAAAAATTTTAGACAAGATGTTTCTGCGATAAACTTCTCATGCTTCACTACTGCGATATTTTGAGTTATTCATAGTCTATACTTGTAACATTATGGTTAATACCAAGTAAAATATTATAATAATTTCTTTAGTGGCATCGTTGCTCCTAGTGCTGTTTGCGCCGCTGGACATCGTAACGAAGATAGACGCGTGAGTATACGTCTGTCTCCGCAGCGAGGATGAGGAAACCGTGCCCTCGACGTGACGGCAGGATATGTGTATCGGCAGGAACGCCACACGCATTGGCAAAGTAACACGAGCTATTAGAGAAACCGAGGAGCTCGCACCACACGTTGTCGGCACGATCCTGCCGATATTTGAAGCCTGGCTTCAAGGGCGATGACACGTCACTTACCGATTGGTACTGACTAGTTAGTGACCAGGCAGGAACTGACCAGACACGGTTGCTTCGGACAGTATCTGAATCGAATAGATGGCACGATGCTACCGTTGTGACGGGGACCAAGACAGCGTTCAGTTTATGCTGAAAGCATACCCTGCATGGGACTCCGAGCGCCAAGTCCGAGCGTCAAATCGAGCAAGATCTGTCCTGCCATCGATAGTAGCGTCGATGCTAACAGATAAAGAGTCGCGGATGGCCATATTCTCATTGTGCGAGGTTTAATGGTGCTGAAAAGGGACGCCGAGCATGAGCGGGAAAGGGCTGATCCCGCTCAGAGGCGTGACACTGTGGCGGAGAATAAAGCTACGGCATTCTCTGCCTGTTGTTGCAGGTGACTAAAGCAACCGTGGCCGATCGTCCATGCAAGCCGCGGCGTGTGGGAACTGTAACTAACACCCGATTTACATTGGTCAAGGACAGTGGCGAGTGGCATGTGCATGTACAGTGGCAAGTGGCGAACGCCGAGACAGTGACCGTTTAAACTGCAGCAAGTTAAGTGGCATTACTCTATCGAAATGGACGAGCAACATCGAAAAATACTTGTCATTTCGTGCAGAATTGTTTTCATTACAAAGGAACAAATGGAAGAGAAAACGTTATCTTCTTTTTCTCTTATATATAAAAATGAATGTTATACCATTTAGACGTCATTTTGTTTACAATATAGCATAAAACAGCACATGCAGACTGTCCCGTTGTCGGTCACTTATACACTGTACTAAATTTGACCGTTTGCACTACGGCAAGTGGCAAGTCAAGAACCGTGCGGGGGAAATGAGGACGCGTGAGGGGCGTCACTTACCCAAAAAATAGAGAGCGATTCTATTTGGAGTAACTTGCAAGGTAGCTTGCAAGCCAAGTTGACTCGCCACTGTCCGATTGTTTTACGCCATTGTACTTAAGTACTGTACTTATCTACTTCGCTAAACACTTGACCAATGAAAATTGGGTGTAAGGCCCCCGAAGTCTTTCAGCACAGTGCTATAAGGGCTCTAGGGCGTTCCGTAAACGATCCCAGAGCCTCTCGTCAACGTGCCAACGACGACCACCGTAGGAGTTTTGGTAAGTGTAGCGTACAGATGCGAAAGAGAAAGAAGTATTCTGTCTTCCCCCACGCACACGTGACAGTGCCACAACGGTGGTTGTCTAGAGAAGGGAAATAATTACCTACACGCTGTCTCTTTATTGCGGACCGTAAGTAAAAGCGCCACATAACTAATTTCCACCTCCAGGGGGCTGAGTACTTTTGTGAAAAGAATGTAAAATAATTTGAGTTGCTTACTCGGAAGTACCTACATTAGTAGCAGTAGTACGACTCTCCCTTAGGAGGGAAGGTAAAGGGATCTTAGCCCACGCAATCAACGTCTTCAGTAATAAATAGACAAATTCTTCATATTATTTCATCAAAATATCGACGTAATAGTTTTAGATGTATCTTGGAGTTTCTGGTGACAAATTTATTTAGACAGTCCTTCTAATAGGATCCGCTGAGGCAGACTAAGCCACTAAAAAAATCTCAACATCACACTACTTAAAAAGGCACTTATTTCAACAATTTCACATAACAACAGCGTAGATACTTGGGACGCAAAACTACGCCAATTTTACATCACAATATCCACCATTCGCAAATAATTAAAATAAACGCTCAACCGCTTCCCATAAAATGCCGCCAAAAAACTCGTACCTACATTATTTACATGATAACTACAAAAATCCAATAATACCGGGAATATGCAGTCAGCAAAAGTGGAACCTGCCCTCATCAGCGACGTTTCCTTTCACAATGTAATGCTTTATCTCTCTTTTTATTAAAATGAAGTTAAACTGCTGACACGCGCTAGAAGGTGAAAATTTTATAGTTAAGAAATATCTACTGAATTTTCCACCGGCCGACGAGAATTTTTTCTAGATTCTTGAGTAATATATACCCTTTAAATTGTGTGTAACATTTCTGAAAAAATCTACTGCTATAGAACAATAACAAAGTGACAAAATGTTTAGAATATCCTGATTTCAAAACATACAGCACGAATTTTAATTCATTTGACAAAATCATGTGGGTGGGTTATATCAATATGCATAATAAAGCCACAAAACAAAGAGAGTAAGTAGTAAAGCTGTACAAAGTTTAATGGTGTCTTGCACCAACTATTTAAACTCGATTTAGGGAATTGACATCTCGCTTGCACTAACTATTCACTAATTGGTGCAAGCGAGATGTCAATTCCTTAAATCGAATTTAAATAGTTGGTGCAAGCCTCCCTAAATAAATTAAACAATTTTCTTGCCATATAATTGTTTGTAACCTTTAAACTGATTAGTATTGTTACTAGCACAGATTTACTACTAATAAATATCGCCTTTCACACATCACAAATTGTTGACTGAAAAAAACATGGGGCGTATAGAAGCCCGTAATAGAAAGGGTAAGGAATACACATATTTCATCTCTATCGGAATGCATTGCATTTGACAGACATAAGAACAACACAAGTCCTTGTTCGTTGATTTTTAAATATTTTCATTATTTTTTAAATTCACAAGGAACGAATTCGGAAATACTGTGGAACACGCATTCATTTAAAAATATGACACAACGCAAACCCCAATATAGTGGGTAGGGCTAAAAAGGCACAACAACGCGCTACTTTGTCTACCGTGCACTTTCTGACAGTCAACCGTCGCAAATAAAATTAGTTTGTTGACGTGAAAACTAGCGAAATGTAAATTAAAAATGATCTGCTGTGTGGTTAAATGGTCTAAAAGATAGAAAGAAGTCATGATATGATAACTTGTCATATATATAAAATAATTTTACGTTTACGAATTAAATGAAAATATTGTGAGCTGTTTTATGCAACTAGTAGCCAGCCAGTTTTTAGTACGTAAGTTATTTTTATTGTATTTTTATATTAAGTATGGGAATTCTCTTTATTGAATTGGATCTTATAAATTTATTCCTTTCAGAAACCGTCAAAGACCGTCACATCATGAAGAAATGAATGAGGAAAAGTTTAGTGAATGGTTTACCTCAATGCTGTGTAGCCTCCCTGAACCATCTATTATAATGGACAATGCCCGATTCCACTTGATGCAAATTGATAAGCCACCTGCCCAATCCCAAAAGTAGGCTGACATCGTCGCATGGCTTCAAAAAAACGGCGTGGATTCAAACATAAATATGTTAAAAGCAGAGTTAGTATGTCTTTTAAAAGAAAACAAACCCAAGATGCGATACGTCATTGACGAAATAGCTTTAGAACATGGACACAAAATTATACGGTTACCGCCTTACACATTGTGAATACAATGCAATTGAGTTGGTGTGGGCTCAAATTAAGAGATATGCTGCAAGACGCAATACAGAACCCCCATTTACCACAATAAAAATGCTAAAAATATTAGAAGAAGCTTGTGAACGTGTGACAAAAGGAGACTGTGAAAAGGTTGTGAATAGAACTGTTAAATTAATAATGGAAGATAATCAAAGACATGTGAAAATAGATAATATTTTGGAAAATGAACTTATAATTAATGTAGGTGATGATAGCAGCGACGACAGTGAAAATAGCAGTATGGACGAATCTGATTAAATATGGCTTTTTATGATACCTTTTTTACTCTCTCTTTCTGTATGAATTTGTTTCTCGAGTGCAAATAAAGTATGTATATTCATTTTCATTCCAATATTCAGTTAATTCAAATATATTAAGTAAACATTTATATATTAGTTTTATTAAAAAATTTTAAACAGCTACTACTTGCAATACTAGTAATAAATCCAAAAACTTATAGATGCGACTCGTATTTGATTATATTTTTTTCCATAACTAATTGACATTTCACATCACTATTGTAGTGTCAAAACGGCCATCATAGCATGCCGCTACTGTACAAACTTGTCACTGTAATATTATATGTCCGATTTGCGAGAAATTAGGTTGTTTGTATTTTTATTTTGAGCTCTGTGTAAAACAACTAAACAACTTGGTTGTTTGTATCCTTATACATATGTGTACATGTGTGTGTACATAATGTATATAAAATATTATAGATCCTCAGGTAAAAAACTCACACATGCTTAAAAGGAACGCAAATTATCTTTAATTGATCTCCATTGCTATATTTAATTATAAACACATCCAATTAGCGTTCAAACGTTAATTGCGGGTGTTAATAACATTAAAATTATGAGCGATGAAATAGCACTGGGTTCAGATTAAAACGCTGCAAAACTTTCGCGAAGTTAACACGAAAATGAAATTCGAACCTCTGAATACAAAACCGAATTCGATTTAATTATCACTAAGAGGATAAAGCGAACCGATGGCGCGGAAACCAGCTGAAACAAAACTTCTGACGAATTAAAGAGTTGCTTTAAAAGTCGTTAATTATAATCGATAAATGTTATTTTGCAAAGGAAACACCTTAAAGGAATTGACCTCACAAATAATGCACTTCTTCGACGTTTTATTTACTGCTAATAACAGTAATTTGAATAATATGTGTATACTACCCCGTTGGGGATATAGCGTGGAGATATGTATGCATGTATGCATAATATACTCACACATTTCACACAGCGTCATCTAGTCCCAAAGTAAGCAGCACAGCGCTTGTGTTATGGGTACTACTAGGTATACTACTTATATACTTTTCTTTTGTAAATAAATACATATTATACATAAACACCCAGACTCGAGGCGGGAATCGAACCCACAATCCCCGTTTACTTTCCGACGCGCTTAGCCGTTGCGCCACGGAGGTCGTCATGTATGTATTTTATGTATGTATTGTATGTATGTATATGCTATATTACTTTCTTAGTCTATATACTGCGTATCTCTTCATTGCTTATTAATGCAGTATGACAGGGTTGCACGACAATGTTATTGTAAAAATGAAGAAAGGAATGCTTAGACGGTTGGGGCACATAAAAAGAATGAGCGATATAAGACTGACGAAGAAAATCTGCAGAGCGAAAGTGAGAGTTAAAAGAAGCCAACAAAAACCAAGGTGATTTATGAAGATCAAATAGTCAGAGTGGTAGCAAACGGACGGTGTCAAAATGACTCACATACCCAGGTGAAAATGTGTGAGGAGAATGATAAGATTTGAGGAAGCGAAAGAAGTATGTAAGGTCCGCAATGCTTGGCGTTCTGTTTCTCCAATTAGCCCGTTAGGGATACAGCGCGAAGATATGTATGTATATATAACCTATATTAATAAAAATGTAAAAGTTCGTTTATTCAAAATCGTAACGTGTCCGAAAGTTCTTTATCGATTGCTTTGACATAAGTTGCATTCGAACACATGCTTGTTTTATATACCTTAAATTATACTTAATATACCTACTGTGCCACAGCAAAACGCGGCAGGCGGGGTTATTACCTAAAAATTTGCAGACAGCGACAGCCACGCGATCACTGCGCGACCGGTGACTAATTGTAACAAAAAATAGTATCATGTATGACGATTGCGTGTCTATTATTCTATCACCGTAAAATGCACTTTTCACGGTAGATTTAGCGCCACTATACAAATAACATTACACAAATTCTCGTTTTGACAGCAGATATCGCGCGATATTAGCTGTCGCATGCTGTCTGCAAGTTACGTAATAAGCGTGCGGATACAGCTAGATTACAATAACTTCCATATACATAACTACGTCTGTGATAATTTCATACTAGTCTAGTAGTAACACTATGGCTACTATTTTATTATCTTCCTTCTAAAGTCGAAGCAATCGATCGTGCGATAGGCGTCTATTTAAAAGGCACTTCTGTAAGCGATAGGCTAAGACGCTGCCGTCATGTAGTTGAGCTTTGCTATCTGTGAGCCTGAGTACGTAATAAGGAACCTACTATGTCCAAGTGTGATTTATTCGTTCCTTTGTTTTATGTCCAATCCCATATAACAGTTTCGTAAAAGTATTGACAACTACCGTCAGAAATTTTTCATATTTTATAAACTACTAGCGACCCGCCCCGGCTTCGCACGGGTGCAATGTAGATACTAATTCCTGGTATCGGTCTAAATAGCTTTCCAAACTCCGCTTAATCTGTATCAATTTTTTTTAACATTAAAATGGGTATAGAAGGCTATCCGTTAATAAAGATGAACAATTCCAGCATATATTGTTTTGGAATAAGACAGCATTTTCGATGAAAGCTCGCAGTCGGCTTGATTTTTTCCGACATCTTGAATTATTATCGTCATATTGCAACAAATTAACACAAAACAATATTAAACTATACGTACAAACCTTCCTCTCGAATCACTCTATCTATTGAGGAAAACCGCATTAAAATACGTTGCGTAGTTTAAAAGATCTAAGCGTACATACAGAGGGACAGACGGTTGGAAGCCACTTTGTTTTATACTATGTATAGATACAAGGCTATTTTGTAATTGAAATTATCCTGTTCTGTGTTTAAACTTAAACAAGATATTTTATTACAGTACTATCTGAACTCAGTCCTGCTACGCAGTGGCTTTTTTTTTATTGAAAACTGCTCTAACTATTTACTAAGCCTTCTCAGTAATGAGTTTAACATAACCCATAAAGAGCTCAATCGATCGATTCAAATCCATAATAAGTAACACACAGACTAACATTGGTTTTTGTTGGTTCATGTAGTGTTTTATTTACAAAATTAAATAATTCAGAAACCTTCGCGGACGTCCGCAGAACAACTCACCAAAGTTTCATCACAATCGGATGAATGGTTTAGAAGCGCATAGAGGGCAAACATACAAAGAAGCATTAATTTCTATTTATATAGAAAGATTATATACTAGTGGTTTGCACAAATAATCAATCATGTGATTCAGTAATACGGCACGTTTACAAAGTCAATCAAAAAGCTTTTCTTTTTTTTTATGGCGGAGGGGCAAACGAGCACGCGAGTCACCTGATGGAAAGTGATCATCGCCGCCCGGGAACGTCCGGGAATGACGGATGCGTTACCGGCCTTTTAGGAAAGAATAGGCTTGTTTCTTGAAGGTCCCTAAGTCTTAACGGACCGTAAATACAGCCGCTATGACCTGGTTCCATAAAATTGCCGTACGTGGAAGGAAATGTCGTAAAAATCGCGCAACTGTAGACCGCCATCGATCAAGTTAAATAGGTATAAGTATAAAGTTAAAATAACAGAAGAGAAGTGCAACATTAAAAAGCAGGATACATATAAAATATATAAATATGATTCAAATTCAGCAGACTCCCGCTCGCAAACGCGTGCAACCGTTAAATGAATGAACTTTTATAAGTTAAGGTCCACAAGTTGGCGCTTTAATACCGACTTTGAGGTTTCAACTTGGTGATGAACAGCGCCCTTACTTTTAATGACTTTTTGCTAATATTCAGAGGTTCGCTTTTGGGGCGGAAAAAAGTTTGCAAAGCCGTGAATTTAACGGCTCTGATTTTGTAAAGATACTTTTAAATTTTGTTGTATTTGGTTATATTGCTGTATTACTTAAATTATTTTAAGGATAAATCGAAGTTTTTTATACTTAATTAGCTTTTTGATTACTTTATGACTAGAGGGAAAACAATAATATGGGTTTTGTTATTCTATGAATGAAAATTTTTCAGTGTTCTTAATATTGCTTAAATGATTTACACCAAGAAGTATATACTTCGTACTTTAGTATCAAAAATGCTTTGTAGGGTTTGATATGCTGTTATTTTGCAGACACCAGATGTCTACAAAATATATTGAAGCTGCGGTAGTACATACAAAGGTGCATATGTAAGTACATAGACCTAACGAAGCGAACTGATGCTGAAAGGATTAAAGAACATATAAGAGCTATAGGACAACGACATGAGCGATAGTGGAACATCTTCTCCAATCAGATAGATACCAATCATTGGTTTGGAGTTTCATTTCCCTCAAGTCCTTTCCAACTATCGCTACTTTTATTTATGAGTCGTACGTAAAGCGATTGAAATCAAGAGACACGAATTGGGAAAACAGATAAGTACAATTTATCAGTGGCGTAGAATCCAGTGATATATACATACGTTTATATCTCCACGTTGTATCCCTAACGGGGTCCTAAGAGTACGGAGCGCCAAGCTGCACAGTCCTTACCATGATTCAAGGGACAAAATCTCGTTTTTTACATCCGGTTTTTCTGGACACTGTGAGTGTGGTGTGAAGGAATCCTAAAAACTATTAACAAATATCGGAAGTCGATGATAAAAATCGGCCTTGGACATAGAGTGAACCACAGCCAATGCAACTAAACCAAAATCACGTTAATTTTTCGTATTTCAGATCTTTATAATGTAACACAAAACTTTAAAAATTTGTATAAAACCTTATCTTTGAATGTACGAATTGTTCAATAACGTTCAATAATTTTTACCAAACATTTTAAACCTAGATGTATTGATTACATTTCGTTCATACATAGGTTCTTTTAAAAAAATGAACCCACAGCAATTTGAATGAACTATTCACTTCTCATTATAATTTAAAATATTGTTATGGTTTGTACATTGTAATGCAAAGTGAGTGCCATATTCATATCAATCTCCAATAATGGCCATCAACTATATTACTTTCGTCTTTCATAGTCAATAGTTTTTTATAACATTACATGTCAGTATTATAAAAAATTGGTCAAGTTCTCTGTCGACTCACGCGCAGATGAGGCTTGCGTACATTTTACAGCTTTTTATAAATAAGTTTTATTTATTGCGAGGGAGCCCAAAGTATGCGAGAATGTTTTTGTTATATATGTTTGAAGTATACTGTGTTGATATGTGTTTGTTATTTCTTCATTTAATTATCTAGTTATTATATTTATTCTATACTGTTACTAACGCAATCCTAACACTATAATTATCCCATTACCATCCTACAACTTTTATTACTTCTATTAATTTTCTTATTTCTATAACTATCATACTAGTAAGTTAGTAACTAATTAATACATACATATCGTCACGCTGTCTCCCCAACGGAGTAAGTCAGAGAAGACGGAGCGCCAACGTCGAGTTCTTTGCATACTTCTTTCGCTTCCTCAAATCTCCATCGTTCTCCGCACACATTTTCGCCTAGGTATGTAAGTGCTTGTAAGATTTTCGTCTGCTAACACTCTGTCTGTTTGATCTTCACAAGTCAGCCTTGGTTCTCCTTAGCTTCTTTAACCACTCACTTTCGCTCTGTAGATTTTCTTCGTCAGTCTTTCATCTCTTATTCTTTCTATGTGCCCGAACCATTTAAGCATTCCTTTCTTAATTTTTGCAATGACTCTGTCGTGCAACCTTGTCATACTGCGTATCTCTTCATTGCCTATTTTGTCCGCAAGGGTGACACAACACATATTTCTAAGAGATTGCATTTCTACTGCATTTATCTTACTTTCATTCGATTTCGGACTATATATCGTACAATAAAGTTAACACCAACACCGCATTGTGTATGGCCATTTTGGCTGAGTTAGATACATTTTCACACTGCCTACTAATGCGGACAGAGCACCGTTCACTTTATTGCCAGCTGCTACCCATATCTCCACATCCAACTCACATTCCATCCCTCGAAAACGCGCTCCCCAGGTATACAATTTCGTTCACTTGTTCTAGACATTTTCTATTTACCCATATTTCGCACTTTGTCTGTACATATATCCTTTCAAACTAACTAATCTGGGCTAAAACTATGTTGTCCTACAACAATCTTACTCTAAATCTATTTATATTACCTAATTATTAAATCTCATCTTCCCCTTATCTTACAACCACGTCTCTGTACTGTAGTACGCCTGTATACCTACAATTTCTAATAACAAAGTAACAACTATGTAACTGTAGAGACTAACTAAAGTAGAGCTTAACTATTATTGTATGTGATTGCATATAGTTAACTTTAATAGAGTAACTACAATGGTAGTTATTTTAGTATGCAATTTTGTTTAATAAGATCATATCTATCACCTTTCACATTAAGTACATGTGGATATTTTAGAGCTCTACTCACAAATTCGGTGTTTCGATTATATTGTTTGTCACTGTTACTGGTTATCACTGTTCAGCACTATCATTTATTGTTAGTCATGATTACTTTATATTTATAGTACCTAGCCGACCGAGCTTTACTCGATGTCTTATAAAAAAAATAAAAAAAGTCTGACCACATTGCAGGATTCGAAACCGCGCACTTCGGCGTGGTAGACCTACACTCAACCACTGTGGTAATAGTAAAAATAATAATAATAATTCAGATGGTAAACTCTGCTGCGAAATTAAAAAAGTTTATAAGTTTAAAATTTAGAAGTTCTAAGTGTATGAAAGACAAAGAAAACTATTTTTCCCAAAATTGAGACCTAGCTAGATCGATTTCTCACCTCTCTCAATTCCTATTTTGTAAATTTTATCGAAATCGCTAGAGCCGTTTTCGAGCGATATCTAATATATATATTATATACAGGGTGTATATGAAAACGGGACAGTTACTTTAATGGATGAAAGGGCATAACTTTAGTATGTAGTTACAAAAAGAATTATCGAAAAAAACGTATCCGTTTAAGAGTTATGACCGTTTCAATTTTCAAGTGTTATCCCCACCATTTCTCGTAAAATTGGGTTGATCGTGTACAGTTACAGATTTTAAATCTTACGTTTTTTTTTATTTTGTAATAATTTCATCCATTACTGAAATACAGCCTGAAAACCATTTTCGAAAATAATGCGTATACCCCAATGGGGGTTTTCAGGCTGTATTAGATAGATAGATATCGCTATAGTTGTTACTGTGTTATTACAAATATATATATTGATCGTTTAATATAATAGTGGATATCTATGTTCTTAATATAGGTAGATATTATATCAGTTACGTGACGCTTTCTGTCTGCAGCGATGGAGTGAATACTATGGAGAACTGTATGAGAGTGGCGACTCCGTCTCTAATACTGAGAGCGATTCTAATGAATTGCCACACTCGGGTCAGGGACTGGAGGATGCCATTAGTATGAAAGAGATTGAGAAAGTGATAAGAAGTTTGAAATGTGGAAAGGCTGAGGGAATTGATGAGGTGACTGCTGAGATGATCAAGTACGGTGGTCCTAGGGTCTGGGATGCCTTCTGTGCACTCTGCAACTTTTGTTGGCAGAAGGGGGAGGTATCAGAGGACTGGCGCACGGCAGTCATAGTACCTCTATATAAAGGGAAAGGTCGCTATCTAGACTGTGCGTGCTATAGGGCCATCAGCTTGGTCAGCTTAGCGAGTAAAGTCTATACTAAGGTATTGACTGAACGTATGAAAGGCGTTTCAGAAAGATATTTGCGGGAGGCGCAAGGTGGTTTCAGGAACGGTAGGGGTTGTATGGATCAGATTTTCTCGCTTCGCGTTATCGTGGGAAGGTTTCTGGCTATAGGCCAGAAAGTTTTCTGCACTTTCGTGGATCTAGAAAAAGCATTTGATAGAGTAGTGCGGAAGAAATTGTGGAGTCTTCTGCCTGAATATAGCGTGGAGGGCTCCTTACTATGGGCTGTGAGGTCATTATATCGTGGCCACAGAGCCTGTGTAAGGATAGACGGTGACATGTCGCCCTGGTTTGAAGTCTGTTCTGGTCTCAGACAGGGCTGCGTGATGTCTGCTTGGCTGTTCGTGCTGTATTTGGACAGTTACCTCCAGAGATTGAAAGGTAATATGAGTGGTATGGGATGTGATGACACAGTGGTAAACTGCCTATTGTACGCTGACGATGCTGTGCTACTAGCACCATCAAAAGCAGAGTTGCAGACACTAGTCACGTGCATGAAAGAAGATTGTGAAGTAAAAGGATTGAAAATGAATGTGAACAAAACTAAGGTTCTGGTGTTTGAAAGAGAAGCGGTACAAACGAAATGTGTGATTTGTGTAAATGGAAAATGTCTAGAACAAGTGAATGAAATTGTGTATCTGGGGAGTGCGTTTTTGAGGGATGGAAGATGTGAGTTGGATGTGGAGAGACGGGTAGCAGCTGGCAATAAAGTGAACGGTGCTCTGTCCGCATTAATGGGTAGTGTGAATATATCTAACACTGCTAAAATGGCCATCCACAATGCGGTGTTGGTGCTAACTTTGTTGTACGGTAGTGAGGCCTGGATATGCCCGAAATCGAGTGAAAGTATGATAAATGCTGTGGAGATGCGGTCTCCCAGAAATATATGCGGTGTCACGCTTGCGGACAGGATAAGCAATGATGAGATACGCAGTATGACAGGGTTGCACAACAGTGTTATTGTAAATATGAAGAAAGGAATGCTTAGATGGTTCGGGCACTTGGACAGAATGAGTGATGAAAGACTGATGAAGAAAATCTATAGAGCGAAAGTGAGTGGTAAAAAAAGCCAAGGAAGACCAAGGCTGACTTATGAAGATCAAATAGCCAGAGTGTTAGCAGACGGAAATGTCAAAAGCACTCGTGAAGAGAATGATGAGATTTGAGGAAGCGAAAGTGGTGTGTAAGGACCGCGACTCCTGGCGCTCCGTTCTCTCTGACTACCCCGTTGGGGATACAGCGTGAAGATATGTTATGTTATGTGACGCTTTCAATAAAATTACTATTTTTAATTTAAATATTTAAATATGGTACTCGTAACACGAACATAGTTCACAAATTATCCATTTATTTGACTTTGACTTTAATAAACAATTGAAGATGGAAATCAACAAAAATTAGAAAAGAAACCTAACAATAAGCACATATATTACGTAGAAACAACGAAGCCAATATCGTATATGATTACCATTGCAATATACAGAATAAGACTGTTTATTCATGAAACGATGTTCTCCGCTTGTACAGTTATGCAAATCCCGGTACAACTTGTCACGCGATCCAGGACCATCGTCGACAGCTGTTGAATATGATCACGAAGCGAGATCAACTTAACGAAGTTTAGGTTAGGTGTTTATAAATGTGGTAAATGCGGAATTCGCTAAATTGGTACAGCAACTTCTTGCATACGATTATTTTGCATTTCGGTTTCTTTCATTTTTTTTTCATTACTTGCATTCAATACTTCCCATATTCAAAATGAAAGGAATGGCTGGCTTAACACCAGCAAAGGATCTAATTCAGTTCAATTTTAGATTTACCGACATACGCATATTATACAGCAATAACTGCGGTAATAACCAAATATTATTTTGTTCATAAATATATTTAATTGGAATTCATCAAACATTTGAAAGTATGTGTTCCATTGCTTGATAAATTGTAATGAAACTTAACAAACATTTGAAAGAATGCGTGTTTATTGTATATCTCATTGTCGCAAAATTGTCAATGTATGTAATATGTGCATACAAAATGTGTAATACTCTTGTAATGTGATTTTAAGTTCTAAAACATTCTAAGTAGAAAAAAGTAGGTATGACGTCACTAACTTATACAAAACTACTATTACATTAGCTGTGATATCAAACATGAAAACTGCCAGTAAAACTCAGTATTATCAAACTTTGTACATACATTCAGTCAAGAAAGTATCGGGAATGGATGATTTGTTTATGGTTCCAAATTCAATTTTTTGTTTTTTTTTTGTTGTTGTTAGATTGGCACAACTGTTTTCCATTTTGACGCGGAGTTTGAGTTGCATCTGTTATTAAGATTAAATACAGTGCTGTTTTTAGTTATATCATTCTAGTGTGTATTGCGAATTTCATAATGGACAAAAACATCAAACAAGGAGTGTCTTAAATTTTGCATCGCAATGAAATTTCGTGTTCGCAGTCACTGAAAATTTTACAGAAGGCTTACGGTGAATCGACTTTATCAAAAACACGTGCTTATGAGTGGTACAAAGCGTTCAAAAGCGGTCGAGATGTGATGGAAGATTTGCCTCGCTCTGGTAGGCCATCGACGTCTGCAACTGAAGTTAACATCGCAAAAGTGAAGGAAATAGTGACTAAAAATTCTCATTCAAGTTTGAGAGAGATAGCCGCCGAATTTTCTGTGTCTCACCAGTCGATCCGTACCATTTTAAATAATCACTTGGGTATGAAACATGTTGCCGCTCGGTTAGTCCCAAAAGACCTGAATTTTCTTCAAAAACACAATCGCATAAGAGTCGCTGAGGACATGCTAGAACGAGTCAATTCCGATCCAACATTCATGAAACGCATTGTTACTGGTGACGAAACGTGGGTTTACGAGTTTGACATGCAAACTAGTCAACAAGCTTCGGAGTGGCGCCTTCCAACTGAACCAAAACCGAAAAAACCACGCCAAAGTGGATCAATAGTCAAAGTCATGTTGACTGATTTCTTTAACTATCGCGGTGTTTTACACTCGGAATTCTTGCCGGAAAGTCAAACGGTAAATAAAGAATATTATTTGGGCATTATGCGGCGTTTAATAGAGCAAATTCGACGAAAAAGTCCAGATTAGTGGAAAGAAAATTCTTGGATTTTGCATCACGATAATGCGCCTTCGCACAAGGCCATCATTGTGAACGAATTTTTGACCAAAAACAAAAAATACAATCGAGCAACCACCTTATTCACCAGATATGGCTCCAGTCGACTTCTTTCTTTTTCCTAAACTCGAATTACCACTTCGTGGCACCCGTTTTCATTCGGTAGAAGACATAAAGGAGACTTCGCGGCGAGCACTGAACTCAATTCCAAAAAAAGCGTTTAAAAATGTTTTGATGATTGGATTATTCCTTGGCGTAAGTGTATCGTTTCTGAAGGAGCATACTTTGAAGGTGATAAAATAAATTTGGATGAATAACTAACATTTCGTGTATTATTGATCTTTTCCCGCTACTTTCTTGACAGAGTAGTATACGACATTCTCATTATATTTTTGAACTAAAATATTCCCTGAAGCCGCACAGGTGAGGGCGCCACTCGTCTATTTGTTATCATTTGCATATCGTCCGCCAGCCAGCTAGTACGCACCCGGTTTGCAAAGAGATTTTCATATTTAATTTTCTGTTTCACTTAATTGCCGACATAATTCCCTGTTCTGTCTAGAATACTTTAACTTCTATTTGCATACGTGAGTTTTGTGAGTTTTGTTTTTTCTTGTTGTTGAATATGTAAAAAACATTATTACGTTAGTGCATGAATCCTTATTCAAAACTATGTGGTATGCATTGGCAAATGAAACAGGGAAAGGTTTCGTAAACGGTTCATGTTGACCACTTAAAAACATTCCTTAGAAGTATTTACAAACAATTATTGTCTCTTAATCTACTGCAACAGAATTCATAGCACTAGTATAAGATAACAATCATGAATAAGATTGTTAAATTGATTATAATCAGTGCTTATATTGGTCTCATAATTCAGTTTATAAAGACACTGTTAATGAATAGAAATGAGCAGATAATAGAATTAAAATATGTTATTCGTCCATCAACAAATTTAAAAAGATTAGAACGATTGTGGGAAAAGAATCGTACGATCCCAAAGATGTTTTTAACATACGAAAAGCTTCAACGATTTCCAACTGATTATAAATATGTGTTAAAATGGACCGAAGCATTCTCTCATTATAGTTCTTCCATATTTAAAAATGGACAGGAAGCCTTTTTAATACATAATTGCACTTACTATAATTGTTATATGACTAATAACAAAGGACTGCTTCGCGATTTTCGACATTTCGATGCGGTGTTATTCGACGTAGAAAATAATTGGGATATTCAGCCAAAATTAAGAGCTTCTCATCAAAAATTTATATTTACTGCTTCTGAATCAGCTAGCAATTACCCCATATGCCATCCACACTTCGATTCTTACTACAACTGGACTTGGAGTTACAGATTAGACTCCGACATCCGCTGGACGTATATTATAATTCTCGACAAGAGCGGTAGAGTCGTTGGTCCAAATATCGACATGTCTTGGATAAACCCGATGGATCCTCCATCTGAAGAAACCAAAAAGAAGTTAAAGAACAAAAACAAAGTAGTTGCGTGGTTCGTATCCAACTGCAATACCAGAAGTGATAGAGAAACTGTAGCAAAAAATTTAGTCAAAGCTTTGAACAGACATGGATATACCATTGACATGTATGGATGGTGCGGTAAACTGAAATGTCCGAGAGATCGTTTAGAAGATTGTTTGGATGTACTTGAAACAAATTATTACTTTTATCTCGCATTCGAGAATTCTTTAAGCGAAGACTACGTTACTGAAAAAATTCTGTACCCCTTATTGCATTACACTGTGCCTATAGTATTTGGAGGAGCGAACTACTCTAGGCAAGTATTCAAGTTTTACACAAACGTAATTATTTTATTTTTGAATTTTTGAATAACAATGAATTTTGATTTAGAAATTCGCTACGCTAGTGTAATAAAATATTTTAATGCTTAGTTACTATCTTACAGATTTTTACCACCTGGCTCTTATATTAACGCTGGAGAAATGAATGCTACTGAAGTTACATCTCTTATAATTGAAGCAATACATGACAAATCTGTGTATGCTAACTATTTTAGGTATACAAATATTTCTCACATATTATTACGTTAATATTTACAAACTTAAACTAAACGTCTTAAATAATAGACTTGCTCAAAGTTAATTATAAATTATATGATCGTAGCCCTTTGTGAAGAAAATATACTTGCGAATCTCTTTAAACGTTTCTATTGCACTGTTATCGTTTGTTCCAGATACAATTTTATGCTTAATTGAAAGAATTAATATCGTTGTAATATTCTCTAATCATCTGTGCTAGACTTATTAAAAAAACCTTCGTGTAATTGAAGAAAAACGGTTTTATATGTACTAAAAGTTTCTAAAAAGGTTTAAAAGGCTATCCTTATAATAAATGTAAAAGCATTCGAAGGATATTCTACGATTGACCCGTCATTGTAATGATTGGTAAGTCTGATTTTTCAGGCAAGAATACCAGTTTCGATTTTCGGTTATGATTTCTGCGCTATAAATCTATGTATCGACTTTTGGCGGGAACGGGAGAAGTGAGGCTGTCATTTTGTTTAGATTTTCTATTTTTTACATTTTTGAGAGTTTTGAAGTACAAAAGTGATAGTATATTGTGTTTTAAAGTTCTATATAGGTGAAATAGAGTTAGTCTAAATAAATATGTGCAGCTAAAGTTTTCGCGCTCTTACAAGTAGTTCTTTATAACTTCAGTAAAGCCTACTATCACTTTACTGGAGGAGTTTCAGGATAAGAAAGAACTAATTTACTTGTGATTGTACTTATTAATACGTGACATTGGCTAATGCGCTAATCTGTGCGCCATGCCATAAAGAATGAAAATCTATGTATAAATAAATGTATGTATAAAATGCCTCTAGTACATTTTATGCCATCCATAAGCTTCATGCTTAATTTTGGATCATACAAATTGATGTCATATTCCCTAGGTAGATATACTATTTAAGTAAAACTAGCTGTGCCCTGCAGTTTTACCCGCGTTAAAAGTATTCCTACGGAATAAACATAACCTAGATTAGTCTGAATAATCCTATACCTGCCAATGAAAATCCTATCAAAACCGTTTCAGAGACTGACCCGGACAAGCAAAAAAACGTGTGTTTGGGTTTTGCTAACGTGTAAATAACCGAAATGCCTTACTTTCAAAATCACAGACAGGCGCTTCAATTTTATTTGTTTTTGTAATATACAAATCTGAACATCGTTCTCCTGAGGTCGTGGACAGTGTATCAAGGATCAACAAAGTTACACTGCAACGCCGCCTTTACCAACAAGCATTTAGGCTCACGTTAGGTAAGATGGTAAAACAAAACAAGATATATGAACGCGAAAATATACAGGGGATTATTCCATTTCAGGGTACAAGCATTTTATTAAAAACAGAACAATTCAGAAGTTCGCTCACTCTAAGCAAGTCCCACGTGACTAAATCTTGGACTCTTGAAATAAAAAATGAATATTTTCTATGCGCATAATATTTTCTATTTCTTTTTTACAGATGGCACAACCACTACAGTTATAAAGCTTCACCAGAAGTGGCTGATATCTGCAAACTGTGTGAAATGTTACACAACTCTAAGCAAGAAGTCAGTATAGTCAAAGATCTCAGACAGTGGTGGAATCCAAATTACAAAAATATATGCACTATATATGAGCAGAGCGAAATAGTGATGTTTTAGATAAAATCGAATTTAAATTTTTGCAAAAAAAGATTTAAAACTGCAGGACAAAATCTTTAGCAAAGACACAATTCTCGAATACTTCTTAAGGCGACGCATTGATAAGCAATAATTTAATCTAAAATAGACCTTCTGGTCTATGTAAACGTTCGCGTGCTAGCTTACGAAAAGTATAAAAAAACAGTTGTTTTCGTTTATTTTAAAAACTATAATTAATTTTAAAAAATCCAACTGTCATTTTGAGGAATATGTTTAAAGTAAACTATATAGAAAATTTAGAAATATAAATCGGTTCCGTTGCTCCGAAAAATGTAAATCTCTGTTTTTAAAGAGGTTTGTTAGATATTTCTTTTGTGTTACAAAAGTTAACCAACTGTATATCGCAACTGTCAAAATGAAGTCTATGAAATGAAAAATCAGGATACCAAATATCATTGTCATACGTTTTATAGTCACTTAGAAAAATAGAGATCCCTGGCGTCAACATTTCCAATGCGTCGCCTTAAGCTTTTATTGCATTGCTTTTAAGTTACATATTAAATATCATCCACTGTATTATCGTAATTATACGTAGGTACTCGTATACTTAGTATATTGACTAACATAACTAATAGTGAAATCTTAATTGTTTTTTTTGTTATAAATTCCCAGGTTCGATTCTAAGCCAAGTCAATTTAATAAACCAACTTTTCTAATCGTTTTGATGGCATGTTACTCGGTGTTGCCCTAGTTCGACATATGATAACCATAGACAAGCTCAGTGCTTAGTTTGGGGTCACAAAATGTTTAATTATCTGGAGACTGTTTATTTATATACGATAGTATTTGTTAAGAGAATAAATACATATTCCACGCAATTACACTCGTTATATTATATCAAAGTAATTACTAGGCTTGTTACTATAGATATAACAAACTGAAACTAGAAGTTCATATACTACATTTACATATTACACACTATTTCTCAAATACAAACAAAATACATAATTTGAAATCTGTAAATCATTTCGTAAATTGAAGATATTATTTGAAATTGGAGAAAACTCCATCTCCAACTAAAATATGATCAAATAAATTTTCGACTCAAACGCTTGGGAGATAATTTTTAAAACCGTTGCAATTCATCAAAATGTAATAGCTTTAATCCTCCAAGGTGTCAGCAAAAATTTTAATTGTATTAGTAAGAAAAAAGGGAGGGCCGATGGCGGCGATGACTCCAGTCTAATTGGAATTATCTCTTGCGAATTTGAGGCTTTGAATAATGAGGCCCTTTAACGAGCTCTCTAAGAGGATTGCTCTGGGACTACTTTTAAATGAATTACTAGAAAAGGTTTTCAATAGTGGCGACTAAAGTTGTTGTACTTTTAATTGAATGAGAGATTACAATTGAATATTCGCATGTAATCTTTTATCAAAAAAATAAAAATTCTGTTATAGGTAACTATGGACGCACTCACGAATCCGCCGCTCAATAACGAAAATCTTAGCAATTCCAATTAAAAACTATTAGAACACAAAACAACAACTAAATTAATACTTATATCAGAATTAGATAATGTCTTAAAACCATACGATATACTTATATGAACATGTTTATATATTTTTAGATGTCTTTTTATATATTTTGAGATGTCTTTTAAACGTTAAAGGAAAAAAATAAAAAAAAGGAAGACTACTCGCTGCCATCGCATCTTTTTTTATACCTACCACGGGAAGACAAAGAACCAATCAGATTACCAGATGGTAAATGGACTGCCCACGGATATTTCAACCTAATTTCTTGATAGTTTCTTGTTGGTTCTATTCAGTACAGATTTTTCGAACTTGTTAGATTTAATTTTGATAGCAATTGTTTTCATGGAACTATTAGAATTTTGTCATATCTGTCTGCACTTCTGTCTTTTTTCCCGTCTTTCTGTTCGTCACATTCTACTTATTTTGTTATCTTTACATGCATACTTGAGCTGAAAGGCACAAAGACATAAATTGATAAAAACCAGAAATGAGTATAAAAAAATCAGAGAAAAAAATTTAATTGAAGAATTCCGTACAAACGATTAAGGAACGGAATCGTTATAGGATCACTTGCGTGTCTTTGTCCTTTTACCACAGCATATTTTATCCGATAAAAGATCTTTTTAGGCCTATCCTATATCTTAATGCACAGACACAGCTCAGTTAAGGTTTTATAATAGTACAGATATAACAAGGCACAAAGTCACAAACTCATTTAAACATCCAGTAAACTGGAAACTTCATTTCAAGTTTCGCCTTTCGCATATTATCTAAATTTTAAAGTAGTAAGTCTCTTGATGACATAGTACATCATTAGTCACAAATACATACATCTTGCTGCGAAACTTTATTTAACTCTTACACAACAACTTGGACTGCACTCTGACTGAATATGAAGGTATAATATTATATGGATATTCCATATTTCTAACGAAAACTTTTATTAACAAAATTTTTCGGTTTAAATTTTTTGGTGATTGAATTACTATTTGTTTATTAAGAAGAAATGTTGTCGGCGAAGTACATTGAATTTATTCACAATGAGTAAATGAATAAGTATTATGAAATATAAAAAGTTCTATTTTATTTCATAATACTTCTGTTAGCACCAATTGTATGGCTCTATGAATTGTAACTTGTCCTATGGGTACATAAGATCAATTGAGGAGAATACACCCAACATACAACCCAAATTAGAAAAATTCGTTTTTCAAAATTGTTCTGATCCCAGTATCCTGGCTTAGGAAACAAACATAACTTTATGTCTATGAGCCAACCCTTCATAAAATATAATACATATAACGCAATTGAATAATGTCCACATTATGCTCGTCAGACCGTGTTATAAAAGTAAGGACTCAATCATAGCATGAGTACGGTTAACTGTGAAATCCAAAAATAAACTTTCAGTTTAAAATAATTTCAAAATGTTACCTGAAATTTTATGCCTTACTTGAATATGTATAATTTCAAATACGAACCTGGTGCATTCAATATTCAGTATGTAGCATGTTTGACTAATGGAGTTATACCTATAGATGTATTTCAAATATGTATAATTATGTAATAAAGAAGTTTAATGTGAATAGTACCCATACAAGCGTGTCTATTGTATATGTATTGTACATTGGTAACAAAATATTCCGAACAAAGACTTTCAAATTAGGAATATCTCAACTAAACAGAGGGGCATACTATAAGCAGAGAATATGTAGAAAAAAAACAGACTCATCCGTAACGGCATTCCCTACTCTCGGCCGGATATGGATATTCGTTGGGTGTGAGATTTGGAGAGCATCTCTCTTAGTATTACATTTAGTATGTAATAATAATAATAAACAATGTGTACCTACATAATAATTTTATCACGTTTGAGTTATATTGAAGAATGATAATTGTGGATTCGAACAACTAAAGTTCGTTTAAGCGATTTAGACGTTTTTGTATTTGTGACGATGTGAATAGCGAATTAAATACAAATGGAAGCGATCACATGTTTACCCTATCTGGCGCTACAATAATTACCCATATTCACCCAAAATATTAACGTTGTGTGCGTGTCAGGACGCGTGCGTATTAGCGCACACACATACAAGCCGCGCACGGGTTATTCTATAAAGACATCCTACTATTATCTTTATATTATGCTATAAGGACCGATTCTTTCGCTTCTTAAAACTTCATTTCCACGAGTACTTTCAACGTTCTTGTTCTCTAGCACGCCGCCTATTAACCGAGCTATTGTTCTTCATCAATCAGATGTGATATTTCTCGGCTTCTATTGTCACCCACTTTAACTCTGTAATTATATTCTTTCTCCATTTATCCTAGCACACTTTCCTTCTACATTAAAATGACGTGTGCCCTCTTGTAAAAATGTCTTAGGTCAGACACTCACGCAAAATCGAGGAACCTGCGAAGGATCACAAAATGCTAAGAGAAATAAGAGTCGAAGTACAAATCAGTACAATCAACGAAGTACAATCTTGACCCTTAATTCTGTGGACATAAAGATACAAATTGAAATGACCAACTGTTTCTATAGAAAAAAATAAAAAGGCGCTCTTTTACAACGCCCGCGCTATTGACGCCGCCTTAACTCTTAGAGTATTATTAGCGTCTGGCCCCATAATAATTAGAGTAATATAAATCTATTAATATTTTAGGGCCAGACTCCAATAAAATACTCTAGAGTTAAGGCGGCGTCAACAGCACGGAATGACTGATAATGCGAAATGAAAATCTGTCTGTCTACCATACACAATGCGGTGTTGCTGCCAATTTAATTGTATGGTAGTGAGGCCTGGATATGCCCGAAATCGAGTGAAAGTAAGATAAATGCAGTAGAAATGCAATCTCTTAGACATATGTGCGGTGTCACCATTGCGGACAAAATAAGCAATGAAGAGATACGTAGTATGACAGGGTTTCACGACAGTGTTATTGTAAAAATGAAGAAAGGAAGCTTAGATGGTTCGGGCACATGGAAAGAATGAGTGATGAAAAACTGACGAAGAAAATTTATAGTTTTGCTCTATAAATTTTCTTGTGTGTGAGTGATAAAATAAGCCAAGAAAGACCAAGGCTGACTTACGAAGATAAATAGCTAGAGTGTTAGCCTACGGAAATGTCAAAAGCATTCGTATACCTAGGCAAAAATGTGTGAGGCGAATGATGAGATTTGAGTAAGCGAAATCTGCAAATTTAATTTCTTAACATAATGCAAGAAACAACCACCTCAACTGACGACAATATATTGTAACGAATGTGTGGTAATCGCCTTAAATGGAAGTGCCGTCCAAGAAGTGGAACAAGATTATGGTAGTTAGGACTCAGGACTACGGCGCGTAATAAAGTGCGTAGTTGGTGTCGAAGTTTGTACGAAAATAACGGGTCTGCTAACGAAATCTCCGGCGAATGAAGCAGACTACAACTTGTTAATTAGTTTCGCTACTACTTTCCGTGTTTACATTTAAGAAACAGCCGACAATCCAATATGCTATACAACACAGGTAATATGTACCTACATACACACGGTTATACTTGACTCTGCTTTTGGCAATAAATATACACAGACTGTGAATGTTTCATGCCCGAATATACTCCCAAAAACGAGAGTTGATTTTTGATTTTTTTTTATTTATTAAGGTTCACCAACAATTCTTACACCAAGTAAAACACAGATTTAACATTAATAGTATTATGCTAAGTGCACAATCACTTACAGGTAAACACAGCCTGCATTTTTCATTTTAATGAAACAAAACTTACTCGAGACACATATTCAGTTAACATAATTGAATAAAAACTTTAAAAAATAAAACTTTAAAGATCTTAACTTACATGAGTAAGTTAAGATCTTTAAAGTTAAGATCTTACTTAAATGACCTAGAGTGCCAGGTATTTTACGTCATTTCCTTTTTATAATAATTCGCTATGTCATACTTAAATATCACGTCAGAGTAAAAAATCATGTCGACTTTGTGACTTACTTTGTTGAATCACCTTTCGTTTTTCTTAGAAACTCATTTGACGTGAAAACTTGAAATTCTGGATAATAATTACAGTATAGTATAATGAAATGACCCTTATACAGCATTGTATTTCAAAAGTTGAAGGAGATTAGTTTTGTTGTTAAAAAAAATTTAAAAATATTTTTAGGTAACTATCTTAGTAAATCACAAATTCCATAATTTATAAACATGTCACTTTGTATTACTTATGACACGATTGACGATTGCTATCTACCATCTCATTTTGTCATCTCATGTATGAAAAAATCTGAAGAAACTATAGATATTAATAAAAAGTGCAGATAAAGGATGTTTATCCGTATTTATTTAAATTTGCAAGATAACTAGGTAAGTAGGCATTACCAAATAAAAATTTGAGAGATTTGGGATATCACGTTTACCTATCTATTGTTGAAAATCATTTTCAAATTCTGTAGAATTTCGGAGAACCAACTGAATTTTTGTGCAAAATATAAATATACAAAATATAAATATTGACGACCTGCGTGGCGCAACGGCTAGCGCGTCGGAAAGTAAATGGGGTTGCGGGTTCGAATCCCGCCCCGAGTCTGGGTGTTTATGTATAATATGTATTTATTTACAAAAGAAAAGTATATAAGTAGTATATCAGTTGTCTAGTGCCCATAACACAAACGCTGCGCTGCTTACTTTGGGATTAGATGACGCTGTGTGAAATGTCTGAGTATATTATTTAAAAAAAAAGCCTTTTCTAAATTTTTTTCGAGATTATTTTCTGTAATCAAGTTTCCACGTTTGAGTATGTTAAGAAAAGAGTTAAAGTTATGTATATCCAAATAGCCGACCTCTAACGGTTAACGGACCCCTAAAGAAGATTAGCGGTCCGCTAACGAGGAAAAATCATATGTAATAAACCAAGTCACCAAACATACCGGAGCTTTTACTATACTGACTAAGTTATAGATATTTTTCATATTTACATGGGTATTATAAATCTACAACGCATTTTAAATGAATGTTTCAATTTCAACTCGATTATTCTGAAATATAGTTTGCATACGGAAATAGATGCTGCGGTTCATATTTTCTCAGATTTATATCACAATCTATAGGTACATTTCCAATCGTCTGGAAATTGGCTTCACTAGTGCACTAAGCGTCTAAAACCGACTCACACAAAGGGGCAAATCCTGTGAAACGCATGAGTAATATATGAAACATGTATTTATACATATATGTGTAATGTATGTATTATTAGGATGTATATAATGGAGCTTCAAAATTAGTAATTCTATCTGCAACTCACAATCTTCAAAATGAATGGTTTCCTCCATTTTGCTACTGTTGATGGCAGTACTTTAAAATTAATAGTATCCGCATTAAATTTACTATTTTCATCCACTAAATAAGGTAAACTTCAAAATTAAGAGTTTCGCTATAAAATTTCGTTTATCTACTCACTGAAACTTTAATGTGGTGAAACGGTAATAATAAATGTTTGGCAGGCATTTCTGAAGACAAATACAGGCTAAATTTAGATCATGTTGAGTAATATTTTACTAAATTTTATTATGTGACGGGAAATGACGGTACATTTATAACAAAATGCATTCGATATAAGTACTCAAGATTTTAAGTGTAAATTTACAAGTTTAAATTTTTTACGATATTAATTTTGTAAGTTCTATATGAACACTATTAGGTTATGTTAGGTCAGTATTTTTCCCACAACGCACGAGCCGAGCAAGCGAAGCGAGCCAGATCAGAATTCGCTTTATACATGGAGCTGTATTTAAACAAGAGGCCGCATTCTGAGGAAGTCGAGAAATTTAGTCTAGAAACTTTTCTGTACCCCTCCATCTCTTTTCATCTTTTGCTGTTGATGTATCTATATAATATAGCAATATTATTGTTACTATAATAGACCGAGTATTTCCAGGAGTAAGAAAGAGACAGAAATGAAACGTTAGCGATCAAAAGTTACTCGAGATCATATAATTTGTCTTCAACTACCTCTTTAGAGTACGGTATCCAGCCAGATTCTAAGATTCTTGGCGACAGCCAAGTTCGAACTGTCGCGAGACGTTCGTAAACTTCATGGCAGACACAACTGTTAGGATGACAACTTGAAAGATTGCCAAATTTATTCATTTATTTTATAGACTTTTATTAAATTTCACAGCAAAATCTAACATTTTAAATGATTCTTTATTTTTTTTATTGGCAATAAGATTATTTTATGACGTTTATAAGTTTTTTAAAGATAATATATTTTTAATGAAGTAGTAACATTTAGTTGTTGACGTTATATTTAGACCTCATAATATTCTTAAATATATGTATATAATCAAGTAGCAAGACTAAAGACTCCATAAAATATGAGAATTTGCTGCATTGCAGCATGAATTGGGCCGTCCCGTCCAGTAAAATACCACCCTCTCACAGAATATCGGCGTGAAATAACACCATCTATTGCTGTTGTGTTTCGTTCGGTGAGTGAGAGTGCCGGTGGCCCCCTCTTTCCCTCCTTTCACTCCTTTCCCTCTTTCCCTGAAGGCCGGCAACGTACCCGTGATTCTCCGGATTTTGTGGATATCCATGGGCGACTATGGTTACTTTCCACCAGGTGATTCGCTTACTCGTTTAGCCTCTCTTTTATAAAAAAAAATATTCTGCAATTCCGTCTCACTAATAGGTTTTATTCCATGACTGGCGGTCGGATGTTTCCCCTCTGAAGCTATAATCTTGAGGTAATCCAGGCATCTGAGCGTTTCGTTGTTAATTGTCAAACGATTTTTAGGGTTCCGCAGTCAAAATGGCAAAAGCGGATAGTTTCGTCATGTGTGTGTGTTGTTTTTTCTGTTCGTCTATCTCTTTGTTCGTTAGTTTATCTTTCCATCTATATGTCTTTCCATATGTCCTTAAGTCACAGTTGATTTATTCTGTAATCTTTACACCCAGTGGCGTATTAAACCTAGGGCCATGGGGGCCATGGCGCGGGGCGAAAGGCTGCGAAGGACGACGCATGCCGAATAGCTATCCTGACTTAACAAAATCGTTAATTGTGACAGTGTCATTGACGAATTTGTCCACCAATGTGGCAAGGTGTTCATTCTTTTATATGACGTATTTATGGGGCGGCAAGGTTTATAGGCCCAGGGCGTCAAACCAAAAATGCCACTTTTTACTTACACCTAGTAAGCTGCGATGTAGCACAAAGACATAAAATTGATAATCGAAATCATAAATGAGAGAAAAAAAAATTAAAGAATGGTTATTTTTAAAATATATCTAAAACGGGAAATTTAACGCGATTACCTTTTTCTGGCTTGACGTTTCGACCGAGTTGCATCGGCCGTGGTCTCAAGCATAGATATATTTTATATATATAAAATGTCTCTATGCCGTTTTAGACATATTTTATAGTGCAACGCGAAAGTTTAGAAGTTTATATTGCAAAATGGTTATTTTTGACTCAATATTGTTTAGTGCTTTATTAATCTAACCTTTACTTTGTCTGAAGTTGCCTTAGAACCTTCGATTGTAATCGAAGTTTGGAAATTAATTTAATGTCCAACACGCATTTTACTGATTTTTAATTACATACGTCTTTCACTCCTAGCTTATGTACCAATGAACTGATTTTAATACGAGTTTCATATAATATTACGTGGATGATTAATATGTTTAGTGATTTGATTGCAAACTGCACTTGATAAGGTTACAGCTATGTTGACATTAGTGAAAACGTGCGGTTGAATAAGAGTAAAAGTAAACCGTAGATCTAAGAAAAGGTAAAATTCGCATGAAGTAAAACAACAATAATAAACTGGCCTGTCTATAAATATGACATGCATCGAATAAGCCAATACACATTTTAGCCAATACAATTTCCCTAAAATACAGGACAGGACAGGAAACAGGAAATTATCACTAACGGCATTCGCTTTCTTCTTTCTATGTACGGAGCTCCTAAAAAAACTACCTGCTTAGATTTTTATATAACTTACCGTTTTGCTGAAAATCGCGAAAAACTCATTTTTTTGACCTTTGACCTTGAATAAAAAATTTTCCATACAGGGGAAAGATGGGGAACTTTCAAATTTTATTTTTAATCATATTTTAAACAATGTTACTGATTTTCAACTTGGTGGGAATTTAGGTAACTTTGAATGTCTAAATTGGCCGGACTGTAACTAAAAACAGCACTGTATTTAATCTAAATAACAGATGCAACTCAAACTCCGCGCCAAAATGGAAAACAGTTGTGCAAATCTAACAACAACAAAAAAAACAAAAAATTGAATTTGGAACCATAACCAAATCATCCATTCCCGATACTGTCTTGACTGAATGTATATATGTTGTAATTACAGGCAAACCAACTTATTTGTTTTCTTTAATTTTGTACCTACGCGACGTCTATATATGAATTTATTATATCTATGACGGAAGCTGTATGCCATAGCGTAGAGTTTGATATACTTCTACAAGAGTGCAAAAGTTTTCAACTTTCAATGTAATTTGTTTACTGCAATTGAAAATTTATTAACCATACAAATAGAAATTTCGGAAATTTTATGATAAAAGCAAGATTACCTGCTAAAAAGCGAAATTTAAAAAACTTCGATATTAAAAAATACTATAAATAGGTAACTTAAGTACTAGTATTCTACCGTGAAACCAGTATGGTCATTCATTTATTAAAAAATTATCTGTTGCAGAGTTGCAGCCGTAAGAGAGCGCACGAGCTAGAAATTAGCTTTTCGTCTTTATACAGCTGTGACACGCGGCTTTGCTCGCGTCATTTTGACCAGTAGTAGCATATTTTTTTGCCAAAGGTAAATCCACACAATACGCAAAGTTTGAGGTTCATTGCGTCAGTAATTTTTATGTGAAAGAAACAATCAAACAAACAAATAAGCGTACAAATGCCACAAACAAAATATTAATACAACTAAACGGCCGATGAATTAGGTCATCTTTACACCTATCGCCTACCAAGCTATTAGCACTGAGACTAATAACACAACCAGAAATGAGAACAAAAATTATTAGATTTTGCACCCAAGGTTTTTTTTGATGCAATGCAATTTTTTTTTTTTATTTATAAGCAAACTTCAACTTTGTTCAACATCTTCTTCCGAAATTTTTAAATTATTGTCAAATACTAGTTTTTACTATTAAATTGTCGAATAAGAAAGTAGGGATAATACTGCGAATACGCAGATCTCAAACCTAGCAATTTGTTAAAAACGCAGTCTTCGGGTGGTACCAATTTTATTAGTAGCTGTTAGATTTAGATCGCTCTGACTCATCGGTTTCACTGTCACGCCCTTTCCGTGTTTCATTCTGATCGGTTCGTAACTTTCAAAGCGTAACGTTTGATGCACACTACAAAAACATAGAAAAACTCTACAACATTAACTTTATATGAAGACAGTATCGTCTTGACTGGTTTCTTTATATTGAACTCATAATAAATTAGTAAATAATAGTAGACATTATTTTCTATTACATTATACGAGCAATATTTGTATTTATGTATAAATGTTTGACATCGCGTTCTAGAAATTTGCAATATAAGGATTGAGGGGCGCGAGAAATCGTACTAGATAGTTATCAGTTCTGGGAAGAATTGTTTTCTCCTATTTTCACGCACTTAAAACTAAACTATAAACTTCGAAACTCTTAATTTCGCATCAGCGTTAACCTTCTCAATAGCACAGTGGCTAAATCGTGGGTCTACCACCCCGAAGTGCGGAGTTCGAATCTTGCAATGTGGGATCCTTTTTTTTTCTTTTAATATTTTGAAATAATATGTCTAAGTTCAGTTTGCAATAATTACCTATTAGAAACACATATCATCTTAATACTTATACTTATAATAAGGAAATAAAATGAAAAATAATGATAAAAGCAAAGATTTCATAACTTCAGACAACCTGTCCCGGACTACGAAGTGAATTAAATAAAATCAAAAAAATGCAGATATGTGAGTACTGTTTTCTAACGAAATGCTGACCGATCAGCTTATCTGATAATAAATGTGTGTCGTACGCACAAGTAAATCAGCTTATCTGGTTTACCTCGCCGTTGCTGCTCGGACACGGTGTCTGGCTCTGGAGTTATTTATAAACTCTATGGCTAAAAGTCATGGAGAAAGGTCTATTATTTATTTTCCTGAACAGTGAATTCAATTCAATGTTAATTTTCATGGGATTCCTTCAATTTAGATACTAAGTTATTTAAAAGAATAATGTTATAAAGAATAGTATTATACGAGCAATATTTGTATATTTGTAATTGCATTCTAGAAAATGGCTGTAATGATTTCGATGAAATTTACGATATAGGGATTTACGGGGGCGAGACATCGATTTAGCTAGCGCTTAATTCTGGGAAAATTCGTTTTCTCTATGTTTTTACACACTTTAAACTTCTAAACTGTAAACTCTGCTAATTTCGCAACAGAATTTATCTTCTCAGTAGCACAATCACTAGAGCGTATATCTACCAAGCTGAAATGCGCGGGTCCAACCCGCAATGTGATCAGTCTCTTTTTTTTACGATACACCGAGTAAAGCTCGGTCGCCCAGGTACTATTATATAAACTGGGGTGTTACTTTGCGATCAATTATTAACTTCTATCAACAGAAAGTTCCAGAGATTAGGTTCGGTCAGCAACTCAGAGTTTAGAACCTGGTCAGCTACCCAGCACTGGTTAATTGATGGAGACTGTTCTTTAGGATTGCCTGAAGATGCTTCGTTGAGAAGTGAAACACGGTGATCAACAAGAACACTTTGGGCGTAAAATAATCAAAAAATATATGCAACACGTATGTGCATACAAGTCATTTATATGATAATAATATTAATTGAACTATAACATTTCAAAGTGTATTAAAAAACATTTTTCTCTTAATAAATGATATCCCTTGGTAAACATTTACAACACTAGCTATAAATGTAAGCCAAAGAATCAGACTCATTACATGGAATTAGTATAGGGCATGGACTAACCCTGTCACTATGTATAAAACGGGGTTATTACCTAAAGATTTACAGACAGCGACAGCCACGCGAAAACTAACTAATTGTAATAAAAAATTGTTTTAATGTATGACGATTGCGTGTCTATTGCGTCATGATTTTACCGTCATGACTCATAACCGTAAAATGCACTTTTCGCGGTAGACTTAGCCCCACTATACAAATTACATTACAGAAATTCTCGTTTTGACAGCAGATATCGCGCGATATTTGGCTGTCGCATGCTGACTGCAAGTTAGATAATAAGCGTACGGGCCGTTTTTCAGAATTTCGCGGTTGACCCCGTCATGCTCTTACTTTTGGTTTTATTTCTGGGTCATTATATTTAGACAAAAATACGTTGCAAAAATAATATTTTAATTGAGACGGCTTTGGTGGTAAGAAGTGTACTCGGCAGATTGTCTCATCACACTTTATTTTAGTATTATTAGGACCCTATTTTGCAATAATGACGGAAATACAAAATCCAGTGAGAAATTAACCCCAAAATGCCGAAGACCTTTTTTTTATGTAATCTGTAAGAGTCAAGTATGTAGAGCTATTGCTAGATGTACAGTCAATATACCAAAAAGTTAACCAAGGTTGACCAAGGTGGCCTCTATACCTATATGTACCAATAAAAATTGATACATTAAGGTATAGGGTCTACAGGCGATACCTTAGCAACTTAGGTATTTAGCGTTGATACACACGTCAATAGTGTCAAAGTCAAAGTCAAATCAATTTATTCAAATAAACCCAAACGCAAGGTATTTTTGAATGTCAAATCTACTTTAATTCGGTTCGAAAAGAAAACCTGAACACTGAGAGGAACCGACAAGAAACTCAGTGTCTAGAGGTTGAGCTGTCTTCTACGAATATTTGACTGTCACTATTTGGTTCCGTTTTGCCATCTATAAATCCAAATATTTATGACGTGAATATATTATCCGGTTGCGTCTTGATGCTCTATCTATGCCACATATGAAATGGCATGGAGTTACGTATGTACGTAATATTTTAATAAAGTAATTAGTCTAGTAATTAATTTTAATCAATTTCAAAATATAAATGCATGTATAAATAACCTATTATTTATTTTTACCTACGACATTATTCTGGTATTATTTAGGTCACAAAGGATTATCTCTGTTTTTAAAATAACGAAAACAAATTTCACGTACGGCAGGTGCAAAACAATAAATACGTAAACCATGGATTATAATCAAACTGACGTTTTGCGTTGATATGGGTGCGTTATTTACGCAATCCCAATTATTGTAGACATTCCATAAAATATTTAAGCGATAAATTAAATGAAAAATAATTAATAAATGTGGATTCTTCGCCCTCACTTTGCCAAAAGAAGATTTAAAAAACCGGCTAACAGCGAATTTGTGTATTTTGGTCATTAAGAGTTGATAGCCTAAAACCTGGTATGGCGTCCCTTTAGAACTTTAGACCACTACCACTATCTTACTCGCTAATGCTGCCGCTAAACAGTAGTACTTACATTGTTGTGTTTTGGTGTGGAAGTTGAGAAAGCTGAAGAAATTTCTGGCACAACAGACACAACATCTTCGTTCTCAGGATTGTCAACCCATTTGTAATCGGCTACCTTATTACGTAACTACAGCCAGGAAGCGATAGCGGAATCTTACGAGATCGATCGCGATATGTTGTTAAATCGAGCACGATACAATGTCGTGAATCGCTTGTGCAGCCTCTGTCGATTAATCAGTGAAATGAAATAAAACCTACTGCTAGCGACCCTATATATGCAACAATTAGCGTTTTACCGTATGGCAAAGCGATACCAATTTAAAACAATTGTCGAGCGACTGTAGCGCAGCTATCGTTCTGTAATAACCCGCCGAGTGTTTTCTTAGCCTTAATACTATAAATGCCCATGAACCGCAGTCCATTTACCATCAAGTGGACTGTTTCCTCTTTCCTCTTCCACGTGGTTTAAAAAAAATTTGCTAATTTCTACTATATCCGTAAACACCGTTAGCCGATTTCTTTACCGACTTGAAGAAAAATTAGGAAGCTCCCAATTCGTCGCAATTTTTTTTATTTATGTATGTTCAGCGATAATTCTTTACCACGTGGGCAGATTTCAAAGATTCTTTTTTTATTTGAGAGAGTATATATCTAAGATCTTTCCATAGAAAAGATAAGATCTGATAATGGAGTACTGCTTAAACAAAAGAAATCCTCAACGGTTTATACGAGGTTTTTGTGAAAGGGGGTGTAAATGCGCCGAGGTCCCAACGTTGCAGATGTAATAATTACGGAATAAGTTTATTTTGTTTTCCATACAAAAAATAACATTCATTTAAGGGGAAAAAAATGTACAACCCTATCATTATACCCTACATTCCAAATGTTTGCTAGCGACGGGAAAAGCCGATATTAGGGCTGTCTCACCTTTATTTTTGTAAAAACACGAACTATTGACTTTTGGCGAAGTTGTAGAACGCAAGTTTTCCGTAGTCATGGGTATTTTTATACTCTTCCGTATTTACCCATCCTTTCGAAATAACCTTGTATATTTTGATGATTCTATTGATATTCCGTTCCAGAATTGAAAAAAGTTAGTTGTAGCCCTACCCTAGATATTCATTTAGCCCAAGGCCACTAAAAAAGGAAAAATAAATAATTTGACAATTATTGAAGACGATGCCAATTAACAATAACAGAAAGCTCCGCAATCGCAGCTCTGTTTCTATCTCTTTCTTTATAATTTTCTTAAAATACCAAGATTTGAGAGACTATTTGAAATGAAACGAGCATGATACAAGCTAGGAGCTACTGAGTTATATACTACAAAAGTAATGCCGAGACCGATATGATGCGAACGAATTTTCCTATTTTTACGAGACCCAGACGATATTTTTTTCTCAGAATCTCGCCTCTCGTCCTCTCGTCCGAAGCCCTAAACAGACAGGCATGACAAAAATGTAGTTTCCATTTCTGCCATTTTGACTACGAAACTCTAAAGATTATTAAATTTGAATTTAAAAAATACGTGATGTTCTAATGTTTCATTTCTTAAGTTTTCGAATAGTATTTTGAGTGTAATCTGTCAAGTTTTCTTGCTAGCTTTAGTGCCGTTCTCGATTTCATTTACAAAAAACCTTAATCTGAACATAGATAAAAAATAAACAACATTCAGTTCGAATTTTAAAAACTTATGTCATTTTACGTAGATAGCGTACGATTCTACGTAGGTAGCGACTTTATGTTCATGATTACAGTTATACCTTTAATCACTAAATACGAGATAATAATTAGTATATTGCCATCCCCAACCTCACGAACGGCTTAATTAAAGCTTTTAATTACTGAAATGTAAACCTTCGTTATTTTAAAGGAACAATATTGTGAAAGATGTTTATCGCTCAAGTATATGGCAAATATAAAATCATTACACATACTTCTTGTATGTTTTTGAAATTCATTGTTTTTAATATTCACGTTTCTATATAATTTTATGTATCTGCTATTATATTTGGGCTAACAGATAACAAAGCGGAACTATATACGTTTCTCGTGACAAGTTTATCCCTAGTCAACTTTTAAGTCTTGCACGAAAAGAGCAATTGGCAAGTTGTATGTATTTTCTTTTTCTCTGTACCTAAGCTATAAATTTATTTAATATGAGCTCAGACAGAATACCTAATAGTACTCTATAAGCTATGTTTCAAAGCATCAAAGTTTCTTTTCTTATTCTAATTTAAGAACGTTTAATAGTTATACACTTTCGTAAATTCTGTTACCTTATTAACAAAATTAAAAGAAGTATATAAATAAAATAAACGAAACCGAAAATGAATGAAACACAAAATTTCGCAAGCTCGTTTATGCTGAAAAGTTATTTTTCACTTAACATTCACTATCTTATCTGCGACACCATTTTCAGTAGCAAACGACTGTGTTCACCTCTTTACAGTGACTGCTATCCTAGTACTCTGCCGTTCATAAACATGATCTAAGTATAACTTGACTAAGTAATAAATAGAATAAAATATGCTACAGAACGTTGCCGTATTTATTTATAACATTACGTGTTTACACAACTGCTTAAAAAAAGTTCAAAAAAATATTTTGCTATCAATTTGTTAAGTGATTTAAAAAAAACCGAACAAAATGTATTGGACATGCACTAACTTAGGGTTCCGTTCTTCGTTCAAATGCATTTTAAATTAAAAATGGGGGCAAATTCAGATTTCCTCATTTTCAGTCTTGGATTACATCACTTTACTTCTTTTATTTTGTTCCGAGAAAGGACAAAATCCCCTTGGATATTTCGCCGAATAATACTAAGCCTACTGAGTAGTGTTGGACTAGAGTCAACTAAAAACCCTCCTCTTTGCCGTTGTCCTAATAGCGTTTACAGCGTCACCGGTCGTGTTGGTGCGAGCCTGAAACGGCCTCACAGATGGTCGACGGCCTGAGAATTACTTCAATTGAGGAATACCTCGTATGGAAGACAGACCTCGGCTCAGGGCGTTGCAGGAAAAATTGCACCCGCGTGCATTTTAGTAAATTACTAGGCTGGGCCTCAATCGAACGTAATGTTTATTTGGTAAGCGTGTTTGCGCGTTATATGACGTGATCGAGCTTCTAAACGTCCCTATGGGTGTCGCCGGGGATGTCCAACTTCGTTCGATGAGGGCGATGTGTAATATTTATATCTATGGTGTAAAAATCCAGGATGTAAAGATGTTGAAATAAATATGCTGCGACATACAGACAGCCAAGCCAAAACTAAAAGGACTCTGTTTTGCTATTATGGCTACGGACCCTAAAGAGGATCTTCTATTTGCTTAAATAGGCCCTATGTCTATAAAGTTACATTATGATATTATATGCAAACCTAAACTAATAACTAGCTGTACCCGCGATTTCGTCTGCGCGGAAAATTTTTTCGTGGCTTTCCCGGATTAGATTAGATTATATGTACATGTGCGTAGTATGTTTAAAGATTGTTTTTGAAAAAAGTCTACGTCTGGCCTACGTCTGTCTCCGGGCAAAGAATATCTCTCTACCAAACATCAGAATTGGTTCGGCGGTTCAGCATTTCCCATTCAAAGTTTCATCCCCCTTTTCGCCCCTATAGAGGTAGTTTCTTGATAAAAAAAGTAGCCTATGTCCGTTCCCAGGTGTCAAACTACAACATAATCAGTTTAGCGTACAAAATTGCGTCCCTGTCTCTCACGTGTCCCTTTTCACAGATTTTTGATAAAAAAAGTAGCCTATGTGTTTTCGATAAAAAAAAGTGTTATCACCGCACCAAATTTGATTATTACCATACAAAATTTCATCCCCCTTTTCACCTTCTTACGGGTATGTTTTTAATAAAAAAAAGTGGTCTATTTCTGTTGTATGTATCTCTGTCGTTCTCTGATGTCAAACTATCTCTTTGCCAAATTTCATCATTATCGGTTCAGCGGTTTACCATTTCCCATACAAAGTTTCATCCCCTTTTTCACACATTTGGGGTAGATTTTCTAAAAAATAGGTTGCCTATCATGAGCGCAATCACGTGTTCTTACTACGTGCCGATTTTCATCATGATCGGTCGAGCCGTTCTTCAGTTATAAAAGGACATACAGACAGATAGACAAAAATTTTATGGTAAATGGTAGAATCTAAGTGAGTCATAAAATGACTATTTATCACAAAATTGGACAGTGAAATTGTAATTACAGACAGACGCTAGAGATTTATATAGTAGTATAGATATTATAAAGAGAGAGAGCAAATTTAGTAAGAATTTTCAAATGCAGAGGGTAATTTTCGTTGTACCTATTTGAAAAATTCTTCCACCATTTGAAAAGTACGTTATTCCAGATAAACATAGTTTATACAATGTATTCAACCCGAGCGAAGTTGAGACTAACCGCTGTTTGTGTTTAATGATTATAATCGTGGTATAATAACATTGTAAACAAATAAGTTAAGTACAAATATAATATAATATACAATCAAGAATGATTTAATATTTGTCAAATTAACTGTTGTCTAAAATAAATATTGAAAATGTAGCGGATTTCGTAAGTCTGATATCTGCTGGCGTCGCGCCAGCCATCTCTTAATGGCGGCACCATCTTGCAAATGAAGTTCCAATACTGTTACCACTATGTTATACAGGAAATATACAAATCTAACACCTGTTTTATTTTGAATGCGCAAACGATTAGTATGTCGTCGAGATACGAAAGATAATGGGAACGTCAATTGATAACGTAGTAGAAGCAGAAGTCTAATTATTACGCAGCTTACCTGTAATTGGCTGATTCAATTATAATGTACAGTAAACGCAGTGTCTTAACGCTACACTCACATGTGAGATGCAGGAGGGTACCTTACCGGTCACATCGTCAAACCTATCAAGTTGCTATACTGCTGCCAATTTAAATGAAACATGGATAAATTTATTATGACATTTTACCGATTTTCTTGACACCCAAATTCATGAACCTCGTACTACGAAACCGCTACTGTTAACTGCCTGTCGTAATGTCCATGGTCCGCAAATACAATTTTCAGAAAAACGCATGAATCATATAGTCCAAAATTAAGCTTGTATTTTTGAAATTCATTATTTTAAATGTGGCAATGACTGCCACGTAACTAGCGATTCAATACCATCATACAAAACCTACATATAAATATTTGTTTCTTACATTGACTTGTAGATCAGTCCATTCGGCGTTAAAAAGAGGTTGACCGCTCTGTTATTTTTCTAACAATTAAATATTATTTCGTTTTTAATTTTAACTAATATATATTTTGACAAGGTCGACTCACGAAGATCAAATAGACTGAGTGTTAGCTGATGGAAATGTCAAAAGCAACCGCATACCTAGGTGAACATGTGTGGGGAGAATAATGAGATTTGAGGAGGCGAAGGAAGTAAGGACCGCGACGCTTGGCGCTCCGTCCTCTCTGACTACCTCGTTAGGGATATGCGTGAAGATATGTATGTATGTAACTGTAAGCATGTATGTATGTACATATTTAAATTTTTATTATTAGTTCCTAATTTTGGAAAAGACAAAAAATTATAGATAATTGTACGATCTACAAAAGTTAAAAAAAGTTAATGTAATTTTGTTCTTGGTAAGAAAGACTAAATCACCATAATTTCAAGATGGCAGTCAACATGGTAATCTGTAACGAGGGCAGTGTAAGTATCTATATGGTACCTACAAATACGGTACCTACTTACACTATATAATATACTCTATAATAAATACAAAAACAATTCGTACTCTATAATTTTATTGGCTCCCGGCTCGGACGTTATGTTGGCTGTCAACGTTTCGTTTTACGTTATTAAAAATGAATGTACCTACTGGAATCTGGAACACTTCTGTACGGCTATCAACCATAAAAATTCTGGCAATTCCATCTGCGTGACATTAAATCCAAACTAAACTAACATTCTGTACGCCGTATACTATAAACATGTACTGGTTTATTTGACAACGGCTATAACAATTTTAATGAAAATTACAGTATATTTTTGGGTTGTTAAAGTCAAATCGATTAATTCAAGTAAACCCAATTGTAAGGTGTTTCAAACATTAAATGTATCTTCGTTTCGAAAAGAAAATTTACACACTGACAAGAATCCATCAAAAAATCCATAGACATCTCAACCTTAGAAAACAAGAAAAGTCCTATTGTTTTAACGCTTTTAGTTTCTCGTTTCCAGTTACTTACTACTCGCTTATGAAACAATTCTAGTAAATAGCAAAAATCGTAAACTTAGTATATACTGGCGTAAAGACGTGTAAAGAGTGCAAGTGAGAATGTGATCTTTTATGATAGTGGCACGAGTAGGAAAGGGACAGGAAACGAGATGCTATTGTAACCCTTTTCGAGAGACATGTAGTCAGAAGTCGTCACGCTGTGGAGAATGCTATTGACTTATTTTATTATTTTGTGTTATTCCTGTTTTATTTTAAAGAAGTATTGTATTTTTCAATAATGGTTACGAGTTCTGTATGTGATTGTGATATTACATATCGCAATAATCAAGGAAATCATTTATCTCATAGGCGACATTGACATATTATTAAAAATCGTCACGCGTCAACGAGCTCTGTATTCCTCTATACACCAGTATATACTAAGTTTATGGCAAAAACACAGATTTACCACTAATAGACATGACCATTCACACGCTCCGAATTTTTAGACTGAAAGAAATATATAACACAAGCCTATAATAGAAAGGGATACACATATTTGGTCTATATCGGTATGCTCATTGTTTTATGATTTATGCTGTTACATTTGACAGACCTACTACACAAAACAAACCTTTGTTCATTAGTACTTTTAAGTTTTTTAATTATTTTTGAACTATATAAGTGAAAAATGAATATAAAAATGTTTGTAAACTCTTGGAGTTTGGAGACACTTTTGGGCGTGATGGTAGAATGCAGTATTTTAGGCTGTAAAGGCCGGTTTGACAATCATAAGACGTCAAAGCGAGAAAGACCGTAGTGGCCACATCAACGCAATATCTATTAGTAGTCGATCTGTGATCAAAAATAACCAACACTTGTACAGAATACCGCTGCCGCGACAGCCATGAATAAATTCGTGTCCCCATAACCGTATTACGTCGATGTTCATGTGTGCAGCTTTAAAACTTCACGCTTTGTGTATTGCGTTTAAACTTAACTAGTTATATCTAGTTCGAACCGACGCGACGGGATTATTACCTAAAAATTTGCAGACAGCGACAGCCACGCGATCTCAGCGCGACCGGTGATTAATTGTAATAAAAATTAGTATCATTGATGACGATTGCGTATCTAATAGATACGCAATCTATGACCGTAAAATGCACTTTTCGCGGTAGATTTAGCGCTACTATACAAATTACATTACACAAATACTCGTTTTGACAGCAGATATCGCGCGATATTAGCTGTCGCATGCTTTCTGCTACGTTACGTAATAAGCGTACGGATTTACAGCTTTGTGGTTTTTAGTTTTTGTGAAAAAGTAATGTATTGTTACGTATTACATATAATCGTATATAGCATAGTTCATACAGTACCGTTGCTTATTTTAGGAATACAAAAAGAGGACTTGACGTTAAAAAATACAGTCCCACGCGTAAGTGAGTAAATCTATACTATATAATCTATATATATAAAAGGCGATGTATGTATGTATGTATATATGTTCCTTATGGACTCTGAAACGGCTGGACCGATTGCAATGAAATTTTCAGGGAATCTTCAGATTGGCCTAGCGGGTGATCCTGTAAAGTTTGGTAGCGATCGGATCAGTAGAATTTTTTTTTGTTTTTTTTTTTGCAGTATCAAAATAATTATAAAAACTGTTTAATTTATTTTAACTTCAACTAACGCCCAGTGAAACGGGCCGGGTTTGCTAGTATATTATAAAGAGGTAAACTTTGTTTGTATGTAATGAATAAATTCAAAAACTACTCAACCGATTTCAAAACATTCTTTCACCTATAGAAAGCTACATTATCAGCGAGTAACATGGGCTATATTTTATTTTCAAAAAAAATTCTACCCATACAAAGCCGGGGCGGATCGCTAATCTTAAATATAAAATTTCGGTATTTCATGCAGTTCGTAGTTCTTCTCCTCCTAAACGACTTGACTAATTTCAACGAAATTTAAAATGGAGATAGATTAAACCCTTCGGGAAGGACATGGGTTGGTTTTTTTTAATTCCACATGAACAAAATCGCGGGCAACAGCCAGTTGAATGTGTAAAAATGGTTGTTAATTTAAAAAAAATATTAATCGTTATTTTCTTTGCGAACGACAATCTCTGTACACCATAGATGTCTGTACCAATATTTAAAAATTGAGAGCTGAAATAATAATCTAATTTGGCTTCTACTATAGCCAATTGAAAATTTAAACACTTCTAAAATGAATTGGGTCCTTGTGTCTGAATGTAAATTAAGTTACTATTTAGGCCTATCACCTACTGGATTAATCATTTATTGTCTAATAAATAAAGAATTATATAATCGATTGTTATGTCCATATAGGAAGGAGAAGTTGCTGTTAGCGACATATAATCTATTTTCATATGCTTTTAACATTTTTTGTAAGCTCTAAAAGGAAATAAGGGCTGTGTTTGTCTGTGTTTATCTGTGACCTCCTAGCTTTCAACTGTAATATATGCCGACATGTGTGCGGTTTGTTTTTGCTTAAAAGTTGCTAAAAAGCTAATTATAGCTATTGAAATAGCTATGAGTATTTAAATATAGCTATTTATATCTGAGAGAAGAAGAGTTTTTGTAATTATAAGCAGCTCGCGGATTATAATTACAAAAACTACGGTACTAAATAACCACATATTTCCGACCACCAAATGTTCACATGGTGGTGGTAATCGGTACTAATTCTTTTTTGTGTAAGTTTTTAATTTTTTAATTTAATACTGACCAAAAATGAATTAAAATGTATGTAAATAATAAGTAACAGTTTTATGTCAAATAATTTTATTTAATTGCTGAAGATTTTAGCTGTTTTTTGTTTTTTTTTTTAATACAGCAATTAAGGCAAATGTAGAAACGCACATTTTAATACAATTTACAGTCTATTTTATTCAACACGTGAATATATTTTACTCACCTGATGTATAATCAATAATACAAATACTATAAAGGTACATTTACTTTAGGCTAACACTATTTAGAAACTCTAACAAAAGAGCAACAATGAAAGGAAAGTTTTAGAAGTACAAAAGAAAGTAAACAGAAATGGAGTCAGTTCAGTGGGAAGTTGGCTAGTTAGCGCACGCGGCGGTTCCCCGAAATAGGGGTTCACGGGCAAACCAACTAATACAACAAAGTTACGGAACCAACTTGTTATTTATCTAATTCGGACGTAAAGGACAGCGTTGGACATCATTGTATCGCAAACATTGTAAATTGTACGTACAATGTAACAGCAGTATGTAATTCCATTGTAAAGGAAAACAGTTTTATCATTATTTTTATTTTTTGTCCGATATTATGAATTTAAGTACCTCTAAAAAACATACTATTGAATGAATTCAATGCGAATTGGGTTATTTAAAAAAATTTGGTCCCAATTACCTACATAATAGAGAATACCTATAACATGTAAGTTTTTTTCATTATTAGGGAAAAGGGATGTCACGTGTAGGCATGAAAAGTTTGTGTTGGTAATATACGTATTATTTACAGTAATATCAATGGCCCAGACCTTTTTTCATATTCATATTATGTATCCATACCATAATTAACATAATTATATTGTTACATACATACATATCTTCACGCTGTATCCCTAACAGGGTAGTCACAGAGGACGGAGCGCCAAGCTTTGCGGTCTTTACATACTTGTTTCGCTTCTTCAAATCTCATCATTCTTCTCACATTTCTATTATCAATATACTCACATGTTTAATATTATACAGAAACTATGACAAAAGCTATAATGAAGATACATATATATTATATGTACATACACATCACTTTAGAGAATTCATATTAAAAATTCAATAACAATATTTTAATCTGCAATTTGCTTACTTACCAGTAATTGAAAGAATTGGAAAAAAATGAAATATTGAATATTTTTTAACTAGAATTACGACGTTAAAATAATCGTAGCTTTACAATACTAGTAGGCATTTTAAATAATAACAAATTAACATGTATGTATGTAGGAATGTCTATACGTCTAACTATTTAATCTGACGTCGGCGTCGGTCAGCTTACGAAGCAGGAGCGGTGCGGCTAAATGAATGAACTTTTTGAACATCCCCCGATTTATCCCCCTAGGAGTTCACTAAGTCCCTATCGATCAAGCCCGGCCTCTCTGTTAGTCTTTCCACGTATGTTTTTATATTTATTTTGTCTCACTTCACCATTAATGAAAAATTCATTTTCAAACTAATCTCATTTTATAATTAAAAAACAAATAAATCTTATGTTTTAGAAAATAATAATAATAATACTCCAGACAATTACACAGACTGTATGACCCCAAACTAAGCAGTAAGCTTGTACTATGGGTACCACACAACGAACTCTGGGGAGTTCCCAGTAACATCCAGACTCCTAGCCAATTTAGAAAAGTCCCTTACCTAAATTGACCTGACTGGGGATCGAACCTGGGATCCTAGCTTGGCAAGCAGATGCATATGCCACTGCGCCAACTGGCCAGTCAAAAATATGCTTTGTAGTAATATATTTTTGTTAAATCAATTATATTTTAATAACTTTCTCTAAGAGAACATTATCAAATTATTATGTGTTTATCTTAATATGAATGGAGTTTCATATTTAAATGTTTCCAATTTTGAATTTTCAAGGTATAAATATGAGTTATAAAAAAACGAATACATAATTTCTGAAATCTCTGTCGAATTTATTTTAACTGTTTTTCTATTTGATACAATACACTATACTAACGCTAAATACTAAAAGAAGTTCAGATGAGTGACAATTATAAATTTTGATACATAACAACAACTGTATAAAACATATTTGGAGTTATCTTTTTAAAAAAAAAGTTCTTCATTAATATTTTGTTCTAAAATTGTTTGAACTTGTCAACAGTAACTAGAGGTAATTAGCTGTTCTAAACACAAAGATTCCAATTCTGGTTCGTATTTGTAACTTTAACATTAGAAAAGAGATAATTCTTTGAAAAAATATTGAAATATAAACGTCTTACATTTATTGTTATAATGTAATACGTTACATAATAAGTAAGCATATACAAAATCGTGATTCAACAAATCCTACGCTTGTAACGCTCGTACCAGGGAAATCACTTAGCATATGACAAATAGTGCTGGAGTGACATGCTTTCACGATACATAATCATATAGCTCCCGAGGGTTCGTTGGGAATGCGGAAAATTACTGTGCAAACACACAATTCTCTGAGTAATAACATTTTAGGGAATTTAGCAGAGAACACAATACGTGTCCCATTCCATATTTTTCAAATATTTTTAGAAAATGATATTACTAAAAAAATAAAAGAAATGTTAGAATATACAGTAACTAACGGCCCGTCCCGACTTCGCCCGGGTTGAATACATAATATATAGCCTATGACCATCTAGAATAATGTACCTTTCAAATAGTGAAAGAATTTTTCAAATAGTTGCGATGGTTCCGAAGATTACTCTTAACATATAAACGAATTTACAAAATACAGATAAAATTGTTACGTTACTTTTAACTTACGATAATCATAAATTGTGGGCGTCCAAACAAAAAGGGTCCAGTAGTGGGGTATTGATTTAAGAGTAGATTCGGAACTTAGAATAGTCAATTGATAATAAGGATCAAAAAAATATTCAAAAATTGCCATATTTTTTTTTTATCAGACATTTAAAGTTGAAACTGAAAAAGCTTCTTTAGAGAAAAAGCATTTTTAAACTATTAATAAATGAGAAATCTGTAGATATTAGTTTGTTGGTAATTCTGGGAAAAGTTCTCTTTGCTATTTAAAAAAAAAATTACATCAGAATGACCGTTCAGAAATTACATGCAAAAATAAAGATGTAAGAATTAATCGATAATTTACTTCTACAGCATCTATTTTAATAGCATTATTTTAATAATAGACACTCACACAAAACATTATTTTAAGCAGTCTTATTATTTAGGAACGAGTTACAACAAAATTTGGCGTATCTGTAACAAAATAACATGTAAATTATTTTTAAGTGATAGTACTACGAATATAATAAACATTTCAATACACGTAATATTTTTTTTGTAATTGGTGCATAGTGTGTAGTACGTGGTAACATATACTACTTAGAATAGGGCACATACTAGGTACTTACATATTATATGATTTAGAAAATGAAGTTCTAAAGCTTTGTAAGCTTTTAATAATTTCATTACCTAATATATTATAAATATACTTTTACCTAAGCATTGTCTTCTCATAATTATAACATACAGCTGTAAATATTATCTCACCTAGGAGGAAATATATTTGCGAACCTACTTTCTATAGAGGCAATCACTTGCATAATATGCTCTAATAGGTACAGTCTAAGTTTGTACTTAGAAAGAGAAAGTCAAAAATATGTTGTTATGTTTCTGTAAAATGAGATCATTTGTTATTCTGGAAATCTCTGACTTTCCCTTTGAGCGTGGATGTATCATTCCTTTTTATTATAATAAACCATTGCCATAAATACTGTAATATCTACACACCTTTTCCTCTTGTCACTTTTTGACAAACTAAAATTTTCTCCTTACAAAATTCCTCATAATTTGAAAGCCACCATTTTCTGAACTTATCATACACTTTTATGCCTTTTTTGTTCAATACTTCACACAATTTACATAAAGATTCAGTGCTTGGCATACCGTAAGGATGAAACTCATAAGAATAGTCATTGTGCCATCTAAAGTATTCTAAATACTCTGTTTTGTTCTTGAGAAGTTCAGCCATTTTTTCTGCTACCTCTTTCACACCTAGACGTCGTAATTCAATGTAAGAATGAGGTGGTAAAAACCTGTTGAAAGAAATTTTATTAAATTTTATTCGTTTTATTAGTCACATAAGTTTAAAACTTACTTTAAGCAACATAAATAAATTTTAATTAGACCAATAATAAATATTAATAATATCATGAAAAATATTAGACCAATATAGAAAAATAAATTCTTGACGAACTCTGGATAATCAAAATTCTATGAAGATTCATACCGTAAATCTTCAGTTATTTATTGACAGGTTCAAAAAGTTTGTAAAGGTAATATTTTTATTCCATTTTGCTGACAGTTTCTTTCAAACTATCCTTCATGATAGGTGTTTTCAACCACAAGGATAGGAGTATTTTCACATACTTACCTCGTATAGTTTGCGCCTCCGTAAACCACAGGAACCGAATACGTTGTAATAGCCCTTATAATTTTCTCCGTAACATAGTCTTCAGCTAACGCATTCTCGAATGCAAAATAAAAATAGTATCTCTCCAATATTGTTTCACATTCTTCTTCTTTTGAATGCGGACACTCTCTAGATCCACATGAACCAACAACTTCTAATTGCAGATTACGTTTTTTCATTTCATATTTCAACAATGTCACAAAACTCTCTCTTTTACTTTTAGTGTGGCAGTTGGAAGCGAACCAAGCTGCAGTTAAATCTTTACGCTCCACGATCTCTTTTATTTTATCATGAACAGGTTCATTATTAGCTATCCACTGCATGCCTATTTTTGGTCCTACTTTTTTATTATCATTGTCGTAAATGCTAAAATATGACCACGCCACATCCGAATTTAGTTTGTAACTCCAAGTTAAGTTAAAATAATTGTCAAATTTATCATCGCATATGGGATAGTTCACTGCAGATTCTTGTGTACCCATAATATATATTTGTTTAGGACGTCTTTTTTTGGGAAAATCTTTATTAGATACTTTATAACGCGATGCCGCTTTGGCATTTATAAGTATAGCATCAAAGTTTAAGTAGTTGTCACCCAGGAATTTTCTGTCGTATGTAAAATAACAGTTTTGATGCGCACAACTTCTTTCTATGAATTCTGTTTGGCCAACCTTCAAATTAGCCCATTCTTCTTCTTGTTTGGACCACATAAGAATGTAAATCAAGTCTGTTCTTCTTTCGGCTTTTGGTTTACGGACAATAATGTTTCTCTTAGTTTTGCTGAAATTAAATTTGCAATATGCATATAATCCATACAGTACAGTGAGAGTCAGTACAAATCTTATTAAAAGTTTTGCATATTTCAAAACAGAGGCCATTTTAACTGTAATAACTTCTATTTTAGAATATTTCACTTGCAGATATTTCGCTAAACCTTATATTTACATAAATTCAGTACTCGGTCTTGAACTTAAGCCTAACTAAACGTTGCTACGTTTTTTAACTCACTTTATACCTTTCTTGCTTTCATTTGACGCAAAGAATTCAATTGAATTCCTCCAAGAAAGCGAGATAATGTACATTGTTTGATATTTCTACGAACAGATAAATTCTTTATCTGTTCATTAACGTCACTTCGGTAATTCACATTGCTTAATGTCGAGGCGAACAAGGCTTGTTGACACTGAGTATGGATGTAGACTTATGAATTGCTATTCAAATTTTTAAAGAATACCTAGGTATGATAATTTTTAAAGCAGAAGAGAATATTGTTTAATGCAATAGTTCCTTATATTTTAATATACTCACATACATATTTTGTGATAAAAGTAATAAAATAAAAATGAAAATTAATATGGAACTTAATAAATTGAGCTTTATTAACGATATTAAAACTCGAAAAGAAGTACGAACCTTATATACTGTTTTTGGAGGTTCTTCTTATTACTTATAACTTCTCTTCGAACCGATAATATATTTAAATGTAGATATATGATAACATTATTATGATATATGATAAGTCTAACATTAAAAAACGTTTTGTAATAATCGAATGAGAATATGATACAGCTTTTAAAAGAGCAAAGCTGTGAAATCAAATTAATGTGTAAACAGCATTACAGATAAATCAAACCGAGCACTGTTTGAATTATTGTAATAGCCATTAACGACCTATGCATAAACAATACAAAGCCGTAATATATTGGCGCACACCATTCATGTCTTGTGACTCGGTGATAGAATGGAATAAAGCACAAATGCCTTAAATATATTCATTGTGAGGAAAAGAGAAGATGAGATAACGAAATAGAGCGAGGAAAGAGAATAAGACAAGATGAGATCTGTACGAAGAAAATGCAAATGTGACTCCATATCCGCCTCAAGGAGGCGGAGGTTTATTAGTCCGTGCAAGTCGGTCATTCTCCACCAGTATGGGTTCGTAGATGCCCGTAAATAATTTTTACTCCTCATAAAAAACAAATACTATTGGCAGCAAACTGTCAGTTTTTAAACTACCTATCTATCAAACTACCTACGTCAATTGATCATAAATCACCTGTCGAGTAGATGACTGCGAGCAAAGTTCTGTGATTGTAGCAAACATGCCTCTCGCAAGTAACTACTTATTTCAAATAGTTTCAAATACTTTGCTTATATTATTATATCAATAAGGCGAAATTATGAAGTTTGGTGCATCAGTGCACTATACCTATATGAATCAATTATGAACAACTTAAATAGTTGGAAGTATTGCCGGGAACTATGTGAGAGAATTATAACATGATAATAACTGGTCGTATCTCCGGAACAACGTGAATACCGACGCGCGGGGTGAATCCAGAATATTACATATTTCTGTACAACATTCATATGGAGTGGGTTAGGTATTAAAATCTAGTTAAACAGACACTTCGAAGAGGTATTTATAAGATATCGCTAACATTATGATATAAGAGAAAAAACACAATGGTGGTGCTAAACTAAACATAAATAATAATGAAAGAAAAATTATTTTTAATAAACAAGCGTTCATTAAAATGTACAAAAAAGAAAACATTAACCAAGGAGTTCATAAAACCCATAATGTTGTGTAAACCCCAAACCCGCAAAAAGGTTTAATGGATATGGCTGCTCTACAAAAGTGTCATCAGCAAAAGTGTGACAAATAGACACGTACTATCTATAATCAGAATGTTCATGTTTTTATGCAATTTCCGCGTAATTTTTTATTTTAAGAGGTAGATTGAGGAAACTATGCAGAAACAAAGTAGCATATTTCACTTAAGTTAAGATAAGATACAGATGCATTTATTTGTTTATAACATGTGTCACAATAGTTGTTACATAACTTTACAAATAGTATGAAACATGTTCTGCAACATCAGACGTAGAAATTTTATAAATCATGATTTACAAAAATATATATGAATTACAATTAAATAATAACTAATACAACCATTAATAAATCATTGGTATTTTATATATTAGCATGTCCTAATAAAAACAAAGTGTCAAATAAAATCAAATATAAAATGTCAATAGGTATAATAAAAAAATGTCTGCTTATAAAATGCCTGGTAAAAATTCATCTATGCTATAATATGTCTTCCGTAATAACAGTTTCTCATCTTTTGTCTAAAGATGTTGACATTTAAGGTTTTATGTTCATCAGGTATTGTATTAAAAAATTTTGGTGCCATGCAGAATACATTTTTTTCCAAAAAGAGTAGTTTTGGCTCCGTATATACAGAGTCTGTTATTGTTACATCTGTTTCATGTGACAATATCTGATAGTCAAGGGAAAAGTTGAGGATTAGTCTCTACAAACATGCCTGTTTCAAAAATGATAGAGATGAAAGATAAGCATTTTATGTTTTATGAAAAACGGTTTGCAAGGGTTTGCAACTATCTATATTTTTCAGTCCAAACATGGAGCGTATGCAACGTTTTTGCATTTTAAACGCCGTCTCTTTTTGTGTTGCATTACCCCAAAATAAGATGCCGTACCTTAAAACAAATTTTACTAAACCATGGTGAGTATTGAGTAGTGTATTGGTGTTTATTGTACGGGCGAGTTTATACAAACCATAAGATGATTTGCTAATTTTTTTACTGTCTAATTCTAATTCTTGTATTGAATTGTTAATATAATTTATGTTCATTGCTGGGTATTTTCTGCGTTGACTAGAATGCATATGTGTTTTATTTATATTGATTTTCAGATTATTATTACCTAACCATGATATAATTAAAGATATAGATATAGTTAGTGTGCTATCGTCAGCAAAACGGATCATAGGTTGTGGAACATATTCAGGCAGGTCATTGATATAAACTATAAATAAAAGAGGTCCTAATATACTTCCTTGTGGAACGCTAAGTGCTACCTTTCACTTTCACTAAACCTTTCACTAGGTAAATAAGTCATTTCTTTTTTAGTGTCGATGTCTATTTTTGATATTGCTTTCTCTTAATAAATAAGAATACTTGCTTACTTAAAAATACTTGATTTCTGTTTGATAATTAAGAATCTATAAATTTTAAGACATTCCCTCTTACACCGTCGCTTATCTGTTAAAATTTTATGATAATTTATTAATTTTGTGCTTACGATTAATTAAGGGATATATAATGCAGCTATCGAATTAGTAATTTTATCTATAAATCTCAATATTTAGAATTGACGGTTTTCTCTATAAATTTGCTACATTTGACATAAATCACAATACATATTCTTTAAAATGTATGGTCTTTGCTATAAAAAAATAGTAAACTTCAAAATTAACAGTTTTCGCAATTACATTTTGGTTACAACTGCAATCACTGAAACTTTAATGTGGTGTAATGGTGATAATAAACGCTTGGGAGGAAATCATGAGATTTTTTTGGTTAGGTTAGGTTAGGTTGGTTGTAGGTTTACTCCAACAGCGAGCCGAGCAAGCAAAGCGAGCCTGCCGCGGCAGCGGCCGGCGAAGGGCCAAATCGGAATCCGCTTTATTCATGAAGCAGTATTGAAACAGGAGTCCGCATTCTAAAAAGATAGTTGAAGTTGAGAAATTCAATTTCGAAATATCTCTATAATCCTCCATTCACTGCGCCGGATATGTCGACATTATTAGGATGACAGCTTGTCAAATTTGTTTATTTAGTTTATAAAAAATGTTATTTTTCATAGCACAATCTATTATTTAAAATTATTGTTAATTTTTTTTATTAGCACGAGTTACTTTATAGCGTCTGAAAATGTTTTATAGCTAATATATTTTTAATGAAGGATTGACATTTAATTGTATAACATTCTATTTTTTAATAGCATTTCATAGCAATTTTGTCTATATTTTCACCAATTTTGAAGTGCCATTAAATGCATCCCATTAATTAATGCATAATTGAATGATTTTACATTTGTGTAATGCTTTTATGACAAGTAATAAAGAACATCGATACTCTATTAGATAAATATTAGTGTATAAAGATGCAAAATTAAAAAGTCGTGGACAAGTCCATCGTCACACAATGAATTAGACTTGCCCATTCGGAGCGACGAAACAAGTGCACTGTCTCGCTTTTACTTACGGCATAGCAGCATGCGTTAGAGGTGATAGAGCTACTTCCAGCGTCACGTTTTGCTAGCTCGTGGGGCCACAATAATTGTTTTGGTTTACTATTCTGTTGTCACGTGGGTATAATTAAATGGGGGTGGCACTCCATACATTTAACTGAGGAAAGAAAAAAACCAGTGAAAGTTTAAGTAATGGTCGTCGAGATTTGCGCTACTAAAGTTCAAAAAAGTGTCTCCTCCCCTCTAACTTTTCAATAACAGTATTGACAATTCCCAAAAAAATTATGATAGTACTTTGTAATACATGATATTTTCAATTACTCACGCGCTCAGCGATCCCAGAAATAACTTTGTTTTTAACAGTGTCATTAAGAAACGCTGTAAAATACAAACTTATTATGCATCTCGATTACGGAACGATTCACTGCACGTGGTCCGATAGGCTCTTGGCCGGTTTTGTAAGGGTTCATTTATTTCGTATTAGATGTTTGTACCTTTTTAATTTTTATAGGACACACTTTGAAGAGTGTGCGTCTCAACTTTTCTTACCTTCGAACACCAGGCATATGGAGGGTCTCCATATCTATTTTCTTGACATCCGTTTAATTCACATGAAGCGAATTACTGCTTATCTATCTAATATCCTTCCGGCGTCATTGTTTCCTTATTCTTACAACTTGAACATTTTCAAGATGAGTGAATAGATGTCTTCTGGACAAGCATGGTTTTTATTAAATAGGCCTCGTTATTGTTTTTCATCCAACAAGACAGCGGCCAAACATGCCCGTTTGAGTTAAATGAAATTCTCAGTAAAACATGAATAACCACGTTGCTTGGTATGCTAGCGACGACTACCTCGCGCCTCGCAATTTTTCCTCATAATACATAAATTCTTCTTACAAGTTTGAGTGATCTTCTTGAGGTTATACCTAATTTTACGGCTGAAGTTTTGCTTTAGTTGTGTTCAAACTTAGCTATCTCGTGCGACGAGAAATTTTATTTGTTTTAGTTTTATGTAAAAATGGAAATCTTTTCTAGTACATCACACTAAATTACAGTTTTAAAAATTAATGCTTAATAAGATAGGAACCTATGTATAAAAACAAGTTAGTTTGTACTCGAATTACATATTTTTAATACTTCCACTTCTTTGAAAAAACTTTATTTTCAAAAGTATCATTCTGAGATAATCTCAAAAAACCATGAGACTGGAAGGCACATTATGATTAATTTAAATTGAAAATTGAAGGAAAATGTTTTTAGAAGTTTAATAATTGTTGTATATTGAAATAAAGCTCTTTGACAAACTTTGATTTGCGATGAATTTTCATAGTTTTTAGCCTTCTTTCGCCCAAAATCTCAAATTAATTAATCAATACGTGTTTTATCCCTCATGTCTCTACAAAGCATTTTCAGGAAATTCCAGATCAGACAGAGATCAGACTCGTTCGTAGCGATGGATTTCCGGAAAGTAACAGTTTGATTTACAACTGGCGGTTAGTAAGAACTGAGAACTGACAGTTCTTAATTCTTACCCTGCCGTTCTTAACCGTTCAAACATTAACAGCCTTATAAGACGTTGGCGACGAAATTATACAAAAACAGATTTTTGAATACAATGACAACGAATTAAAAAAAAAACAGATTTTCGAAAGAAAATAAAAAATGTTTAAAATCAATCTCATTAAGGATATACAACACCCAAGATTAAATGGTATTTCTGTATCCTCTCTTCATTCAGTTAATAGCAGTAACTAGGCCAATGGGGTCGACAACTTTTTAATACGAGTAGTAAGTTCGGTATAAGAAATGTGTCATACAGCAAAATTTTCAGTCTTTTATCGTAATATTTGACAGAAATTGCAAGGGTGTAATATTTTTGGTGTACCTAACTAAATAAAGGTTAGAGAAATTTTGTGTATAAGATTATTTTAAGGATTACTGAACTTTTAAGGCATTATTTAGATGAACAATGATTAGAACTTTGTTTAACAGGATTTTATGAATACGGCTGTAACTGCGCAGATACGACTCACACTTGGCAAGATTTTTTTTCTCAATTACCTGTCTGAAATTCTGGCTCGGTTCTGAAACCAAATGCACTAACTTGTACAGCAACAGGCTTATCAATACAAGAATATTCAATTACTGCATTTGTGAAAGCAACTGTATTATTAACGAAGGCTTAACAATTTTAATACCTTAAAATAATATTTATGTAAAGTGAACTTAGTCTCTTAATCAGAACATGCTGTGAACTGGCCGCGTACGTTAATATGGCATACTTATTAGGGTACCGTCGGGTTACTTCATAACTCGTGATTTGGTTCCGTTAATGGGGTTTGTTCAATGTGTTCCCCTGATATACAGCACGATCTCAACATTGGTACTATGAATGATAGAACTAGCGTATACAATGAATATTAATACATTGATAATGCATATTAATACATAGATAATATATTGCCTAAAATCCAATACATGTTTCCTACGTTATTAATAGTTAATCTTACGTGTATTATATTCTTTTAAAAAGTGTTTAAAATTCTACATAATAAAAATTAAAACTATATTTGACATGACTATCTGAACATATACTACTTTCTACTTATGTATGTAACACTACGAGTACTTTGCTACTAGTATGTGCAAACGTAGTATTATGACGTTGTCGTATTGTATGAAACTTATGTACATGTTGTATAACTTGCATTTTATGAAACTCACTATAACATACCCGCTATATCAATTAAGATTAATAAATAAAAAAGTTTGACGATTCGTATCAACATATCTGTAAGGTGTCCAGATTATTGATTAGTCATCAAATATTAATTTCTATAACGCGGTCAGAAGTACATGGTACATATACAGAACATTGTACATAATATACAGAAGTACTTCTAACTAGCACTACTACTAACTTCATCTGCTCACAGTTGCAATTTTTCCTTTTGTGTTTCGACTCAGTCATAAACAAATCGGCAAGCATAGAGACAGCGTCAGTAGCGTGAAGTGTATAGCAAAGTATTTAGCTTGAAATATCCACAAACGCATTGCTGTTACCGATCTGCCCAACTTTTCATTAGTGCGTTTCATGATGTGGTGGCGGCATTTCGCGAAATCCTCTAGTCACATTGTGATCTGTCATCTGCTAAACCCTACAATCGGACGACGACATAATCTGTATACAACAAGCCTGATAACTCATGGACCAAACGAAATTCATACAATTAGTACATATGTGATAAAATTCGAACTGGTTAAGAAGTTGTTCTACAAAGTTTAATTAAATGTTTGAGATTGCTTAAAACATAGCAGTATTTTCTTAGCTGTGTGATAAAATATAAGAGTACTAAAAGTTGAACAATATAGATCAACAATATTAGCTTTACGATGTATTCATTTTGGGGACCCAATTGCATAATTTGCATTAACTGAAAATTAATATTAACTTGATATTTAAAACCTAACGCCGATCAAATTATTTTTTTAGTATTCTGTTCCAAAATAAAAACGGAAGAATTACCAAGTCATCTGTCTGTCGTCCTGTATGGCATCACAGCTGATTTGACGTAAAGTTTACATTTGGAACTTCGTTTGGAGCAATTATAGCAAGTAGCGCCCAAACAGACATGAACTTCAAAAGTTAATTTCCATCTCTATATATATTTTAAAAGCGATAGTACATAGATACCGCTCGCATTATTTTTTCCATGTACTATACGCCTTTTAAGTACGTAAATACGCATGCATTTTGTATTTTTAGTTATGTGTTAATACATACATACATATCGTCACGCCATATCCCCAACGAGGTAGTCAGAGAGGACGGAGCGCCAAGCGTCGCGATCCTTACATACTTCTTTCGCTTCCTCAAATCTCATCATTCTCCTCACACATTTTCGCCTAGGTATGCGAGTGCTTTTGACATTTCCGTCGGCTAACACTCTAGCTATTTGATCTTCATAAGTCAGCCTTGGTCTTCCTTGGCCTCTTTTACCACTCATTTTCGCTCTATAGATCCTCTTCGTCAGTCTTTCATCATTCATTCTTTCCATGTGCCCTAACCATCTCAGCATTCCTTTCTTCGTTTTTTCAATAACACTGTCGTGCAAGCCTGTCATACTGCGTATCTCTTTATTGCTTATTTTGTCTGCAACGGTGACACCGCACATGTTTCTAAGAGATCGCATTTCTACTGCATTTATCTTACTTTCACTCGATTTTGGGCATATCCAGGACTCACTACCATAAAATAAAGTTGGCACCAACACCGCATTATGCGTGGCCATTTTGGCTGAGTTAGATATATTCATACTGCTTAGTAATGCGGACAGAGCACCGTTCAGTATATTGCCGGCTGCTACCCATCTCTCCACATCAAACTCACATCTTCCATCTCTCAAAAACGCACTCCCCAGATATACAATTTCGTTCACCTGTTCTAGACATTTTCAATTTATCCATATTTCACACTTTGTCTGAAATCTTCTCTTTCAAACTCCAGAACCTTAGTTTTATTCACATTCACATTCAATCCTTTCACTTCACAGTCTTCTTTCATGTACGTAACTAGTGTCTGCAACTCCGCTTCTGATGGTCCTATAAGCACAGCATCGTCAGCGTACAATAGGCAGTTTACCACTGTACCATCACATATCATGCCACTCATACTACCTTTCAATGTCTGGAGGCAACTGTCCAAATACACCACGAATAGCCAGGCAGACATCACGCAGCCCTGTCTGATGCCTGAACAGACTTCGAATCAAGGCGACATGTCACCATCTACCCTTACACAGGCTCTGTGGTCTCTATATAATGACCTCGCAGCCTGCAGTAAGTGGCACTCCACGCCATATCTCTACCGTTCCTAAAACCACCTTGCGCTTCCCACAAATATCTTTCAGTAACATCTTTCATACGTTCAGTCAATACCTTGATATAGACTTTACTCACTAAGCTGACCAAGCTGATGGCCCTATAGCACGCACAGTCCAAATGAGAACCTTTCCCTTTATAAAGAGGCATGACTGCGGTGCGGCAGTCCTCTGGCACCTCCCCCTTCTGCCAACAAAGTTTGCACAGAGCACAGAAGGTATCCCAGACCCTAGGACTACCATACTTGATCATCTCAGCAGACACCTCATCGTTTCCCGCAGCCTTTCCACATTTCAGACTTCTTATCACTTTTTCAATCTCTTTCATACTAATGGCATGCTTCTGTCCCTGACCCGAGTGTGGCAATTCATTATAATCGCTCTTAGTATGTGTTAGTTATGTGTTAATGTACGAAAATAACTGAATTTCTTATATAATCTCTTAAAAGTCAAATCGAATAACAATCTCTACACGTTTAGTATCCATATTTACACAGTATAAACATAACAGTAGGATGTCTTCACAGAAAGCTAGCATGCGCGGTTTGTATTTGTGCATTAGTACGCATGGATCGCGGCACGCACACAACGACAATATTTTGGGCGAATATGGGTAATTATTGTAGCTCCAGTCAGGGTCGCACGCGACGCAAACATGTGACCGCTTCCGTTTGTCTTTAATCAACACCTACCCTTTAATTCGTTTTTCACATCGTCACAAACACAAAAATGTCTAAATAGTTTAAACGAACGTATTATAATGTCCTTAGATGCCTACATAATTGTAGTTATTCGAATCCAGAGTTATCATTCTTCAACATAACTACAAAAAATAAAATTTAACAAACATGAAAAACTTATTCATATGCATTGTTTTTTATTATTATATACTAAATGTATAAGTAATAACTAAATGAGATGCTCTCTGCATCTCACACCCAACGAAACAACCCTACATATCCGGCCGAGAGAAGCCGTTACACATGTGGCGGGAGTCGACCTTCTTTTCTACGTATTCTCTGATATTTATTACAGTATTTTTGCAATTTATTGAAATGTTTAAAATTATCCATCGCTAACAACGCTACGTAAAATAAAGCTAACAATGAATAAAGTTCAGTTTTCAAAACGTTCCGCTGAAACTTTGCCCTCTAAGCCTCTCTACGGCAAAAGTTTAACACCAACTTGGAATCTTTAGCGACTTTTAGAATTTTTAACACTTTTAAACTAAGCGTTCAATCCAGGAGCTCGATATTGTCACTTCTTTTTGAAAACAGTTCAATTAAAATAACATAGTAGCCGGCTGGTATTCTTTAGCAATATTTTATAGAAGTACGGAAATACATTTTAGTAAAATTCTGTTCTATAATATAAATGTACAAAAGTTATTTTTATACCTACTTGAGTTTCGATTAGTAAAGAATAGTTATATCGTACGTTTCAGTGTGTTTTTTGAAGTCGGTTTAATTTTTTTCTTAAAAAGTTTTTACAAAGGCATTTCGCTAGTCGAGTTGAGTCGGTTTATTGACAGTGACGACAGACACTATTGTTTATTTATATAATAAACATTTCTAACAAGGAAAAGTCAATAACAAATAACTATTGCTTGTACGTACATACGGAACCAACGAACCATCCATCAGCGAGTAAGTGTAGAACTAACTTGTCAGATTGGAGCGCGATCACTCAATCCACCCATTACACTCAGACTATCAGTCAATTGATAGATCGTACACATTGTCGAATACGACACGAATAACATGACATACCCGATACAGTAAAATAATTAAGCATAACTAAGAGGCAACTTTGTAGAAAATCTTTTTACTTACGTAGCCCTATTTACGAATTCTGCTAAATTTGTGCTACTCACGAATAATTCATGTCAAGAATGATTTTTATTATAAGAATTCACGTTCGCCTTTGATAACTAATTACACTTGCATATTGCTTCACATCTCCACGCTATATTTCCAACAGGGTTGACAAAACAGACTTAGTTTCATTTAATGAGATTGTGTATGTGTGAATGTGAATGTGACTGTGTGTACTGTAATAACACCAAATAAATATTTTTATCTATCTAAAAATACAATCTTAACCTTCTTTTTGAAGCAATCTCGGAAAACACATTTCGTTGACAAATGGAAACGGGTCGTCGTTCGAGGCAGTTCAGATGAAGATAGATCGAGCTAGCGAGGCGCGTGGTCACTCTGTCCGCACGCCGCGCCGGTTAGAAGCAGTTCCACTCGTGTGATCGATACCTTTGTTGTAATGTACTCTATTTCATCTCCCTAGTAATATTGTCAGATGATGATAAATGAAAAACCCGTGAAATATTGTCATATTTATGACAAAATAACTAAACATATAAAAATCTTCGATGCAAAAAATAATCTTAATCTATTTCCATCAAGGATGAGAATATTTTCGAAAATTACAGCTTTCAAGCGTAAAAAATGTAAGCAAAGTGATTCATCTGTTCAAAAGCTGCAATGCCATATACAATCACAAACGAAGCGTCAAATTTATGTAACATAGCACCTCTTTCATGTCGGGATTACTTGCATGTTTATTTGTTTGCATTTGTTCATTTTTTTAGTGTATCATGAAGATTAAGTCTTTGTATAAGCACAATAAACACAATGAAGTCTATGCACAAATAATTTAAAAAACGCAATATAACTAAATTTAAAAAATTCGCACTCACATAATAAATACACCAGACAAATGCGTCAGATATAATAAATATATTACATAATATATATTACATAATATATATTACACATATATTACATATATATTATATATATACAATTTTTAAACAATATACTAAACTATTTACAATAGAAACTATGTACTAAGTTACCTATTCTTAAAGAAAACTATTCGACAATAGATTTTTATCCATAAGGCTATCAGTTTACATTTTGACGGTGAATTAACTACAGTTACTATTAGAAGATTTGTATTAATGAGGATTTTTAATTATTACTACTCAAGTAGGTATGAGTAGAAAAATGTAATAGGTACTCTTTCTTCCATTAAGCACTAATCAAAATATGAAGGACGTAATTTAGTAGTTCAGAAAGCCTACCAAAGCCACCAAAGTACTGTGATAAGTGATAGTTTCCAAAAAATAATGAATTACTATGAAAAGCATAATATACTTTAGCAACCGCCGTATGTATGAAAGATCATCACTTGCGAATGGCTCAACCGATTTGGCTGATTTTTTTTGTTGGGTTTGTAATTATCGGGGCAAAGTTTGTATAAAAGAAAATTTTAGGAAAATCTACCGGAAAAGTTGGAAATTTCGGAAAGATAGACTTATGAAATTCATCCGAGCAACGCCAGGCACGAACAGTCAGTAAGTAATAAAAATTAGACTTAGGTTTCCATCTGGCTGTCAGCATTTAACGTGAAAATACACATAAGTGCCTACTATTTATATGAAAACTACAATATTAACGTGATTTACGTTAAAGTTATGCAACTAGAAAATACTAACTTGAAAAACAAGAATCCGTCTTAATACCAACTACACCAGATAAAACATGACTTTATGACCCCCCTAAAAAACTATCTCACTATAGGTGACAAAAAACCTTCCGCGTATCGGATGAGCAAATATATTCAAGGGTCCCATTTTGGATTCTGCCCCACGCATGTGTCATAGAGAGTGGCCCCCTGGGGACAAGGTAGACGGGCAAAAACTGAATATTGCAGATATGTTCACATTATTGCCGCATGTTACCACTGTTGCGTCCGGCACGATAAGTCAATATATATCATGCACTTCTAATTGTTAAAGAAATCAAGAATTTCAAAGAAGCAAGAAGCACATCAAAGATATTATTTAGTCCTTAATGTACTTATGTAAAGTTGTTGTAAGATTGTTTATACTATACAGCTGTCAATATAATAAAAAATAATTAAATTATCTTATCCTTCTATTTTCAAATCTACTCCTTAAAAAAAATACAATATTTTTAACAATAACAGAACACCTTGTCTCTAAATAGCTACGTTAAGCACTTTTACAGGGAGATATTTGTTTTAATTTTTTTCATTTTTTGCTCTATTTTATTTTAATATTTTTTTTGCATTTGCATAACATGTGAAATAATTTTTCAATGACAAAACGGACCTGAATCCTTATGCTTGTAAAGTCATATTTTTTAGCGCGAAACAAAATAATCAGAGTTCTGAGAACCAGACATATTTATGAGGATGCAACTATAAAGTTACCTAACGTGATATTTAACATGCCTAATGTATAAACATTAAGCTTGCTAAATAAATTAGGTATTTTTGAAATCTTAAATATGTATCGCAAGAATTCTCGTAGTGCTGTGGCCACATCGCCCCAAGCGTCTAATACATTATGGATAACGACCGGGCTAGTTTCAATAAAAAGATTTTTTGTATGCTCTCCTTACACGTATCCGACGTATTGTAACATCGTTCTCGTTTCAAATAATATTCTTTTTAGACACAAATCATATTTTAAATGCCATTCATATCATGATGCATTGAAAGTAGACAAAATGGGAACATACAAAAAGCCATGGGACTTATATTGGTTATTAATATGCAGTTGCGAAAAATGAATGGAAATCCAGCCTTATTAATTTATACGTTAAAGTTAAAGTGCAAAGTATAAACGTTGCACCTAAACATGTCAACTAGCTCGCTGATAATTAAGAATTATTACATTAAGTATTACATGAATAATTTTAAGTGTACTTTATTAATGCTATCAAATATTCACAGGCTTAGATCTTAATTAAAAACATTGATTACACTCATCCAAATGAAAATAAAAAATAAAATGGAAAACTTAAGAATGTATATTTTTTTATGATGTCCTGTATATCAACGATTATTATTACACGGAATGATATTTCTAAGTAGTTTGGACAATAATTTAACGAATGAAATGACAAAGATAAGCAGCAATGAATTTAAGGTTCATTGCGAAATTTCAAATGGAACAATAATTCTAAGGACAAACATTACTTTTGTATTCAGTGGACTGTAATATTTTACAATATGAAACGTTATTTAATAGCTGAAACGTTATTTACTGTCTTTAGAAGCCTATTATATTTTTTTACATTAGCAATGTGTACGACGCACGTACATGGTTTTGTAATTACTTTATTTATTGCATTAACTGCAGTTTTGTCGCGCATCAAATTATTGTACTTTGGTCGCGACCTAATATCTTTGTTTATATAATATGCAATACGCAATTTTCTTTGTTTCAAGTCAGTGTTCAATTAGACGTGGATCGGATAAGTTGCATTTTTATTTATCTTCGTTCCTATCGTTCACTCACTTACATTTGCATAATTTTATATTCTGCAGGTTTTATGTGCATTAACCTTCAGAAGACATTGCATCTCATGTATATTACCCTTACATAATGCTATTAAATAAAGTAAGTATAAATTCTTCAAAAGATATTCTAAAATCTCATTATTAGGGAACGAGTTCAGTAGTACAGACAGTGTAACTGTGTAAGCGAAGCCGAGAGGGAATCTGATCTGAAATGCAAACCGCGAGCCAAAGAATCTCATTAGCGAGACGAGACCTTCCCGCACCTAAGCTAAAGGAACTATTCTGGGAAAAGGAAAGGTCTCTTTATTATTGCCTCTCTGTATCTTGCCATAAAAACACTGTCGATGTTATTATCATATGGCTATATTTATATGGCATTAATTAAGCTTTCAACATTTAGCGTACTACTAGAAAGAGTTAAAAACCATACCAAATAATGCACTAGAAATGTACTACCCGTAACATTCAAACACCAAATATGTTCGTTCTTTGAAAGCCTTCACTTTTTAAATATTCACGCGCTAATGTGAAAGCATTAAAGAAAACTCAAGGATATTATATCGTTCTGTCAGAATAATGCCGTTTATGTGAGGAACAGTGAAGACATCGCGTCTTTGCATTCGCACCAGCCCGCTCATTGGAAAATCACTGCCGCCCACTGAATACAGAACAACCGGCACAATATCTCAGCCTTAAGCACAAATATCTACCTACATACGTATTAAAAAATCTAATCGGGATCCTATAACGCAAGAAAATGACCTACCTATGTATAATAATCTTTATTTCCATAACGACAGAGGAGTTGTAATGTTTAAAATTATATCGAAGGCTTCTTGTTCATTGAAGCTATCGGAAAAATAATGGTTGGAATAAATAACCTTTTCGGCTCCTCTAATGTAAACACTAGAATTTTTATATTATAAGTATACTCCAATCTTTTCTTGTATCAATTAACATATTCCTAAATAAACTTAGATATACTATACATAGGCACCTCCGTAAAAATTGAAATATATTTTAGTAACACGTGTAGGTACAATATAGTACAAATCTTGCTTTTCGATTTTGCCCGCTTTCAGGGACACTTCATATGTCACATTCGTAACAAAAAAACTCTTCCTAAAGCGTCCATCAAAATGATTTTCGTGTAACAACAGTAAACGTTGTCCTTTCAAAAAACGCGCACAATTTTCGCGAACTGTCCGCCCTGAACCCACATCATGTGCACAATACGTTTTGAATGTTGTCGCAATTTTGTGAACCGCCAATTCGTGTTGTGACAAATCAAATTAAATTTACCTATTTTTAACATCTATTTCTCGAGCCATTGACGAAGAGCTAAACCAAATATAACCAGATATAATAACACTAGTAACCCGCCTCGGCTTCTCCCGAGTAGGATGTTGAATGTTTGAATTTTTTTTATTGAGATTTTCATACAAAAATATCATTCCAATTTCCGACTTTTCCGCTGGATTTTCCCAAAATTTTCTTTCATACAAACCTTATCCTGACAATTACGAACACCACAAAAAAGAAATCAGTCAAATCGGTCGAGCCGTTCTGAAGTGATGCTCAGTCATACATGCGGCAATTGATTTTTATTTATATAGATCATAGGTTATGTATCTATTTACCGATAGTGATGTGCCCGATATCCGTATTCGTGTCCGCGGATATCCGAGGGGAAATAAGATCTGCATTCGTATCTGTATTCGTCACTTTTAAGCTGATTTTGAACGGATCCTTTATATTCATGAATTTCGTTAGACGGAATTTTAAAAATAGATAGCAATGGAATATAACTTCAAATTACTTTTTATTTTTCGAAACTACAGTTTTGGCACATTGTATTGCAAAAATCAAAGAAATAATTATGATAAACACTATAAATGTAAGTTACCTCACTATGTTTAAATTACATTTAAATTACATAAAATAGTACAAATTTAATTGTATTCGAACGAACAAATGAAGTACGAAGGTATCCGTATCCATATTCGCGGATCTGGACTCCAACAATCTGTACCCGTGTCGGTATCTGCGGATATACATTTTTTACAATCCACAGCTCTATTACCAATACTGAACATAATATTTTATGCATATTATCTAATATTTGTATACGCGAAAAAAGCTTTTAATTTCTTACAAGTATCTTACAATTATAGCAGGACTAGCAAACCCGGCCCGTTTCACTGGGCGTTAGTTTCACTGGGCGTAAAAAACAAAAAAAAAAATCTACTGATCCGATCGCTACCAAACTTTACAGGAACAACCGCAAGGGCAATCTGAATATTCCCTGAAAATTTCATCGAAATCGGTCCAGCCGTTTCGGAGTCCATAAGGAACATACATACATACATCGCCTTTTATATATAAAGATATTACTACGGCCTTAAACAAATAAAAGAACATCTTTCGAAGACAATCAAAGTATGCAGCGGATAAACTTATAGACTTTCATTATAAATAATACTTATAGAAAAAGGATATACTTTTAAAAATGATTCTAGTTGAAATACAAGTACTTGATAGTGTTGTTTCATTGTAACGTTTTCAATTCGAAAGAATTGTCAGGATTATTAAACATTTTATAGCCTTGTTAGTAAACACGATGTCGGATAACATCAGATCTTAACGCTCCAACGCTCCAACATCAGTAGAAAAGTACGTTTTACTCAAAGCAAACCTCAGAAATACAAAACATATTATCTTATCATTTCCAATTTTTTTTTTATTCGTTGACAGCTTTTAAAATTTATTTATATTAATGGTACAAATAAAACAGTATATCAAACTCACAATGCATATGTTGTACGTAGTTTTCATTAGTTACTTAATCACACACAGATCCTTTAAAACGGTGACAATAAGAAAAATTAGCCGTTTTCTGCCAGACATAAAACATATACTGCTGTGGACCCAAATTCATGGATTGAAAGAGAATGGACAAAAGGAATTTATTGAACGTAGTTGTCAATATATAAATTGTTATTTTGTAACAAATAGAAGCTTTTTAGGCGATATGAAGTACTTTGATGCCATAATATTTAATCTTCAAGATGTTAGCAAAAACAGTATTGATCTGCCACATCCAAATTCGAGGTCTCTGCATCAAAAATATATATTTGCTGCCAATGATTCTTCTGATAATTATCCTGTATGTGATCGCATTTATGAAGACTTTTTTAACTGGACGTGGACATACATGTAAGTTGTAAAATGTATTACATTATAATGAGTTGTCATAGAAATATACTCTTTGAAAATGAGATAAATAGATAAAGTAATAATTTTATTAATGAAAAATAGAACTTTTGAATTTACTCTATGTAAAAATACATTTTTCAAGGAATAAAATCCTAGTTCTTCTAACACATTTTTTTCACTGTAATTATGTCTCGAATCTTGCAGGACAGATTCTTCTATCCCATACAAATTCATCTCCATCTTTAATAACTTCGATGAAGAATTGGGAACCCACTTCAGCTGGATCGAAAATATGGAACCTGTCGACATAACCCTCAAATCTCAGTTCATCACTAAGTCAAAAGCCGCAGCCATTTTTTTGGACAAATGCCAAAGCAGAAGTCGAAGAGAAGCCTACATTGACAGTCTGCAAAAAGAACTGAATAAATATAACTTAACTATAGACGTGTATGGAGAATGTGGGACAAAGAAATGCAAAAGGAAAACAATGGCATCGTGTTATTGGAGATTAAGGAAAACTTACTACTTCTATTTGGCTTTCGAAGACTCTTTATCAAGGGATTACATTACTGACATAGTGTTGCATGGGTATAAAAATAACGCAGTACCAGTAGTCTTCGGTGCGGCAAATTATCACAGGTAAGCTGCTTTATTTCCATCCAATATTTATTTCTCATGCGAGGAATATTAAACATCTGCATTATTTGATACTGTATTGTACCACCACGCACCAAAAACCTTTTTATCTGAATTGTTATCTATAGTCACCCTTTAGTTCTTTGTGTAGCGTAGCACTCATAATATTATGTGCTTTTTATCCCAGTAGTGAATAAGCCATTGTATATTTAAAATCTATATTTATAACTTTTCTCTACAACTCTACACGAATATCGTATCATGTAAACAGTTTTAAAGGACACAATTAGTAACCAAGCATCTATTTGGGACCCTGGGACCCCAAAACTGGATTGGTTTCTGATATTTGTAAGCAACTTGGTCGCGCCTTCGGGAGACCGTCCAGCTGGCAGCTTCTTCTGCCAACGGTATCAGTTTGGCTATTTAAGAGGTAATGTTGCCAGTCTGTTGGGCACTCTAAGCAAATAACATAATAATAACAATAACATCTTTCTAAACGTCAACTAGCTAATTCAGTTCAGGAAGATAATGCTTATTTAAGATGCAATGATAATGCTTAGTCTTAAGTTTGTAAATATTAACGTTAAGATATACGTGTATAACTGATTTATATCAATAATGACAATGTAACCAAGTATCTAAATAGTTTAAACATAATTTTTATAACAATCACAAAATAGTGAAATCAAAAAATCAGGAACTTCAGATTTAAATATTTTAATTATACTCGATGTAATTACATCGATCAACTCAATTTTGCAGGTTTCTACCACCATATTCCTATTTGAACGGGATAGAATTAGGCGAAGAACTCCTCGCAAAGACCATGTATGAGATAATACGGAATAAAGAAAAGTATTACGAGTTTTTTCGATGGCAAAATCACTACACTGTAAAGGAATCCGCTGTGCTCGATCCTTGCACACTCTGCGAAAAACTGAATGACCCCTTATGGCTAGTCCACAGGGTTAGCTATGTGAAATTCAGAAAATGGTGGAACCCCGATTACAAGCAACGTTGTAAGAATAATTAGTAGTTATAGATTATAGTTTCTTATAATAAACAGTAATATAATCTCAATAGCATGCGAGTAATGATAAAAATGCTATCTATACAAAGCCACAATTGACTGCTTAAAGACCTATTCATACGAATATTTAAACGAAACATCTCAAAGTGATTTCGTAGTAAATGAAGACAGACGGATAAGGACCTAATACATGATTCACTAAAATCTGAAACAATCTCCACTCGCTAAGCAATTCGAAAACATTTTACATAAACCTAAGCCCTAACTAGAATAGGTATAGATAAAGCGTCTATGAATCTCGTCTTTATGAATGAACAGCTATCGGTCACAATTTTTTATTTATTTTACGACATTGTTTAATACCCAAATGACTTAAAGTCTAACTAACTTAAAATCTAACTAAATTAAAATCTATCTAACTAGCCGCTCGCCCTGTAGGATGTTGAATGTTTGCAACATATAAACTTTTTTGTATTGAGATTTTCATTATAGGTATTTACCTATTATTTATTTATAATCTCAATTCTTAACTATATCATGCTAAAAGACAATTAGTTGTCTCCTTTATTGGTAATATGTTCTTGTCACATCATTACAAATTGCAATAATACACATCATACATACGCACATTATAAAGTTCTTGACAGTTCTATTCATGATATCATAGATAGGCTCGACTAAATGTACAACTACTAATTAACTCTACAAACCAAAACACATAGCAAATGTTTGTACTTAAAGATAGTTAACTAGTTTAATTTCGATTTTAAATAAAACGTGAATATACAGAAAACAATGTACCGATCCAAGCGACCCCATACCGAACGATATTCCACAAACTAGGATTAAAACTTTAAATTATTTCAACAGATTAAAACATACGATAAAACGCGAAATCCAGGATAACATGGCGCACTACGGCCCGGTGTTAATTTAACTTTAAATCCTGTTATTTGATTGCTCGCACCGTATTAATATTGGACACAACAATATTGTTTGTATTGTACAACAGTAAGCGTTAAAACTCCATTTTAACTTCCATATTCACAATTTTACTAAAAGACCGGTTCAACCGAACTCCCTACACACATGTAATCCTCCTTTATCAAAGCTACGTCTGAAATATCTAATGAAATTATTTAAATTGGCTGGAATACATTAATGTTCTTTTTTTAGTAGATTGTTCCAAAATTGCAAAAAGCGAATGAAACTTGGAACGGTTACCAATAGTTATGGATGTATATATGGGGGTGTTTAGGGGGAGAACCCCCCTTATCCGTACAAACTAAAAATCGCACAATTGGATGATATTATGTTTTTGTAATTGCCAATTGATTGATTTTATTGACGTTTAAAATTTTGTTTTTTATGTCGTGAATTCACAAGTAAACACTAATTTTCCTTGGCCAATTGTGGAAGCTATAGATATGTCCTCGCTTAAAGTAAGTGTTAGCGAAAAGACTGACGCGAATTTTAACAGTTGAGTTCTTTCTCGAGGGCATTACTTTTGGGGGCTTTAAAAAACGTAAAAAATATATTTTAGGACCATGGTGTGAGTGTTCAATGAAATCAATTTAAATCACGAATTAAAAATGAATCACACGTTGTTTTAAGTTACCTTTTTTTAATATTTTCTTGAAATTACTAGTCAAAATCGCTGCCTTATCTCGAAAAATATCATGTGGAAGAATTTTAAAAAACCATGTGTTCAAAATCGTTAACATTTTTTATGTTTTTTCGTTATACACGTTATGTACATGAGAGTAATTTCAATATTTATTTTAATGCCATTACATAAGATTCAAATCAAATGAGCAACTGTCAACGGATTGTATTACTATTTTCTATTTATAATATTCAATTCAAGTGTGTTTTTTTCATTCATTAAACTTCATATGAGGCCAAAAAGGGTCCAGTAGTGGAGGTAATGCAATGATATTATAATACAAAAGAGGGGGTAATAAGTTAAGACTAGATTTAGACTAGATTTAGAATCGTCAATTGATAATAACAATTAAAAAAATATTCAAAAACTGGCATATATATTTTTTTATCAGATATAAAGTTAAAAATGCTTTGAAAAAACTTGTTTTGATAAAAAGCATTTTTAAAGTTTGATTAAAAAAAACACACTTCCATTGGTATGTTTCTACTTAGAAACATCATATAAAGTATATGAACTATACTATATGAACTTGTAGATAATTGATCATTATTTAATACATACATACATATCTTCACAATGTATCACCAACGGAGTAGTCAGAGAGGACGGAACGCCGAGCGTCGCGATCCTTACATACTTCTTTCGCTTCTTCAAACCTCATCATTCTCCTCACACATTTTCGCCTAGGTATGCGAGTTCATTAATTAATAATCAATTTAAATCGCTAAATTCCATTTTTTCAACCAACTTTACAAAACTGCGTATATCTCGGAAACTAAATACCGACCACTGGACTCTCTTTGCTTGGACGCACACATATAATCACTGTCAAGCCAATTTTCTTTAATCTTGTGTGAAGAACCAAAGACATATACAATATACAGTTCGTTATAAATTTAACACTACAATTATTATGAATACGGCTTACATAGAAGGAAAAATATCAAGACGCATTTTGTAATACTTTATAAAATAGCTGAATGGCTGAACCCTGCCAGCCGGTCATGCTTCGCAGTGGCTGTTTCTTTAAATTAAAAATTACTCAACTGCTTTTTAATGTTATCCGATAATGTGAAAAGCGTATTAACACATAAATTTAAGCTAGATCGATTGACTGGTACTAAATTATATTAGAGTCCATAAACTATAAGTGACACACAGATTAATATTTGTAAAAGAAGAGAGCTTCATGACAAATTTTATTTCGGGGTTATAATGTTCGTACAACTGAAAGTAGGTACCTATACGAAACATCAACTATGCAAGTAAGATTTTCAATTCAAGTGTTTTTCATTGTGTTTTCAAAGTGTTTTCATTTATCCGGTTTTGTATATAACCCTCGGCATACAAGGTGAGATATTTTTAACCCCAGCCCGGGCAAAAGACGTCGATTTATAAGTAACGATCGAGCAATTAAGTTGAAATTCACAGTAGCTGGGCGTTAAACATTACTGTGTCGATTCGTGATCTTGGATCAAGGCTTCGCGGACCACGCTCGTGTGTACACGCCCACAAAGTGGGTCCCGGGTGTTTTTAACCCCACGTTGTATGGGACGGTGCTAAAAAGGTATGTGAGCATTCCTATGTTTTCCCGTTATTTTCAACTTTGATTTGGTTTATAATGATTAATTTATTTTCTATTAGAGATATAATTTAATAAAGATGCCTAAAAGGATGCGAGATGATGACATTGCAGCGGCATTACTGAAAGAAAATATGTCTTCGTCTTACATACCTAAACCACCAAAGTGTGTGCATATGATGTTGTGATTGCACCATGATGACGACATGGATCCAGAGAACGGGATTCAAAGAAAACCGTCTATTATAACGTTTCACAACACGACAAAAAGTGGGGTCGATGTGGTTGAGAAACTTAAACATACGACGGTTCCCGCAACAGTAAGCGCTGGCCACTTACGCTGTTTTTCTCCTAGCTAAACCATGCCAATATAAATTCTTTTATTGTACATATGTTCAATAACGGGATTGAGATAAATTAAACTAATCTTAGGGATAACTTCATCAAGCAATTAAGATTTTCATTGCTTCAAGATCATATAAGAAAAAAGAAAAACGATCTTCATGTTCCTCGAGATATAAGAAGACGTGTGCACCAACGTGTGCGTGTTTTGAATGAAGAGGTTCCAGGTCCGCCACAAAAGCAACCAAGCAAGTCTCCAAGATGTTCATTTTGTCCTAGAAATAAAGATAGGAAGACATCGAACGGTTGCTTCAAATGCGATGTTGCGACATGTAAGGAACGCGCAAATCTGATGTGCCAAAATTGTACTGATTTAGATAACGAATGATCTCGCTAGAAAAGGCAAATTTAGTGATGTCTATATTTTTTTATAAAGGCGAATATTCCTAAGTTTTAAAATATCAGATTATAACTAATGTTCCTATAAAAATAAACGTCCTATGTTGTTTTTTCAGATTTAAGGAAAATTCGTTGATTATTAGAAGTGGTTGTTTAATTTTAAGTTTTTTTACGATTAAAGTTTAATTCTAATATATTATTGGGTTTTATTCATTACTTTTATAATATATTGAGCAAAAAACCCTATCTAAGCTAGTTATATTTGAACAATACCCTTACTAGGTAGATATTTACCGAGGGTAATTTTAACCCCACGTTGTATGGGTGAGGATTTTTTTTCACCTTGTATGCGGAAGGTTAATATGAATAGTACACTAAATACCTAACCCGTTAGGGATACAGCGTGAAGATATATATGTATGTATGTATACTAAATATGAATTCCATAATTTAACATTAATGTACTAAAAAGAGAATGATCGACCGCAAAGAGATGATAAAGCCGACAAATAGAAAAAAAAATTCAATATGATTCACTCTTTTAATTCTGTTTTAACTTTGTCATATTTTTAATTTTACGAACTTAATAAGGTATATAAAATGTTTAATAAAACAGTTAAGAACTTTTTTGACTTTGGTTTTATTATTTTCACAATTATAAAAAAAGAAAAACGTTGCCTTAGGGCACGTTTTGACGACTACGCTCAATTCGCGTACGCGCCGCGAACGCACCGCCGGCGGCTAATGCGTAGCTACAACGCAGCGCTCACTCAGTTGCTTGAGTTTCTGTTCTATGGTACGCAGTTCATCTATTTTCACTACGTCATTCAGATGTGTTTGCCATGTACTCCGTAAATAAAAAAAAGAAACTCCGAGTTGTGTATTATTTTTATAAAGAAATGGAAAAACGAAAGAAAACTTTGAGTGCATCCTATTTAAGCTCATCGAAAAGAATGTGATGAATTGCACACGTTATATGAGGACTTCGAGGCGACGTTTTGAAATAGGTTATATTTTCGTATGAAAATGATAATTTGATAAATTGACATTTGATAAATTTTTATCAATTTTATGTGATTTTATATGACAAACTCAAACGGAAAGATATAAGATAAAGAAAGATGCCTCCATGCGGGAGAGCATTTCACTTATAAACTTTTAAACTTTAGCGTTGTTTTATAAAATATCTAAAACGGGAAATTTAACGCGATTACCTTTTTATTTTGGCTTGACGTTTCTACCAAGTTGCATCGACCGTGGTCTCAAACAAACTGTCGCAGCAAGTTACACTCCGTGTCTAAGGTAGACGTTTTGTTATCTACCCCCGATATTTGTAAATAGTTTTCGGGATACCTACACACAACACTCACAGTGTCCACGCGTTTAACCGAATGCAAAACACAAGGTTTTGTTCCTTGAATCACAGGATTCCACATTGTCATAAAATTTGTATGTCTCTTTATTTCAAACGCTTGATTGAGACCACGGCCGATGCAACTCTGTCGAAACGTCAAGCCAAAATAAAGAGGTTATCGCGTTAAATTTCCCGTTTTGGATATAGCATTTCACTTACCGAAAGATTAGCTGTGGAAATGGGAAGCAACACACTAGCGTTAAGATGCCGGGGGTGCTGAGAGTATACTGAGTGGAGGCTGCGCGGTTGCTGTTCGGCGACTGCACGGTTACTGCTCGGTGGCTGCGCGTACGCGGTGTTTGTAGGAGGATTTCAAAATAAGCTTTCTGTAATTAGCATAGTACTCAAAGTAGCAATAACTTTTGTGAGTATACGCAACGCTCCAGATCCGCGCGCGCATAAACCGCATACGTCGGTACGCTGGCTTAGTATGTTTTAATCACATAAGGCCACGGGCAGAGAAGGAGAATATATAGATTATAATGCAATCCAGTTCATAAATACACATGAAGTATAAACTTAAAACGAAATAACTTAGACAAATATTATTTTAGAATATTATAAAATATATACATAGGAAGGTATATTATATACATAATATGGTATAACTATGAACAAAGTATTAAACACGAAGGTATTAAACGATCAATAATATATAAAATGTTCCAGCGGTTAACTTTTAATATCTTTAAAGAACTATTGAAGACATCGCAACGCTCATTATAAATGAAAAGGAATTTGGCCCAACAGCTTTGTATAGCGTTAAGAAGCTCAAGTGAAGTTGCAACTCGGAGCCGATTTACTGCACTTAGAGTTTGTTATAGCACTAGATTTTAAGTTCGGAATTTGAAAACAATAAAATTATTTTTAGAAGGAATTTGACATTGAACAAACACAATTCTATTATGTACTGATGTATTATCTTATTTGTATAGTAATATAACTTTAACAAACACCTGACAAATAACTGGATGTTTTTAAGAATTTAATTGCCCAAATATTACGAATTTTACCAAATATTTCGAATTTTATACATTGTAGAAATCCCTAAAATTATTTAAGTCCTGTGTAAAAATTCCCATTTTAATGTTTAAAAGTCTGCCACTTTTTAACTTTGAGTTCTCGAAACATCCATCCAGCCTCTTCGCTATTGTATTACTAAAAGCAGTTTGGAACTTGTCTTCACATTTATATCGCTATAAAAATGTACTTTCTCCGTATTAAAACAACTTTCGCGTTTTTAAAACTAAAAAGCTTTTGTTATACCTACTTCAAAATCCTATAAGCCTATAACCAATATTCGTTTTTTTATCTGTATTGTGTTATATTTTATTAAATTTATTTTATTTATTTCAATTATTTTGTTATATATTATATTGTAAAACTGTAACTGAGCTGAGTCTGTATATTGAAGATATTTTAAAAAAAATAACTAGGTTAGGCTTTTAGGTTTGTTCGTTTCAGAAACAAACATTTTTATGAATATTTGTCTGTTCAAGTGTTTATTTGTTTGAGCTTCAATGAAAAGTCACCAAAGGTTTTCAATGCAAATTACTCGGTTTGATAGATTCATGTCCCAGGTATATGATTCTTCAATACGATCTTCACTGAACTAAACAGACTTCCGATGCTGGTAGCAGATTGCGTAGGTACTAAGCAGGAAGGCGAGATCATTAAGTTTGACAGAGTGTATGGAAACATGCCTCCAGTTGTAAAAATCAACACAAAATCGACAACGCACATTATGCAGAAAGTCGTATTAAAACCATCTGTAGTACTATGGTTGGCCCATTGGTTAAGGGTCATGACCTTTAAATACCTTTTATGGTAAATATTCTTGAAGGTTCCGGGTTCAGTCCCTCGACAGATCAGTAGGAAACGAATTCTTCTAAATTATCTATCTGTGTGTTACCTGTATTTAATTATTTTTGGTAACGACGACGATCGATCGACGACGACGATCGGTGTATAGGTATTGTCTAGCGCATTTATTATTATTATTATAGTAAGGCATCTTGTCTAATCAAATTTTTTTCTGTGTCACCGTTAATTTGCAAAACCTGCAAGAAACTCAGTTAATATCTGAATTCAGTTATCAAGAAACGTTCTAAGTTCATCATTCATAAAGTAAAACATTTAATTACTATGCTAAACGTTCATCCAATCCGTTCCATTCGTATTAAGTTTTTGTTCAACACCAGAGCCAATCTAAATTTCTAATCACTTTGTACGCTTCCGAAGTGCTAATAAGTTCAAATAAACTTTATTAAAGCTTGGAAGATCTTGGAATACGTTTTTTTTTTTACTTTACTTAGACAGAAATAAATAAAACATAATAAATAGGAACTCCGCAGTCCGCATAGCGATATGATAGCGTTCAAATAATATTATTATTACATGGGAACGCTATATTTTTATCTCGTAAAATGATATATTTTTTACGTTAGCTTTAATATAGGTACAACCACGTACTTCTCTTTGAAGAATTCCAGATATGTTACTTATAGTTTATATTATTTATATATGGGATATCCATTGCATTATTTTCTGTATCAAAATTATACAAATAAACAATTTGTATAAAACGAAAACAACTAACTCGTAATGAGATTTTTCAAGAGTTAGCCGCCATGCACATGTAAATCAGTTATATACATTCTGAGATACATTCAGACATAGTATTCCGACTGTTCTGTTCTTCTCTAACGTGTACTTTTAAAACTTCTTTTTCACGAAGTTAAATTTTAATTTTAACCGTCGACGCAGTCTTTAGAAAATGTTTAATGGAAGTGAATGTTTATCTTAGAAAGCTTCTTGCGAGTTCAGTAAATTAGCTTCCACTTTCTTACTTGTGGTTCGCCAGTACGAATACGTCAATAACTAACTATTTCCATGCTAATAGGTAAACTATTTAATCTGTGCTAATAGTATGTAAAGACAAGGTGAGGGACTTTTTGGCGGGAACGGGAGAAGTGAGGTTGTCATTTTATTTAGATTTTCTATTTTTTACATTTTTGGGAGTTTTAAAGTACAAAAGTGATAGTAATTATATTGTGTTTTAAAGTTCTGTATAAGTGAAAAGAATGGAGTAGGTCTAAATAAACATGTGTAGCTTTAGTTCAAAGTCAAAGTCTACTATAAACTTCAGTACAGTCTACTATCTATCAGTAAAGTCTAACCTAACCTAACCTAAAAAATTCGCCTAACTAAACCTAAAAAATTACTAAACCTAAAAAATTACTAAACCTAAAAAAATACCTTTTTTTTTTTTTTCTTGCGTCAGGAAATGCTTTATGCATCCCGTCCTGCCATAGGGGGGTGGCAGGGGGGTATGTGGGACTCCTCGACGTTAGGGTGCTAGGCCGAGTCTACCCACTAAAACCTGACGGTGTTCCTCGAGAGCCTTGATGCCGGGGCAACGGGAGCGCGTTGGCATTCTGCCGCGACTCTGGCGGCTATGCCCAGCCTGAGCCGGGCCCTCCTCCGTTTGCGGGCAGTTTTACCTGCCCGTTCTCCTGGGAGGCGCGCGGGAACAACCGCGCGCACCATCCCGAGGCCATTGGTGAGGCGCCTTCCCCCGAAGGACACCCCAGGCCTCCGAAGTGGCGGCTTCCGCACCCCGCCTACACCACGGCAGGGGCGTCAGCACGCCCACCTGATTTTTACGTGTTTACTCACGGGTTTTTACAAGTTTTCCTTCTTCCCACCTTTGATTTTAACGTGTTGTCTCACGGGTTTCATTTCGAGTTTTCCTTCTCTCCACCTCTGGTTTTAACGTGTTTTCTCACGGGTTTCATTTCGAGTTTTCATTCTCTCCACCTCAGATTTTTACGTGTGTCCTCACGGGTTTTTAAAAGTTTTCCTTCTTTCCACCTCCGGGGTCACAATACCCTTCCTGAAAGAGGGGCAAGTGACCCCGACACCTGACCTCACGCAGAGGACGGGGAACACAACTTGTCCCCACAAATGGGGACATCCCCCCCCCCGGTCCGGGCCAGGCCCTTTCGGCACTGCAGCCTCATCGGCCCCAACCCGGTACTGAAGGCGCCGCCGAAGCACCACCCTCAGGAGTGTTTATCGACTCTCCAGTCTAGATCCGCAGTGTTCAGTGGAAACAGGGTCACCTCGAGAAGGGTGTAGACATGAAGTCTACGCACTGCGGTCTTGGGATGGCAGGCTAAGGCTCCACTTAATGGGAGCTATAAGCGCCTGTTGGTCCACCCCCTGTGGCGGGTCACCCACACCACTCGGCCCCAAACCTAAAAAAATACCTAACCTAACCTAAAAAATTCGCCTAAACTTAAAAAAGTCGAAAAAACGACTTTTCGTTAATAAAACAAACATTGAGCTTTTATCCAAAAAAGTTGAACGGGAAAGTTGTAGATATTAAAATTATCTTTCGATTGATGTCCTGTGCAATATCGATTTTTGCCTTAAACACGAAGACAAAAGCAAAAAGTCATTAAAAATCGCGTTTTTTCATTTAATCATAACTTTTCATCAAAGCAACTAAGAAAGTTGTTACTTGATGGAAATGTTTGTTTTGGCTATTGAAAATTGTATTATTTTTGGTGCGAAATTTTGATAATTATTCAAGAAAATTTCAATTTTGTGAAAAAAAAACGTTTTCGTAAAATTGTTCGTGTACAGCTTTCCGACATCGTAGAGCATTTTTTCGGACCTCTATTTCTTTGTTAAGAGTTGTACTATCATGTGCAATTGTTAAGAATTTGATTTATTTCATTTTAAGTCCAAAAAATTTCACCACAAAAATGTCAAAATTTAGAAGTTATGTTTTTTCGTTGTAATTTTTTCAATCCAATATTTATCGAAACCAAACTACTATTTAATAAAAGTTTATATTTTTTAACGAATTTTAAAAAATAATTATTACCATGCGACCATTTGGTGATGAGATTTTTTTTCTAAAAGTTCCTGAGCCTTCTCCTTTTCTTGAACCCCTACGAAAATGAGAGATTGTTGTTAAACACTTACGTCTGTTAAAAAAATGTTTACAGAAAACGGATCATGTGTAATTACAGGTTTTACGTAAAACATTTACATGCGTTCATGCTCTTGTCTAATAGGAGTGGCGCGTGGCCACTTCACATTTTTGGCTTCTTTCTTAGAATTCATTGTTCGACACGATAATTTTTTTTCCTGCCCTCAATTATCTGGAAATTAACATTGTGAATCCATAGATTGATTTGACTAGGAAGATACGAATATAAAATGAGGTAAATTCTAAAACAAAATTCAAAACAAAACAAAATACAAATACAAACTCAAGAGATAAATATTATAAGAAATAAATATAATATTTATCTCTGAGTTTGAATATTGTATACAAACATACTTAGTTACTAGGTATTCATGTAATATAATTACTTAAATCCTATTTACTTGCTTAAATCAACAACAGAACGTAAAGGACAGGTATTATGCAAATTCTTGAGTTTCAAATGGACTACGTAGATAGGTCCATACCAATACCACGTCGAGATAAAGCAATCCACAGCGGAAAACTACGTTTGCCTAGGTAAATTACTTGCTTCTTTCAGTGAACAAGTTAAATTGCCTCTTGACTAGTATGCTACTTTAATTTTTATTTGCAACTTTATAGTTTTATTCCTTCTTTAATATTAAGTTTTAAATCAAAGGCAATAATTAACTATTATACATATTTTTAAATAAGTATAGTGTTATCGTAAGCATGTGAGAGAATGAAAGCAAAAAGAACAGTTAAGCATCGTATTTTAATCAACAACTCAATAAATGTATCCCAATCCATTTATCTCATTATATTTCTTATATTATTAGAATAATAATGTCAAAAGCACTCGCATAACTAGGTGAAAATGTGTGAAGAGAATGATGAGATTTGAGGAAGCGAAAGAAATATGTAAGGAATCGCGACGCTTGGCACTCCCTCCTCTCTGACTACCTCGTTGGGGATACGGCGTGAAGATATTTATGTATGTATGTATTATTACAATAACAACAACAATATAATATAATATAATTTAATTGCACGTGTAGCCCTTTTCAAAGTCAAAGTCAAATCAATTTATTCAAGTAAACCCAATTACAAGGTATTTTTGAACGTCAAATCTACTTTAGTTTGGTTCAAATAGAAAACATGGACACTGAGAAGAACTGACAAGAAACTCAGTCAGGTATCATTTTTTCAACTTCATTTTACAATAGGTTTAGAAAATACAATATTTTCATTAAGCCAGTAAACGCATGTGCAGAGAACATCATTTCCAGACTATTGTTTTATCTTCAATGAAATCGTTTATTTTATAGTATGATTGTCTAGTCAATGTACGTTTTATAACCAATCTAAATTTATTCTCTGTTAATTGAGTAATTTCTTGTGGAACTTTATTATAAAAACGAATGCAGTTACCTAAAAATGAAACATTTGACTTATGTAATTTAAATTTTGGAATAACCCATTTATCACGACCTCGGGTTTCCATACCATTCATATCGCCTTTCTTTTTAATCCGATCTATATTTTTCCTTCGTATACATAATAATTTCAAAGATGTATAAGGAGGGCAAGGTGAGGACATTAATGTCTTTAAAACGATCTTTAAGCGATTCTCGTGCATTCATACTGTAGATGGCACGTATAGCTCTTTTTTGTAAAATGAAAATGGAGTTAATATGCGCCGCTGATCCCCACAGCAGAAGGCCGTAGGACATTAGACTGTGAAAATATGCAAAGTACACCAGCCTTGCCGTATCCACATCTGTCATTTGCCTAATGCGTCTAATTGCATATACCGCAGAACCGAGCTTACTAGCCAATGCCCCGATATGAGCAGCTTTCGTTGAACAACGCCATTCAACCACATATCTAAATGTCAATTAACCGAATAGTTGAGCACAATGAAGCTACTGGTTAAATGTCAATTTGCTAGGGTAACCTACAAAATAAATTATTATATGCTTTATTGCACAAAACAATTGCAAACTTAAACAAGTAACAAAGTGAGTGGCAAAACATATTTATAAAAATCTTAAAATAATCTTTTGTATGTTTATCACAACGCGCGAACCGAACGAGCGAAGTGAGCGTGCCGCGGCAGCGGCCAGCGAAGCGCCAAAATAGAGTCCGCTGTATAAGAACACTTTTTTTAGGTAGTTCAGGTTAGTATGTTTACCACTACGTGCGAACCCACTTAGCGAAGCGAACGTGCCAGAGCAGCGATCGGCGAAGCGCCATAACAGAGCCGCATGCAGTGCCGGATTAACCACGTAGCAAAAGTACCAATTGCTACGGGCCCCGCACAAAAGAGGGCCCCGCCGTGGGGCCTCGATGTACTTTTAAATGGTTTACTTTTAAGTTTAAAATACACCATTGATAAAATATAACATTAACTATTCCTAAAAATATAATATACTTTGTTATAAATAGAGGCTTTGAAATATGTACAAAGAAAGATTTATAATTTATTGTGTATTATCGTCAGTTTTAAATTGTTAGTTTCTTAACAAAATTATTCTAAATTGCCAGGGCAATCTCATCTCTGGCTTTTTGTATTTGTCAGCGCCCAACAGGGCCTATAGTGGTCTATTGTACTATAAACATCAACAAAATTGTAACCTATAGATGGCAAATAAACGTATTAAGTATTGATTTTTTTTTTACCACTTTATACTTAAGAACCCATAGCAGATCACGGGCCCCTCGATAGAATTCGCTACGGGCCCTGCGCTTACTTAATACGGCACTGGCCGCATGGTTTCTAAATAACACTAAGAACCTACTTTGATTATTTTTTTCACGACAACACAATTCTCGGCGAACAAAAAACACCAGCTGTTGCTGTTGACACCATCTTGTAAACGAAACGAAACTGTCGCTGTGGTACGGAGTAACATACTAAGTCAATGTTACGGTGGCTTTTAAGTCAACCATGATGAACGTTTTAAACACCTGAATGATTCAACTACAAAACTAGGCGTGTGGTGGAATGGTTGTTCAATGAAAAGGCTAGCCGTGCAATTTAACGGCTATTTCAACCAGTTCAAATAGCCGTACCAGGTACATCGATTTGTACTCTTATACTTGAACTGGCCGTTACCCACGGCTTTGCTGGTCATAAATTAGAATGTTGTACCTAATGGCAGATTTTTGTTTGAAAAATTGTAAAGGGTCTATAGAATTCAAAAATAAATAAATTTGTAACCTAAATAGCCTGCTTTCAAAAAAAAAAACAGTACCATCTACAAACGATTCCGCGTCGAATGGCCCCATACCGATACCACAGATTAATTTGTTCAGTATAGTTTTCAAGTGATTGAAAGATAAAGAGATCATTTTCGTTACATATATATCTATATATATGTATATACATACTGGCTTTTGCCAGCGACTTCGTCCGCGTGGAATTAGTACGATCGTATGTTTTTTTTATGGCAGAAATCTAAAAAAAATTTCGTCAAAATCGGTCAAGCCGTTTAGGAGTAGAAGAATTACGAACACACGAATACTGGAAATTTATATATAACTAGCCGTACCCGCGACCTCATCTGCGCGGAAAATTTTTTTATGACTTTCCCGGATAAGGCTAGATTGCATGTCTAGCTTACGTTTGCCACCGGGTACATACTATGTCTGTTCCAAATTTCATCATAATTAGTAAAGCATTTCCCGTTCAAAATTCCATCCCCCTTATCATCCCCTTAGGAATAGATTTTTGATTAAAAAAAAGTAACCTATGTCTATTCCCCGGTGTCAAGCTATGTCCATGCCATATCATAAGCAATTCAATGGTTTAGCATTTCCCATACAAAGTTCCATCCTCTTCTTCACCCTTCTAGAAGATATTTGATTAAAAAAAATGTATCCTATGTCGGTTATCTGATGTCAAACTATCTCCATGCCAAATTTCGTCATAATCGGTTTAACGGTTTAACATTTCCCATACAGTTTAATCCCCCTGTTAACCCCTACAAGGATAGATTTTTGATTAAAAAAATGTAGCCTATCTTTTGCGCAATCACATGTTCTTACTATGTGTCAATTTTCATCAATATCGGTCGAGCCGTTCTTTAGTTATAAAAGGACATACAGAAAGACAGACAGACAAAAACTTAAAAAGTGGTAGAATCGAGGTCAATGAAAAAATAAAATGACTATTTTTCACAAAATTTGACAGTAAAATTGTAATTACAGACAGACGCTATAGATTTATATACTATACTAGCTGTACCCGCGACTTCGTCTGCGCGGAAAATTTTTCGTAGCTTTCCCGGATTAGGTTAGATTATATATATGTCAGAAAAGACACGGCGCAACTCGCGCTTTTGCAACTCAGCCATGAGAAATAGGTACCTAATCTTACAAGAGGCGAACTACTCCATAAAATACAACATTAAGACAAAGTTAATGTGCAAACGACAGAAAACTCTTTATAACAATTATTACGTAGGTAATTAGAAATTTAATAATGGCAAACGATCCGTCGGAGAAATGCTATCGCACCGGCCGCCGTAGTCTAACAGACCCAGCGCCGGCCCCAATGTTCCGTTAGCGAGTCATCGGAAGACGCGCTTTGCCATGGTATAGTCAAATGAATGCCTTTTATTATTTCCACCGACATATACATATGCATAATATGTTTAAAGATTTGTTTTTAAAAAAAATCTACGTTTAGCCTGCGTCTATCTCCGAGAACATACTATCTCTGTATCAAACATCATAATTACTTCAGCGATTCAGCATTTCCCATTCAGTTTCACCCCGCTTTTCACCCCTTAGGGGTAGTTTTTCGATAAAAAAGTAGCCAGTGTCCGTTCCCAGTTATCGAACTATATCCATGCTATATCGTAATCAATTCAGCTGTTTAGCATTTCCCGTACAAAGTTTCGTCCCCCTCCCTCCCGTCCCCCTGTTCACCGATTTTTGACAAAAAAGTAGTCTGTATTTTTGATAAATAATGTCTTATCACCTCACTAAATTTTATCTTTCCCTAGATTTAGCGTTTCCCATACAAAGTTTTATCCCCCTTTTCACCCCCTTAGGGGTAATTTTTTTTTAAAATAAGTAACCTACATGAGCACAATCACGTGTTCTTACTACGTATCAATTTTCATCAAGATCAGTCAAGCCGTTCTTTAGTTATAAAAGGACATACAGACAGACAGACAGAAAATTTTTTTAAAAATGGTAGAATCGAAATCAGTGAGTAATAAAACGACTATCTATCGCAAAATTTGACAAAAAAACTGAAATTACAGACAGACGCAAGAGATTTATATAGTAGTATAGATAAGCAGTATGAATATATCTAACTCAGCCAGAATGGCCATACACAATGCGGTGTTGGTGCCAACTTTATTGTATACTGGATATGCCCGAAATCGAGTGAAAGTAAAATTAATGCAGTAGAAATGCGATCTCTTAGAAATATGCGTGGACTACCCTTGCAGACAAAATAAGCAATAAAGAGATACGCATTATGACAGGCTTGCACGACAGTGTTATTGAAAAAATGAATAAAGGAATGCTAAGATGGTTCGGGCACACGGAGAGAATGAGTGATGAAAGACTGACGAAGAGAATCTATAGAGCAAAAGTGAGTGGTAAAACAAGCCAAGGAAGACCAAGGCTGACTTATAAAGATCAAATGGCTAGAATGTTAGCCAACGGAAATGTCAAAAGCATTCGCATACCTAGGCGAAAATGTGTGATGAGAATGATGAGATTTGAGGAAGCGAAAAAAGTATGTCAGAACCACGACGCTTGGCACTCCGTTCTCTCTGACTACCCCGTTAGGGATACGACGTGAAGATATGTATGCTACCCGTCTCTCCACATCCAACTCACATCTACCATCCCTCGAAAACGCACTCCCCAGATATACAATTTCGTTCACTTGTTCTTGACATTTTCCATTTACTATCACACTTTGTCTGTACATTTTCTCTTTCAAACACCAGAACCTTAGTTTCATTTATATTCATATTCAATCCTTTCACTTCACAGTCTTCTTTCATGCACGTAATTAGTATCTGCAACTCCGCTTTTGATGATGCTATAAGCACAGCATCGTCATCGTACAATAGGCAGTTTACTACTGTACCATCACTTATCATACCACTCATACTACCTTTCATTGTCTGGAGGCAACTGTCCAAATACAGCACGATTAGCCAGGCAGACATCACGCAGCCCCGTCTGACGCCTGAACAGACTTCAAACCAAGGCGACATGTCACCGTCTATCCTTACACAGGCTCTGTGGCCTCGATGTAATGACCTCACAGCCTACAGTAAGGGTCCCTCCACGCCATATTCAGGCAGAAGACTCCACAGTTTCTTTCGCACTACTCTATCGAATGCTTTTTCTAGATCCACGAAAGTGCAGAAAACTTTCTGGCCTATAGCCAGAAATTTCCCTACGATAACGCAAAGCGAGAAAATCTGATCCATACAACCCCTACCGTTCCTAAAACCACCTTGCGCTTCCCACAAATATCTTTCAGAAACATCTTTCATACGTTCAATCACTACCTTGGTACAGACTTTACTTGCTAAGCTGACCAAGCTAATAACCCTATAGTGATTAAGTAGTGAGAAACAAAATATGATAAAATGTTATAAACTAGGATAGACTACTAGAAATAAGTAAAATGATATAAAAATAAAGAATCCAGGAAGTTAGTACTAAGGAAAAAAAATAACAAATGTATTAGAATAAGAAAAATGTATTAGATTAAGATGATTATAGCATGAAAGAATCAAAAGAGAAACAAGGTCCCTGACCAAATTATATGTTAGGGGAAGAAGGAAAAAAAAAAAAATATAACCCTATAGCACGCAGTCCAAATGAGAACCTTTCCCTTTATAGAGAGGCGCTATGACCGCGGTGCGCCAGTCTTTTGGCACCTCTCCCTTCTGCCAACAAAGGTTGTACAGTGCACAGAAGGAATACCAGACCCTAGGACCACCATACTTGATCTTCTCAGCGGTCACCTCATCATTTCCCGCAGCCTTTTCACTTTTTAGACTTCTTATCACTTTTTCAATCTCTTTCATACTAATGGCATCCTCCAGTCCCTGATCTGAGTGTGGCAATTCATTAGAATCGCTATCAGTATCAGACAGTCGCCACTCTCATACAGTTCTCCATAGTATTTACTCCATCTCCACTCTATATATTTTTAAAGTTACTTATTTTTCTCTTTTGAATGGTCTTGTCCTAAATAAATTTCTAGGGTAGGTCCACAACTAACTTTTATCACATTTTTTCATAATTTCTTCCAATTATACGATAATCATTATTAAACTACATATTATTCGTCATTAGTTTTTTAACATAGACAGAGAATATACCTCTACGCTTTTTAACGTCTTCGAAACTACGAGCAAAGAGAATCTAAAATTACCATTTATGAAGACTTGATGAAGACACATACGTAGTGATTACTTACTCAGTGGACCTCATAGTAAGGTTACATTCTCTTTGGTGGGACCTAGTGGACCCAGTGTTGCCGACTTAGTGGATTTTCCACTAAATCTGGTGGTTTGAACCCCCTTTTAGTGGGGGAAATATTGCGTTTAGTGGCTGGTGATTTTTCTGGTGGTTTAGTGGAATAGAATTTTTCCTATTTTTTTTTTATTTAGTACATAATCACGCCAGTATAAAGTTTGGACGTTGCAGTTCATAATATTTCTAATTTATTTTAGGGGTATTTACTTTACTATGTGAGCAACACTAAATCTCTGTTGTCAAGTAACACGGGGATTTCCCTTAAAATATGTTGTTTATAGCAGTTTTCTGTCAGGTGAAGCGGGGATTTCCAGCAAAATATTTTTTATATTCTAAACTTTCTTCTTTCTCAAATTGGTCTTATTCACTGTCTGAAGTTTGTTCGCGAGGGATAGGTCACTTAATGAAAAATATGCCGAAACCTCAGTATTCTCAAAAGTTTCGGGATTCTTGGCTGCAAGACCCTGCTTTAAAAGATTGGCTTCAGATGATTGAAAGTACTACTGGCCAAGTAGCGAAGTGCAAATTTTGTGGTACCACTTTAAGGAGCCATTATGGAGACTTAAAATCACATGGAATGTCGAAGAAACATCAACAAAATGCAAAGGTAAGCTAACACGACTATTTTATTACGGTAAAGCATGGTCAATAATGTGTCCATGTGGTACCGCATTTAGCATTACCTCATATTATCTTCCTGAGGGTGTCGTAATACGTGTCTGAGGGATGTGAAAATGGCAGCAGTGCTTCCCGTGAATGCAACATTTTGAATTGTAGTGTTCATAAATCCGCCTCGCCTACCAAGTTTGATGAGTGTTAGCATAGTAGACAGAGTGCATTTATTTTTTACACGACTGCCCAAAAAAAGGAGTGTAATTTGTTTAGAGTTTAAAAAAAATTAGGGTATCGTTGAAATCCTTACATTCTTATCCCGAGTGACATAGGCTATATTTTTTTTTGGAGATAGCTGTCGTGTTTTTTTTTTAAATTTATTTTTTAAACTTATTACATTATTGTAAATTGTTGCAGATTATCACTGTGCAACCCAAATTACCATTTAAACCAGAACCCATTGGAAGTCAAAAAAAGGAAAAGGCCAGGCTTGCTTTGTTTACAGCCATGCATACGAGTATACGAGTAGTTGACCATTTAGGTGAGGTAATCAATCATAGCCATCAAAGGGAAATAGATAAAGTACAACTACACCGAACGAAGTGCACCGCGGTCATAAAAAATGTATTAGCATCACATTTCATTGAGGTTTTAAAACAAGATATTAAGGATCAATCATACAGTTTATTGATTGATGAATCAACAGATATTGCTGTTCAGAAATATTTGGGTTTGGTTATAATTTATTATAGTAAAGCACACCAAAAAATAGTATCTACATATTTAGACCTTGCAGAGCTGCATGAATGCAACGCTGAGGGTATTGTCTCCGCTATAAAAAAGACACTTAAACGATTCGATTTGAAACTAGAGAACTTTATGGGCATTGGTACAGACAACGCTTCCGTAATGGTTGTAGTAAATAATGGAGTTTTTGCGCAGTTGAAAGCAGAGGTACCACATTTGATTCTAGTGCGTTGTTTATGTCATTCCTTGCAACTGGCTGTTTCTGCTGCTGCAAAGCAATTTTTGCCGAGGAATTTAGAATTTTTAATTAGGGAGACCTATGATTGGTTTGCTCGCTCTTCTTCTAGACAAAGTGTTTATAAGGAGCTATACAAAGCAATGAATGATGGCCATAAACCACTTAAAATCGTTCAAGCATGTCAGACACGATGGTTGTCAATAGAATCAGCAGTCTCGAGAATATATACGCAATGGCTAGAGCTAAAAACTCATTTTTCTATAGCCAAGATCCACGAAAGGTGTCACACAGCAGAATTATTGCACTCTATGTATGCGAACGAGATGAATTACGCATATATTTCATTTTTATATCCAATATTAATTGAGATAAACAGAGTCAACAAAATGTTTGAGTCAAAAGATACAGACCATACCAAATTGTGCGATGAGTTGATCAACCTGATACATATGCTTGTCAGCAAAGTCACGTTACCTATAAATAAAGTTAATATTTTCACTCAAAATATTCGTGATTTTTTGGATCAAAGATGTTATTTGGGATTCCGATTTGAAAAACAAATACAAGAGATGAGAGAAAAAGGATTACCAGCAGCAGAGGAAGTATCAATACGGAATCGGTGTATACAGTTTATAGTTAGTCTGATTGAAGAAATTAAAAACAGGCTGCCGGAAAATGTGACTGATGAAAAAGATTTCTCGAGTAAGTGTTCAACAAGCACTAAATCACAACAAAGAAGATCTAATCGACATAATGTCTCAATTAAATAAAAAAACAGACTTCATTGCAAAAGTTGATGATCAGTGGCGACAAATACATTTAATGAAATGGAGTGAAACCAAAGACACAAAATAGTTTTGGATCGAAGTGTTGCATTTTAAAGACGCTCAAGGAGAAGCTAGATTTCAAGATTTAGCGAATTTTGCAATTTCTCTTTTAATATTACCACACTCCAATGCCGACGTCGAAAGATTGTTTAGCAGCATGAACATTATAAAAAATAAACAGAGGAATCGTATGAAGTTGAATCTTTTATGTGCCATATTAAGAGTACGCTGCGGTATGAGGGTGATAGGTAAATGCTGCAATGACTATGAAATTCCAATACACGTTATAAAAAAAATTGGCACCAATGAATCATATCGTTCCTTGGAAATTGATGATGATGGTGGCGGTGAAATAGACACATCTGATGACGATTTGTAATAATTTTAATATGTTTCATTTTCGTAATAAACGTTTTTCATATATCCCTGCTTATTTTTCTTTCATATTAACAATAAAAAAGATTTAGTGACAAATTTAGTGGCTTTTTAACTTTGGTTGTTTTTGGTTAGTGGTTTTCTGGTGGTTTTAGAAGTCGAATCTGGTGGACAGCTCGTTCACCTGTTGGCAACACTGAGTGGACCTTCGAACACAAATTGTGATCGAAGTAGTGGACACATAATATGAAGAGCTACAAGATTTGAGAATATTATTGCTGTTTTTACGACTCGCTCTTGAAAGGCAAATAAATCTATGCTCATACATCTGACGTCTTCAGTAATGAATAGTTCAGTAATAAATTCTTCGTATTATTTCAATATCCACTAAAAATAATTTGCACTGTTCTAAAAATTCCGCCAAAAACTCCCGGTACAGAGAACCATAAGAATTTACGTCTTACATATTGTTTTTAATGGAAAATTATGGGAATGTTTAATTTGAATTAGGTTTGGAAACCTATTTTCATTTTTGACAGTAAATTGACAAGTGAATGAAAACACCAAGAAATGTATATGAAATAATAGAAATCATAAATGCGCAGTTGTATTACAATATTGTTTTTATGCTATAAGGTTATCCTTCAACATTACAATTACGAAAAACCATTACATAATAATAACAAAGGTTAGGTTATTGTTATGACTCAAGGCAATTGTGTCATAAGGATGATATGAGATTTTTGATGCCGTGCCTTAACTAGTCTGCCTTTTATGGATTGAGAAGGTTTACGTTAGTGTCTTGGTCAGTTTATTATTATATTCCGCGATGAGCGAACGTGAAGGCCCTAGTTCTTCAGGATCGAGGAAACCAGATAATGGAGACAAAGATGCGAAGACTCCCACACAGCCTGTGCCTACTGTATCGAGGTTAGAATTTATTGTTACAGAAAAGCACTGTAATTAAAAAATATTAAAATTTGAAAGATAACTGTTTATTTTCTGTAGTGGTAGATTTTATGAACGGGAACCGATCCAGTTTCGGATTCGAGGCACATCTTTATCTGGTGCTTCACCACCCAAGTTTGTGACATTGGAAGATATAATGAAGGCAGGTCATGATATGGAGAACATGGCATTAGCGCATGAGATAGCAGTTGATCAGAATTTCAAATTGGAACCATTTGATCCTCCTGATAATAGGTATAAAATGACAGGTTTAAATCAACTGTGTTTTATGTGATAAATTCCCAAAATCTTTAGCTATTTTCCGCTCAAATTCCAAAAATCATCCAATCGATACATGTTTCTCTGGTATATCCTGAGGATGCTTCGTTGTGAAGTGAAACATGTGTCGATTGGATGGTTTTGGAGTTTGAGCAGAAAATAGCTAAAGATTTTGGGAATTTATCACATGAAATGGATATCCGCAAAGTAACACCTAAGTATACAATATGTTTTATGTGTTTTGACATGATTATAGATATTTTTAACTAAAGTAGTTGGGAGGTGAAACTATGCCTATATATAGTAGTAGTAGTATAGCTAATATTGTCAGTATTATTCAAATTCCAGCCTCCAACCAAACAATAGCCAATAACCATTCAAACCAAAAATAACTTTTGGTAGTTGGGTTAGAAGTCTGAAGGAATTTAATGATCAACTTAGATTAGACTAATGCTCATTTTTTTTTAACTCTTTAAAAACCTACCATCGAAAAACAAATTCTCTCGTTAACAACTCAATAACTGTCAAACCACATAAATTGTTGTTGATCTAAATTACTTTGTATAAAACTAAAGATAAAATTAATCTTAGTATTCATCTTATTGTTTTCGATTCTGCTGATTTACAGACTTATTTGTAAAATTATAATGTGAGTAATGGCAGTGAATTGGTGATATACAGAAAATGTATCTTTATTAAGTTTATGTCATATTGCTAAATACAAATCATGTAACATTTTTTGTATGTAACTCATAAAATAACCAGTAGTTCAATTAAATAACAGCTTTTCTATTAATTCTGTTTTTTTTTTCAGTAAACCCTGGAAGTTTGGTATTAAAATATTACATGTGTGTTTAAAACAAAGGACAATGGGCACACTGTCCCCCTGACCAACAGACATGAAATGTATCTCATTCGAAACATCATAGCAAGTTGATATTTTTTTTTCTATGATGACATCCTTGATATATATGGGATATTCCAAGAAAATCTTGTTTTAATTTTTAATTTTTTTTTACATAGCCGTCCCCCTGACCAACAGACTTGAAATTTATCTCATTCGAAACATCCAGGGAGTAGATAATTTTTTACTATGACGACATCCTTGAAATGTATGGGGTATTCCAGGAAAATCGTGTTTTAATTATTATTACTTTTCTTTACCTAGCCATCCCTCTGGCCAACAGACTTCAAATGTATCTCATTCGAAACATCAGATCATTCAAACATCAGTCTGTTATATGCCGACTTATAATAGTAAAAAATTATTAACTGGCTACAATATTTCGAACAAGATACATTTCAAGTCTGTTGGTCTCAGAGGGACGGCTAGGTAAAAAAAGAAAAATTAAAAATTAAAACATGATTTTCCTGGAATACCTCATACATTTCATAGATGTCATCATAGTAAAACATTATCAATTTGCTACGATGTTACAAATGAGATACATTTCAAGTATGATGATGAGGTGGATGGTTAACTAAAAAAAAATTAACAATGAAAACACGATTTTCCTGGAATACCCTATATATTTCAAGGATGTCATCATAGTAAAAAATTACCAACTTGCTATGATGTTTCGAATGAGATTCATTTCAAGTTTGTTGGTCAGGGCAACACGCTCATATAAAAATGCCCATTGTCCTTTATGATATATCAAGAATTCAGCCTTGCTGAAATTTTAATTTCAACCATTATCATTAATAAAATGCTTATAATTTAATTAAAATTAAATTTTCAGTTACCAAAAACTTGTTAAGGAAACCATGCATAAAGCTTATTTTGATATATTGCGACAAGAATTGAATTCGGATCCACCGATATATAAGCAAGCTCTTATATTGATAGAAGATATTAAACAGGTAATGCATTTATATTAATACCACTTAATACTATGAAAGTCTAAGCAATGTAACCTCATTGGTCAGGGAACCAACAGGAACTAGATTATTTAACCTGTTACAGACAGTAACAGGTTAAAGGCAAAATAAAATAAAAAAAGTCAATTTTATTTCAGTTTGTGTGTTAAACCATATTCTATGGTTATTTTAATTTTCAATAGTTATATGCTAAAGATGTTAACTTAATTTACACAAATTTAATAAAATTAAATGCTGAACAAATAGCATTTACCTGGCCATATATGCTGTTACAGAAGTTTTTATGTCAAAAGTCATGATACAATTTTGTTTTAGAGTTCTATATCTTGAAGGGAAAAAGATACCCTTATAAGAAAACTTATATCTTTCTGTCACTGTCTATTTTTGCACCCACATACATATGTTGCAATAGTGTTTTAAATAAATATATTCATTATTAAATTAAACAAGGGAGAAGTTAGTGCTACAACTTGACAATTCCTCCCCCTAATCTTTGGAACTACAATTTAAAAAATTGTAGGGACTAAAGCTTTGTCTACAGTTTACAGGAAAGCCATTATATCAAAAATCCTGTCTTATAAATCTCCAGTAATTAGATTTGGAAAGTTACATATGTACATATCCTCATACTATGGGCGCCTTGAAATTAGACATTTGAAGAAGTCTTTACTTTTGATACAATTTCTGGAAGCGCCACCGCAGCGCCACACACGCACGAGTTGGTTCAGTCTGAACTAGTGAAGAGGTGCACGCATTTTTTATATGAAAAACGATGAATTAGTCTAACTCTACTTAATGATTATTATTAAGTCGCATTACTGTCGCACTACAGAAACACGTGTGTCGCGCCACAGTGGAGCCACAGCAGCGCTTCTTCAAGAATCTAATTTGAAAGCGCCCTATATCCCTAATAGAGTAGTCTGAGAGGATGGAGTGCCAAACATTATGATCCCAACATGCTTCTAACGCCTCCTCAAATCTCATCGATTCAATAGAATCATCATTTAATCATCTTAGAAAATTGGCATCCTCTCCGTGGGAGTGAGCATGCTCTTAATCAACTTTTTTTTCTGTACATTTTCTATACGAACATTTTATATGATGTGTATCCTTTGATGAAAGTAAAAAATAATCTAAGTGTGTATGTATCTGTTTTTAAACCAATACTAGAAATATTGTATTCATTCAAATTATAATTTATTGCATTTTAAAAAAGGAACAAAAACAATAACTTATTTACAGGGCCTATTCTCCGTAACTCTTCCAAGACAAACAAGCATTAGAGAAATGATAGAAGAAGCGTTAGATGTAGACTTTATTAAGCAACAAGCAGAAAAGAATTGCTTAGACTTTAGAAAATATGCAGACTTTGTCATAGATTTGATGTCCAAATTGGCGGCGCCGGCGAGGGATCAAATGATACAAGACATCACAAAACTGGAAGACACAGTGAGTTTATCGTACTGTCTGCCTCTTATTTAAATATTCTAAGTTCAATATTTAGTCAAAATAATTGGGAAATGAACATTTTTAATATACCATTGAGTTTTGGTGTTGCAGGGTAATTTCCCCGCTCGTTGTTCCCATAGCTTAATTTGGGGCAATACAATTGAAGTTCTGTTTATCTGAAAATAGTTAAATTATTATTATCATTAATTAATCTAAGTTTTATTAAAAGAAAATATTTAGAAACATTTACCTATCTTAATACATGCGTAGAGAATGATTTTTTAATTATAAAACTAAGTTAATATTGTAAGAACAATTATTGTAGAATATCAATATCATATAAACTCGTGTTTTCACTTTTCTTCTATTACTCGCCCCAATTAAAATATTATGTAATAATGTAACTAAAATGTGTGAAATATTTAATAATAAAATCTAAAAAAAGTTTTAACATTACTATGATATAATATATTAATCGAAATACATATAATTTTAGGTAGATATTTTCCGAGCGATACTTGAAACACTAGAGGTTCTAAAACTGGACCTTGCTAATACATTGATAGCTATGATACGGCCGTATGTGCAACGAGAGAGTGTTCAATACGAAAAAGCTAAGTTTGACGAAATGCTCAAAATATCTGAAGGTGAGTTCTAAGTAACATTTCTATGTCTTACCATACAGTTTCAACTACGTTCATACTGGTAGCGTGCATTTATAAGGCGCTTTTATAATTCACCGTTGAACATTTTTATCGCCACGATTTCTTCTTCCGCCACAATACAACCACCACAGTTAAATAGGGAAGCAAAATGTATGCAATTGTATGAAGACGCCTTTACCGTCTTCGATAACGTCATACCACGGACATTGAAAAAGCGCCCTTTTCTACCCCATAATAGGAAGGCATTTTGCTTACCTATTGTACCGTGGAACGGTAAAATCGTGGCGATAAAAACGTTCACTGGAAAATTATAAAAGCAGCCTTAAGTTATGTTGATTACGTCCGGCCACTGAGAGAACGCGTTCCTGACAGGTCGTGATCAAATGTACGACGTAACTTTGAAATGGCGTTGAATTTACGATAAAAATTGTTTTTGTTTATTTGCCTAACTAACGAATAATTATTATTTAAAACTATATTATTATGTCAACTGATAATAAATGTTATAATTTTGCGCTAAATTTAATGTTAAATAAATAAGAAAGCAATATTATTTGAAATCCATACTGGGGGGCTGTTACAAGGTTATGTGAACTATTTATTTTTGTAGTGATGTGCCAAAAATAACTAGCGATGTTATCTGAGCACTATAAAATAATACGTTTTTCTTTCTAATAATTTAATAATAATGAAATGTACTAATAAATCTCATTAAACTTGTTCGTTTGTCAGTCACAAATTTTTTTTAAGATATTTGTATTGTTGATGTTTATATGAAATATTTCTGAATATTAAATGCTAGGTGGGACTTAGCAAGCACACATCCTTGAATATCTATAAGTACTTAGTTTTCATTGACGCATACCTATCCGAATATCCCATTTTCCGCTAACAACCGGGTCGGCCTGGGATGTACCGACGATTTGTTGTATGAACGACTTTTGCAGCATGTGTGCGTTTCAATATTGAATTCCGTTAGGTACACTTTCGCTGACATAAATTGGTCACCGATTTTCTGACGTTGGCGGGCGACATTAATCATCATTTGCGCAGAGTAATGCAGGCCTGCAAACGTAATCGAATATGAGTTGCGATAATCGGGCTCCTGCTAATTGGGGGACTCGTCGAACGCAAATCTAATCCAACCATTGGCGGTACCTTCATACAAGCCCAAAAGCCCGCTTGCCTTACTAAAATGCTCAGTCAAGAACACGGAATACTAACGTGACAAGAATGAGTAATAAATATCAACTTCAAATCATTTCAAATAGTTTTAAAAATTCCCGCGAATTACTTGTCAAACGAAAACAGTACAGGATTCTTAGAGAAATAAAACAGGACGTCAAGTCGCGACCAATCTGTGCGACGGTCGATCGACACTAACGACATCTCAAGGCATAATCAGAGTAAACAATCGTCTCACTCACACGCGTTGGCTTGCAACGGGGCTTGCAACCTCTCTTTCTCTCTAAGGCAAACATCGTTAGAGCTGTAGCTTTTTTACTAAGTTTTATATAGTAATTAGTATGAAACGAAAAGTCCGGCTTTCATACTAAACTTCATACAGATTGAGAAATACATCGTATCTATTCGTATCGTATCTGATACGATACAAATACAGTTCAACTTCATCGTTTACACCTAATATTTGTTTTTTTGAGCCTGTGGACGAGTGATAAATATTTTTTTAATTTCCATAGTGAGTTAATTTGTAATAAAAAAAATCCAATAAGTTATTCATTGTGAGGATTTAAAGTGTATACAAGTTTTAATCTGCATTGAAAATGTAAAATCTTTGAACTTTGCATAGAAAAAACAACTGTTTCGTTATAATAACCTACGCCTGATTTGTGTATTATTCGACTAGTAAATTGCATAAAAGACAATAAATCAGTGTACAAAACTATTTAACTTTTCGAATGTGTGTTTCTCCAACTAGTAATTCGCATAAAAGACAATTTAATATATCAGTTTACGAAACTGATTGGATTTTTGTTTGTTCTCTCATCAACTTATAGGTAGGTGGTACTACTTATTATTATCGGTGCTGTATATTTTGAAAAGAGAAAATATCTGGTTATGACGATGAAAAAAGTATATTGGCGCCATAAAAGACATATGAATTCACATAAACACATTAATACTGTGAGCTCTTTTAGTAATTTGGATAAACAACGACCTTGAGACACATTGTTATATTAAGAACTGATAAAGTATTTACGACTGTAATTTTTAATAGCAAAGTATTATAAAAATTGTTTGTTGTAAAAATAACGCGGGGAGCGATCTCTTTCCTCTCTTCTTGTCCACGGGTTGTGCCAGTCATGTTAATTAGTAATCTATAATATTTTAGCCTTCCCTATACTTTTACGAAATTAATGAAGAACATGTATTGCCCAGTCGCTTGCCCTAGGTACGCCACTGAATCCAACATAACCCGAGAAAGTGGTTTTTCTTTTTATTCGACTACAATAGAAGGGTACAGTTTTTTAGCATAAACAGCTAGATGGGTTTTAATAGATCAGGTGCCGCGGTCGTCAGGTTCATCTGATGCGGGGCGGGCTATTGCAGCATGAGAATAAAAAAAAATTGAACATATTTTGCTTTTTCTCGCTTACTGACAGGAGCAACGATATTGCGATAATGGTTGACCAGTACCTGCAGTTACATCATAGCAACGTTTTTAACTTAGACTTAATAGACTTTTAATACAAATTTCAGTCTTATCTGTAGCAAATGGAAAGTTATTTTTTCCTTGAACTTGTATTTAATAAATTGTTGAGATATCCACAAACACTGGTATCAACCTTTCAATTATCATATTATTTAATAAGAAGTAATTATGTTATTTTATTCAATAACTAGCTGATGCCCGCGACTTCGCCCGCGTTTTTTATTTTTAAAATAGCCTATGTCTTTCCTCAGGATTCAAACAGTCTCCACACCAAATTTCATCGCTATCGGATAAACAGTGTGGCAACGCATAAAATACGAACAAACAAACAAACAAACATTGATTTTTATATATTCGATTTATTCAATTAAAATTAACATACATATTTCGCTTAATTACAAAGCCAATAATTTAATTTATTATTAAGCCAAATATGTTTTATTTGGTTTAATTTTTTATGTTTAATGTGTTTATTTGAATAACTCTTTGAATAAAACCTGCAACTATTATTTTTATACATACATACATATCTTCACGCCGTATCCCTAACGGGGTAGTCAGAGAGGACGGCGGGACTTTTTGGCGGGAACGGAAGAAGTGAGGTTGTCATTTTATTTAGATTTTCTATTTTTTACATTTTTAGGAGTTTTAAAGTACAACAGTGATAGTACATTGTGTTTTAAAGTTCTGTGTAAGTGACAAGAATGGAGGAGATCTAAATAAACATGTGTAGCTGAAGTTTTCGCGCTCTTCCAAGAAGTCCTTTATAACTTCAGTAAAGCTTACTATCACTTTACTGGAGGAGTTTTATGATAAGAAAAAACTAATTTACTTGTGATTCTACACTATGGATTACTTATTAATACGTGAAATTGGCAAATACGCTAAACTGTGCGCCATGCCATTAAGGAAGAAGAGAGGACGGCGCGCCAAGCGTCGCGGTCCTTACATACTTCTTTCGCTTCCTCAAATCTCATCAATCTCCTCACACATTATATTTATGCAGAATATTAATTATTATCAGATGGTTTGCAACACACGAGAGAGTGGTTGAAGCGGCACATAGATAAATCAGAACTGACGCTTCCTACCACAGACCCCAACATAATAAAAAATGTCACAGCTCAAACACTGGCCAAAGCATATTTAGAGTTATTGGAGTGGGATGACTCAAAAACTTATCCAGAGGTATATTTTTTAAATCTATATCAACAGTCGAAAGTTTAATTGTTTTAACCAACTTTTTTAAGTTATATTGTAAACAAGAGGTTTAGTTTAGTTTTTTGAAAAAAAAAAATCTAAAAAATAAATCTACCAAATCTACTAAGAATGTCTATTAAAGCAATTAGCCTTTGATCCATCTATATGTAATTATATAATATTATTATTGCAGCTCACGGAAAGTGGAGAATCCACTTACAATAGTCTCAATAGTGTAATGTAGATGCCAATTTTGCATGATTGATTATTGCATGTTTATTTGCAGTTTAGAAAAATTCGAATATAGAATTGCATAATTGCCATAAATATCAAATATTATTAAAAAAAACATATATCCATAAAAAAGCCTAATAAAATAAATAATTTTATTACTACTTACTATATTATTATTTACTAAAATTATTAGATTACTAAAAAGTACTCAGAAGGGCAAGTAATAAAAATGGTTGTGAAAATAAATAATTTGTATGTGTGTATCGTCACGATTAATGTGATTAATAGGTTATTATGCAAAGGTCATATGAGACGTGACAAATGAGATAAATGTAAGACTTTGGGCGTTTACTATGCATAATCAGTGTCCTTTAGTCAATAATGCACAAACCATGGAATGTACACTCATCACTCGATGCCAGTAACGTCAATGGGACCGTTATGGTCGTTAAAAGTCGTGTTAGTGGATGGGGTTACATGCATCCGTTTTTTCACGACAAATGCTTAGTTTTCCTTGTCTGGTTCTTATTTTCTCTGACAACACTTGACTTAAACTAAAAAAAATAATCAAATCTTGAACCCTTACCTTGTCCTTACTTTTACCTTGAACTTTTCAGACTATGTCGCTAGACGCGTCTCGTTTCTCGGAGCTGGGTACTCGAGTATACCAGCTGGTGTGTGTAGCCTCTGTGATTCTGGCCAGTCCCTCATGCTTCAGGGACCCCGAGGATGCTGCAGCCCACAAACGAGCCCTCAAGGACAAAGTATTCATCTTACTTGACAATGTTTCAAGTGACGTGTGAGTTAGACCTTTATTTATACTTAACCACAATTACACTTAATGCTGAAGCTCCAAACATAATATATGGATTTTAATATTATACTAGTAGGCAATAAATTATTAAATAATTTTGACGTAATTATGGTTTATAGAATTATGTAGTTATCAAAAATTAAAAATTCTTAACACTAATTTATGGATGAATTTTTAGAGAATTAAATGCAGTGCTTCCTTCAGTAGCTGAAGAAGTTGTCTCAGAGACTGAACGACTTATGGAGTTGTTTAATAAGGGTACCATGGACGCTGATACAAAAGAGCTGATCAGGAATCAGGTCACTTCACTCAGAGACCCCGAGCATAGGGTCAGACAGATAGTGCGTGAGTATTAATTATATTATAATTATTAGTTTTTTGACTACCACATTAGGAACATAGCGTAAATATATCTATGTATGTATATACTAGCTGTACCCGCGACTTCGTCCGCGTGGAAAAATTTTCCGTGATCTCTCCGTGTTACCGCGGTTACCCGAGGCTCATATTGTTGGTATTGAACAAAAAAGTTATTTTCTATTATAGAACACCCGCCATATTGGATTTATGAAGACGTCACATAGACAGGAGAACCCTGCCTATTCCATTTCATTTGATACCCATATTGTTGGTGTGGAACAAAAAAGTTATATCCTATTATGGAACATCAGCCATATTGAACTTATGATGGCGTCACATACATAAAAAACCACATATCCTTTTTGAAAAAGAAAGTAGTCTACATTTGTTTTCGAGTACATACTGTACCGGGTTTTTGGGTACATCTCTGTACCAAATTTCATCGCAATCAGTTCAGCGGTTTAACATTTTCTCTATAATGTTTCATCCCCTTTTCACCCCGTTAGGGGTAGATTTTTGGAAAATAAAAGAACTCGTAAGTTTTTTAATAGAAAAGGTTTATCTCTGTACTAAATTTCATCTTAATCAGTTCAGCGGTTTAGTATTTCCACTATAAAGTTTCATCCTTTTTTTCACCCCTTTAGGGGTAGATTTTTGATAAAAAAAGAAGTCGTATGTTTTTTTAATAAAAAAGGTGTATCTCTGTACTAAATTTCATCTTAATCGGGTCAGCGGTTCAAAATTTCTCATACAAAGTTCAACCCCTCTTTTCACCCCTTTAGGGGTAGATTTTTTGTAAAATAAAGTACGGGGACGGACATAGGCATGTCCGTCCCCTGGTGTCAAACTATCTCCATGCCAAATTTCATCAAAATCGGTCCGGCAGTTTAGCCATGAAAACCAAGCAGACAGACAGAGAGACTTTCGCATTTATAATATTAGTATAGATTAGTATACATTAGTATGGATTAGTATGTATAGTATGAATGTATCGCAGTTTTTAAATATTTACGCTCCGTTATAACTTAAAGATGTGAAATTGGGGTTTCATATCTATCGAGTATTCACATGTGATAAACCTTTGAGAGTTGCCAATTTCGAAACAAAACTTTTTTGGTGTTAAAAAGGATACTTAATCTGGTGATAAAAAGAGATAAAATATTAATTCTTTTGACAATATTTCTTTAAAATGTTGTCATACGTAAATTTTGTAACACTCATCTAAATTTTTTCCAGATAAAAGAGTCTTAGAATTTCTCAAGATGGTTTTAGTGTGTGCTGGTGGCTGCAGACAAATTCCAATTGGACTGACGACGCTGTCTGAAGAGCTAACCTCCATATCAGGCTCTTTACTCCGCTATGTGTTACACAATAAAGCAGTGTTCACAGAACACTACATCAATATAATCGCAGAAGAGCTCAGCAAAGCTTAGCTTACGATTAGGGGAATGTCATTAAAGATCACATATTTTAAACTTACTTCACCCAGTAATTTGTCCGTTTTTCAGTTTCATTTCGCATAAATAAATATTTACGGAGTTAATATATTCAATTCAATATATTTGGAGCCTATAACTTACTAAAGTCTGAATCTTCTGTCTACACTGTCTAGTGTTCCATCACCAAGACAAAATCCTTAAATGAAACCATTAAGCCAGTAGCCAGCCGTGAATCGAGTTATTAATATTGAAGGGAATTTGTAACATTTTAGGAACATACTAAAATCGACAACAGATGTTCCTAATTTTTAAGTTTAAATCTGAAAATATCTTTATATTAATTTTCAAACAATTTGTGAAACTGTTACAAGTATTTCAAGTTTACTCATAATATTAATGGGAAAATATAATTAAGGAAATCATTTTAAAAATAAATATAATGCAATAACCAGCGATGCTACCACAATTCTATGGAAGGAATGACTCAAAAAGGAGATTATGCAAATAACGCGCCGGGGTAACCACTACAGGCTTAATAATAAAGAAGGCGACATAAGTGGAGATCACTATTTAAAAAATGGCAAGAACTGGTTACCCTGGAAACGTCTAATCACTCTTATCGAAATAAAAAATGGACTATAGCCTACTATTTGCGCGCCACGAAAATTGTGCAACAAGTAATTCATAGTAGCTTTTCAGGATCTTACTCCAATTGCATCTTTTTCAATAGCATCCTGAGATAAAAATTCAACGGTTATATGAAATTTTTTTCCCTTACATTTAAATGAATTTTTTTACACTTAACATTTAAATTTTAAAGCACTTATAAAATATAATTTATTTACTAATATAATAATAATTAGTTAAGTATTTGTAGATGAACTTTTTTAAAACATTTTTTGTATCACAATGGCAAGAATTATACACTCATTAATTCTTGAAACAGGTTGGAAAGTTATATCTAATTCCTACAACTTTTTCCCCGTTTGGTATTATACCGTGTTATATATTAGAAATACACGTACATAAGAGATTTTACTAATTTACCCTTAATTTACAATAAGGATTTATTGCACCAAATAACTAAAAGGCTTACAGGATATTTCAATAATTTATAAGAATTGTTGTGATCTGAGCCTAATTGTTACTAAAATTTATAACTATTTTATTGTAACATTACGTATTTCATACGTAGAGCGTATTATAATACTGAAAAATAATTATCTAGTTCTACCTATTGCCCAGTCAATAATGACAGTGCTGGTAATAAAAAATGTTAACATTGACTTGAATTGTAAAAACTTACTGACTTTTAAGCTAGGTACTTAAAACAGAGACATACAAGATATAAACAAACGTTTAAGTTTTTGTTGTTCTGTTTTAGTATTTCTATTAAAGGAAATCATATAAGTTCAATGTGCTAAAATTATTACATCACTCATATTGCTTGGCGCTCCATCCTCCCTGACTACCCCGTTAGGGATACGGCGTGAAGATATATAGTATGTATGATATTGCTTGACTTCATGAAACACATGTGAGCACATTGTACACAATTATAATTTTAATAATAATCTTTATTTCAGCTTCCTTTTATTAAATTCAGATTTATTATTCCAATGTGTTATAGGTATGTTGAAAACGCAAAAAAAAAAATTTAAAAAAATATTATTATTATATTATTAGCTATTTAAAAAAATTAGATTTTTTTAAAAAGCTTCGTTCTGTCAAGAAAAATTAAAATTGTATAGCCTGGCTAGTTTTGAATCAATGGCCTACTTACACGAAAAAATTTGAAACAAGAATAATTATAATAAAAATAACTAGATGATTTTCCTAATATCCTGTTGAAATGAAATCCGGTTAAAAATAACACATACATATATGTTTTCTAAATAATAAAATATCATAATGGCAATTTTTTTTGTTATTTTCTGTTTATAAGTTTAATTATATTTACAATTTTATTATAAAATAACTTCAATTTCACACAACGTTTAAATTTACTGTAATACATTAATAGAAAAATATTCACTAACAACTTCGATCACAATTTGTGATCTAAATCTAACAAATATATGTCTAATAAAATTGAAAGCGTGTTTTTAGGAAAGGATAAAAATGGTTGTAAAGACAAAAAATTAAATTCAAGCATCCGGTACTCATTGCTGGGGTTTGTAGACAAGTGATCAAAGTTATTTGATCACTTGTCAAATAACTTTGATCACTTCTGTTATTGGAAATTAGTGACTTTTTTCGACACCGCAATGGTTATAATTAGTATACCATTGTTTAAAAGAAAAAAAACAATCAATTTGTATTTATCAGAACTTTCCTGTTAAAATTTATTATTATAATATTGGCGTACGAATTTGTCTTAATGTATAATTCACTATTGTATTAATGGTTTGAAGATGCGATATTTAGTTATTGTTTAAGGCGAATAAATATGTAAAATCGTAAATATCTCGTCTGAAAGCATTTAATAAGCATTTTCATGTATTTAACATAAGTTTGCAGCGTACACATCTGCATCTAATAGTCTATAATATCTAAAGTTTTTGTATATGGCAAAGACAGTTTAAATCGTAGGTGTTGCCAGAACATACATTGCTTATGCATAGAATTTAGTAATTATGATGTCTCAAGATACTCTTATAATGTTTGTCACAAGTTATATTTGTTTAAAATTATGATCGCAAAAAGTAATTTATATTGTAATTATTACCTTTATAAAGGAGTTTAATAATGAAATTGTTTTATTAGCAAAATATTTTGTGGAAATATTTCATGAAAAAATAATATTAATGTTTTATCACGAAGGTTTTTAAAATACAAAATTAGGAATATTTTTTGGTAAATGTACAATGTTGTGAAGTTTTTTTTTATTTGTAACTATGTCTGAAGAAATGGGAACAAATTATTTTTTAATTAAATTCCATTATTTTTATGCAATCCTGTGGATACCGCACTAATAAAATTGTTGCTAAGATTTGTTATTTCATTTACTAAAACGTCTTCCTATTTATCCTTCCAGAATTTTTTGTTTTGAAATGTGCACTATAGAGGAATTATTTCTTTAATTAGTCTTTTTCTGTTTACAATTTTAAATGGAAATAGTAAACTTCGATACTTTACAAGTGCGGAAAGTATATCATTTCTTCACGAGTCCCGGTTTGTTGACCCAAGCCCAAGACGCGGGTCAACAATAGGGACGAGTGGAAATGGCAATTCCGCACGTGTATCGAACGACGTTTTTTAATACATTTGCGAAAAAAATATAAATAAATAAAAAAAATGCAGAAATGTAATTTCGCGGGAGTAAGTTTCTTTTTTTTTAGAGGACTTGGCAGGGCAACGGCTTTATGCATTCAGCCAATTCAATGACAATAATTTATTTAAATACAAAATCGCAAGTGACTACGTTGTGTGTTGTTTTTGTTTTCGCGAGCAAATTATATATTATATAGAACTGCAGGCAATTGAGCCTGACCGGGGACTGGATCACAAAGGCTGCAAGCACCAGATTACGAATAGGTAAGTGTGCATTACTTCCATCCTTATAGAACTGTTTTTCCTACCTAAATATTAGCCCTTTGCAGTTCTGTTCCCATGCCTGTGCAGCTGTACGTGATTTACAAGTGCTCGGAAACAGTTTTTATATATCTATTATAAGCAGCTATGGTTTTATAAGTTCACCGCAAAAATACAGTCACTTATTATCTCGAGATATCGAAACTTTTATTAAAGAACCAGCATTGCATAATCGCACCCCTCCAAAAGTGAACTTATGATGACATCACAAACTGTTACAAAATACATTGACCCATGATTCTTGACACGTTTACTCATAAACTTAAAAGAAACACATAGAAATGAAGAAAGAATTACTAAATGGAATATTATTTAATTATATTATCTTATCAAATCTTTAAAAAATAAATACATTTATGTGAAGAAATTAATTAATAATCACGTGTTGACTGTCAAACAATTTATTTTCATATTACAATATAATTAGTATACATTCTAGTCAGAACCGCTGTGTCGAGAAGATGCGCTTGATGCAGATCCACTGCGGGAACCCTGAAGAAAAAATCCATTATATATATTTATAAAGGTAAAAGAGAATTAATTTCACACTCATCTCGTCCTTCGACTTTATAGAAACACTATATAATAATTAAAAACAGTCACCTGTCTAGAACCACTACCAGAACGACTTCTGGAGCGCTCAGAACCGCTTCCAGAACCAGAGTTTTTCCTGGAGCTGGCTCTGGATGAAGCTTTCGAACCTGAACCCTTGGAGGAAGCGCGAGAAGTTCGTTTGGATGCCCGCGACGACGCACGAGAACTGGCCTTAGAGCTTGCTTTGGAATCCTACAATACAAAATTACCTTTATATTTTTTGGAATAGGAATTAAGCACTAATAGGCCGATTGGTTGTTCTTCAAACTTTGATTTTTTATACATTAAATTAGAATAATTAGAAATGAATAATTGTGACGGGCTGTGACCTTAAAATCGATATCATTGCTCAGATTTACGCTAGTAATTAATTAATCTGTGGCTTAGAGGTAAAGCGGATGGAAAATAGGAGCTAATTGCCACCCTATTCCTACATGAGTCTGAAAACCAATTAACCAATAACTTATTTTTTAATGAAATTCAAACATTTTTCATAAATGCAACGAAAAATAGAGGGAATACTGACTTTCAAACTCCATTAGCAAGAAGATGATGCTATGAGACCGTAATGTCACAAACTTAATCTCATTTTTCAGCGGTAAGTGTGACGGAAATAGAATTACTCTCCATCTTAGCCTCAGTACTTCAATTTAAACCTAATCTTTATATATATAACCGTTGGTGTGTCTATTAGTTATCGTATAACTTCTAAACGACTTGCTTGGTTGAGGTCATAGTCGCACAATATATTTATTTCCTTGAGACAATAGTCCACATATTTGCATAGATTTGACGCAATGGCGTTGTAGAGAAGTTTCGAATTATCGAATATTTGTGTTAAATGTAGAATAAAGGCTACATTTAACACAAATAAATCCTTATGGCGATATTTTTCAAAGTATTTCAAAGTAACATATTTTACATTACATTTTGAAATATTTTTTATAGTTGTTTTTATGATTATTAAACCATCTTCAGTTAGTTTATAATTATAGTTTACTAAACAATTATATGAACTGTTCAGTGTTTACCTAATATTATGACAAAATTAATTATCTTGAAGACGGGAGTTTGGCACTTTGCCATATTTCAGTTATTGAACAGCATATTACAAAAAAAAAGAATTAGGATGAATCACAGATCGACTACTAATAGATATTGCGTTGTTGTGGGCACTACAGTCTTCTCGCTTTGACGTCCTACGATTGTTAAACCGGCCTTTGCAGCCTAAAATAATTCAGCATTCTACCATCACGCCCAAAATAGTCTCTATCTCACACATGTTTACAAATATTTTTACATTAATTTTCCATTTGTAAAGTTAAAAATAATTATAAAACTTAGAAGTACTAATTTTTTCTTTTTTTTTCTTTATGGCATGACGCACAGATTAGCGCATTTGCCAAAGTTACGTATTGTATTTTAATATATAGAATCGTTATCTTAAAACTAAAACTCCTCCAGTAAAGTGATAGCTTTACTGAAGTTATAAAGGACTTCTTGGAAGAGTGCGAGAACTTCAGCAACACATGTTTATTTAGACTTACTACATTCTTTTCACTTACACAGAATTTTAAAACAATAGACTACCACTTTTTGCTTTAAAACTGCCAAAAATGTAAAAAATAGAAAATATAAATAAAATGACAACCTCACTTCTCCCGTTCCCGCCAAAAAGTCAAAGTCAAAGTCAAATCAATTTATTCAAGTAAACCCAATCATAAGGTATTTTTGAACGTCAAATCTACTTTAGTTCGGTTCAACGAGAAGAGAAAAGAAAACTTGGACACTGAGAAGAACCGACAAGAAACTCAGTCAGGTATCATTTTTTCAACATCCTTTTACAAAAGGTTTATTAAAATACAATATTCAGAGAGCCAGTAAATGCATGTGCAGAGAAAATCATTTCCAGACTATTGTTTTATCTTCAACGAAATCGTTTATTTTATAGTATGATTGTCTAATCAATGTACGTTTTATAACTAATCTAAATATATTTTCTGTTAATTGAGTGACTTCTTGAGGAACTTTATTATAAAAACGAACGCAGTTACCCAAAAATGAAACATTTGACTTATGTAATTTAAATTTTGGAACAACCAATTTATCACGACCTCGGGTTTCCATACCACCAATATCGCCTTTTTTTGTAAATCGATCTATATTTTTCCTTGTATACATAATAATTTCAAAGATGTATAAGGACGGCAAGGTCAGTACATCAATGTCTTTAAAACGATCTCTTAGTGATTCTCGTGCATTCATACTGTAAATAGCACGTATCGCTCTTTTTTGTAAAATAAAAATCGAGTTAATATGCGCCGCTGATCCCCACAGCAAAAGGCCATAGGACATTAGGCTATGAAAATATGCGAAGTACACCAGCCTAGCCGTATCCGCATCCGTCAATTACCTAATGCGTCTAATGGCATATATCGCGGAACCGAGCTTACTAGCCAATGCCCTGATATGATCCGCCCATTGCAATTTACTATCTACTGTTAAACCAAGAAAACTGGCAGACCTAACTAATTCTAACTGTTTCCCACCCAATTCTATTTTATCATGGATTCTGGGTACATTAGAAAGGGAAAATTTAATACATTTGGTTTTTTGTGCATTCAGTAGTAAATTATTAACAGCAAACCACCCCGAGACGTCCGCCAGGATCCCGTTCACCCAGGTAATATCTAAGTTCTTTCTGTCCAGTTTAAATAGCAATGAAGTGTCATCAGCAAATAATACTATTTCGCATAAGTTCCTGAGCATAAATGGGAGATCATTAATGTAGACTAGAAACAGAAAAGGTCCCAAAATTGATCCTTGGGGAACGCCCATTCTTAACCTCGAACCAACAGACAAAACCCCATTGACACTCACTTTTTGCTCCCGGCCAGACAAATACGAGACCACGAGATCGAAAGCGTTACCACGAATTCCATAGTATTTAAGCTTGCAAATTAAAAGTCTAGAAGTACTAATGAACAAAGATTTGTTTTGTGTCATAGGTCTGTCAAATACAAGAGCATAACAGTCTTAAAGCATTGAGCATACCGATAGAGAAAAAATATGTGTATTCCCATCTCTTTCTATTATAGGCTTATGCTACATATTTCTTTCAGTCTAACAATTTGTTATGTGTAAAATTAGTGATAAATCTGTAGGATGAATAGACTACAGTTTATAAGCTGAGAAACAGTTGATTTAAATAGAAATATTCATATATTACATATTAGTGTTGTTCAATTATTTTAATGATTGATTGGTTAAGAAAAGTTTTAAATATTGGCACTCTTCAATTGTTATAATTTGTTCATTCAACACAATATCCGTCATAATATGATTTCTCCAATCTAGAAGTGAATTCAGAAAGCCAGACTTACTAAAGGATCTCTAGTCTAGACTAGTCTTGCACTCTGAACTCATTCAGTGGACCCGAAACATGTCTGTCCGAAATAAAAAAAAATCCTAAAAGCCGATTTCAATGCCAGCTACCGGGTCCAATTGTACATCTAAACCATCTGAGGACCCACTCAAACACACAAAAAATTTCATCAAAATCGGTCCAGCCATTTAGGAGTTCAGTGACAAACACACGTACAGAAGAATTATATATGTCGGAAAAGACACGGGTCAATTCGGGCTTTTGCAACTCAGCCATGAGAAATAGGTACCTTATCTTACAAGAGGCGAACTACTCCATAAAGATAAAGCTAATGTGCAAACGTCAGAAAACTCTTTGTAACAATTATTACGTAGGTAATTGTAAATTTAATAATGGCAAACGATCTGTCGGAGAAATGCCATCGCACCGGCCGCCGTAGTCTAACAGACTCAGCGCCGGCCCCGACGTTCCGTTAGCGCGGTATCCCTTCCAAACCGGAAGTCGCGCTTTACCATAGTATAGTCAAATGAGTGCCTTTTATTATTTCCACCGACATATATATAACTGACGGCCTGCCCCGGCTTAACACGGGTAGAAATGCATTGAAAATAAAATATAGCCCATGTTACTCGCTGATAATGTAGCTTTCCATAGGTGAAAGAATTTTTGAAATCAGTTGAGTAGTTTTTAATTTCATCCATTACATACAAACAAGTAAAGTTATATATATTACCTTATATGTAAAGAAGATAATCGTAAACACTGACCTTTTCGCTTCCCTTAGAACTAACTCTAGACGCGCGTCCACTGGCGGAACTAGCCCGGGAGCCCTTCCCGCTCCTAGAACTGGCTCGCGAAGAAACACGAGACCCAGATCGGGACCGCGATTGAGATCGTGATCTGTAAGACAAATCATGTAAGTATTACTCTTCTAAACATTGAGTTATATTACACTAGAATAGTAAATTAAAACAATAATCGTGTCGCTACGCGCCGACAGAGCGAGGCGCGGGAACTGTCGCTTCGCCGTAAGTAAGAGCGAGACAGCGCTATTATGTCGCTCCGAATAGATAAGACCTGCGGGTTATTCACAAACGTCGGAAACTCAACTTTCCGTATCCGACAGGAAACTTTACGATGGTTTTGTCTATACGAGATCAACAAATCGAAATCAACAAACCTAGTCGTATCCACAAATCCAAGTCGTTGGATTGAATTTATGCTTTCCGACAATCGGCATTTCCGCCACGGAAAGTCTCCAATGTTTGTGAATAACCCCCTCCTCACAACTTTTTCATTTTATATGTAATAAAATTAAGTTTAATACATTAAAAATCGATTTTAATGTATATTTTGCAGTTTAATATTAAACCATGGAGCACTGAACCTATAGAGTGGCAATGTCATTTATTTTCTATGAAAACAATTTACGTCTAAACACTGTTGCGATTACTGCGTTCTGTTTTATAGTTTGTTTTTTTGCTGTTTTTGCCACACCACCGAATACAACAATAAGCCATAACATAAATATTTAAATATTTGTCGGAATATACAGAGATGTACACACAGGTCCAGTACTGGTTATGCACTGCTTAATGTAAGCGAGAGTTGACATTTGTCAGTGTAAATAAACTGACCAGTAGTGAATAAGATGGTCCGATATCGCGTCTCCATAGGTTGAGTGCTCAATGTATTTATACTGAGCATGAATTTTTTCATTTTTTATAACGAAATTGTTACACAAGTGCTTTAAATATGAAATCAATTAAAACGCGCTACGTTATTCACTGTACGAGCGTCGAATTGAAATAATTGACCTAGGTGTGGCCCCGGAGCCTCAATTAAGTGGAACATAGCGATTATTTCGAACGTTTAATCTAGTAGTTCATAGATATCGTAGCTTCCAAAATAGATTATGCAAAAACTGGCTCGTTGGCGTGTTGGCAGAGCTTCTGTCTTCCAAGCTGTGGTCCCGAGTTCGATACCAATCAGGTCAATTCAGGAAACTTTCATAAATTCTATTGGAGTGTGGACCCATAGTACAAACCTAGTGCTTAGTTTGAGATCACACAATTTGTGTAACTATGTGGAGTATTATTATTACCGGAAGTACTGAGAGCAATAACAGCAGATTTCTATATAAATTGAGATAGACGCGCCCTAAGCACCAAATTCTGAAATATTAATTATGAGCTAATTAGCACCAGTGCGGTCAGTTCGCACTCAAACACTGTCACTGTTGTAGGTCACGCTGCATGTTGTCTCAAGATAAATGCTGTTTAAAGTTAAAAAAACGTAAATTATCATCATAGGCGTGGTTTAACGATGTTCTAATTTCATCAAAAAATAAATTCAAAAGAGCACACACACCTGACTGATCCAGATTGTGCAGATCCAGAACGTGATCTAGATTTCCTAGAACCAGATCCAGATCTCGAACGGCCTCTAGACTTCGACCGCGACCTCTCCCGTGAAAGTGACCTCTCTCGTGACCCTGACCTTGATCTGTCAGAGCCTTTGGACTTCTCAGAACCTTGAGGTGATTTAGAGCCAGATTTTGACCGAGATCGTGATCTGAAAACACAGTGAAACTCTAAATAGTTGGGGTAAATAAATGTCGCTCGAAATCCGTTACTGGTTTCTTAGGCTCGCGCGATTGTCGCGCTGTCGCTGCGCTCTTGTAGTCATTAATGGTGAGTGTGAACTCTATTCATTAGGTAACAACAATCTAATTTTTTGGAAGCACCTAACCGCACAGCAGGCGCGCGGCCGAAAGCAATTCCGCCCTCGCATTCCATTCCTCTCTGGTCCTCCGCGCTCGCTTCAGACAGAATATGTTACTTGCGCATGACATGAGCTTAGATGTGTGAATAATAATACATTTTGCTCTAACAGCACGATCTCTAGATCCGAACGCGGTGTCCGCGCGGCACCGTGATGTGTCGGTGCGAAGTAATTGGTGCCAAATAAACGCACCCTTATGACAGAGAATATGTAGAAAAGAATGTCGCCTCGTGCGTAAGGGAAATGATATTTTATTGATTTTTATGATATTTTATAGCATCATTATATTTTTACAGGTTGGTATAATTTAATAGAGTATATTCTAATATTTTTATAGTATTTTTATTGTTATTTCTACCAATTATAAATTGCTTTGAAATGCATTCCTTTTGTACATTTTGAGTTTATATTCATTTTTACTAATTGCAAATAAGTATTTGTGTCCATAGAAGGAGTTATTTAATAAATTAATAGCGTTGTTGCTCTTTGAAAAGACTCTACTGTATAAGGTAAGATGACTTCCAGCATTGCAAACGCCACCGAAGACAGGTCAGTTTTGGCAGGTTTGCTTAAAACCGAAGCAGTCAAAACGCCTATTTTTGCTGAAACTTGTAAAAATCGAAACTGAAATCGATTGAGCACTAAATTTAATATGAGAAACTTATACATAAATAAATTAAATGCTTCTCCCATTAATAAATCAAAATTTAACATGTCTCCCAAATCCCGGAGACAATCATAGATGCTACTAGATCACCCATACAATAGGTAACCACATTCAACACTGCTTAACTGTAGCTTTATACAAATTCAACGCACTTATATGCTTTGGGTGCCCCATAGTATATTCAAATTATGTAATACAGTCAAATACAATTCTTACTCTATGTATTGATATGAGACAGAATTATTATTATAATATTACCTCTCTTTTTCTCCATTCTGCTCCTGTTTCTCTTCTTCCTCGTCATCCTCTTCTTCCTCTTCTTCTTCTTCATCCTCATCCTGAAAGATTTTTGTCATCAAATTCAATATGGTATGTATGAACCATATTGCTGCCAAAAAAGCATTCATAAATGATAAATTATAATATTATTCCAAAAATAATATTCGAATCTTCGATCACAATTATTTGTGATCGAAGACCAAAATGGAAATAAAATTTTGTGAGAGTAAAGTAGTTATAAATCAACAGTTTAGATGACTGGTTAATACTGGTGCATTTTATACATTGTATTGAAATAATTAAAAATGTTGAATACAATTATTGTAAATATAATATTATACTTGAAAATCATTGACAGAAATTGAGTTGACTGACTGAGCCCACTCAGTTCCCACTGTTAAGGTTTATAACTCAATACAAACCTTAACAGTGAAAACTGAGTGGGCTGAGTGGGATATTTATAACTCAATATAAACCTTAATAGTGAGAACTGAGTGGCATATTTATAACTCAATATAAACCTTAACAGTGAGAACTGAGTGGGATATTTATAACTCAATATAAACCTTAACAATGAGAACTGAGTGGGCTGAGTGGGATATTTATAACTCAATATAAACCTTAACAGTGGGAACTGAGTAGGCTAAGCTAGAATCAAATAGCATTATGCATTACACACCTGTAGTAAAATAATTAATATATGCCTGTAGCGTCACTACTTCGCAGTGATATGCCCAGCGCTAGGAGTGACAGAGATGGAACTTATCGCCATAAGCGAATAATTCTTTATCAAACACTGAATAATATTTCATTTCATTCTATAGTTTTTCTCAAATATTTTCTCACAGTTTTGTTCATGATTACCAAATCTATCTTTTAACTAGGCCATTAAAAATAAATAAAGAAATAGTCAATTAGCCTATTAGTGGTGTAATAATAGTGCAGTAGTAGTGTTATTGTGGTAGTGCAAAAGTTGTGTCATCTATGGTTAACTTGGTAGTATGCGAAGCATATCCATAAATGTGGATACATCATAAACTATATCGTTCATTAAACCATCAAACTATTAAGATACTATTTAGATTTTCTTAAACATCACATACCAGAACACCATTATACTAGTGTAATATAATTATTTATTTTTTAATAATAAAGTCATTGTAGTGTTACTTGTTATAATGTAAGTTTGCAGTGTAGTTAGCGGAGGTGGGTGAGTGGTGGTGGGTTAGTGGTGGTCATATTAATGGTTGTGGATTGTAGTATTAGAGGTGATGGTGATCGTATTAACGGTAGTGGATTATAGTATTAAAGTTGGTGGTGGTAGTATAGTAGCGGTACCTAGTAATACGCAAAAGATATCAATATTTATTCAATACCACATATCACGTCAAAAGTATTGTTACTGATAAAAGTATGAAATCAAATACTACTTAGTATTGACTACAATTTTTAAAATGGTTTTAACTTAGTGATTTTTTCATTAACCGTATATTTTATATTAAAACACGCAGCATAGACAAATGTATCATGTGAGTGATATAGACATAATTAAGTTTGAAAAAATGATTTGATTAAAATAGGCATTTTAGACTTTTTTGGCCAAATACACATCTTTAAACTTTAAAAGGTCAATTTTCCTATCACAGATCGCCATCTTTAGACATAATCTACATAGTATCGAGTATGTTATCAGAGTATTGATACCTAGTATAGTATTGAAACAATAGTATAGTCTTCGATCACACATAAAGAACTAGAATTCACAATCTCCTGTAAAATCCAAACGAATTATTGTCCGAATTGACAGATATATTTTTAATATCATATAGTATTATCGGTAATATTGTGTTAATCTAAAGTAGACCTTACTGTCAAACCAATAGGTTATAAAAGCTCATACATGATTCTTGCATGACATTGAAACGAAGTTTGTTAAAAAAATATTTAATATGCAATCTTACATCTTGCACGTAAAGTACAATTCACATAATCTATTTGCATTGCTATTTACGTCATTTTGATTTGTTACGTGAAAGTGACAAGGATAAGACATAATTATGGATATTGTCAGGCATTATTTAAAAACATGATAACGAATTTAATAATAAAGCGCTATATAAATTTATTATTATAATGAAATAATGAATACGTAAATAATATTACTTAATTTCTATCTCTCTTTTCCTTCTCTTCTCTTCTTAGCTTGTAATCTCTTTTTAGCTTATTTTTAGCGTTCTAGATGTGTTATTTTTACATTTTTTGATGGAGCACTTTGACATTTTAACTGTTAGCGTTTTCAAATGCTACTAAAACAGAAGTGCACTCAAATACTCATTTGAGTGCACATTTGGTTCGGACATTTTTGGAGTGTTGATTGTGTATCTAGTCATTTATTTGTGATCGAAGTATAAAAATAGTCAGCATCATAACGAAAGTATCTATCCTACTCGGGTATCGATACCTTGTGCGGATCAGTGACGAACACAGTACCTGCGGCGGCTCAAGCTGTTTCTCGCGCAGGCGCAGCATCCTGTGCTCGGTGGCGCCGAGCGGGCGGTGCGTGACCACGAGCCGTGTGAGCGCCTGCGCAGCCACGCCGGCTCGCGCGCGCCTCTTCGACAGGCGCACGCGCGTCTCCAACTCATTGTAGTACACGCAGTGATTACGGACCACCTGTTGCACACATATTAATTGTAAAATGACTACGACTTATGCTATAAAAGTGGCACTCGACAACTGTAGTACACAGTGGTTGAAGACCATCTGTTGCACATATATAAATTGTAAAGTGACTACGACTTATGCTATAAAAGTGGCACTCAACAATTGTAGTACATGCAGTGGTTGCGGACCACCTGTAGCACACATATAAATTGTAAAGTGACTACGACTTATGCTATAAAAGTGGTACTCAATGACTTTAGAACTCTACTGGCCCGTTGCAGTGGTGTTACAATCAATAGGTCTACTTTTACTCAATTTTTAAGTTACTTGAACAAGCTATTATAAAATTTGCAAAATAAAAATTCCAAACGGGCCTGCAAGTTAAAATATTACAACATTTAAAACGTTTCAATCACACTCACACAAATAAATAACATAGGTATTAAAAATCTTACCAGGAAGTAGTTTTCTTCATAGCCCTTAGATGCTTTACTTTTTACATTCCAATTGTATTCTCTTGCCATCTTATACTCATATGTATCACCATCCTTATACGGAATATTTTCAATAATATCCCGACGCCGTTTCTGTATAGTTTCTTCAGTTGGCAAACAGTAAGCTACAAACTGTTCTCCACTTTCGTCCATTACACCTCTGCAAATGTAAATAATATGCTACAACTACTGATATAGTAATTTCGGTGTCAAATACTCCAAATTGCTTCTGTGCACAATATTTCACAAGTAAATCAGAGTTTATAACAACACGCAACAAAATATTTTTACCACTTAATTTACTTACTATACAAAAAATTGGTTTTAATCGTACACATTTCACAACATATTGTTTTACACTCTGGTAAACAAAACCCACACTGAAATATTCTGATAGAATATTATAATAATTAAAATGCCAAGGTTAGGTTCTCAAAGATACTTCAAAATTTAACGACAATTTCTCTCACTTATTAGTTTCATAAATTCAAAAGATATAAATTTATAAAAGATTGATTTTCACTAATGGCTATTATCAAAATTTATAATATGCAATTTAAGGCTGGGGCATTTCGATTCTGAACCATATCCAATACATGCAAAATTTGCGATTAACTAATGTAAAAGTCACACTAAATGTAATGCAGAAACAGCATCCTGTCTGCAAGTGCACTGCATTGTGATATTTTACATGAATTTTCTTACATTATACACACATCAGCGTACTAGACCATTACGCATGTATATCACATCCATATTCAGTGACCCAGCTTTTATTGTTGGTTGCATTAGAAGCCACAAGTTGAAGGTTGAAGTTTAAAAAAGCTGTAGAAACTAACCTTATCATAGCCTGAGACATGGCCTCAATTTGTCCAGCAATATTCTTATCTGGTGGTGCAGGATCCGTGTCAAATATAACCTGGGCACATGGGTATTTCCACATATCAAAGTCAGGAAACACTGACATTACTTCCACAGGTGTTACTCCTGGCTTACTGTAATGTTTCTCAATTGGCTTTTTGTTGTCTTCAAATGTCTTTTCAATGGCCTTGATTTGACTCTCGCGGTCCATGTAAAGAGTTTCCTCACTAAATATCTTCTTGACATTATAACCCACTTTCGCTTCAACCTAAAAAATAAAAAAGACATAAATGTGATGCTATTTTTCAAATACCTATAATAATTAAAATATTATGATAACCATGTACATAACTTGCAGCAGGGCTGGGCATGAACAAATTCATCTCTACCTACAAACTACTAGAATGATTATTTAGTCTAGTTCATCATCCATTACCCTAATGGGAACAGATTTTAAGCCACTGCTGTCTCCTAGCCAAAGACAGATAGTAACGTCTACAATACAGAACTTTGATATAATTATTTTTAATTCTGAGATGAGCCGAAACGGTTCTGTAGTGTACTTAATGCACATTACATACAAATTACAAACAAATACGTCAGAATGAATAGTACCAAAAAATACAACATACATTTTGTTAGAATATCTAGCTTTAAAAAAAATAATGTTTGTACATTAAATTATACCTTTTCCATAGTCTGAGGCTGAAAGCGAGTCTGTTCAGTGGAGATATATTCAGAACGACGCAACCATGACACATTTTTGGCATGATGACGTGATCTCTTTGAATCCTGGGGAGTGAGTACATCGTCTTCAAGTAATTTCTCATCTGCTGGATCTAACTGTGCGTTGCCATCACCCTGGTAGATATCTCGGTTTATCAAGTCTATATTTACACCCAAATCGTGTTCTGTGAGCACTTCATACCGATAGTTCTTCTCTAAAGACGTTGGATTGTATTGAATGAAACGGGTTGAAGGGAATGGGTAAGTAATAAATTTCAAGTCGAATGGGATGTCTGGAAGCGTGTTGCAGTATTTGACACGCGTAATAAATTCGGTTCTGGAAAACAAAGAGTAAAATTAGACATGTGCAAGATAGAAGTTGCAAAATCATACATGAAAAATGAGAAAACTACATACTTTCGCTCGACGGTTCGTTGCAGACGCTTCTCACGTTCCGTTTCATTAGTCTGGACTGTAGGTGGCATTTTCCAAAAACGCCAGGGCTATTTTCATTCAATGGAATATGAGCGAAAGCAATTGCAACTAGAAATACAAATAGATAACAGCAAATAGATGATGTAAAAGTTACTCCAGTTACTCTTCTTGATATGGATATTTGAAATAATATATAGGTTACTCTATGTTTGAAATATAGCGAAATTTTAATGTTTTTCGACACTTCGATTTATATAAACACTGCACAGACTATGTAGTAATGTCGCATGCGCTTTTTTTTTCTTTATGGCATGGCGCACAGTTTAAAGCATATGCCAATGTCACGTATTAATAAATAAAATCACAAGTAAATTAAAATGCAAACAAGAAAGTTACTTCCACCATTTGCCGTCTAAAACTAAATCATTCGTGCACACCGGTACATTTAGCCAAATTACACATTCGCGACCATTCCATATGTGAGTGTAGTCTAGATTATGATACTCCAGTCATATATTTTCTGTTCCAATCTTAATTTCTCTCTCTTTGACGTTCTCCTCCTGATAATCCACGTCCTACATATTTAAAACATCTATTATCTTTGGTTAACTCCCTTTGTTAAAATCTTAAGTAATTTTATCTCATACAATAACATAAAATTGTAATGATTCTTATTATATCTATTGTAATATCTAAATGCTCTATGTTATTCTTATCCTATATTCATTATATAAACTATTAAAGCCGTATTATATTCTGCTCAATATTTATGTTGTTTCTTTTTTACAGATATTCATACCTGCTCAACCCACAAAATTGGAAAAAGAAGGATAGTTATACTTATATCCTTTCTTTACGAGTCGACTGTACTCGAAATTATTAACGATCTTGTTTTAAATTATTATTATCATGTTCTTTTATGACATCTTTTTTTAATTACTCACTTCAACCTATTATACTCACAAAAAAAATATTTTTTAAACAACTTTTAAAATTAATGTTTTTGAATTTTTTCTACTTGTTCACATCTTATAATTCCTACTATTCGAATAATCGAGTCAATGTAGTGTTAACACTTTAAAATTTATACCTTACCAGCGAATTCAACAGAATAAAAAAAATTCTAAAACCCGGTTGCGGCGCCACCTACCGGGACTACTTGTGAATCTAAACCATCCAGGGACCCACTCAACGCACCAAACGTTCTCCTGCTCTTAATAAGAAAAAATCCTGTAACCCGATTGCAGTGCCACCTACCGGGTCCAATTATGAATCTAAGCCATCCAGGGACTCACTCAACCCGACAGATGTTCTCCTGCCCGTAATAATAAAAAAATCCTAAAGCACGGTTGCCGCCTACGGGGTCCAATTGTGATCTAAATCACCTAGAGACCCACTACATAAATAAAAAATTTCATCGACATTTGTCTAGCCGTTTTCGAGATTTTGCGAGACTAACGCACGGCAATTGATTTTTATGTACATAGATTTTTTATATCGATGTTTCAGTCAGATTAAACAGATTGTACTGAACGTGGTCTCGGCCAGGTTGATAAGAATGAGTGCCGTCTCCGTAGTGTGCTGTTTCTGGCAACTACTCACACTTATTCGTAACATTTTTATTTTCATTGTCGCCACTGCCGGCACTTCGACACACTACACTAACGACGTCTATAGATATTTTCCGGCTCCAGACGCACTCACTGATGACAGGATTCCATGATGTCGCGGTATTCATCTTCGCGGTTAGAATTATGGTATTATTTACTTTAAAGGATATTGTGCTATTCTGGATTAATAATGTCGTCACTATTAAATCTTTCTATTTCATATTTAAAAATAACACTAAAACATTCATGTTTTCGCATGTCAATATTTTTAGTTTTTCAATGTTCCTCGAACATTGACGTTCTCTTACCAATATTGACATCGACGACATCAATGCTAAAATCGACGTTTTTCTAATAATCGCCATCTTTTATTATTAAGTACAAGTGCACTATTTATAAAATAAAATGGCACTAACTGACTTCGATTCTTCGATAAAATATTTGTTGGATTTAATGCCACGTTACGATGGGAATCCTAAAACATTAAACTACTACATACGCGAAGTAGATAATATAATAAATTTTGTGACATCACCGCCAACTACGGATGTAAAACGACAGTCCACCTTATTATGTTTAATTAAAAGTAGACTCAGTGGCGCGGCTATAGACGCTATAGCATATGAAGAATCGTTGAATTCGTGGGACGATATTAAAGCTGCTTTAATTATGAGATTAGGTGAACCTCGAAACGAAATTCAAGTATTGCAGGAACTCTCTCGCAGGCGTCGTCATAAATCAGAGGATGCAGAATCCTACGGAAGATTGCGAGAAATGCTAGATTAAAACCTATTAAAACCAATTACGAAAATATGGTTATTGAACAATATATAAACCAATTAGATTTTCATGTATCTATTGGTGTAAGAATAGCGAAACTCATAACATTAGAATTAGCTATTGTAGCTACTAGGCAATAGGAGGCACGCTTATCTTTTAATAGAAATATGTCTCTTAACGCACCATCAACATCTCAGGCTAAGCCAAGAACAGATCTACCAAAAATGAACCCTCATTATACAAATAATCAGCGACCATTTAACAACCATCCATTAAACCACCAACCATTTAGTAAGCAACAATTCAATACACAACGTACTTTCATGCCATAACAAAATAACTGGTCACTTGAGTATCGACAACAATGGGTGCAATCTATGCTGCCATGGAAAAATCGATCATCAAGTAATATCCGCCAATCTGGTAATTTTAGAACACCAAATAAAGGAACTCAACCAAATATTCCGCAGCAGGTTCCACAACAAATAAATCCACCTCAGAAAAGTTCGGACATTACTATGAGGTCAATAAATGAACCAAAAAAGCCTCAATTTGCTTTCGAGGAATTATACTATACACCGGAATCTGGATATGAAGAATATGTTGGACAATACAGTCAGGATGAAACGTACGAGCCTCAGAATGAAGACGAGATGAATATGACTCAGGATTTTATTTATTGTAGACAACGACGACAACGACGACAACGACGACAACCCAAGCTAGTTACATTGAATTATCAAGATAAAGATCACTTAGGATATATTGACATACCCGAATTTGAAAGTAAATTTCTCATAGATACAGGAGCATCATGTTCAATGATCTCTAGATGCTATTCGCGGTACGATATTTGAAAATCTTGTTGAATTTGAACCTTTTGAAGTAAAAACATCCCATGCTAAAACTAAACACAACTACGTTGCATATTTACATTTACCACCCGTATTCGAAAGTGATTTGATTAATAAGTTTCTAATATTTAATTTCGACAATAAATATAAAGGTCTTATAGGATTAGACTTATTAAAAGCTCTATTTTGTAACGTAGATTTAAAAACAAAATATTACGCACTTCATCTACCGTCGTCTTGATGTTCTTTGATTATCCTACAAAACAAGTAAAAATAGAACCAAAATGTGAAAATTTTATGATCTTTAAAACCAATTATACAGACGGACAATACGTACATGACGATATACATTGGGATAAGTATTTGAAATCACCAGCTGGAATTGTACGTGTTGAGAACGGCACATTCCAAACGTCGATCATTAATTTTAGTGATAACAAACAAATTATATGTAATGAATTGAAATTGAATTAGAACCGTATAATTATAATGACAGAAACAATTCTCGATACACATTACACTCTATACAAATAACAAATAACGTTGACCAAGAACTATGTGACAATTTAAGGAAAATTCGCAGTGCACATATGAACGAAGAAGAGAAGAGAGAAATAACAAGAATATGTTATGAATATCGTGACTTATTCTACTCTGAAAACACATCTTTAACATTCAACCACGCAGTTAAACATGACCTTAGGTTAACTGATAAGCTGATATTTGTCAGAAGTTATAGACAACCTCCACAGCAAAGAAAGGAAATACAAAATCAAGTAGACCAATTATTGAAACAAGGAATTATCCGGGAAAGTATCACTCCATGGTCTTGTCCGGTACAAATAGTACCTAAAAAAGTAGACGCCTCTGGCAAAATGAAATGGAGAATGGTCATCGATTACAGAAGGCTCAATGACCGCATTATAGAAGATAAATATCCACTTCCAAATATTCATAACATTTTGGACCGTCTAGGGTGTGCGAATTACTTCAGCACTTTAGAGCTAGCCAGTAGATATTATCAGGTCGAGATACATCCAAATGACGTAGAGAAAACAGCATTTACTACTGAAAGAGGACATTATGAATTCCTTAGAATGCCGTTTGGGCTCAAGAATGCACCTAATACGTTTCAAAGATTAATGGACCATATTCTAAGAGGTATTGAAAACTGTTTACATATTTAGATGACGTAATAATAGTGTCAGTTTCGTTACAGGAACTCATAGAAAAGTTGAAACAGATCTCTGAAAAATTTAAGATTCATAATTTAAAAATTCAATTAGATAAAAGCGAATTTATGCAAAAAGAAGTTAAGTTTTTAGGACATGAACTAACTAGTGAAGGACTAAAACCGAACAAAGACAAAATTAGAGCAGTATTCGATTTCCCTTTGCCACAAACACCAAAAAAATATAAATGCCTTTTTAGGATTAGTTGGTTATTACAGGAAATTCATCAAGAACTTTGCTAAATTAACTAAACCAATGACGTTATGTCTTAAGAAAAATAGGAAAGTTACACATAGTCCAGAATTTCTCGATACATTTGATAAATGTCAACAGATATTAACTAATGCACCATTACTGCAATTCTCAGATTTTGATGAACCCTTCATATTAACCACAGATGTGTCAGATGTAGCTCTTGGTGCCGTACTTTCACAAGGTAAAGTGGAATCTGATAAACCAGTAGCGTATGCATCACGCACGCTATCTGATACAGAATCACGTTATTCAACTATTGAAAAGGAATTACTAGCGATAATTTGGGCAGTTAAATATTTCAGGCTTTATCATTACAGACGTAAATTCATGATATATACCGATCATAGACCTCTCACTTGGCTTATGTCATTGAAAGATTCTAACTCTAAACTTACATGTTGGAAACTAAAGCTTGCGAAATATGACTACAAGATTATTTATAAAAAGGGCAGACAAAATACCAACGCGGACAGACTATCTAGAGCAAAATTATTTCATAACAGTATTGATTCTCTAGCCGTAAATTTAGAGGATAATAATAATGATGAAATCATAAATCAAATATTTGATAATGTAAGTCTTAATCAACTTGATAGTGAAGTGGCTCAAGCAATTACTAATAAACCCTCAGAATTGCTAATTGACAATGAATCCGATAGTATGAGTGTAGTAAATGTGGATAATGACCAGTTAATTTCAACGAAGCATACCCAAGCTGATAACGATAATCGTGGCATACCAATACTTTACGATGCAATAGATAGGCAATTGAAACAATTTCACGTAAGATCTACGTCAGGATCAACGTACAGAGTAGAGGATAGATCTACTAATACAAAGGTTGTAGTAAAAGATGTATTTATTCCCATAAACGATACCGAGAAGGAAATTATTAAATTTTTGAAGGAGCATACTATACGCGATAGAGTGTTCTATTGTTATTTTTATAACGAAGATTTGTATCTCGCATTTTCTAGTCTATACGACAGTATTTAACGATAGAGGACCAAAATTATATAGATGTACTTCTAGAGTTACATCAGTTGAAAACAAATCCGAACAAGTGGAACTTATCAAAAAATACCATGAAGGCAAAACGGTTCATAGAAGAATAGAGGAAACATACAGGCAGTTGCATAGAAAGTATCATTGGCCCAATATGTTGTTAACAATACAGAAATATATAAATCAATGTGACACATGCTTAAAGACAAAATATGATAGAAATCCAATTATTTAATTGTTATTCATTGGCTCTTACAGAGACCCCTACCAAATCTTTGCAGCATTTATTTATGGATCTGTACTCTACAAGTGGCGCAACGTTTTTGACAATAATAGACAATTTCTCTAAATATGCACAGGCGGTACCTCTAACGGTTTTTGTAGTATTCACATAGCGGAAGCACTATTACAAATATTTTCAATATTGGTACTACCATTAAAAATAACAACAGACTCTGACAGTAAATTCGACAATGATGTTATTAAAGAGATATGTGCACTACACAATATTAACATACATTTTACAACACCATATAATCTCAATTCCAACTCACCAATAGAAAGATTTCATTCTACAATTGCAGAAATTATTAGAATACAAAGATTAACTAACAAAGACGATCCCACACAACTAATAATGAAATACTCGATAATTATATAACAACTCAATGCATTCGATTACAGGGTACACTCCCCATGAAATTTTATTCGGTCATACAGCATCTAGAAACCCATTGAAATTATATCACCCTAAGGAATTTTATCACGATTACGTATTAAAACATCGGATAAATGCAGAGGCTATATAAAAATGTGTAGCCGCATGCATGTCTAAAAACAAAGAACAGGTAATAGCCAAACGAAATAAAGACGCGGAAGCAATTGCTTTTAAAGTAGGTGAAACAGTCTATAAACGGGTCGCTAAAACGACACGCAATGATAAGACTAAGCCAGTATTGAAAGGCTTTTATAAGATCATTCATCTTTATCCTAACAATATAGCAGAGATAATAGGTGATCATCCTAACTCGAAATCTATTCGAGTACATTTTAAATTATTACGTAGACCTCATCTTGTTACAGGATCATTGTTATCGCCGGGACCTTCATACTCAACGCAAGAGCAGAACTGACTATCACTCCTATAGACAAATGGTATCCTATTGCTTAAACAAGCCCAAGTAATGAGACAGACCAATGTAATAAACCTTGCATGTATCTATAATATAACCGATATTAATTTTACATCTATAAAACTCACATCATTATATGCGGGTACAAATTCGGTAGAAGAAAAGTTCACTTCTTATTAATTTCATAAGGCATATAGGGATCAAATAGAACATATATTAAATGTTATTGATAAGAAAATAGCGTTTATTTTACCAAGTATTAGAGTTAAGCGTGGCCTCATAAACAGGCTAGGTTCGGTAGTAAAAGCTATTACTTGCAATTTGGATAATGATTATGCAATTAAATTCGAGAAGGAATTTCTTAACATCCGTAATCAGATTAATGGCATACATAATTCACAAGAACAATCATAAGTCTTAGCTGAGAATACGATTAAAGAATTTAGTCATCAATTGAGTAAAATGAACAATAATCAATTAAACTTAGCCGGAGTGTTTCATAATACTACCGATAGTACTAATCTAGTTATAAGATAACTGAACTTTTTAAACATATTTGTGCAAATAGATTTTAGTTTACAAATGATACTAGACAAGCTAATAATGTTAGAAGACGCTATGACTTTTGCGCAATTGGGAATAATGCACCCCAGTATATTAAGTTCTAGAAATTTAATATTAGAAATATTAACTCTAAAAAAGAATATAAAAGAATTTAGACCAGTAGTTGACATTCGTATTAATAATATTTACGAAATAGAGAAATCCATAAATGTCAAAGCCTACAGTACTAGACAAACGCTGACGTTTATATTAGAAATCCCATCTGTAGATCCTAATATATATGACCTTATACATCTCTATTCCATTCCCAATCAAAATCAATTAACTATAATTCCACCATCTAAATACCTAGCACTTGGAAGCGATGAGTACGCTTACATGCAAGAAGACTGTCGAACAATCAGCGACAGCCTACAATTATGCAAATTCATCAATAAACAACCCATTGAAAATTCTGAAGATTGCATCATATCTCTGATACAACATAATAGACCGGCAGCTAGGTGCAGATTTTTTCGATCAATCGAATCACGTAAGCCCTTCAGGATTTTCGTCATTTAGTAGGTGTAGATTAACGACGCGGGTGTGCGAGATCGTGATCGCGGGACATACCTCGTACAGTTGAGTTTCAAATTGATAAAAAAAAAACAATTTTTAATCAATTGAATCACGTATGCCATGCACGTTTAATGATGATTTGTAAAAAAAAATCCATCGGAAAACCATCGGCATACCTGTAAGGCGGGTCTTTTGGGCTAAGATCGTCGCTTACATTCGAAAAAAAAAACGCTTTTTATTAATCGAATCACGTATGCCATGTGTACCAAATAATCATTTTGATGACAAAATTCAGCAGAAAACCCTCGGCATACGTGTAGCGCGGGTCTCGAGGATTAGTGCCTACTACCACTTTTGTAAATTTTTTTTTCTTTTTTAATCAATCGAATCATACACGAAACCTATTGCAAAATTCAGTTTATACCTTTAAATAAAGGTATAAACTGAATTACTGTGTGATAACGATAAGGCCACTAATTTTTAGTAAAATTAATTATTGCAGTATTTAGTTTATCAAAGAGCTACAGTACGCCATGGTTAGAGACTTAGTCGGTCCGTGTGTATGTTTCTCATAGCACTTATTTTATTTCACCATCACCTTTAAAAAAAGTAACGTTATGCATGTAAAGGAAAGAAAAGCATTAAAAGGACTGTGCTGTTCTTCGACTACTGTGACCTTTGTTCATTGATCTTCAACAACAAAATGATTATTTGGTACACATGGCATACGTGATTCGATTAATAAAAAGCATTTTTTTTTTCAAATGTAAGCGACGATCTTAGCCCAAAAGGCCCGCCCTACACGTATGCCGATGGTTTTCCGATGGATTTTTTTTTACAAATCGCAATCTTTTTTTAAACGTGCATGGCATACGTGATTCAATTGTTTAAAAATTGATTTTTTTTTATCAGTTTGAAACTCAACTGTACGAGGCATGTCCCGCGATCACGATCTCGCACACCCGCGTCGTTAATCTACTCCTACTAAATGACGAAAATCCTGAAGGGCATACGTGATTCGATTGATCGAAAAAATCTGCACCTAGCTGCCGGTCTATAAGATACCTAACTGCACACAGACGCGTTTAAACATAAAAGGAGGAAGAAAAATTCAGAAAATTCAAGACAATAATTGGCTAATAATAACTAACACTAAAGAATTCATAAAATGCAGATACGGAGACAAGAGTGACTACAAAACTGCTAGGAACAGCTATAGTAACCATCACGAGGGACTGCAGACTTCACACTCTAAATATTACATTAGAATCAAGGAATATATATACAACCTTCAATCAAAAAATCATATCACTTCCAACAATACACAAGTTTTCACAGACAGAAATGACATGTGAAATAAAATTAGAAGATTACTCTTTAGAGAACGTATACGAGCTAATGAACAGAGCCGAAGAAATCAAAGACCAATCTCTCGTTTCTTCTGAAATAAACTTTTTGAACCGTTAGCAAATTATAAACAAAACCAACAACAAAACAAATAAATATTTCATAAATTTTGTTGTAATTCAACACCGTATTGTTAAAATATAGTTGTGATACAAGTTTCTAATTACGATCAGATATTACGAGTAGTATAATTTTACTAGGGCATGCAATTATCGAAATGTTCCGATAATCGATAAAAAAAATTATCGTTTTTTTTCCCGATAAAAACCGATAATTACCGGTTTTTATAATATTTTACAAAAAGTTGTTTTTTCACATGTATGTTAACTATACAATTACCTTAAATGAACCACAATATTAAAAATTAAACAATTTTTTTGTAGGACGAGATATATTTATTTAATCAAAGTAATTACCCCTCGTTGTCTATACATTTTTGCCATCTAATCAAAAGTTCATTTAAACCTTTGCGATAGAACTCTGGGGAACTGGAATCCACAAACTGCGGAAGAGCATTTGGTACTGCTTCCTGGGAAGAAAATATTTTCCGTACAAAATATTGTCCAAATCGCGAAAAAATGGTAGTCGGTTGGGGAGTACGGAGGATGGATGACAGATGGTTTCTAATTACAGGTTCTATAGTGTTAAAACTGCTTCTCGAGGAGTGTGAGGTCTTGCGTTATCATGGAGCAATAATGGTGAAGATCAATTGACTAGTCGGGGCTGTTTTGCTGTATCGCCATCGTTGTTCAGAGTTCTGCACAGTAGATATTTGCTGTTATTGCTTGACCGGATCAAGGGAAACTGTAGTGATTTACACCATGAAGTGATCACCAAACAGTTACCATCACCTTTCTATGGGTAAGCTTCGCTTTAAGGCGTTGGTGTGGCATTTGACCCGGAGTCAGACATTACGTTCTTTGCTCGCGATTATCGTAAAAAATCCAATTTTCGTCACACGTCGCAATTCGGTCCAAAACCCCTTCATTTCTGTACCAGCTTAACAAGTTCAAGGCAGGCAAGCATCAACGCGCGCTGCTCACTGCAGATCAGTCAAATCATGAGGCACCCATTTCCCAAGGTTTTTAATTTTACCGAATGGCTGCAAATGGGTCAATATTGTGAGTATGTTAACGTCAAACGATGCCGCTGATTCCTTGGTAGGTTGTTACGGATCGGCTTCCACCATAACCCTTAGTTCAACGTTGTTTACCTTAGTGGCTGGTCTTCCTCGTCGTTCATTCTTCAAGTCGAAGTTTCCACTACTAAAGCGGTTAAACCAAAAACGCACGGTGCGTTCGTTAGCCGTATCTTCTCCCAACACAGCATTGATGTAACGAGCTAGTTTCTGCTACGTTAGTCCCACGTCGGAACTCGTTCGAAAATTACTCTGGTTTTCGCTGTGTCTATCTTCTTAAAAGCTGAATGTAAAAACAGTTGAAAGTCCGAGCAGTCAAATGTCGTCATGATTTTAAAAAAATTAAAATTTTATAGTTTTCGTGTAAAAAAAGTTACTCTGAAATCTGACACTACGCAGGTTTAATTTTAATTCAAAGTGGACAGTGCGTTAAAACGGCAATTTCATACTATAATCCCTATTACATACTGAAAAATAAATATTTAAATATTTAAAAAATATAGTATTTTTTATATCAACGATTGTATTTCTGTATTAAATTAAATACAAAATATTGAAATCAATATTTTGGAATTATTATAATCATTAGTTATTTTCTTATACATACATTATATATTTATATTTAATATTGTGATCACAAGATACCACCATTAGGTAGTTTTAATTTTATCTAATTTTATTTTAACTTAAAAACAATTTACTGAACTAAAAGTACATAAAATATGTAAAAACTTAGATTTATAGAAAAATAAAATAGAATTTGATACACAAATAATATGAACTATTTACACATTACCTACGCAATGTTATTTTTTCAGTTTTTAGGTTAGTCTTTTTTAACACTTCCCGAATAATCGGTGTTTTATTTCGGAATCAGCTCTAATGATTGGGAAATAATTTTAATATGATTTTATATTTTTTTATCGAATACCGATATTTATTGATTTTTCTTTCGATATTTATCGTTTTTCAAAATGGACCGATTATCGATAAATAACCGATTATCAATTATCGGTTTGCATGCCCTAAATTTTACACCAATTTCGAAGAAAATCAACAACAATTTTTTACCACGTACCAATTGACGATTTACTCTCTTTTTGCAGAAATTTTTGCAAAATACACTCATGTTTGAGAAGTCGAACTGACACAAATATACTTAATAACTTTCTAAAACATTAACAAATTCAATTAAAATAGGCAAATGTTTCACAATTGTTTAATCCACCACGGCAGGCATTTGCAATGTGCGTCTAAATTAGTTCTCGGGACATTCGCGGGCGGCATTTCTAATTGGCACACAAAATTAGTCATGATTTGCTTGGTAAAGCCAGGTAAAAACTGTCCAGTGGTAATATATACGTGTAGAATCAAATATGCATAGAATGTCGAACTACGAATCTACGATAGATTACGATAAGCATATACTCTTTGGATTTTATAGTAAAATATGTATCACGTAGACAGAGGATACACCTTAATATATTCCGTCTTATTCACCCAAGAAAGATACTAACTTATATCTGGCTGCAGTATTATTCGTACTTTAGTGCATACCGATTTTTTCAAGGTCAACGTGTTGAACATGCGAACAATGCAAAATATAAAGTTAAGTAATGTCTTTCGTATTGGGTCTACCAGCTTTTTAATACCACTTTTCCTCATACGGTGTAAAATAAGTGAAGTGGAACATTATATGCTTAGTTTATTGAACTTAATTTTTTAAAATTTAGAATTGTTCTTAGATATTGATATGTTAGTTTAATTAATTTTATAAAATTACTACTTTTTAAAAAATTCATTTGCCTGTGAAATAAAATAGTTTTTGATTTTAAACTATTTTCCGTTTAAAGAATTTCTCTCGAATTGCTACATGAATGTCACCTATTATTTATCTGGTTCATGAAATATTTGTAAAGTAAAATAAAATTATTAGTAAAATGATTAATAATCCAGAAACGAACGTTGAAACACAAAAATAATATTGAGATTAATTGATTTTATGATTAGAAAAACATAGCTTGTACGTAAATCTGCAAACTCCTAAACAACTTAAGTATTAGCTAGCAACAGTAATAGCAAAGCTATATAGAAATAATACAACGTTCTGTAGTATATTTTTCATCTCATGTGATCACGGCCCCATGCAATGGAGAAACTTATACTACGTACTCCAGTATATACTTTTTCTTCGTTGTGTCGTCAATAAATACTGTAAAACAAAGTTTCAATCATGTCTGCTTTTGTCTGTTCACTAAAAATAAAAATATCGAGTGGACTTCAACGCGGTTTACACAATAAATTATTCTTCCGATAAAAGGTTGGCAATAATAAGTAACTTAATAAGACAAAATACTGTTCTTCCCGGGCTAACTAATATCACTATTTCTTTTTGTTTTACTGCAATACACAGTCTGAGCTAACGGCAAATGTAAAACAATACGAATCATATTAAGCAAGGCTTTCGCTAACGTCACTTCTCTTGACAACGCAATCGCAATTCATGTAATTCTGTAAAAACTCGAATCACCAAGCGAGCAATCACTTCGCATTCGAACTCACTTGACCTTCAAAAATGGAATTTTCTAAACCAAACATTCTAGGAGCGAAGTGAAGTGATTTTAGATGCGAGTTTATCGGGGATTGCTTTAAGAGTAAACATCTCGGTAAAAATTTGTCGTAGTGTATTTTAACTTCTCTGGGATAATTACGTTAAATAAAACTTCTTATTTTTAGATTAGATTGTTATATTTAGCGAAACGTCAAAAAATTCATTAACGATGGCTTGACTTGCTGCCGCACTCATCGAGGCGGCGCTAGTATCTCTGTCGACATTAGAGAATACCAGTCCACATTTGACAATCTTACCGCGGATTCAGAAGTGAATTCGACTAATTCGCTTTAGAGAATCGCACGGCAGAAAAAATAATTTCCGGAATCTTTTTTTTTACATTTCTTAAGGCATTGGTAACAAGACCATCAGCCAAATGACTTAAGTTCTGGAGAAACACTAACAAAGTTCCTACTGAAGTTAAAAAAGACATGGAAGAGCGCGAAAACTTCAACTATACGTTTTTTAGATCTCCTCCATTTTTTTCACTTACACATAACTTTAAAACACAATATACTATCACTATTGTACTTTAAAACTCCTAAAAATGAAAAAATAGAAAACCTAAATAAAATGACAACCTCACTTCTCTCGTTCCCGCCAAAAAGTCAATGATTAATCTATGCAGCGAACAGCCAGCCAGTCACTCAAATAGTTCATTTTCGTTCATTCATATAGCTCACATGTCACATTTCATTCACCCGCGCATCACTTGCTGTATCGCAATAATTCGTTGGTCGCCATCTTTCTTTACAATTTTTGTCGGCATTGAGGTACGTTAAAATTCCATAAATTTTTTTATTTACAACAAAATTGTCATATCAAAAACCATTAAACGCTGCCTAAGTTAATTTGTAACTTGCTTATTTTGCTGTAAGTTGCATTTTTTGCTAATTAACTAGTAAGATGAGGCAGCCATGTGGTCAGTTCCGAAATGGTTCGTTACTAACTACGCATTATGTTTTATTAATTTAATCCTTAATTTTGTGCCGTAGTCTAATCATTAAGCTGGTTTTATGTTAGCATTGAACAATTTCTTATCCAACATGACGTAACGTTATAACTTTTCGTTCTTCTATGAGCCGGTGTATGAATCAACGTGGCGCGAACTAATTGCGACTGTTTTTTTAGATAGAAAAATGGGTTCTGTAGAGCGGGCTGGTGATGCTACAGAATCAGGAGAAGAAGAAGAAATTGTCGGCGGAGGCGAACTGGCACAGCACCTTATGAAAAGGTAACAGTTTAATATAGGTTACTTCCATTGTTCTTTATTTCTTTTGTAAAATTATTAAAATTCAGAATTTACACATATATGTGTACCTAAATAGTAACTAAACTGTTATGAAAAGTACAGTATTATCACTATACTTATTCGCAATAAACAAAAATAAAAGTACAAGGAGTTCACTAAAATTTCACAAACATGTGACAGCTATATATTAATCAATAAACACATGGTTTAAACGTCCATGTGACATTGACTCATCCTTTATAATGTTAAAGTAATAAGGTCTTGAAGGGTCAACAACACGTCATGTAATTATAGCAACTTACTATCACACACTGGCACAACTAATACAGAAACTCAATAATTAGGCATATCTGAAATTTTCTTAGATAGGTATGGCAGTAAATAATTAAATTTGATTGATATTTTTTACATATTTCTATTAACTTCATTACTACATAATCATTCTAAAGGAGAATGAGGTTAAGGTTTATATTGCTTCATATTAGATGAAATTTTGTAAAATTATGCAACATAACAATATATTTATAACAGAAGGCATTTGCTATAAGTATTCAAGATTTAATTGTCACTACAAGTTTAAGTTTTTAGATCTTAATTTTGTATTTCTTTATGAACACTTTGATTAGGTTATGTTATGGAGATAAAGAAGTGAGCGTGCCGTGGTAGCGGGCGGCGAAGCACCAAAAATCCACTTTATAAAAACATAAACTTACTTAAATTTATTATTGAAACTTTCGTAATTTATTCTTTTCCTATCTCCCTACACTCCTTTAATCTACACTCCTTTGTTACAATATTAAACAATTGTATGTCACATTTTAATTATACTTAATTAAAAGTACCTGAGGGTAACAGTACTTTGAGACTCAGAATATATTTTATGTACTTTATCATACAACACTTCTTTATGTCAACTATTTGACTAATTGAATAAATATTTTTAATGAATTGCAAATACTATGAAATATTGTTACTTACTAGTCTGTTTTAATTTATAATGTTATATAGATTTTGTTTATATTTTTATAACCTTATTAGTTACATACGAGGGAAAAAATGAGTTACTTGAGCTTAAAATATATTTTTCATCAGAATATTTTAGATTAATATGAAAAAATATTATAGACAATTATTTTTTCCAAACTGATATAAAAAGAATTGACCATAAGATGAGATGATTATGGGTCATTGAACTTATGATTCATTCCACTACTTGTTCAATATTTATTCATAGACAAGTTTAAAGAAATTAGCTCAAGTCAATTTAATTTAATCAAACATTAAATAGAAACTATCATAGCTTAAAAATGTTAAAAATATTGTTATAAATTTACAAGAAAGGGCAGTATCATTTATTAATAAGAAAATTTACTGTATGGAATCATAAATAATAATAACTTCAAGTAATTTTCAAGGTTGTTCGACCTTCATCCCCCTTGTGTCACAGATTGTAAAATCCTTTCCCTCTCTCCTTGTTGTAAAATCAGTTTTAAAGAGTTCTTTTGATGATGTTTTTTAATACAACACTGTTATATGAAATATTACATTACAGTTTGAAATCTCTTAATTTTCAGAAGATATAGCCTCAGATGTTTACTCAATATTTATTTATGTGTTTATTCGCTATTTGCCCAGTCAGTATTCAAATTGGCAGTCCTATTTTTATGTAGAACTTTAAGGTAGTATATTTTTTCATAGTCATTATTGTATCACACTGTAAAATGTAAATATATTTTGACTTTTATCCCCATTGATTCCATATGCTATATGTATACAATATCATTAATTTCATCATTTCCTGCAACAAAGTTACACTGATTGCTTATAATAAATTATTTGTGCTTACAGAACCCATTACTTATACAAGTGCCTTAGAATGATCCTTTGGCCGATATTTTCGCCTATAGATCGCCTTAGACTTCTAACCTAACCGCCAGATGTCGTTTTTTGATAGAAAAGATTTCATTACGCGAAACTTTGTTTTTAAAATTTGATTAATACTGAAAACACCATCTATACGGGCATAGTTTTGGCTCCCAAGAACTAGTTAACAATATCTTGTCAAATGTCAGAATGGGAAGCAGTAGTTATTGTAAAGCTTAGCCCTTTATTTTTCCTCACACATCTGCATGAAAGCGTTTTATAATATAAATCCATTATAAACAATAGTACAGAAAAAAATATATTGAACTAATTTATTTTTTGTTATATCTCTTGCCATCAATTTATTCCCTATTTCTCAGCTTGTCTTCCAATATAGATCAACCTCTCAACGTTATGTTCATTTCTGTTTATAAATAAATTTAATAAAGGAAACAAAAAATTAACAGTTTAAATGTATTCACTGTCTCATGTCTCACAAACATGACATTCCATTTTCGTCTTGTATGAATTTTCGTACAAGACGAAAACAAGACGACGGCAGGTATCACCATTCGCGAATTTTCGCGAATGGTGGTACAATTATTATAATTAAATTTTCAAACAAATCTGATCAACAACTTTTGAGACAAACATGAAAAGGAACTTTTTACTCTTGTAACATTTTACCAAATTCTCACCTAGCAACTATAGTATAATACAATCGATCTGTTGTATTTTACCGAACGAAATTATGTTGATAACTGATCACTTATATTCTGTAAACTTTCTATTGTAGGGGCATGTAAGATTTAGCTTTACATGAGCTTACATTTATAAAGTTAAAGGAATTAATTATTATGGTCATGGAAGAAAATTGGAATAATGTTTCTAAATGAAAATCCTCTATTGTAAACAGTGACATAATAATATGCAATTATTATGAGAAAATGTATAGTTGTAGCAATCAGTGCTAGATATTTTCGAATATAATTAATGGTATTACCTTTAATACGTAAATTATTTTTAATTATAGTATTGCATGTTATAAATATGAAATCTGATAATACCTAATATTAAATGAATACATTTTTATTAGCACAGTATATATATAATTTCGTTTACATAACAAAGATAAAAGAGTGCGAATAGAATTTCTGTGAGACTCACATAGAGGGGACGATATTGTTTACAAATTACGTGCTCAAAAAAAGAGTTGTAAAAACTATTTTTAGTGCAATCAGGTCACGCTAGATTTATTGAAGACAGAATTTAATAGTTATAAACAGCATGTTGAACGTATTTTAGAAATGTACAGTTGTATGTAATGTAGGAGTGATGCATTGATTTAAACTTATATACATGATTTAAATTTATATACATGAACATATTACTTAGGGGTGGATATACTACGTTAACATATTTAGTTGCTATGTTGAAGTTCCTTATCAAAATATATATTGGTATAACTTGAGTAATTTTTAAGCAAGGGTTTAATTCTATCAAATACTTATGTACTATCGCGGAAAGTGAATGTTTAGCAGTTTAAATAACCTTTGAATTTGCCGCGTTCTTTGTCGTGACTGTTTTATCGACTCTTACAAAGTCAGCAAATTGAAGTTACTATTTGTGTCTTTGTCATTTCTGAATTCAATATTAAAAGATAACGTACGGGATACCAATCGGTAATCTTCGTATTCCGAACTAACACGAATGACGAGAATCGAATAGCGACATGTGCCAAAGAACAGTAAATAAAAATTAACTGCAATTTATGGATGCGTAGTCAAACTTGGAACTCTCATGATTTGGTCGTAGGTTACGCATAAACATTTTTAAGTCACTTCATAATTTGTGTTAATTGTTCTTCATGATTTGTGTTAATTGTTTTAAGTTGGATGGAATAGACAAATACTCAGAAAGATTTACTGGATGGTTGCGATACCGATAGCCAACTAAGATATTCCAAAAAACACAAATGATGAGAAATTGAGTTGTTAGCGAGTGCAATTATTACGATTCGATAATAAATAAAACTAATACAGTGTCACAATAAACTGGGTGTATGCTACTGTTCTTGCAATGGGAAGAAAGAGGTCCAATCCGCACGCTTAAAACGTAACTTGCAGTCAGCATGCGACAGCCAATATCGCGCGATATCTGCTGTCAAAACGAGAATGTGTGTAATGTAATTCGTATACGGCAAATCTACCGCAAAAAGTACATTTTACGGTCATAGAATAATACATACGCAATCGTCATACATAATACCAATTTTTCATTACAATTAGTTACCGGTCGCGCAGTTATCGCGTGGCTGTCGCTATCTGCAAATTTTTAGATAATAACCCCGCCGGTTGGGTTTTATAGTTGCATGACTCACGTAAGCAACAAGGAGTCTAATGTTCAACTACTCAAAGAATCAGAGAATATTTTGACATAGTCAATTCGAATTATTATTTGTCACGAACTAGATTAAAATTAATTCTAACTACATATTATAAATTCAGCGTTTGTTTGTCCTTCTTTCACATCCTTTCACCGTGAGAAAGTGAGTCCCGCGGGAACCTCGAGTTCATGCGGATGAAGTCGCGGGCGGTCGCTACTTAATAATAAACTGAAGTTAAAAATAAGTTATTCAAAGCTTTTCACTCAAAAATACTCAAAATCCCAATACACGGAACCATACACTTATAAATTGTTCGCACCGACACATTTCGACTTTTATACTCATTAAGGACTTAAAATTCAATACTAACATTTTTTTTAAAACTAAATAGATAGAGGTAGAAGAACCAAGGAAACCGCCTTAGCGTATTTATATTCTCTTTAAAGGAAACCGCGACACAAAAAAGTACATGTAAATCATGTCTGTAAAAATTTAAGGAAAAATATTTATTTATTTCATTTGGAAAATGCTTCCTGCAATTTCTACTGAGGACCGTTACAGATTAACTGTGCAGCAATAAGCGCGAAGTATTAGTGCCATATCGATAGAATTATTCATATCCGTAGCCTCATAATAATGTCACTAATCTATGAACGCATTGTTCAGCTTTATATTTTTTTTTAAAACTATTTACTTTATTTTTTTAGCATAATATGGTAAGGTTATGGCTCGAAACGTATGCTAAAGGCGACGTGCTAGACCATCGTCAAGAAAATCGTGGCATTGCGGCGTTAACAAATGAACAACGCTTGGAAATGTTAAGAGCTTACGAAAATATATGGATTTACACCAACTAGATATTTTGCGGAGCGTTTCCATGTGCATGCTCTAAGACTATAAGAAATCATTTACATTCAATGGCCAGCTAAATCGCCTGATCTTAACCCCATAGAAAATTTATGGGGTTTAATTGTGCAGAAATGGGATCGCCGTAATGAAAGGAGAACGGAGGATCTCGTGCAACATTGTAGAGACATATGGGTAAATTTGCGAGGTACCAACATTTGCACTTGCTTAGGCGATTCTATAGGTACGCGATTCCAAGCTGTTATTAATAACAACACTGCATACACTCTATATTGATTGCAAATGTTGGTCGTTCGTATATTTTCTCATATGCAAGCAACATTGAACTTGTGGAATGACCTTCCTTCTCATGTCCAATATTCCAAATCACTAGCCATCCTTAGGAAAAACCTGCACAAGCATATCTTATTGCAAAATTCCTAAGTTGTTGCAACTAAACATGATGATCTTTATATCTATTTTTATTATTTTATGAGTATTTATATATCTATATATTTTTCTACACTGCAGTTTCATATAAATTGTCTTTCACAAAGGTTGTGTGGAAGAGATCGCTTAGAGCGATAAGACCGCCTTGTACTCATTAGTTTTAAGTTTAATTGTAAAAAGAATTTATCTATCTAACGTTCTGCTTATTGAACATTTGGCGTATATTGCCGTGCAAAATTAACACGTGTTTCAAATAGCTTGAGTTAGATCTAGGAAGCCGGATGTCTGTGATGTAAATTCATTGAATACGTAAAAAATATTAGACATTTTCTGCCGCAAATGAAAAAGAATTAAACTTATTGCGTTTTGAATGTTTTGCGCATTCGGTGGAATGCACGCATTTATTTTCTCTTTAGGAATTTGTTTAAAATAAGTTTCGTTTCGATGAGCTTCGACTCTGCATTACTATCGAGAGTAGTTCCTAATTTGGTCGATGAAGTTGTTTTTATTTTTTTTGTCCTTAGTTTTATGATATTTAAATAAATGATCGGAAGTTAACCAAATTTAATTTCTTTAATTTCTTATTTTTTTTAGGTATGTCATGTATGGCTTAGAAATAATTATGAAATTAGCCTTATTTATTTATTTTTGCATACATGAGCAAACACTCGTGTTCACCTTGAATAGAATACAAATATGAATTTCAAAATTTGAGCTGCCATCTCAAGTCTGCAATTCGTGTCTTTCTATTCGTCACCTATCGTGTTATTTCGTGATGTATAATACGACCAATTTAAAGTGACAGCCAACCTGCTAAACATTCCCTTTTCGCGATAGTACTTAGTATGTACAAAACATGTAGTTAGAGTTACAAAGAAATTAATTAAAATATATTTAAATAAAGGTAATTGTGACTAATTTTTGATAGACAAACTGATATCTGATCTGGTTTTTTAATATGTATTTTGGGTTATATATTACCCAAAATAATAAATATATATTTTGGGTAATATATTACTCAAAATATATATATTACCCAAAATATATATTACTAAAAATCCAGATACCTACAGGTATCGGCTGCTGGATCTTAGTTTATGACAAAACTCTAGCAAATTACAATGTAACAGATCTAATGTAAATCCGAATAATATCAAAAGCATCGGCTATGTACCTATGCATAGTTTTACTTCCCAATAATAAGAATATATTTATTAAACACTAGCTGATACCCGCGACTTCGTCCTCTTTTTTTATTTTTAAAGTGGCCTTTGTCCTTTCTCGGGATTCAAGCTATCTCTTTACCAAATTTCCATGCAATCGGATGAACGGTATATGGCAGCGCATAAAATACGAACAAACAAATATTGATTTTTATATAATATATTAGGTGCAATGTAGATACTAATTCCTGATATCGGTCTAAATAGGTTTCCAAACGCCACATTATCTGTATCCATTTTTTTAAACATTAAAATGCTTATAGAAGCCTATATAGACAGACCGTATTATATAGACATGCCATCGCTGACTTTTTGTAGTCCTAATAAAGAGGAACAATCCCATCATACATTGTTTTGGAATAAGACAGCATTTTCGATGAAAGCTCTCAGTAAGATTGAGTTTTCCGCCATCTTGAACTATTATCCTCATATTTCAACAAATTAACACAAAACAATATTAAACTATACATATAAACCTTCCTCTTGAATCACTCTATTGATGAAAACCGCATTAAAATCCATTGCGTAATTTTAAAGATGTAACCGTACAGAGGGACCGACGGCGGGAAGCGACTTCGTTTTATACTATGTATAGATTTTGTCAAGTGTAAAAACGCCGAATGTAATTGTTCTAAACGTATTTGTTGACCAATTTATAATCCTTCATATTATATTTATGTTGTTTTCGAAGAAACAGTAAAATAGCCTGTTATATTTGTCGCAGTGGCATCACTCGCAACGAGATGATCGCGGCAATAACCAATCGCATGCACGCGGAGGCGCAAGCGCTACTGCCGCCCAACGTGCGCCGGCGCGTGCGCGCGCTGCGCTCTCTTCAGAAGGAGTTCATCGACATCGAGGCCAAGTTTTACAGCGAGGTTCACGCGCTCGAGTGCAAGTACGAGAAAATGTACAAGCCACTGTTCGAGAAGGTCCGATTTCACAGCTGCTTTACTAAGTATTCTTCTGAATTTTTGTGTCTATTACACTGTCAGTTACGAAAAAACCGGTAGTGTTCAGACATGTATAAACTCAGGGTTCCATAGCAATTTCGGACAGTCGAAGTTAAATTTAAAAAAAAAGCGTTTAAAATATTAGTATTATTAATAATAATACTCTAGAGTCTAGAGTATTACATTATTTGTGCCATTTTTGCCACTAGTTAGTTCCGTAAATACATTAGAAAAATAATTTTCTTACTACTATTTCTGAAGAACATTACTGCAAAGACTTCTGATTGCTTCTCTGGTAACAATAGACAAAAAAACATCGACATCTACATATTGATAGTACATACATACATATCTTCACGCCGTATCCCTAACGGGGTAGTCAGAAGACGGAGCGCCAAGCGTCGCGGTCCTTACATACTTCTTTCGCTTCCTCAAATCTCATCATTCTCCTCATATTTTTCGCCTAGGTGTGCGAGTGCTTTTGACGTTTCCGTCGGCTAACACTCTGACTATTTGATCTTCATACTTCATATTGATAGTACTGAACTGATAAGCAGGTAAAGTACATCAAAATTTTTCATAGGTATTTTGCGCAAGATTAATATAAATAAAATTTCACATTTTACCTACCTACTCTGCTACATAAGAAAAAGAGCTTAGTTGGGGTTTTGTACTAGTTTTTGTAGGAGTTTTTTAAATTTTGTTATCAACGTGTTAACTCATCCCTTGATTTATTTTACATAAATTAAACACTGTTTTTCGTTACATGCAATAATTTTCTTAAGGATAATTCAAGTAAGATTATTAATTACGTAACCAGTTTTAGTAATTTTTAACCTACCCCACCTTCCCCTTATCAGCGAAAGTAGACAAAGTTCTTACCCCCTCCTCCTCTATCTCCTATACTTACGTATGTATTGGTATAATTTTTACTAAATCTGTTCAAGTTTCTTTATTCAATATTCATGAGCGAGTGCCTATCATCGCCATTCAGACCCCTCCCCCCGGCCCCAATGTCATCAAAAATAAGCAAAGCAAAGAACCCTTTGGTGCTTACGTAATACTTAATTACTCTTACTCTCAATTACAAGAATATAAATTCTGATATTGTAAAAAACTGACAGTATCATCTTCAGTGAGACATTAATTTTAATAGCGTTTGTTGCAATCGGGCGTTAATAATTAATTATATTTCTGTATATCATGTCTAATTAGATGATTTACTCATCAGCGCGCCCAAATAGTGAACGGTTCGTACGAACCCACTGATAGTGAGTGTCAGAACCCCTGGCGTGATGATGCGGAGGAGGAGGAATTAGCTCGCGCTGTGGAAACTGCCGCCATTAAAGACAGCACAGACAAACCTGCAGAGGAGAAGAAACCCGAGGAGTAAGTAATATGTTAAATTTAGTATGCTTATGAGACCATCTGCTACTGTCCATACTTGAGTAATCTATACTACTATAAATATCTAGCGTCTGTCTGTAATTACAATTTTACTGTAAAATTTTGTGGTTAGATAGTAATTTTATGTTTTACTGACTTCGATCCTACCATTTTTTAATTTTTAACAGACTGACACATAGACAGTCTGTCTGTATGTTCTTTCATAACTGAAGAACGGCTTGACCGATCTTGATGGAAATTGGTATGTAGTAAGAATATTAGATTGCGCAAAAGATAACTTTTTTTTCGAAAATTTACTCTTAAAGGGGTGAAAAGGGGGATGAAACTGTATGAGAAATGGTAAACCGCTGAACCAATTTTTATGAAATTTGGCATGAAGGTAGTTCGACATCAAGAAACGCGACATGATTACTTTTTTATTAAAAATCTACCACTAAGAAGGTGAAAAGGGCGACCAAACTTCTTAGGAGAAATGCTAAACAATGATTTTTCATCAAAAGTCTAGGTCAGAGAAGTATGTCCGGAGGCAGACATAGGCTAGACGTAGACTTTTTTCAAAAACAGTCTTTGTACATATTGTATATGTATGAACATGTAATCTAACCTAATCCGGGAAATCCACTAAAATTATTTCCGCGCAGACAAAGTCGCGGGTACAACTAGTAGCTATATATTACATAAACGGCGACCACGCCCACAGCTCTATCTGCTCGCAGCCTATCTGCTCTCGGATATTTAGCATCCAGGCTTAGTATGGCCAATCAGGCTCCAGACCATGGCCTTTCTTAACTTGCCAAAAAAATTGTTTGTAAATCTTTGACCTCTGATCGTCTTTCAAAAATGAATAAAAGCTGTGGTCATTTACTAATAAGTCTTGGTGCCATTTTTTGTCTTGACTCGGTTTCGAAAGGTTTACTTGTGTCCCAAAAGGTTCCTAATGTCTATTTTCAGGGTTCAGTAGCCAAAATTGCTAAAAAGAAATTTCGATCCGGTAAACCACATCCAAAGCCATTTTTTTTATTCCGGCTGTAACAGTTGTTAACTCAATGCTGATGAATCATCAGATCATCACAGAGTTTTTTTACACACAAATACCAATAGACAATATCTTGAAACAGGATTGTGTAACTCGATACTTTTCTGTGGTTTGTTTTAAATTGCAATATAGAAATAGATTGAGTGATGAATCATTAGTATATATTGGACTTACTTGGAATGTGGGTTTTTAGATCATGTTACAATATTTGTAGCTATTTTCATTACTTAAGTTTATGAATAGGCTGATCAGTGCACATTATATTTATGGATAGGCTGAGCAGTCTATGAGTAACAAAATATTGTCTACAGTATTATCAAATGATGAATTATTTCACCAAATTCTGAAATTCATGATTGATTTCACTAACATGCATCACCAACTGAATGTTATTAATTATCGTTTTTATTATTTAAAGTATTGTTATATTTTGCTAATTTTATCACCTATTTCAGACCTGCAATGGACCCCAACGTCAAGGGTATCCCAGATTTCTGGTATACTATATTTAAGAATGTATCTATGCTGTCTGAAATGGTGCAAGATCACGATGAACCTATTCTTAAGTGCTTGCTAGATATCAAAGGTTTGTAAAAACATAAAATATAAGTGCATACATATCTATACATCTATGCATATAAATTAAATTAATTTGTCTGTCTGTGGTTTTGAAGTAAAGGTAATTCTTAAACGTATATGGTTAATTGCACTTAACAAAAAACACAAACAGCTTTTTTTTAATCGTTATCTGTCCGTCTGTCTGTTTGTTTGTCGGGCCTAGTCTCCAAAACGGCTGAACCGATTTTGACGGGACTCATTGGCGGGTAGAGGACTTTTCAGAGAGTAATCTAGGCTAATATTATACTGGAATAATTCCAAATTTAATGCGGTCGAAACCATGAGTATATAATATGTACATACAACATAAAGCTATTTTCAATTCAGAGGACAAAGCATTTAACATGTAAAGTGTGTAAAAAGGTACGTCATGACCAACTTTTATACTTCCTACTCAGTATCAATACAAGTCCCTTATAAGTATGGAAGAAGCTCTGTGTCTTGGTTAAGTTTTGCCATTTTTCCATAGAGATAAGCAAAGGACATATTCAATATTTTTATTTCTCTTCCAAATCAGCATGAAAGCCATATAACATTAACATCTTTACTATGTATCTCTATCGGGGTTGACAAAAGGTAGGGTTATCCTTATCATTTTTGTGATTTGTTTGTTTTCAAATTGTTACAGTTTAATCTATAAAATATTCTAGTTATTAGACATTATTCTAATATCTAATTATTTTTCAACAGTGCAAATGCATGAAGATCCCATTGGTTTCACTTTAGAATTCCATTTTGCACCTAATGACTACTTCACAAATACAGTACTCACAAAGGAATATTCCATGAAATGCAAGCCTGATGATGATAATCCTTTGGAATTCGAAGGTCCGGAAATTTACTCCTGCAAGGTAATAAAATTTGCCTAGAAAGTAGCATTATCCTTTTTTTTATAAGTTTTCAAAAATGTTATTTAATATATGGATATTATATGCTTCCGATATCTTAGTTGAAACTATGAGCCATTTTTTTAATCCTGAAGCATTTTAGTTAGCAATCACAAATTACTTCTATGTGAAGGAAAACAACATTTTTGAAATGGAAATTGTTGATATTGTTCATTCTTGAAAATAGAAACATTGATATGTACAGTCAGCGTCAAGTGGTTGATTAAAATAAAGTGAAAAGAGGTTCAGCAGTAAACAGATGATGACATATTATGTATAAGAATATTCAAATGTAAGAAAGAATTAAATTATTATTGCTATTAGACATATTATCACAGATTAATTAGTTACTAAGGTAAAATGTTAAGTTCAAAATATGCCTGCGACATATGAAACAATCATTTCACTTTTGAGAATTTATTTTTATTCTGACTGTACAATAAAAAGATAAAGATAGCAAATTATGCAACTGTGATAAATAGGTAAAATTACAATAAAACTAGCGGCTCGCGCCGGCTTCCCACGGGTAGAATTTTTTTTAAAAATAAAATACAGTCCATATTATTCGCTGATGATGTAGCATTTTATAGGTGAAAGAATTTTTGAAATCGGTTTACTTAAGTTTACCTATTTATAATATTAGTATAGAATAGATGATGATATTAACACCAGTGTCTGAACATAATGATGTTTCACTTAACATGCACTACCAACTGATGAGTATAAAATTTTTTCTTCTTTAGCTTTCTTAAATAACGTCACTAACCAGTATTAATATATAGGGCTGTGAAATCAATTGGAAGAAAGGCAAGAATGTCACAGTGAAAACAATAAAGAAGAAACAGAAGCACAAGTCGCGTGGTTCCGTTCGCACTGTGACCAAATCGGTGCAAGCTGATTCGTTCTTCAACTTCTTCTCGCCCCCGGCTTTGCCCGATGATCCTAATTATACCCTTGATTCCGACGTACAGGTATAGTAATCTATATATATTTTGTATATAAATAAATCAAAAGTAGTATAGGCAATTTTGAGTAATAAAGAAAAATCCCTTGAAACATGGCAGGGTTCAGATAAATTGTAATAAGTACTCAAGAGAATTACACCAATGGTGTGATCTCAATAAGCTCTACCTCAATAACTGAATTGCCACGTTTAATTTCCGGTTAGGTCAATTTAAAATGTAAAAATATAAATATAAATTACAAAACGCTTATTCTAATTATTGAGGTCACATGCATATTACACAAAAACAAAAGACAGACAACAATTTTATGCTATAATTTTGACATAACCTCAAAACAAAAGCTTTATGTGGAATAAGTTTCGATTACAAAAAGAAAAAAAATACCCGAGTAAGATAACATCCTCTACTATTATTGTAGGTCCGTATAGACCCGTGTTTTCTAGAATCTCGAAAACGCAATATAATTGTCTGTAATTGATTGCCTGGCCCGTTGATGCAGTGGCATATGCATCAGCTTTCCAATCTAGGATCCCGGGTTCTATCAGGTAAATTTAGGAAATGAACTTTTCTAAATTGGCTTGGAGTCTGGGTGTTACTGGGAACTCCCCCAGAGTTCGTTGTGTGGTACCCATAGTACAAGCTTACTGCTTAGTTTGGGGTCACAATCTGTGTAATTGTCTAGAGTATTATTATTAATATTATTACATGTGCATTATATTATTGTTTGGCGAGCATTGACGAACTAAAAGGAGAGTACACGGGAGGAGACGGGGGTAGCTCATTAGATAGGTGCACTAAAAAAACATGATTGGGCTTGGTTCCTTACGAACCACAAAAGTATTTAAGGGTTAAAAGGTAATCATGTTAATTTACCATTTTTTATATAATATTTTATAATTCAACGCGAAAGTTTAAAAGTTCATTATAAAGTACTGAAATTGTCATGTATGGGCTAACTGGTACAAGTGTATTTACAATAATGTTTATTGCGGGCAGGCGTTGTTGACCGCGGACTTCGAGATCGGACACTATATACGCGAGCGAGTGGTGTCGCGCGCCGTGCTGCTGTACACGGGCGAGGGGCTCGACGACGACGACGACGATGACTACGAGGAGGAGGTAAGGACTACAGCGCGCATACACCTACACCACACCTACCTGGACTGTCTTAACACACGACTACGTATAGACACGTACACAGTGTTGGGCAAAATGTAATTGTAAAAACAATTACAATTAAAAATTGTAATTGTAAAATATAATCGTGAACACAGTTTGTTAGGCAAACAATTACAATTACAAAAAGTATTGTCATTGTTTTTAAAATTGTTTTTGCCCAATACTCCACAGGACACGCATATCGCGTACACAAACTGGCAAAAAATTAAATCTCCACCAAAGAAAAATTGCCAATTTTTGTGTTGTCAACATGTGATGGTGATAAAAGCTTCTCTAATTACACTAAGTTGTCAACAAAAATTGTAAATAAATGTCGAAAACCATGATTCCATTTTAGGTGATAATTATCAAAGGAAATCGCGTGTTGCCGATATTTTATTGCTCTGTGTGTACATTCGCTCAGTGGGGAACAAAAGTTGACAATAAAAACATGTCTGTCACGTGGATTAATGAATCAACTGAGACACTAATTGATTTGTATGTATATCAGTGTGTTATGGGACTCATGCGATGTTAATTATAAAAATAAAGACAGATACTTGGAAAAGTATTAGTGATTTAATGGGACTACACGAATTAGAAGTCGTACTCAATATTATTACTTTCTTTTCTTTTTGTTAAAATAATGAACGCTTTGGCTGCCAACATAATATCATCATCGAGAATATATTTCTAACTAAATAGTTTTGGCAGAGACTAGTTCTCAAATAAGTGTTCCTCAATTTGTTAGCGATTTATCCTTATTCAGTGTGGATAAAATATAATCTAGTGTTGGTGACTTCTTGAAAAGTCGCAAACAGTTGCCAACACATGTTGGCAACATTTTCGGTGGAAACGCATCTAAACATGCGTATAATAAACACGCACATGTACACACAAATGAATAAATCCGTGTGCACAAAATGAACACATACAAACTGATAAGACCTGTGCACATAATAGACACACACATGCAATGGCGTAACAATAGGGTATAGTTGGCGAAATACCACGGGTCCCAATCCAGAGGGGGCCCCCGATCCGAGTGAGCCGCTAAAACGGGAGGATCCTGACATTATTTTTATACAATTTAATATAAAATAGTTTTGTTTTCATTTATAGTAGTATAGTAGTACTAAATATCAAGATTTGAATGCATTTATAAGAAAATGAATTAATCGAGAGAGGGCCCGACCCTCCATGAATTTGTCACGGACCTCAGCCGTATAGTTACGCCACTGCTTACACACAAACGGATAAATCTACGTGCACATAATAGATGTACACGTAAATAGACACGTATGTATTCGTCAAAGTCAAATCAATTAATTCAATTATTGAATTGCATGTGTTTTTGAACGTTATATCTATCTTTGGTCCCAAAAGATAACCTGCATACTGAGAAGTACCGACAAGAAATTCTAATCCCTTTTTTCAACATTATTTTACAATAGTGTATGTTTAATAACTTTGAATAATATTGACTTCAAAAATGTTACTCGTATAGATGAATTTATTGGGAATATAGACTATTACAAAAATTTATGTTTATGGCCATGTTACAGCTCTAAACACTACCTGTGTGTTTATTGTATATTATTGACTTAATTGGTGCATTACAATAAATCAATAATACATTGATATTGTTAAAATTAGATGTGATGCCAGTAATATTGATGGGTTACTATCTATATGCCACACAAACGTCCTTATTACAAACTGCTCTTAGTGTGAATTTGATTGAGCACATTTAGAAAGGGATCCAGCTACACGCGATGAATAGTGGCTTTATTTTCTAACTATTCTCAAGAAGATATTCACACTTGAGGAGTATCAAGTCAAATCAATTTATTCAAGTAAACCCATTTGCAAGCAATTTTTCAATTTTAAATCTACTTGTTTTGGAATCATTTTGGAATACAGGCCTAACACACACAAACGTACAAAAATGCGCTTATACATAATACAATATTACACACAATTAAACATGTACAGATATGCAATAGTTCTACTTTTTATATTGCTTAAATGGTTATATCAACTTTATTCAAATATGGGGGCTTTATTTCTGTTGAAATAATGCAATTTTAATGAGCTTCTCGAATATTTATTTGAGGTGGAGGATTTGATACTTGTGAAAAAGAACACAAATCGTTAACATTTTTGGCGTAAGGGTTTTATTGACAATTTGCGCCGTTACAATCTTTAAATTTTGAAGCTAGAACAGTAACACATAAAATATTATTTGTTAGTAATAGTATCACGCTTTCGATTTGCTTATTCTACGCAATTGTGAATTCTACAGCCATCTAGTTTTCCCCATTTTAGATCTATACGAACCTGCATGCTAGAGGTTTTACGCTTGTGTAGTTAGCGTTTTTTTTGCCCTTATTGATTTCATTCCGAATTCAGACGAAGGTACGGTATTTCTGTAACTGACAGGTAAATACGAAATTATCGCTAGCAATTTGTATTGTTTGATTTTTGGCAATTTCATTCATATATAGAGACGTCCGCACAAATCTCCTCTCGAGGTGCCTTGCATACGGTATCTACGTCTGGTCGGTAGCTGGGTTGTTTGGTCACAACCAAAAGCGGTATATTTGATTTCAGGAGGACTCTTACTCCGATGAAGATTCCGGAACGGAGGAAGTGTCCGACGCGGAGGATTGATGCCAGACGATTGTCCGACAACTCCCTAGCATTACCTTTTAGCCGTAATGTGGCCGTCCGATGCGGTACTGAGGTCAAATTTTAGTTTCATTTGACCTTAGTTCTTATGGGCTATATTTAATATAAAACTGCTGTGCTTCGCCCTGTCGCGACTATTCTGTCCCATATCTAAATTATCAAAAACAAAATTATCCTAAACGCTGAGCGAAAATGACGACATCACCTCAGTCGGATAAGGCCTCCTAAATCGATAGTGTTATGTGCTAGCGTAATGTACTTTTCGCGTCTTTACGCCGCTCTATGCATGGTTTATCACAGGGTTAGATAAATATGTTTTAGAAACCGATTAGGCAGCTAGGAGTGAATAGAGCGAGAAGCCTCAAGGTGCCTTCTAAATAATGTATAATGCATGTTAATCGTAGATGTCTTATGATACCTATTTTGCATTCCTAGTTATACAATAATTTCTCGTTTTTATTTATTATGTAATGAATCGATTATAGTATGTATTTTTGTGTAAGAATTTTTACATGTGTTTGTAAACTATGAAATTTCATGTGATATTATCATGCTATTAATTTTACATAATGAAATTATAAGTGCTATTTTCCGATTGTGGGGATCATTTTATACTTCTACTAGCAACGTAGTGATTGCAGAATTGAATCTCTTGTCAGTGCCAAAAGGAGTAAACAGTAGCATCACTAGGATATCAATCTGTGATTATAATATTAAACTAATATTAACTCAAACATGTCGAAAGATAAATGTAATATTTTTTATTTATGTAATTTTTCTGTTAACCCATTCAGTGCCAAATATGAAAGCATCCATGAAAGAATTATGCCACCAGTGTCCTATAAAAATGTCTCCATGTTACAAGTTAATTTCTATTAATGTATAGAACATTTTTCTGGTCTCTTTTTGTTATAATAACTATCTAGTAATTTGCTTTTCTCAGAATCCAGTTTTGCTTTTTAAAATTAATATCTAATTGCGGGGTTTGTCTTTCTCCCATCCCACAAAACATTACATTATATGTCACTACATACTAAGCTGAAATCTATTAAAATTAATTCATTATTTAATTTAGACCAAACAAAATATTTGATTGCGTAAAAGTTGAAAATCGTGGAAAGCACTTGTTGCTGTTTTTTGTAGTTTGAGTTATTGAATTATAGATGTTGCGAATCAAGTTTTAAATCTTATGCGAATTTGCCCATATTTTACAATCTGAGAAGATGGATGGCACAGATAATAATGTCCTTATTAATGACATTAGTAAAGTTTGATTATTTTTTATAGGGTCAGTTAGGAGTATTTTCAATAGACTATCACTGATGGTAGATTGTGTGATCCCTCGGTATTGAATGGGTTAAAATTAGCATAATATCATGAATGTATAGCAGCTCAGGTAGTTTACATACTGGTTATGGCTTCTATGTTTTCGGCATGATGTCTTCATTTCGATTGACATTAAAAATTGTATGCTTTTTATCCGTGTGTTTTATTTTCGCTTGATACCTTATTTTGCATGCGAGTCCGTCCACACCGATGTTTTAAGCGGATGGTTGCAGAATTCACGTTGTCAGTTGATACAGTTTTAAAGGTAATTTTAAATACTAATATTTCAATGTTGTGTAATATATTTTTCCAACATTTTTCCTAAATCAGGAAGAAGAAGAATGCTCCACGGAAGAGAGTGAGGATGAAGAACCTTCCCCAAGAAGACGACCCAAGAAACCCATCAAGGGACAAGGGCCAGCTGATAACGCAGTGGAATGCAAGCAGCAGTAGCTCTAAATAACTAAACCGCATGTTTGGTGCTGTCGTACATATTTAAGCTACTTGGTATCATTTAGTAGAGATCCAATTAAAAGCTATAGATACCAAATTATCATTTATTTTTTTACAATAAACACTTGACGTTGGTAACTGAGCAATCGCATGTTTGTGCATAATTATGCTGCCATTTTAGAGAAAATGCAGCTTTGCTCATTTAAAAATTAGTACATTAAGAATGTATCCGCCTTTAATTTGTCACCAATGTTCAAACTATGTTCCTGAAAGACTTATAAAAGTGAAATGTTTTGAATACCTATAACGTTCCGTTCACACTTTGATTAGTGATCATTGATTAGTAAAAAATTGGGTATGAATGGTCACAATGATAGATTAATACGTGGCTCTTTGGAAATTTTGTGACTTCCATAAATGTTAATTGGACGAGCATTGCATACCTCAACAATAAGTTATAATGTGTCAATAAATTCTAAGAATGAGTAATGACCAAGAATCTCAGAATTAACTGGATTTTACATTACTAACAAATCTTTGAAGTAGGGAAATATGACTGAGGCCTGTATGTGTTTTATCTCGATCTATTGTTGACTAGTAACCATGGTAATGTACTGCTCTTTGATGGGTATTCATAGTGTTAAGAGAAAAATTATAGTGTGCGAACGCCTTTGATGTTATGCAAAACACGACATCACAAGAAACTGCAAGGGTTGTTTCAATTTTCTATCAATTACATTTTAAAATAGCCTATGTCCTTCCTCAGTATTCAAGTTATCGCCATACTAAATTTCATCGTAATTGATATACGGTATTGATTTTTATATATTAGATAATGTTTAATCACATTTACTTCTTTTTTTTTAAAGTGCTTTGCCAAAAAAGCACAATACAATAAAATATTGTAAAGCACTTTACCAATCTTTTGAATATGAAACTATAATTGTTGGATATTACAATTTGTGAAATGCTAAATCAATATACATATTATAAATGGGCGATTTAAGAGAGATACCGACATTTAATCTTACAGCACCATAGTATATACCATTTTAATTGTGCAAAAAATTAAATCATTACATCAAACACGTGTTAATCCTGGAAGACAAGTACCGAGCTACTAACAAATACTACTAAGATGGCGGCATGGGCAGCTCGGGCTTACCCTAGACGTATCCATTAGCTGACTGTACCTATTCGCTATGTGCGAAGTACATGTACTTCGCACATAGCATACATAGGGGTATAGTTAAGCGATCTCAGCGCATGCCGTGGCAGAAATTGCAACAATTCGGCGGGTTATTACCTAAAAATTTGCAAACAGCGACAGCCAAGCGATCACTGCGCGACCGGTGATTAATTGTAATAAAAAATTAGTATCATGTATGACGATTGCGTATCTAATATTCTATGACCATAAAATGCACATTTCGCGTTAGATTTAGCGCCTCTATACAAATTACATTACACAAATTCTCGTTTTGACAGCAGATATCGCGCGATATTCGCATGCTGTCTGCATGTTACGTAATAAGCGTGCGGAATAGTCAATTTGTTTATTTACTCCAGTGACAACAAGAATCATTGATCTGTAGTAAATAAATTATAATGTTAAAGTACTTTACCTACGGTAAATTACTTGTGTTTATAATAAATAATTGTGTTTCATTACGTTTAAAGTATGAGAGAGTACTCTCATAATAATTCGTAAGTATATGATGAATAATGTGGGCTCGTATTAAATAATTATTGCCATTATTTCGTAGCTCTTCAATATTTGTTACATGTTGTGCTAAAAATAATTTATCACACTAATTTTAGATAAAATGCAGCTTTTAACTAATTTCATCTCGCAGTTTGAGGTTGGAAACTTATATTGTCTTATACTTTCAAAACCAGTTTTTATAATAATATCCTTTGTTTTTAAATAATGTTTTTAACAATTTCTGAAAATACTATTTGTCGTCTTTCTATATATCTTTTAATTATTTTATTTATTAGAAAACCATAAAACATTTGTATGTTTATTTGACATAATCCCGACTGATTGTGCATGCTAGTTAGGTGGCGCTATTATCGTGCACGTAACCATGTGATATTTGGTTACAATATGGTACCATTAAAGAACGTTACATGGTTAGCAGTGAACAACAGTTGAAGATAAAACCGTTAAAGCGTAAAACCGTTAAGGTCATATTTTCCTGCTTCAAGAATGTTAGTAATGCAAAATACAGTATGATTCCAAAATTCCTGGTAATTAATGACTCATACGTTTAACTGTTTCAAAATAATGTTTTATAAAGGTGATGAGTGAGGTATTAGAAGTTTCAGAATAGTTAAAATATTTGTTTAATTTCGTTTCCGTTTCTTTTCTATATGTTAAAAGCAGTGTTAACATTGCCTTTTTCCAAAATATAAACTGCCTCCCAGGAATGTACTGTCATCTCTCCAAACAGCTGTCTAAGACGGTGATTGTTATTTACTGTGTATTGTTTAGCCTTTTGGTAGTAATAATTCGTCTTTAGGCCATTGTTAACTATACAACAGCAAGGTAATGAATGCTATTGTTTTGATTGATTACAGAGCAACTTAGTAAATAAGTTCCATCACATCACCAACTGTAGGTATTTGTACACAATATTTTTTAAATAAACTACATATGGGAGATGCTGTTTTTTCGCTTCATTTCTATTTAATACCTGTTAATTTAATACAAACGTGCAGAACGCATTTTATAATTTGTAACATTTACTACACCAAGTCAGATACAAAGTGATAGTTACTTAACTAAATTCATAATACTAATAATAATTAATTTCTATAAATGTAAGGACCGCGACGCTTGGCGCTCCGTCCTCCGTCGTTGGGATACAGCGTGAAGATATGTATTTCTATTTAAAACTGCTTTGAATGTTAAAGCTTTAAATAATTTAAAAATAGCGACCGTTATTTTCAAAATATTTTCACTTATTAACAGACCAATAAATAATATTGAGGTGAATATATGGAATGGTAAGGTTTTATTTAATAAAAAAAAAAGAAATTCCTTCGATCTATTTATTATTCTTTAATGAAGTATATAACAATTGTTTATCACGATTTGTCTTTTAATTTATAACACAATCAGATCTCGGATCACCTTAAGATCTACAATAATATTTTAATATCGCCTCTAAAATCTTTGATGAAATACAAATTGCCACTAAATCTATTGATTAACAAATTTTTTGAAAATGGAAAAAACTAACTATTTGTACTATTTAGCAGTTTAATAAGTACTTTAATTTTAATGGTTTTAGTAAGTACAATTAGTTACGTTATTTAATAACGTAACGACAATTAATTAAGTTAGGTACTAAAACTGTAATGGTCGATTCACGACGCGGAGCTGAGTCGAAACATCTAATCTTTACGAGTGAAGTGTAATCGCGCGAATAGACTTCGCATTTTTACATGATTTTTACGCATGCTCATTTGAGGCCGTAACGTAAGTACATAGTGATAATGTCTTGCCTTCGGTATTAGATAAACATTCATATTTTTGAACAGTTGTGCGTGTTTCCGCTATTAGATCAATTGCAAACTACCGTAGAGCAACTCGTGCCGAACTGACGTATGTCAGCAAAGAGAATATAAATCTGTCTGACGGCTAATCTGTGCACAATAGAGTTGCGTCACTCAATGCATGTGCGTAAGTTATAAATATGCGCGCGAAATGGCACGTATATTTATATTTTCGATAAAAGTTCATACATTCTTAGTGTGAGGTCAAAGTACTATGTAAAATGTTTGTGTGGCTTCGACTCTGCGTCTATGAGAATCGATATCAAACGCCATGCCACGGTCTCCCATTTTAGTTAAGTACATTCGATTAAAATGGGAGGTATGCTATTGTGTTATCCACATAACGGCAATTTAATAACCAAGTAATCCATTACAACTGACAATATTATTGCATTTTGTAATTTTCGTAACGATGTATTGCTTTTTAGAAGGGCAATGGTATACGAAATGAACAACAACCACAATAACAACGGATGTAAATGTATACAAAAGTTTGAGCCACGTGTCATCGTCAGTCTGCACGTTCCTTTAGCACCAATCGCCTTATTCTAGGGCTATATCGCTATCATGAATAAGTAAATAGGGAATGATGCGATATACATTTTTAACACAAATCAAGCGTTCCATACTTTTATCGTACCAGGTTACTGCAACGGCTATTTTATACTACGCTCTACAGAATCTCAGAAATTCAACATGTAAGTCACTACAAAAGTAACAGTACAGAAGTTATTCCTTGTCAACTGAAATGAACTTATATAGTCCTCGGACCAAGTAACAATTGACGTACCATTACAAGTGTCATATTTTTGTTGGCCGACTAGATATTTACTAATGTCCGTGACTAGGAAAGGTCACAAACGACATACGTAGCGAAAGCAATTAAGATTGATGCTATTTATTTTATTATAGATTTATTTATTCGCAAAATAATTATTTCATGACACTCATTAGCTGACACTAATTACACTGACAGGGTGAGGTTGGCATACTTACTATAGCTGTTTTACTCGTGGTTACACTCGATGAGATAGAAAGAGGAAAATTCGGTGATAAGAGAGGTAACTTATTATGGTTCCGGTCATTACATAACGTTTCTTGGTCCGAGGTATAGTCTTTCAATTACAACTACACAAAGGAATCCGTTTTAAATAAAATATGCCCCATGCAGTTACTGTTAAAATTCAATCTAAAAGGTTAAATTGAATTTTAAATTACAATCCAAAAGTACGAAACATTTACATAGACATTAGAAATAAAATGTCCTAATACTATTCAAAATTCGCTATAAAGCTACAATAGAAAATGTTTGCTAAGAAATATGACGGAAAAGATATCCTAATTATGCTAAATTATTGCCGATTGTTATTTAAATTTGCTAGAAAGCATATTTATTTACAATTTATATTTTATTAGGGTTATGTTAAAGTTAATGCACTCTCATATTTAAGTCCAATATGCCTTGTCACACTAGTATGTAATTTAACATTTTAAATACAACAAAATATTACATCTAAAAATGTCTATATTAAGCAGAAAAAGGGTGTAATTTTTTAGTATTCACAATGTTGATTTCACATATACATACATATTACATACCATATATACCTTACACATTAAATAGTAATGTATACCGTTGTTACAAAAATAAATATCTACATACATATTTTCGCTATTATCTCTAGAATATATTTGGGTTCATAAAAAAAACATTCCAAATCTTTGACACATGTACAACATATCACAAATTAACAAAAACTGTAATAAAATGGGGTCAAACCAGCTAAAGTACTTAAAATACATATTCCACGAATTACCTGTTATTTCGCAAAATATTCAACACCCATTCGCTCGATCAAATTAATTTTCGTTATTTATAGCGGATTGTTAAAATAGGTATAAATAATGAATAATAGATTATTTGAAAGGGATCAATTTATAGTGGTCCTATTTCAAGGTCTTAATTATTTTATTTTACCACTAGTTTTTATTGGTATTTTTAATAAAAAGTAAACATGAAATTACTCATTTTTATTTCTTCGAAAAATATTGTTATCAAATGTAGCGTATTACAACACAGTAACGTTTCGGCAGAGTTGCATCGGCCGTGGTCTCAAGTAAACTGTCGCAGCAAGCTTCACACCGATTCAAATGACAAAACCTCGTTTTTCACATCCGGTTAAGTGTGTGGACACCGTGAGTGTTGTGTGTAGGAACCCTAATAATTATTTACAAATATCGGGGGTAGATGAAATAAAATCTGCCTCGGACACGGAGTGAAGCTTGCTGCGACAGTTTACTTGAGACCACGGCCGATGCAACTCGGCCGAAACGTCAAGGGAAAATAAAAGGTAATCGCGTTAATTTCCCGTGTTTTTCGATATTTTATAATGCAGCGCGAAAGTTTAACAGTTTATGTTACCCAACTTTTACATAAGACTTTTATAGTTTAAGTGCTCTATTAACATTTCACCGTACTATACTCCCCCTTCAGATCATTTACTACAAAAAACTTCAATTAATAGGCATGATATGTATGTTAGCAATTATTATTATACTTTGCTGTCAAAATGCAGGACGCATTTGGCATCCAGCGAGTAACCCACCGAAAGTGGTATCGGACGCACGTCAGTAGTGTATCGAGATCTTGTATATTTGCTGCATTGAAAATTCAGCTGGTGTTTCAATAACACTGGTGGCAGTTGAAGAAAAACACACTCGCTGCTAGTGTTAGTAAGCGAGGTGCATACTGTATGTAACAATCCAGTACCATGTCCTTGAACAGACGCATAGCAAAGAGAACGTGATTAGGGCACATTAATGAGTTGTAATTGGCTTTGAAGTCAAAAGAATTAACTTTACTTATTTTTACGACTAATTGTATATGTATATATTTTAATTCTAATAATTTGTAGTGAATTTACTCAATGGATGTCAATCGTAATGAGTGTTTACTTTGAACTTTGACCTAGTCAGAATCTAATTCCACTATTGTGGCTGTTACATAATAGATTTACTATTTAATCAGTTCCGCAATAACTATCATTATTATAGACTACGGTATTACTTTATATGTAATGTGTGGCCATCATTTAGTAAAAAAGTGCGAGACTATACCACTCATGAGGCAGTATTGAGCAAAATGCAATTGTAAAAACAATTACAATTTGTAATTATCGTAATTGTACTTGTAATTTACAATTGTAATTGTTTCCCTAAAAAGGTTTCTACGATTACATTTTACAATTACAATTACAATTTGTCATTGTAATTGTTTTTATAATTACATTTTTCCCAACACTGTCACGAGGTTAATTTAATAGTGTGGAGTTAATCACCTAAGGAATAGTTTAGGAGATATGAAAATTATTACAAAGTACTTTTGTTGATTAATTATAATATATACTTGCCAGCATAGAAATCTGTCCATTTAACATTTTATGGGTTTAGATGTTGGGGGCGAAGGGCAAAGGCCAGGAAATTTAATAAATAAATCGCTCAATTGCAAGCAACAACGATGACATTTAAAAAAGTAATTTGACTGCACAGCAATTTGGAAGTTTGAAGTGACAACGTTCAAGACTATTTTTTATGAGAAAAACGACACATTCTAAACATTTTCAAACAATAATAATATGTGCGGTGTCACCCTCGCGGACAACACAGGTAATGAGACATACCAGTACGCTGTAAGACAAGGATGATAGTGTTATTGTAAAAATGAAAGGAATCCTTAGATGGTTCGGACACAGAAAGATTGAGTGAACGATTGACGAAGAAAATCTACAGAGTGAAAGTGAGTGGTAACAGAAACCAAGGCTGACTTAAGAAGATCAAATACCAGCTAAATGCTTGATACTTCATTTTCATTACATTAACTAAAAATGTGACACTAGTGACACATATACCAAACATTACATATCTGCCGTCACACTATTTTAAAGCATAACAATATGAAATTCTTCGAATACTGTTTAATCTTACTGTGAAATTATCTCAAAACCCTTCGATCACAAATAAAGAACTAGATTCACAATCTCCTGTAAAATCTAAATAAATTATTGTCCGAATTAATAGTATGGGAGCTAGCAACGTTTAGAAAACAAGAATTTTAGGTCAGCTGATTTTCTGATATGTTGTCCTTCTTACTCTTTCGGTTAGAGTCTGGGCGAGCTGGCTGTCGCAAGTGGTTGCGTTGATTACTGCGCACATCCTACCTGCACAGATAATAATTCTGGATTTTTAAACAATTTCTAAAGACGTAATTTTCCAATTTTTGCCTTCAGATAGGTCTACCAGACATAAATTTTTCATTGCCAGACATTTTTATTATTGTTAATCATGTGCCATACGCCAATTTTTTATTTTTTAAAATAAAAAATTCAAAGTATTTTTTAATGTTTCTAATTTTTATATTATGTTCTTTGAAGATAAAAAAATCTAAAATTAATTTGCCAAACGTTAATTCGGTTGTTAAATCTTGAATAAAAATTGTCTCTCTCTGACTACCAGCATCATACGGCAATACTTTTCATGAGTTTCTAATTTTTATTCAAGATTTAACAACCGAATTAACGTTTGGCAAATTAATTTTAGATTTTTTTATCTTAAAGAACATAATATAAAAATTAGAAACATTAAAAAATACTTTGAATTTTTTATTTTAAAAAATAAAAAATTGGCGTATGGCACATGATTAACAATAATAAAAATGTCTGGCAATGAAAAATTTATGTCTGGTAGACCTATCTGAAGGCAAAAATTGGAAAATTACGTCTTTAGAAATTGTTTAAAAATCCAGAATTATTACCTGTGCAGGTAGGATGTGCGCAGTAATCAACGCAACCACTTGCGACAGCCAGCTCGCCCAGACTCTAACCGAAAGAGTAAGAAGGACAACATATCAGAAAATCAGCTGACCTAAAATTCTTGTTTTCTAAACGTTGCTAGCTCCTATACTATAACGTATACATTTTTAATATCGTATAGTATTATCGGTAATATTGTGTTAATCTAAAGTAGACTACTGTCAAACCATAAGGTTATAAAAGGTCGTAATGATTTTTACATGACATTGAAGCGAAGTTTGTTAAATAAAATATTTGAAATGCAATCTTACGTATCGTGTGTAAAGTAGATTCACATAATCTCTTTGCATTGCTATTTACGTCATTTTGATTTGTTACGTGAAAGTGACAAAGATAAGACATATGTATATCGTCAGGCAATATTTAAAAATATGATTACGAATTTAATAAAAAAGAGCTATGTAACGTTATTACTATAACGAAATAATGAACACGCAAATAATATAATTTATTTATTAACTGAAAATAAGGACTCTTGTCTTTTTTAGCGTTCTAGATGTGTTGTTTTTGAAATTTTTGAAGGAGCACTACGACATGTTCGCTGTTAGCGTTTTTAAATACTATTAAAACAGAAGTATACCATTTGAGTGCACATTTGGTTCGGACATTTTTGGAGCGTTGATTGTGTATCTAGTTTTTTATTTGTGATCGAAGCAAAAACCCTATTTTTTATAATACATATATCATCCTTGTTACAAATAAGCGAATATAATACATATCTATATATAAAAAATAATTATTATAGTAAACGAAGTAAGGCGAGAAAACAGTGTTTAATTTCCTACATTTTTTACTGAAATACGTAAGGCAGAGGACAAACCCCCACCATTATATAATTTCAACATTAAGGTAAGCGTAATAAAATATACGAGGACGCCAAAATAAATCCTAAACTTATGATGTCCATTTTCTTGCAAGCATATTATCAGTCATTTCTATCACGTATCTGTAAAAAACGTGGGTGACTGAAGTCATTACAATTAGTGATGTGCCGGATCGTTAAAAACGTATATCCGCTGATACGGATCCGAATACAGATATTTAGTGTCAAGAGCCGCGGATACGGATCTTAACTTTCTTACTCGATCGGTGTCGGTGCGCGTGACCTTGCAACGATAGTTGACGTCACTTGACGCTTTGCGTGACAGGACACATGTTTCGACTTATATAGAATTTAATCTATGTATTGAAAATTATCAATACATAGGTAAAAGATCCGTAAAAGATCCACCAAAAAAGTAACGGATACGGATCTTTCTTCTCTCTCGGATATCCGCGGATACGGATATCTACAATACATACAAGTCAATACATTACTTATATTATTTTGTAATAATATGTTGTCAGATCAAGAGCAGAGAATGATGTTTATGAAATATTCAAATATAAGAAAATACTAAAGAAGGATAAAAGCGTTTAACGCTATTTAAAATAGTAATTGCTGTAATCGTATAGGAAGTGCTGTAACCGTGGTTCGAGGCAGAACGGGCAACGTAGTCCGTTACCACTAAAACTGGGGGTTTCTCGTCACGCAGGAGCTTTCGCTTTCTTTCCAAAGGGGAGGTGAATACGTCGCTTCCGGGGTTTGGGCACCCCTTCGTCATCCATGAGGGATGAGTCTGTGGACTCTTCCTCAGCCGTGTTATTTGTCTGTGCGGGTGTGTCCGAGAATACCGTGTCTGTAAACACATTATGACTGACTTAATAAAATTTATCATTTTTGAATCGCGAATTACAATAAAATATACCAGTCAAGTCCGACTCAGGGTTCCGTAAGATTCTTATAAAATGATACAAAAAATATTTCTAAAAATCATACATCATATAGTTGTATGAATGTACATATAGCGTTTATCTCTCTTCTATAAAAATATTACTCTCGTAGATCGTCTGTTAGAAATTAATAATTGAGCCTTTTCTCATTTTTCATATTGTATATAATATGTGTACAAAATCTATATATATATATATATGTCGGTGGAAATAATAAAAGGCACTCATTTGACTATACTATGGTAAAGCGCGACTTCCGGTTTGGAAGGGATACCGCGCTAACGGAACGTCGGGGCCGGCGCTGAGTCTGTTAGACTACGGCGGCCGGTGCGATGGCATTTCTCCGACGGATCGTTCGCCATTATTAAATTTTCAATTACCTACGTAATAATTGTTACAAAGAGTTTTCTTTCGATTGCACATTAAGTTCGTCTTATTGTTGTATTTTATGGAATAGTTCGCCTCTTGTAAGATTAGGTACCTATTTCTCATGGCTGAGTTGCAAAAGCACGAATTGCTCCATGTCTTTTCAGACATATAAATAAAATTCTGACTGATTTCGAGATATAGGCTTTTTCTTGTGCTTATATGGTTATTTGCGCGTAACCAAAACATGTTATATTTATATAATAACTTACTCTCAGCGAGCGTCCTTTGCTTGACGAAGGGCGCGCGCGGCGGGACGCGGTCCTCGAGGGAGTGGGGGCCCGCCACCACGTCGGTGCTGCGCGAGCGGAGCATGGGGGCGGAGCCCGCGCCCCCCGCGACCGCCGCCGCCCCCGGGGGGCCCGCGACCCCCGCGGGGGCCGGGGGGCCCGCCCGCCGCGGCGGCGGCAGCGGGGCGCCGCTCACGTTGCGCAGGGAAGCGCGCAACTGAGGCTGCGACTGCGAGTGCATCGCGCGACACACTTGCTCTTTTATGTCATCAGCGCTGTAACATTTAAAAATTAACGTTATGGAAAACCTGGCCATTAGATTTTTTGGCGGGAACGGGAGAAGTGAGGTTGTCATTTTATTTAGATTTTCTATTTTTTAAATTTTTGGGAATTTTAAAATATATACGTGATAGTATATTGTGTTTTAAAGTTCTGTTTAAGTGAAAAGAATGGAGTAGGTCTAAATAAACATGTGTAGCTGAAGTGCTCGCGCTCTTCCAAGAAGTCCCATATAACTCATGACAGAGAATATGTAGAAAAGAAGGCCTTGACTTTTTGGCAGGAACGGGAGAAGTGAGGTTGTCATTTTATTTAGTTTTTATATTTTTGGGAGTTTCAAAGTACAAAAGTGATAGTATATTGTGTTTTAAAGTTCTGTTTAAGTGAAAAGAATGGAGTAGGTCTAAATAAACATGCGTAGCTGAAATTTTAGCGCTCTTCCAAGAAGGCTTTTAAAATAACTTCAGTAAAAGCCTACTATCACTTTAATAGAGGAGTTTTACGACAAGAAAAAACTAATTTACTTCCGATTCTACTTATTTATACGTGACATTGACAACTGCGCTAAACTGTGCGCCATGCCATAAAGAAAAAAAAACCTGGCCATTAATTTTTCCTCAAAGTGGGATGCATATAAAACTATTGTTTAAAAAATAAAATACATGTTTATAACGATTACGAAATGTTCAATGATTAAAAATAAAAATTAGAATAAGTCTTGTGTAGGCTCATGATGGTCTAGCTTTCTTCATTTCACCGCTCCATTCCTGCTAGAAATAATAATGATGCGCGAACATTACGACCCACAAACGCACAATCAAAACCCGGCGGGGTTATTACCTAAAAATTTGCAGACAGCGACAGCCACGCGATAACTACGCGACAAGTGACTAATTGTAATAAAAAATTGGTATCATATATGACGATTGCGTATCTATTATTCTATGGCCATAAAATGTACTTTGGCAGTTAATTTAGCGCCGCTATAAAAATTACATTACACAAACTCGTTTTGACAGCAGATATCGCGCGACATTGGGTGTCGCATGCTGTCTGCAAGTTAAATAATAAACGTGCGGGTCAAGGCTAACTTGCTGCTACACTTTCGAGCCTATTTTTGAATGTATTGTCACGGATGCCCTGTTTTGTCAAAGCGGCACATTCTTAACGTTAATATTTATTATTTACTTATTATTATGCTCAATAGGTACCGATTTGATACCACACTGAACATAAAAAAATAAAGATATTTCAGAATGACGTCTAATTATCACAGAAAATGGGTGCACGTAGAAAAGTGCTTGTCCCAAAAATTGCAAATTTATACAACAGTATAATTAAGTTTCTGAGATTTGAGAGTAATTTGTAAAATCTGTTCCATAGCAGGATAAATCGCTTTTCATGAATATTGAACAGCTGTGATATTCATGTAAAGACCGTAAGAAATGATAAAACTCACCTGTCACCTAACAGGAAATGGACTTGCTCCCTCCGCCGGTCTTCGACAGGACTTTTCCTGAGATCGTTCTGTGAGGCCCTATTTCTAAGTTCTTCTGAAGACTGTTTCTTCTCCTCTCTTCTGTCTTCTTGCTTTCTTTCTCGCGCTTCTTGTGCTAGACGTTGTTCTAATTGCAATCTGTTATTGTGTATGATATTTTTGAGATTATAAATATAATAATTATTTTATTTATTATTATTTAATAATAAATAATAAAAATATACAACAAAAATAAATAATAATAAATATACTACGATTTATTATCAAAAACTATGTGTAAATATAAAAAAATGTGTCATTATACATACATACATACATATCCTCACACTGTATCCCTAACGGGGTAGTCATGAGGACGGAGCGCCAAGCGCCGCGGTTTTTACATACTTCTTTCGCTTTCTCAAATCTCATCATTCTCCTTATACATTTTCGCCTAGGTATGCGAGAGCTTTTAACATTTCCATCTGCTAACACTGGCTATTTATAAGTACTATATACACATAACTACCTAGCTTCGGCTAATCTCAGATCTAGTGGGTAGTGCGGTGCATCGTTTTCGCTTCCCGACGAATCTTCACGCCAACCGTAGTTTTCTGCTATTGAGAGTAAAGATTAAACAGAATTAATCATTCATCTGTATAGCGATCAAAATTCACTATATTACATTACGAATTTTAAATAGAAACCCGTGAATTAGGAAATAAAAACTTAGAAATACATACAAATAAGTGATGTAACGAGCATTAATTTTTAGAAATTTGTAAATGCTGATGTGAATATTCCTTATCTATATTTAGGCCAGTAACATACGTTTAGAATCAAAATATTCGGTATAAGACATTTCTTTTTATAATCATTGAATATTGTATGTTTAGATTTATTTACGAATCCACCCAAATATAACTCCGCATACTTAAAGAGGTTATATTTATGCAATTAAACGATTTATTTGGTAGATTCACAGATTAATCTCATAAAAGAGAAATAACTGACAGACTTAAAGTTATTACCATTTTTTGATTACAAGTAAACTTACATTTAACAAAAGCGTTTTAAATGATTAAAGTTATACGAATTTTGTATAACCCGTTCAGAAAAATTGGTTGATTTTATGCATATATCAAAGAGGAGTAACTGTTTTCACAAACCGAAAAATATTCAATTGAAATTTTTTTACATTCTTTAAAATTTAAGTGCTTTTAATTATTTACAGTTCAAATAATAGATTCAGTAAATATTTGGCAACAAATATGATTTTTCAATTATAACAAAAAAGTAGTTAATATAGAATTTTTGCTTTGCACCATAGTTAACGATGCAACTTTACTGGGCTGAGTTGCGAATATAAATATTGACTTTTCGAATCTGGCAACCATTTTGCACCTTTTGTTTATGGTTGAATATTGACGGCAACCATATGTGCATATTTGCACTATGCGAACAATTTGTAGGTAAGTCTGTATTAATATCTACTATAAAACTTTATTGCTTTAATGAAACTTCCTAATTTTCTTTTATTTTAAATACGTATAGAAAATTTATCGTAAACACTTGCATTTCAAAAACTTGTAAATATTCGTTACATCGCTATAGGTAAAAAACCTCAATTTGAAACACATGAAGAACAGCTAACTGTTTGATGTCTATATAATAAAAGTCCAAGTAAATTCTATTTTCAAATACATAAAGGCAGTTATCGTAATTAGAATCATCTTGAATTTCACAAAATATTAGTTGACGGATTTGAAGCATGTATGAAATATTTTAAATTACATTAAATAACTACATAGCAATGAGAGAAGCGATAAACAAAAGGAAACTATTATATAAATAAAACATCTTACCTTAACACCGTACGGTGGCAACACTGAAAAAGCTTTTATAAACATAAAACATTGAGGATAAGCCGGAATGGGACGGTGGCAAGAAAAAAAAACAAATCACAATCGTCAAAAGCTTTCAAACGTGCATTGGATAAATCTGTCTAATAATTTATCTACTGCAAAGAATGAGTGAATAATCTGGACACTAAATTAAATTTAAAAGCGTTAAAGCAAAAACATTCACTAGAATTTTTTTTTAAACGGGTCGTGCACATTTATAAGTTACATTGATAATATGACTATGTTCGTTTGCGTAGTGTAGGCAAAACGTAACCTTTACCGATTAGAAAAGATCTTACTCGCGATGCAAATTTAACTAGCAATTTGTTGCTGCAATCTGTTCCAAGGCAATTAATTGCATCGTAAATAGGCAATAAGTTGCATGCGACCTGCAACCTGCAAATTGTAAGATTACAATGCAATTTTTTGCCTTGTAACAGATTGCAGCAACAAATTGGTAGTCAGATTGCACCGTGAATAAGGTCTTTAAAAGTTAATTGATTATAATTCTTATGCCTCTAAGCTATAAGTCTAAAATAAATCCACTTAACAAATAGGATACATGGTGACAAGAGAGCGCTGTAACTGTTGACCAATAGCGAGATTTTTTTCCGTGTAATGCTTGTCTACTATTTGTTGAATTATATTCGCCCGTAACAGAAAGTCTATAGCAAAAATATCCTAGTAACTTTAAACGTGCTCAGCCCGATCTAGATTGAAAAATGTATTTACATTTTTCTAAAATTTGAGTGCGCGCAAATAGCTTGAATTGTGCTTATCGATTAACTATGCTGTTAAGATATGTAGTAATATTGGAGAAGTGCCGTTTCCTATTCCTGGAAGCATTCTTATTCAAATTCAATTAAAAATATTTCAAATAATAAAAACAGATTTGTAAACAAACCTATTAAATATGACTGGAATAAATAACTTTTTTCCTGATTAAATTGAATACATGTCTAAGCTTCCTGTTCAAAAATATTAATAAAAAAATTTAAAGTCCTTTCATTAACCTGATTATCTCAGATGTTTTTTTGTTGATATAAAAATTAGTACCATATTTTTAATCGATTTTATTTTTATCAATTCTATTTAGCATAGTTAATCGATAAATATTTTTATGCTACACATTAGACACTAAAATACATGCAAAAGAATAACACCCACACCACAAAAAAATTAAATAAATATATATTAAAATAACAATAAAAAGTTAGGTGGCGATAAAAAATATACACTGAAATTAAATGTATATTTACGTAAAAAATACTTGTTGTTTAATTATTATTATTGTAAAATTCATTAGAAATTATGAGGTAAAACATGATTTTAAGAACATCATGTAAAGGTTAACCGCTCGCACAGGATTTAGTTATCTAAAGCGTATTAAACAGATCAAAATGTGCAGGCTTGAGACAACCTCAGTGAAATATTATTTTATGTTAATTCTTCCTGTTAATTTCTGCAAATATATGTCCTCAAATAAATTCTTATATTTTTTGCTGGTATTTTGAAAGTAGTGTGCGGTCTCATTAATATACTGTAAGTTGCAAAGGTTTTGTCGACCGCGACGAAACTTTTTATTGCAATAGACGATTTTCTACATCATCTCAATATTTCATACATGCTTTTTGATTCGAATAATGAGACGGACAACACAGAGGAGTACAAACTGTAAATGAACGATTTCAACACAAAATGAAATAACAAATTATGGCCTGAAAGCTTCCTACCGATTGTGATATACAATATTTTTACAAAAATTTTATTTAATAAAAATTGACCGACAATAAAACGTTATATCTACAAAAATAAATAAACATGAAATCTTTACAATAAGTAGCGTCGATAGAAATAAATATTAACGAATTAATTATTACAAAGTCCATATTTTAAAACAGATCTGCGTAGGAACTAAAAGTAAAGTTGCCAACATTGTTTCAAAAAATTCTAGTAATTTTAAATAAAGATACGATTTCATTTGAAATGAAATCAGATTATTAACAAAATTAAATGTGTTGAGAATAGCAACTAATATGATAAAAATATATAAATTATTGCTGTTTTTAATGTTATTTCGAGGAAAAGTAAACATAAATTGCTAAAGTAGTAAGTACTAATCGCAAATAAATACGATCTACAAAAATTCTATTTGAGCGTATACATAATAAAAATACTACATAATTATTGGTCATAAAAATATTAACGGTAATATAATTTTTCGTTTTAAGTTCACTTTAAAGTTGTTGTAAAAATCACATACTAATCACATTTAATTATTATAAAAGACACCTAAAGTATATTACTATATGATATATTTTTTTTAATTTTAAATTTTTCTAATTTTACACAATTTTATTTGACATACAAAGAAGTTGTCTTTTATTTCAACATTATTAAGGCAATACTTCCTATAGATTTACACTAGTCACTAATTAATCTGGTCTACAGATAAAAAGTAAATTTATGTTTTTTTTGTATGGAATTTTATGTTTTTCACTGACTTCAGCAGTTATTTAACGTGGGTTATATTATCTCATGAATTAAAACACCCACCAAATATACAAATAATATATAAGTAAAACTGGAATTATTTTACGAAAAAACAAAGTCATGAATATATACCAAAAATTAATTTAAAAACTACCATTTTTTAAAATGGCAATATGGGTTGTCTAATAAGTAGTAATTTTACAACGTATATATTCAGACCTATTTGCGTTTTAAAAGCGAGCGTTATGAAAAATAAGATGATGCTTTCTTTTTATTTACACAAATAGCTATATACAAGGAATGGCTCATCGCATCAAAAAATTTCATAGACATGTGCGTGTGCATAGGGTAGTGAGGCCTTTGATGGTACACCTGGAGGCCATAATGCCGATTCATTTATTCGACATGTTCATGGAAGACTGAGGTCTCGTCGAAAGATTTACCTGAACCACAAAGCGAGGTGTCGTCGCCCACACTGAGGTCGTCTTGGGAACTGCTCATACGCACTGGACAACAAAAGAAAAACAAAACATTCTCAGTTTGTTTTATGCAAGATGCCTTAAAAACACTATTATAAATATAAACATAATAGAAAAGAGTTCAGAGTGTACAGGCACTTCAGTGTTAAATACGACAATGAAATTAAGCAACATTCGCTTCGAGTCGTTTAAAGAATGGGTAAAGGAGGTAGGAACGTTATGTTAAATACAATTAGTCGAGGTTGTCAACATTTTTTTAACAAAGGCACAGTTCGTCGTTGGTCAGTTATAATTATTATCAAACGTCGTCCAACTAGTTCGTAAAATCAAGACTAACTTCTAGTCAGTATGCTAGTTAAGTACTACCTTCCTGGTCTAAAACCTGTCTACACAAAGCTGGGTGCTAGGACGAAAAACATTACCTGTACTAATTTATAATATAACATTGCACATATTAAGTTATATGTGTGGAATAACGGTTATTCATTAAATCTTCCAAAAAAAAAAACTGAGAATTTATTGTGAAAAAATAAACCATTAGACGGACGTGTGTGCAAGGTTATGTCGTCGGTTTTTCTGACAGCTGTCATTTTAACCAAACTGAGTATATTAAGACAGCGAGTGTGGTCCGTGCTTTCGTGGCACTGCCACTGCGAGGGTGCTAGGAGCTCTAACTCTGTCCCCCAAATAACCCAGTTTCTTCCCCTGGGTGTAGAGTAACTGTGTGTATAGATTTTTCCTGCGTAACTGAAGTAAAAGGGGGATCAAACCCTTCTAAATTAACTTGCGGGTGTGGGTGGTTTTACTTGGACGTTTTGTGGTACTTGGTACAAGGCTAGTATTATACTTATTTAGGGGTAATAGAATTAGTAAAACTGCGTGGAGGATTATTATATTTACCAACCTCCCGACTAGTTCCGCCAGTAACTTGGGCATAACAGTAAACTGGCCACCTAGCAAGAGAATATTGTTATGGTTGGACCTTATGTCCAAGAAATAAGGTTGATTTTTAAATGGTGCTAGACACGTAACATTTAATGCTATATCTCGAGACCTAGGCTTTGCAGAGCTATGATCTAAAAACGCATTGCTAGGTTTAAAGTCTACTAACGAATGGTATAAGCAAAAAAATAAGAAACAAAAACAATATTGTACTTCAAAAATTCCAGAGCGATGACGTATATATGATGCGGCGTCGAGAACAATGCCGAATCATTGTTGGCGAGCGTAATTAACTAAAAATTTTCACTCTCTATTTCTATGCGTTATTATTACTAGCATTCGGGATTGCTCTAGAATCTAGGTTCCCAAACTTATTTTGTCTACTGAGTCGAGAGCTCATGCAGTCGTTGTCTTAAGATGCCTCCTAGCTAAATGAAATTACAAATCACCCCCCAGGCCTCTACACAAGGCCCCCATTTTTTTCTGGGACTCTTACCGCACCCCTTTAGGCCTGCAGCGCCCACAGGGGGGCGTTATCGCCCACTTTGGGAATGGGTGCTCTAGAAGTTTCCACCCTCGTTTTATCGGACTATAAATATAGCTACATGTCCGCCGCTGAGTCAGTTTTCAGCTATCGATCAAAGCGATATATATCGAGGCGATATCAAGGCGAATTACGACGACCACTAGACCACTACGACGATTACTACGACGACTTTGCGTAGAAGATTTCTGCGATTCGGGAACGTTGTTTATCTGTGAAGCGTGTACCTTCGGTGACTACTACGCGAGTACCTACTTCGAGGGGCGACTACGAAGACTAGGAACCGCCGTAGTTAAATTCGCGTATTCTTGACTTCTGTTTGTACGAAATAATATAAACTCTTTGCACGCTTAACCGGCATCTTGTTACCCACAGCTCGTAACAAAATGTAGAAAAGAAGGACTCCCCCCTCAAGCGTAACGGATCTGCCTACTCTCGGCTGGAAACGTAGGGTTGTCGCGTTGGGTGTGAGATGCGGAGAGCGTTGTTATACATTTAGTATATAAAAATAAAAAATACATACGGATAAGTTTTTCATGTTTGTTAAATTTAATTACTGTATTTTGTATAATATAATGTTGAAGATTGATAACAGACCAACGACTTAAAGACAAACGGAAGCGGACGCGTGTTTGCGTCGCGTGTGACCTCGACTGGAGCTACAATAATGACCCATATTCACCCAAAGTATTGCCGTTCTGTGCATGCCACGGCGCGTATGTATTAGCACGCACACATACGAACCGTGTACGTTGGCTTTCTATGAGAACATCTTCCGGTTATGTTTATTCTGTGACCTAGCTCCCCTCGACCAATCTGCATTATGCTTGCATAATGCTATTATACAATCTGTAGAGACATTTCTAGAGCCAAAATATTAGTAAAAACGATGGATTCATTAAGCTCACCTCTACCGCCTGGTCTTCCATTGACATTCCTGTATAATGTATTCTCTAAGTACTGCAAGCCACTGTTGTTTATGATATTGAATCCGCAGAGGCGTTCGATCTGCTTCCATCTGTGCATGCGCTCCTGTGATTATGAATCAATAGACAAAATTTTGCGATTAATAAGTGAGTATCAAGTTATATCAGATATTTATAGCATGATCTGACTATATATATGAGAGTAGGTCATTATTAGAGACATTATAGAAAATAGATACCAAGTGTTGTTAAAAGAAACATGGATCTCTCGCATATTTTAGGTCAGGCTACAAATTATTACAAAATAACAAATTGGTTACTTACTAATAAATCTTTTCATGTTTTATAAGATTATACGACATATCGGCAATTTAAAGCCAAAATCAAATAACTGCTACTTTTTCAGTTATTCACTATACCTGGCATTCGACTTTGCATTTAATTCTATCAAAATTTATGTCCAAATATAGTTAATGTTTATATTTAGCATGTACCTATTTAAAACTTAAATAATAGAATACGCTCTAATACATACCACTAACGTAATTAAATTAAGGACTATATTTTCATAGAAAACTTTCCAAATTTTAAATATTTTGGATGTATTTATGTGTGGATGTACTTTATATTTATGTGGGTGCACTGACCTCCTTTAAATATTGATAATTGTGATGACGTCCAGACCCGCACGTGCGTTAGTTCATAATTTAATGAAATAACATTGAATCAAGTGTGAGTTTAAAATGGGTATAAAAGGTTTCATATCAGATTTATAAAATGACCAGTTTGTAAAATTAATTTACAGAAATCTGTAAGTATTTTACATACATACACAATATCTATACATATAAATATCCTGACGCTGTATACCTAACCGGGTAGTCAGATAGGACGGAACGCCAAGCTTCGCGGTTCTTACATACTTCTTTCGCTTCTTCAAATCTCATCATTCTCCTCACATTCCCAAAGTATTTTATATTCCCTGAAATTCAACGTACCGTACGTACGTACCGTGCGTAACTTACGTACGTACTAGACCATTCCTCTCGAGGAATGGTCGAATATAATTTTTAATTTGGCTGTTTTTTAATTCCCCTATAAATATTGAAGTGTCAATTAGTACAAAATATGTGAGTGAGTATAGTACAAAATATCTGTGGGAGATCACTAAAATTACTTTTATCTTACATTTCATTACAACAACTTTATATTTCAAGATACTTTCACTATAATTTTTTGTTTTTTTATCATTCATGTAGTTACAGGTCTTATAATTTTCTCGTATGCATTTTTAGAGTTCCATACTTCGAAAGCACAAATGGAACCCTTATAAAGTCACGATTCTGTCAATCTATAACAGTCGATTTTCTCAGAAACTTTGCAACATATAATATACATTAAAATTTGGCAAGGTAATAGATTTAGGTAACTCAAAATATGTGAGTTACCTAAATGTATTACCTTGCCAAATTTTAATGTATAATGTAACTCAAAATATGTGAGTTACCTAAATGTATTACCTTGCCAAATTTTTATGTATAATGTAACTCAAAATATGTGAGTTACCTAAATGTATTACCTTGCCAAATTTTAATGTATAATGTAACTCAAAATATGTGAGTTACCTAAATCTATTACCTTGCCAAATTTTAATGCATATTATATGTTGCAGTTTCTGAGAAAATCGACAGTTATAGATTGACAGAATCGCGACTTTATAAGGGTTCCATTTGTGCTATTGAAGTATGGAACTCTTAAAATGCATACGACAAAATTGTAAGGCCTGTAACTCTACATGAATGATAAAAAAACAAAAATTACAGTAACTAAATATCTTGAAATATAAAGTTGTTGTAATGAAATGTAAGATAGAAGTAATTTTAGTGATCTACCACAGAATTCAGTATGGCAGCATTGTGAAAGAACATTATGGTGCATTAGAATTGCCCATTCTGACATACAGGGCAAAGCAAAATTACAGCGCAATGGACGAACGAAAGCACTCCACACAGTACAATGTAAAATTACAGTGCACTGCCATCGCCTATTCTGCCACGCAGTACAGTGTTGCTATCTTTACGTTAGAATTAACCAGTACCTGTAACTCTTGCGTGACTTCATTAAGTGCGGTTCGAGCCTCCACTATGGAACGGTCCACGTCATCTATGGACTTGCCGTGCGTCGACACAAATGCGCCCACCAAACTCGAGCGCTTCTTTCGCAGCTTCTCGCACTGGAATAAAGAATATATAAAATGAACATAGGTAACCACTAACCAGAGGTTTAATTTGACCTTGAGTTGTACTTTGGCTTTTTTTAATCGACTTAAAAAAGGAGGTATTTAATTCGTTGGAATATTTTTTTATGTATTTTCCGTGATAATTCTTCGTAGTGAAGTTGTCATTTTATTTAGATTTTCTATTTTTACATTTTTGGGAGTTTTAAAGTACAAAACTGATAGAATATTGTATTTTAAAGTTCTGTATAAGTGAAAAGAATGGAGTAGGTCTAAATAAACATGTGTAGCTGAAGTTCTCGCGCTCTTCCAAGAAGTCCTTTATAACTTAAGTAAAGCCTACTACCACTTCACTGGAGGAGTCTTACGCTAACAAGAAAATACGAATTTACTTCGAACGTGCTTCATGTGTTCGTCATAAATTAAGAATTATAATATATATATATACTAATATACTACGACATGTGCATTGCATTGCCTAATTTCAAGTCTTTAACTCATCAGCGATTCTACTTATTAATACGTGACATTGACAAATGCGCTAATCTGTGCGCCATTTAAGGCATGGCGCACAGATTAGTTTATTAATTAATTATTAATAAGAATTAATTTATTAATAAGAAAGAGAAAAAAAACGCGGGACTTTTTGGCGGGATTTTATGGGGAGCGGTTGGGCATTTATGTTAATTATTTGCAAATTGTTTCTAGTGGATATTGTTATTTAAAATTGGCGTAGTTTTGCGTCCCAAGTGTTTATGCTACTGTGCATTATGTGGAATTATTGAAATAAGTGTTTATTTAGTAGTGCGATGTTGAGATTTTTTTTATTAGCTTAGTCCGCTTCAGTGGATCCTACTAGACAGATTGTCCCGATTTCTAAATCATTATTAAATATTAACATAAATTATATCAAAAAATATTTGTCGCCAGAAACTCCAAGAAATATTAAAATGTAATAGAGGTCGCTCTGTGGTCGAAAATCTACCATAAATATAAACTTTTAATATACCATTAACTCTTGCGACTGTTTCATTCAAGGAGTTACATTACATATGATTACAAACTATTATAAGTTTGACATTGGCAATATGAACGTAAACAATTAACGTTTTATTTAATTTAATGTAATTATTTGTAACACATATTACATGAACATTTTAGCTTTCTCCAGTCCTCCACATAAACTAAGTGTACCAAATTTAACACTGCTCCGTCCGCGCAATTTTTTTAAAAAGGGAACCAGTTTTCGCTTCACGTTAATATACAGATTACGTCGACATTTAAATGAAATGAAGACATGAAGAATATATCTTTTTTTTTCTTTATGGCATGGCGCACAGATTAGCGCATTTGCCAATGTCACGTATTGATAAGTTGAATCGTTAATTGAGTTGCTATCGTAAAACTCCTCCAATAAAGTGATAGTAGGCTTTACTGAAGTTATAAAGGACTTCTTGGAAGAGCGCGAGAACTTCAGCTACACATGTTTATTTAAACCTACTCCATTCTTTTCACTTACACAGAACTTTAAAACACAATATACTATCACTTTTACACTTCAAAATTTTTAAAAACGTAAAAATAAAAAATGTAAAGAAAATAATAACCTCACTTCTCCCGTTCCCGTCAAAAAGTCCAATATATTATTTAATTACTGAAGACGTCGGCTGTTACGGACATAGATCCCTTTGCCTTCCCTCTCAAGGGGGAAATATACAAAAAAAAGGAGAAAAACCCTGCAGTGGGAGCACGCACCGCGTCCCTTGCCACTTGCAGCTGCGCGTCGGCCTGCTGCTTTTTGCGCAGGTAGGCGCGGTTCTCCACTTCGTGCGTCAGCTGCAGCCACTGCTGGAGGCCGGCCGGCGGCGCCCAGCACCGGTCCTCCAGCTCGCCCTCGGCGCGCCGCAGCTCCCCGCGCAGCATCTGGCGTTCACAACCACCCAACGGAATACATCTATTTGTGTACAATACAGGGGGTTATTCACAAACGTCGGAAACTTTCCGTGGCGGAAAGGCCGATCGTCGAACAGTATAAATTCAATCCGACGGCTTGGATTTGTGAATACGAATATATATATGATATACAAGGTTGATTTAAAAAATACTAATAACCTAGTATTTTGTACTAAACATTATCCCCAATAACTTTTGTTTTACAACTTTAAAAAATTCATGTTTTTTCTTTAATACAAAAATAAAAATACATTAAATGTTTCTGAAAAGGGCACCTACTCTACCCAGTCGTAAAAAGGAGCACGCACAGCCCGGCGCTGAGGCCCTAAAATTGGAAATACGTACAGTCATTACGTTTCAGACAGTACAACAAAACTTAACAAATATTTTTTGAGGAATGTATTGAGTTTTGAAAAAGTCGTAGAACAAAAGTTGTTAGGTATGTTGACAAGAATTTTGCACTAAGAGGTTATTAGTATTTTTAAATTAACCCTGTATATATTATATAAATAAAATACGATATTGGATTTGTGAATCGCGTATAGACAAAATCATCGAAAAGTTTCCTGTTGGATACTGAAAGTTGTGTTTCCGACGTTTGTGAATAATTAATGTGAAAGGTCGAAATTCGACCGTAAACATAAACTTACAATATAAACTCTTTGGCGACAATGTCTACTCTGTGCGACTGTTTGATCCGAGGAGATTACGTATATGTGATTACAAACTATTATGAGTTTGAAATTGACAGTCTTTTTGTCTGTCTGTCAGTCTGTCTTAGGCAGTATGAACGTAAACAATGAGTGATTTATTTTAATGTATTTCTAATACATATTACATAAAAATGTTAGCTTTCTCCAATCCTTCTCCATATAAACTTTAAGTGTACCAAATTTTATACTCCTCCGTCCGCGCAATTTTCTTAAAAAGGGAACCAGTTTTCGCTTCACGTTATATATGTGTATTACATAAGTATAGTAGGCATTAATATTCATTAGATACTAATGACCAGTTGCGGTTTCGTCCGGGTGCGATGTTGAATGTTTGCAACACACCCAATTTTTAAAATATCTAAAATTAACGCGATTAGTTGCATCGGCCATGGTCTCATGGAATTTTGCTGGTTCGCTTGACACCACGCCCGATGCAACTCGATCGAAACATCAAGACAAAATAAAAGGTAATAACGGTAATTTTCGCGTTTTAGGTATTTTATAATGCAACGCGAAAGTTTAAAAGTTCATATACCTACCAAACCTTTTTGTATGAAATTTTCATATCAAAATATCATCCGAATTTCCGACTTTTCTGTGGATTTTCCAAAAATTTTCTTTCTAATAAAAAGAAATCAGGCAAATCGGTCGAACCATACTCTGTTGAAGTGATGCTGCGTCATACATGTAGCAATTGATTTTTTTTTATATAGAAGGTCGCTCGGTGGTCGAAATTCGACCGTAAAACTAATCTAAACTTATACTCTTTGGCGACAATGGCGACTGCCATATTCGCGTAACGAAGTATAGCGAATGTGGTGTCACTATGTACATAATACTAAATAGTCATTCTGCTCTAAATACTCGTTGGTTCGTTGCTCGTTGAATTATAGCTGATTCGATTTAGGTCTAACTCTTTAATAATTTTACCAATATTTTTTATTTTAAGTTATCCATTTCTTTTTTTATCGATCGACATATAAGTGAAAGCTTTACGATGTCAATTTTATAGCCTAAAATAACTTAAAATATACTTGTTTTATTAAAAACTAGCAATCTGCCCCGGCATCACCCCTGTGGGATACTGAACGTCACATCGTGACGCAATTTTTGCCATTTCTTTTATATAGATTTTCATACAAAGATACCATCCAAATTTTCCACATTTCCGTGGATTTCCTGTGGATTTTACAAAAATTTTCTTGCATACGAACCTTGTCCTGACAATCACAAACAACAAAAAAGAAATCAGTCAAATATGTTGAACCACAGTACAAGTAGTTGAACCGTTCTCTAGTTATGCTCCGTTATACATGTGGCAATTGATTTTTATTTATATAGATAGATTTATTCATGAAGGTAATAAATAATCAAAATAAAGCATTGCTATTATACTTTGTAATGACAAGTATTCTAATTGTTTACCTCAATTTCAGCTTTAAGCTGTGACACTTCCAAATCAGATGAGGCAGAGTTCAATAAAGGCATATCACCTGCTTCCCTCAATTTTTTTTCTAAATTCTTTTTCTCTGTGGCAACATTTTCCTGTAATAAAACAGAAGAAACATACTAGTTATTTTTGCAACAGTTGTTTAAAGTGAAGACGAGTTCCATAACAGTGTTACATGAGCGTTTTAATACATAATTAATAACAGTTACATACATGACTTTACCTATTATTTCTGCTATTTATTATTTATTATAACAATTATTTACATTTTGAATAAGACAATTAGTGAAACTGCGCATGCGTTAGCATTTTTTAATGTTCTTTTTTTAAATACATCGACGAATTGCAGCCGAACCGAGATGATATTCAAACAAATCATTATAAAATTGTTTTGAGTTGTATAATGAAATTCAATACAACATTATTACACTGCAAAAGATACGATAACAGTTAGTATGACACTGGTTGATCTAATAATGCAGGTCATAAGGTACGGTTTCTGTTCCCATCTGCCCACATGAATCGAACTCACACTTGACTGTTTTTTCTGTAAATTAAGGCATAAAGACGGAAAAATGGAACCAATAACAGGTTGCTATAACATCGCCAATACAAGTTCCTTATAACAACCTCTACTCCTTGGCTGTATTTTATATAACCATGACAAAATAAGCAATCTATCTTTTTCTCTCACACCAGCACAGAGATACATGGAATACGTTATAATTCAGAAACATACATATGTACTTTCAGAGTTAACTGCTATTAATGTACAAACTCTAATTGACTTCAATTGCCTCCCAGTACGGGGACTTCATAATAGTACTGTAGATGATACGATCCCTAGACGATTCCTTCATTGTTTAAATCCTATTATGACTATAGTCCAACTTTTAGTTAGACAGAGTAATTTGACGTTTCCAAGGCAACCCGCTTTTGCAATTTTTTAAATAGATGTCCCCTTAAGTCGACTTCAGTCTGTAGCGGTTCCCTAGCGTCGCTATCCGAACTCCTTTTTGGATAATTTCTTTCACAAGATAGTGGTAGCGTCAAAAATGTATGAATATTTGTAGCAATAAAGTGGGTAAAATATTAAAAAGAGGAAAAATAAAATATCATGTCTATTTACTCGAATTACTTAATCTAATATATAAAAGTCAATGTTTGTTTGTTCGTATTTTATGGGCTGTCATATCATTCATCCGATTGCAATGAAAGTTATGGAGATAGCTTGAATCCTGGGGAAGGATATAGGCTACTTCAAAAATAAAAAATGCGGACAAAGTCGCGGGCTTCAGTTAGTATATTATAAAAAGGCAATATTACAAGGCCATGTCAGAAGCAAATTAAATGAATTAAATGTTGGACTAGTCGATCAACTTAGTTATAATAATAATAATAATATACTCAGACATAGCACACAGCGTCATCTAGTTCCAAAGTAAGCAGGACAGCGCTTGTGTTATGGGTACTAGACAACTGATATACTACTTATATACTTTTCTTTTGTAAATAAATACATATTATACATAAACACTCGAGGCGGGTATCGAACCCGCAACCCCCGTTTACTTTCCGACGCGCTAAGCCTGAATTATTGCCTAAGCTAAGCCTAAGTTATTGGCAGCTTCCCCAGGTTCGTTATATGGTACCCATAGAACAAGCCAAGTGTGGTTAGTTTGAGGTCACAAAAATTGTGCAATTGTTTGGTTTATTAATTATTCATAATATGTATAACTGTACTAAAAACTAAATATTCGGTAGCGCTATATAGTAACAAGGAATAGCCACAACTAGCTACAGTAGTAGCTACGCCGTTGTTGTCATACCTGTTCCAGACGCGCTTTCTCCAGCTCCTTCTGCATTTCATCCAGAGCTAGTTCCGCGCGCCGCAGCTGTTCCATGTCCCGCATCATTCGCTGCACTTGGGTGCGGCTGGCGCGGCCCGCTCGCAGCGCTGCCCACCCCCCTACTGCCGCGCCCACCATCAGCGACGCTAGTAACCAGTCTTTCCACCGGCTGCCTTCTATCCATAACACGATATATCGTCAACAAATTATATACTTAAATCTAAATACGAATTTCAAGAGACACGTATTTCAGTGTCAGATATAAACGCTAAACTTTGCAATGAATCTGAATCTAGGCACGATACACGTCGCAGAAGCAAAGATTAGGTGTTAGCGCGACGTATCATTCGATGCGATTAAAATTTTATCATTTGGATTACTGAGTTATTTGGGATTTAAAGATTAAAATCTTCTGAACAAAAAGATTTACGAGTATAAATCTATTTTCCTTCAACAGACTGAATATGCGCATTTTTAATTGACTATACTAGTGCATAACGGCATTTTGCACGCCCTTCAGATTCGCCCTACAATTTGGCGCGATTTATATGTGTTAAAAAAACAGGCTAAATGCAGTCGTATTTGAGCAATTAGTGCTCCGTATTCCAATTGCCAACCGCTAAACACAGTTGTTGTAAAGAAATAAAATTGCGACTCAATTTTTTGTTATTTTGATTTATTAATCATATCCATGCTAAAATAAAATTGACGACCTCGATGGCGCAGTAGTTTAGTAACGCATCCAAGCGCGAAAGTTTACGAGTTCGATTCCAGTCGGGTCTATTTATGAAATATTTTTTTCTAATTTCTAGTCTGGTTGTTCTGGAAGACGACCCAAGTAGTCGTGGTCTGGTTCTCATACCACAGAGAATACCATACTCTATGAGACCAGATAGATAATAATCGGTGTGAATGAGAATTGGCGGTATAGATACAGAAACACTTTTTAAGTTAATATCAAAACAGGAACAAATCTAGCAACTTTTTTTTGTAGTGATAATAAACAAAAATTTTCTGGCGCATTAAAAAAAACGGATTAACGAAATTCTAAATGAATATATTGTTCCTTGCACGTGTCGATATGTGAGTCAATAAAATATATCTATCAAATTTCAATTCGTAAATACTTCCCATAGTTTCTGACAAAATCGACTGCACCACAGACGGACAGACACATAAGTGATATTAAAAAGATTCCATTTTAGATGCCTTTTAAAGTAAGAAACGCCAAAAAGCATTTAAAAACCTACGACAACATTCTGTTTATTACCGAAAGTTTATTTTCAAAATACATACACACATTTCGTAGTTTATGTAATAAAATAAGTCAGTTATTTAAAACATTTTCCTGTTATGCTACATAAAGTAAACTGTCTAACAATTTATATTCATTTATGAGTTGATAATACTTATAAATAATAATTATAATTATTATTATATACACTTGGAAATGCGCATAATACTTTAATATAACAGTAAAATGAAAATGAAACGAGACAAAGCAAGAACAAAACAAAAAAAATATAATAATGTATCTAGCGAATTTTGGAAATTTACAATTCTTAAATTTCTAACATAACATTAACATAAATAACGCAAAAATAATCACCATCATCACTTAAATCCACATATCGTCCACTGAACAATAAATAAATGCAATAACAAACTCCTAAAACGAACCAAATATTGAACATTTATAACATTATCACTACATTAAATTAATACCCGGGACGTCCCGATATTATACTGAGATTAGATCTCGAAACGTAATATTAAAAAACTAGTATAAGACCGATTCACAGCGACCGCAAAGTAACAAAATCAGGTTTGAATGAAGCTAAATCACACTCGTGTGTCATGATGTAATTGTAGAGTTACCACAACATAACAATTTGCAGGACTTTATCGAATTAGACTTATTAGATGTTTATAGCTAATAGTTCATGTCCATCTCCGTGATTACATAATATACCGATAACATTATTAAGAAATTGGATACTTGGAAAACAAACGCCACATTTTAGTGTAAATATTATAAAACGAAAGAAAGGCGAAAGAAGTATGTAAGGACCGCTAAGCTCGGTCAGCTCAGTCCTTTCTGATGTAAGTTTATGTACTTATTATAAAACAAAGCCGCAATCCGCATTTGGCAACTTTCAGTGAAATTCAGTGTGCTTTTAATGAAATTTATCAAATGAATACAAAAATGAAAAGCAAGTTTCTTATTTCCATAGCTCGTTATAGTATTGTGACTGTTGTCTAATATTAGAAATAGCATGGTAACCCTACTAAATGGAGTGTAATAACGAGTTACAAGTACTAATAACTTAGGAGCAGATAACACTGCACTAACAATAGAGACGATTCAATAAAGAGATTAAAAAAAACATAATTTTATACTACAGTAGAGATGAAAAACAAATATTATAAAAATGATGTTAGATTTGAATTTCTTCAAATAGAAATGATAGTTTTGTTCTATTGTTTGCAATAGCATAATAATATATTAATCGGATTATAAAATAATAACGTAATCTAGTATATAAAAATCAATGTTTGTTTGTTTGTTCGTATTTTATGGGCTGCCATATCGTTGATCCGATTGCGATGAAATTTGGTATGGAGATAGATTAAACCCCGGACAAAGGTTATTTTAAAAATAAAAACGCGGACGAAGTCGTGGGCATCAGATAGTAATATATATAATAGGGCTACACATTTAAAATAATTATAAGAAAACAAAAAGACAGACGAGTTAAAGAAAAATATTCTGCGTGATTAACTATCTTCAAACACCCATGGAATTGTAAGGACTGGTTCGCAATAAAGGTTACGAAAACAAAATTATGTAACTATTATGAAATTGAAAAACTGTAAATAAACACCCATAAATGCTAGATTTTCGAAATTAGTTACTTATCTTCACGCCATTTTTCATTCAGGATAGGCCGAGCACTAAGGCTCAATAAAATTGTACACTGATGCTATTTTTAACACTAAGTATTTGGTTACAGTTATAAAGCGGTTCCATAAATATAATACATGCTGCTAGCCCGACGCCTTTGTATCCCTAACGCTGTAGTCAGTATATAAGTTCCTTATAATAAGCCTTATGTCAAGTTTTACGATCTGCGTGAGAAGATAGACAAGTCAAATAAGCCAGTATGTAAGCTTGTAATATATTACGCGTAATGGACATGTAATGATGTATTGTGCGAGGTCTAGTTTGTCAAGGCCTTATCTATATAGCTATCAAGTAAACTAGTTTTATATACTATGATAATACTATAATAATATTATGAAAATGTAAAAGGTACTTTCAACTGTTGTATGAGCGTACCCTAACAACTATAAGTACTTCTAACAATAGAGACGAGTTAAGGTCGATTGTTGAATAACAAACAAGTGGATATTTTTTTTACGAGTTCATCAATGATAATGACTGTTTCACGGACTCTAGGCTTGCATATTTTCAATTGTATTAAAAAGCTGATGATTATTGCGCGATATGAGTTTGATTAGAAGATGTCCTATCCAATCACAATATTTATATTTGAAAACAGTATTCTAAAATATTCAACTTTAAACACTATGAAAGTTTCATAGAATATACATTAAAAGAGTGCTTAATGTATATTTTAGTAACGTAAATTTCTTTTACCTACTCCGTTAAAGATAAATATATGTATGGATATGTATGTATGTAAGTTTCTTCAAAAGCTACCACGTTAATGTATGGTATACACAACCATAAATAGTACATATATTATACATGTCTTCATGCTGTATCGCTAAAGGAATAGTCAGAGAGGACGGAGCGCCAAGCGTCGCCGTCCATACATACTTCTTTCGCTACGATAAATATTATTTTCTGTAAAATGGATTTAAAACATGATAACTCCTAGAAAATGTTTCTTAGTTATTTTTCTTGATAATTTATGAAAGGTTAACATGACCACAAAAAGTAAGTCAATAAAAAACAGTGTTCTTTTTATAAAAGAGGGGGCAAACGAGCAAGCGGGTCACCTGATGGAGAGTGATCAACGCTGCTCATGGTCACCCGCAACGTCCGGGAAATCACGGATACGTTGCCGGCCTTTAGGGAAATAGGGAAAGGAGGGGGAGGGGGAGATAGGCCACCGGCACTGTCACTCACCGAACGAAACCCAACAGCTACAGATGCTGTTATTTCACGCCGATATTGTGAGAGGGGTGGTTTTTCACCGCGCGAGCCTGCCAATTCGTGCTGCAATGCAGCTTGGCTCTACTACTCTTATTGAATCTTAACACTTTCCGATATCATATTAATCCCAATATAATACATACATAGACAAGAGGTGTAAATATGACATGGACAGTTGTGGTGTCGGTTGTTGGTGTTTCAGTGACATGGAGCCACAGTTAAAAAACGTCAAACTTACACCCATAAAATTCCTTTCAGATGGTCTGCGGCAAAAAAAAATTTGCCAGCCGCTTATCTGCTCGCGTAGATTTATTACAAGATATCGATATACGTGAAAGTTAAACAATCTGTCATTTCATGGTTGCGTTTTGCCATAAATAAGCACGAAATTAACTGCTAGACGTAATATCGAAGTGGGATTTTGTTGCGCATTGATGCTCAGTTCATCCCCAATGAGAAATTGGGTGTGAAGTTATGAATGTGTCTAAAATAAAAGTAGTTCTACTCAACACATAATAATAGTAATCATTACGATGCGAATAAAATATTTCGTAAATGGTATTTAAATTATAAGGAAAAACCATAGTTCATAAAGCATACATTATTTCAAAGTTTTTATATCTGCGCCTACGCTACTCGTCATCTCCAGTCAACATTACATTGAGTCATTACAATATTTCTTTAAGCGTAAAAAATAACTTCAAAGATATTTCAAACAAGTCTTTAATTTTTTATTTAGTTTTGAATATTCGCTAACGTTGACACGCTAACGCGGTAAGCACATTAGGTGTTAGTTATGAAGTGTAACAATTTGAACTGTGAATCATTCCTTCGCCAATTTATGTCTGATACCACGTGCATATATGTAAGTATTAAACTACAGAATTATTACAATTTTTACACGTTAACCTTTTTTTTTAATTTTCTGAAAAATGTTACTTCTTCGTTAGAATAAATATAACTTTTTGTTCAGATCTGAAAAACAGCACAAAAGGGATTGTAATATTATATTGAAATGAACAGGATTTGCATTTAGTTGCATTTTTAAAGGGGTAATGGGTAACAAACTTTGAGTGACAAGTGATATTTTAGAGACATTTTGGATAAACGTTTATAATTTTAAACGTGATGAAGGCTATAAGGTACCTGGATAAAGGTCTTAAATTAATGAACATATGCCCCTCAATCGAATTTTTAATGAGCACTTAGTGCCCTTATCATTTTGGTAATTCAGATAGGAAATGTGTAAACGTTAAAATAAATGGTTACATAATTCTACATCACAATATCATTATGCAGTAAATTAAACGAAATTTAAAAAAATTGCGGTATAGCGTCTCTATCAACGGATGTGTTCAATTACATACATAAGTATTTGTATCGTATTTATGAAGTCATTTTTGTACTTGAGTTTTGATTAATAAAGGATAATCATTTTGTAGTTTTTAGTGTATTTATTTTGAGGTCGGTTTAATTTTTTTCTTATAAAGTATAAAGTTAGATATATTAATCTATCCCTTTTGAGTGGTCTCGTTCTCGTATATCAGAGGGGGCAAACGAGCAAGCATGTCACCTGATGGAAATATAGTATATACTGTTGAGGAGATCAGATACCAATGATATTAAAATGTGACCATCTTGGAACTATACTCAACCTCGTCCTTTTTTTTAGTCGGTAAAAAAAACCACAGATTAACTGTATTTTTTTTGGTCTTCATTTAAACGTATATATAATTATCTTTAGTTATTTTAGGCTGTAGGGTTTCCAGAATAAATAAAATAAAAAAACAGAAGTGTGGACAAATATTTAAATTACATTAAAAATATAACTTTTCAATTCAAGCAGTAAATTGCCTTTGTCACTCTTAGCGCTGGCTCTTAGCGAACTACGAGTTTTTGACGTCATAATTCGAATGGCGTCGTCTGCATCTATCTTATCTGGAGTCTGGTCTACAGTTCGGACTTTTAAAAGAAAATGTTTCCTATGTTTTCTCCGTTAAATTACCATATTTTTTTATAATTATGTTACGATTTCTTAAATATTTTAATCTAAGTAATAAAAACATACTATACTATAGTTTCAAGAATAGTTAACAAGTCTATTGTTAAGACTAACGTGTTTTTATTAACTAGATAAATAGTATATTGTTTCAATACGTACTAGTATAGGTCATTATCTTTATGCGATTGAATTATAAATTATGTCAAATGAAACAAAAAATACATTCTCTGATATATGGCCAATTTGATAAATATTATATAAAAGAAGATAGCGTGAGATATATGTATATACTGTGTATATAACATAAAAATCATTGTATATAAACAAGTATAATAATAATACTAAAATTATTTTCATCCTGTAATTATAAAGTTTTTACTGAAGTTACATGTGTATTTTAAAACAATGTAAGATCAAGCATTTACTTCATGATTATCGCGAATTCAATCTGATAAGGCTAATTATTTTTTTACAACTACAGTAATACAAAAAAAGAAGTTCTTTAGTTTTAGCAACATACAATTTCTATATAAAACGCTGGATTCTACTGAAACTACAATTCTATTTCACTGAATATCCTTCTGAAAAGTTGAGACACTATGGACACATTCGCGTAGAAAAAAGGTGTCAGTTGTAGGCTCACGGTAAATAACTCACAAGACTACACAAGTTGCGAACCGGTACAATATTGAAGATTAAGCATGTTAAATACTGAATACAATAGTTAAGTACTGAAAATTGGATTACTATGCAGGCAGATATAAGCAGGCAATTTTCAGTATTAAAATTGCAAAATTCTGTGTGGCAACTCATTAATTCAAGCGCATGTCGCAAAATTGTACCATAGCAAAGCAAAATGTTACGCGCCGAGTGCGTACAAAGCACGTACCACCCAAATCCCGAGCGCGCTGGTATTCAGCTCAGGCAACGTACTGTGCGTTGAAATAAGTTATGCGCCAATAGATTTCGAATAAGTGAGCCGACACATCCGGCACAGTGAACGGAGTTGGCGCAATTGCGAGACGCGGGACGTAACGCAGTGTTACCATGTCTATCGGAAACTATATCGGTGATTACTCATAATATTAAGCATGAGTTTGCAACAACTGCTTGCGACCATTCCCTGCGCGAGTCGATGCTGCTATAATAGTGAATCGCGGTGTCTGTTAAGTGTTTTCTTTATGAATGTGCAAATAATCCATATACTTTTATGTATACACAAAATAATAATAATCTTTACTATAGGGTACAATTAATTTTTGTAACATCATAATCCCAATTCAGAAATAAAAGCTATAATAAAATATTATTGTATAATTATCTCAATTAAAATGTAATGCATAAAACGGAAGTTCTATATTTTAATTATCTGTTACCGGACATTGAACAAACGAACATTTATATTTTTGTTTATAAAGATATTAGTACATACAAAACACGCAATTTGATATTCGATTCGATATTCGAATGCAATGTGTCAAAATTTCAAGTCAACCGGCCACTATTTTTGAGTTCCATGATCACAAACATACGGAATTTGAATTTTTATTTAAATCTATAGTAGAGGTATACTCATTTTTGTATACTTGAATAAAAACATTGTCTCCTAGTAAACGCAATCTATCATTAATACGTAAAATAAAATAAGGAAAATATTACTCACCTTTAGGAGGACCAAATAACACTACGTCCATAGCTTTTAGGGCAAGTTTCTGTTTGTGTATAGGGTCTTTTATTCCAAGTACATTGCTCAGGTACTGCATGTTGTTTACTGCCAACCTATAACAAATTGATTTTGATGAAAAATCAAATTAAATAATTAAAAAAATAACTTTCATGCTGATCTGCAAGAAAAAGAAAAAATAGAGCCTATATAGAGAAAACAGTACCAGCTGCTTAGCTTGACGCTCAGGTCATAAAATTCGACCAAAGGATAGGGTTTAGGGATAAGGATATAGACGATGAGCTAGCCACCCAGCACTATATGGTTCTCTTTTACCACCTGTAAGCACCAAATGGGTTCCAAGTAATAGATATTTTGTTGCATCTTAATAATGGGTGTATTACATAAAGATAAAGCCGTATATTTGCCACTTTGTAACATAGAGTAACATATGGCACTTAAAAGTTACGGTAACGTAGAAATAACACAAAAGTAACGTGTAATGTTAATAAGGCTGAGTATAATCGGTACTTTTTCGTGAAAGTTTAAGTCATACGATGTACTTGGATCACTTACTTCAATCTGAAATTTATAATTACTAATATTGTTCGCCAATTGTGATAAATCTAATTAAGGTAACTCCATTACAATTTACCACGTACTTCGTTTTTAATAACCAGTCAACATTTGAGCCATTTTTTCTCAAAAAGTGGCAAAATCTACAGCCTTACCCATATGTAAATTATCTATCTAGTGTGTTCATAAGTTTAGAGCTTCAATCATAAATAAAAAACTAGATACACAATCAACGCTCCGAAAATGGCCGAACCAAATGTGCACTCAATTGAGTATTTGAGTGCAATTCTGTTTTAGTAATATTCGAAAACGCTAACAGCGAACATGTCAGTGCTCCTTCAAACTTGCAAAAATAACACATCTAGAACGCTAAAAAAGACAGAGATTTTTACTTTCGGTTACTAAATTAAATAATATTATTTACCTGTTCATTATTTCGTTATAGTAATAAAGTTATAATAGCTCTTTTTTATTAAATACTTAATTATATATTGAAATTTTGCGTGAAGATTGTCTCATACTTGTCACTTTCACATAACAAATCAAAATTAATTAAGTAGTAACACAAATAGATTATATGAATTATAGTTTACGCGCGAGACGTAAGATTACATGTGAAACATTTTTTTTACAAACTTCGTTTCTATGTTATGCAAGAATCGCAAGAATCGTTTACGAGCTTTTATAACCTTATGGTTTGAGAGTAAGGTTTACTTTAGATTAATACAATATTACCGATAGTATTATACGATATTAAAAATATATACGTCAATTCGGACAATAATTTGTTTAGATTTTATAAGAGATTGTGAATCTAGTTCTTTATTTGTGATCGAAAGTTTAGAGACGAATTTCTATAAATAATTTAAAAATATAGTGATACTGGCAGCCTATTTATAATTTTTTAAATTTCGAATGTTAAGAATAAAAAAAAATATAAATTTCAAGAAGTTTTTGGCGGGATTTTATGCGGAGCGGTTGGAAGACCGTGTAAGATGTGGCCGCCCGCGGTCTATAAGGACACCCACCAACATCAGTGATAAGAGAGTCAATTCGTCGAAACCCTTGTCGGATTCAAAAGAAATTAGCTTTTCAGACCAATATTTCTCGAATATCGGTGATCAGAATACTTAGATATGATCTAAAAAAGTAAAGGTCTATAGTAGAAGAAAAGTACATTATTTAAACGAGCGTCTTCGTAAATTGCGACTGGAACGATGTCGGAACCTTTTGAAGAGACACAAACCGAAAAATATCCTGTTCACCGATGAGAAGATCTTCACGATGGAAGAAAAGTTTAACCGGCAGAACAATAAGGTTTACGCCAGAAGTTCGAAGGAAGTCCAGCCTTCTGTACGCAATGTCCAGCGCATTCATCATCCGTCAAGTGTAATGGTTTGGTGAGGTGTTTCCTACGAGGGGGTCAGTTCTCTTTATTTTTGCCAGCAAGATGTCAAAGTGAGGCACAAAATTACCAAAATGACACAGAAGCGGTGGTTAAACCATTAAGTGATACGCTATACGCCGGAAAATACTGGGTTTTCCCGCAGAACTTAACACCCTGCCATAAATCTAACTCTACCCAACGTTGGCTGGACATCAATTTGCCAGGCTTCATTCGGAGCGAAGAGTGGCCGTCGTCGAGCCCTAACTTGTCTCCTTTGACATACAGAAAGTTTCAGCCAAACCTGGATTCTCTCAAGCGAGTCCTATCAAGAAATCAAAACGGATTCCCATTGAAAAGATTTGTCCCGCTATAGATGAATGGCCCACATAACATTGAAAAGAAGGGCGGCCATTTTGAATGGCTTACTTTTATATTTAAATCTAGATGTCATTAGTTATCATTCATGTAAACAATAAAAGAATATTTAACATTACTCCAAAAATATTTTAGTTTTACTTTGTTTCAAGACTTATGAACACACGAGATATTGTTTTTTTCTCTCCAAGACTAGCATTGGAACACCAAACATTGTAAAATAATTGGATAAGTAGGTACTAGGTAAATAAGTAAAATAAATTTATTATTATTATTTGTTAGCCTTATTACTTCACTATTTCTCTGCAAAAATTTTTCAAGCGTTATGAAATAAAGAAAATAAAAAAAAGTTTTAACCCACTGACAGATTTAAAATTTTTATGAGAATAAGTCATGAATGATGTTCATAATAGTAGCAAATAAACAAAATCTTATGTTAATATATTGCTATGAATGAAAATGTAGAATGGTCCCCTATTGTTATAGTTACTAATATTGTTACTGTTTACTTATAACTAATTGACGGAACTAACACTTCACTCTCACTGCCTAATGTGTATTTCTGGAGTTTAGTTTTGGACGCTAATAAAGTAGAAAAGTAGTTACACGTCGCTTTGTACTTAAGGACATGATTACGTGAATACATACATACATTTTAAGTTAGATAGATAGTTAGATATAGTTAATTGTACTGTTTATTAAACAAAATTGAGATAAATAAAAGAAGGAAACAATTCATTCGTTGACCAATAATCCACCGTTGATTTGATTGGTTCGACAAGTCATACACTCAACAGTACTAGGTGGAAATAAGTCTTTGAAATTAAACTCATTGCAAAATTTACCTTGGTAATGTGGCTCCAGTAACCTTGTGTTGTAAGAAAAGCGTCTTATATTGGGGTAGATCCACTGAGTGTGTCAACCATTCTGCTGTTTGTTCTACGGTCCAATTATGAACCTAGAACAAAAAATCTATTGAGTTTGTATAGTGAGGTTGTCCACTGCAAATGCTAAACAAAATCCGACTTTTCCTTGACTTTCCCTGACCATTTTACTAATTTTCCTTGACGAACCATGTTCATTTTAAAACAAAACTTTCTTAATTTAAAAAAAAATTAATTAACTAAAGAATTATTTCATAATCTTCATACAATTTTTTTATTTTTAGCAATGAGTGCAAATACTTTATAGTCTAGAATTCTTGATTAAGGATTAAAGACTAGAGCCTAAAATAAATCTGTGCCTCCTGTGACGAGTCATTTAAGTCGAGTTGTACCCTTTTTGTGATTTTTACATAGAAATTATCAGAAAAAAAATAGGATTTTTTGGTCTAACTCACGTTCTTTTATCTATAATAGTTTCGGAGATAATTTTGTGCAAAGTGATATAACTGGCAGGATTTTTGCAAAAATATCGTGAATATAGATATATTTCAAGTTATAACCTCTATAAGTAATTGCTATACACATTATATTTCGCGCTTCGTGGTATAAGTGCGATTATATTAATTTTCACATTTTATTTTTCCATATATTTATTGTGAAAATTGATATAATTAGAATTATATCACTATGAACCGATTTTCTCAATACTGATTAGGGTACAATTCAACATGTACCTACTAATCCTAATCTAAATTTATGCCTTATTTGTGATCAGTATTGTGTATACATCTCGACTTACATCATTCTGTACAAATCAACTTTTATGTGTGTGTAACGAATGTAAATCGAATTGTATCTAAAACTCAAATCAAATCTAAATAAAAAAATCTATGATCTATGTGCTAAATGATAGAAGTGCGTACATAATGAGGGTGGCGGGGGCACGTGGGGCTGGTATGCGCGGGAGTCCTCCGCCTCCCTCCTTAGTGTCACTGCGGCCTTGAAGGAATGTACTCACGTCCGAATTCGCTATGGATCAACACGTAAGTTGATAGTTGATTACACTTATTGGTAAGTAATTATTGACTATTTGATAAAATAAGCTCGACTCGATTATCTGGACCTCAGTTATACGGATTCATTCAATTATCCGGACTTTCGATTAACCGAATGTTTTGTGACAACAGTTATTAGTCTGGTTAATCGAGTCTCTACTGTAGTCGAATTGAAACAGGTAGGTGTGCCTTCTTACAGACGTTTATTTTTCTTTCAGTTATCGATTCCGAAATCTTCAATTGCTAAAATTATGGATTTAGCCACTAGTCACATGGAAAACATGAGTTCACAAGACCATATTGAAGCTGAAATTGAACGAACAGAACAAAATAATAATACCAATGAAAACTGCTACGGATATCACGTAAGAGAACCTTTTGAAGGATCGCTGCCAGAAAAACCTATCAAAAGTCCAGTCCCTACTATCCAGGAACACCAGAATTCAGAAGAACCTTCAAAGAATTTAACAGAAATGGTTATTGGCAATAATAAGACGAATGAAACAAATGAAAATGCTTTCAAAAACCTATTAGATGATTTGAACCTTACAGATTCATCCAACGACTCATCATCTAGCAGTGATGATTATATTGCCGCTACTGATGAATCTTCCTCATCCACTGATAATGAAAGAATTCTGGCTAAAAAGAGAAGAACGGCTACATCAGTGAAGAATAATAATATTAATATTGTTCCTGAAACACCGTCGCCAATTAATGCGCACATCAGAGAATGCTCCTCCTGGTTGCTCTGGTTACAACAATGTTGATGCTGGGTGCTAAACTATCCAATTACAATCTATTGAACATAAATTTCTCGTACCCGGTCATACACATATGGAGGCTGACACCGACCATGCGTTAATTGAGCGTAAGAAGAAGCCCACGAGTATGGATATTCACTTGCCAAGAGATTGGTACCAACTAGTGCGTGGAGCTTCAAACAAAACAGCAAAGTTTACTGTTATCGGAATGACTTGTGACATGTTTTATGATTCTAAGAGAAACCAATACAGGCAATAAAAAGTTTGTGGTATGACGTTCGATCTGTTTTGTATAACAAAGAAAATATTCCCCGTTTTTCTTTCAAAAACGAATTCAAGGATGTTGAATATATGACAATGGATTGTTCGAAACGAGGTAAAGCCTACGATATGGTTACAATAAATACGGTACCGAAAGCCTACCACTCCAAGATTGCTATTTCAACCGAAAAGAACAAATATCTGTTAAATAGGCTGTGCTTTATTCATGAGAGCGCTCATGAGTTTTACAGAAGTTTGAGCCGCAAGAATGATGTCAGACACTCTTCCAAATAATGATGATGATTCTGATGATGAGTAATTTTCAAACTACATTTAAGTTTGAAGACATATTAGGATTTTGTTATTTTTATTTCTTTGTTAAGAGGTTAGTATACCTACTGATCGGTTTATTTTTTAAAGGTTTCATATTGATTTAAGTACCAACATACTTCTTTTGTTCTCTTTATTCATTTACCTATAGGATAGGTTAACAGCTGTGCTATGTAAATTTTAACATGTTCGTATTTTGTTAAGTTTGTTATTTTTTTAGATTTTTTAAGATTCAGACAATGGTTGTGATACTATGTTTTGTACTGAGTAAGTTTACATGGCTTATTGTGATACCCGCGTAAGATTGATCTATGCCATTTCTTCCTATTTAAGTTAAAATCTACTTGCCTATTTATCTCACTTTTGTGAAACTATATTAGTTCCTTTTGAGAATAGTTAAGTTACATTCATATTCTAAAATTATGATGATAAGATCTCAATTTACCTCTAAAATTATGATGACAAGATCTCAATTTACCTAACTTAAGAATTTTGATAAAACTATGCCTTATTTTTAAGTGAATTATTGATTTTGAAGAAGTTTAATAAACGTTGATTATTTTTCTAAAACTTGTATTTATTTACACAATAAGTATACATTTTAGTGAGGGGTATAACTTGAATTGTATTATTTAACACATATTTCAAAAGACCAATATTTTAACAAACTGATACAATTCAGCTAAATTATGAAAATAGGGGACTGAAAAGTAAAAAAATCGCATCCTTGGGGTAGTATTATTATCATTTGTTTGAGCAACATTGCGCTAGGAACATATTCTAAGGAATTATTAGATATTTTTACTTGATGTATAGCCATTTACACGAAGACAACTTATAGGTGCAACGTAATTTAACTGTACTTATATCATTTATCACGTAATTTTAGCAAGTATTAGAAATAAAGAAAGCTACAACTCACGGGTTTTTCAAGAATTACTTTAAAACTATAATATTTACCACAAAAATTTAGATGCATAGTGAAAGTGAATGTTATTATCTACAAAAGAAGGTACTTAAGTTTAACCTATCCCACTTAGATCGCGAACTAGAATTTTATAAATCTTGTTTTTGTGCTCCTGTAAAGTGTTGATTTTTTACTTGTATCACTTGTCACAGGAGGCACAGAAATATACTATCTTATGTTTTACAATACTGGGAAAATGTGTGGAGCCAATAGGGTATAATCTCATATTTCCTTGACTCTCCAAGATTATCACAAATTCGCTGACTTTTCTGACCACTTTAAGTTTCCTCGACTTTTTGCTGACTTTCCTTGATTTTACAACAGTGGACACCCCCAGATTCTCCTTGTATTAACTTTTGTTTATATTAAAGCTTTCAAGAACTCGTATTGTATGTATCCTCCATTCGACTCTCTCTGTCTGTGTCTTCGGAACACTCGCTAGGTAATTGACGTGGGGTGCGACCCGCGCGCTACGCGGTACTAGGTTCGTTAGCCTACATAGATCCACAATGATCTTTCTGTCTCTTTCTATTACACGAGTGTGTGTGTGAATGCGAGTATCCAGATTCGAACAGTGAGCAGTGTGCGTGGCCGGCTGTATAACCTCAGTACGTTACACGAGGATTTTTTTTTGTTTTTACAGCAGCTAATTTAATACACCCTAGTCCTGATTTTCCTTCTACGCATGCGCTAACTTTTCCAATAATTTTCTATATCTTTTTGATACTGATCATGATGGATTCTGATCAAGGGTGCGATGAAATGTTTATTTCAGCCCTTGAGTTTATATACTACAATAGACTATGTATGTATGTATATTGTATTGAATTTATAAAAAGGAACCTTGAAATTGTTTTTTTTTTCATTCTTTATGGCATGGCGCACAGTTTAGCGCATTTGCCAATGTCACGTATTAATAAGTAGAATCACACGTAAATTAGCTTATTCTTATCGTGAAACTCCTCCAGTAAAGTGATAGTGGCTTTACTGAAGTTATAAAGGACTTCTTGGAAGAGCGCGAGAACTTCAGCTACACATGTTTATTTAGACCTATTCCGTTCTTTTCACTTGTACAGAACTTTAAAACACAATATACTATCACTTTTATACTTTAAAACTCCCAAAAATGTAAGAAATGGAAAATCTAAACAAAATATCAACCTCACTTCTCCTAAAAGTCGTTAAGAGGTTTCTGCTCTGTGGAGAACAATAAATGTAAATGCTACATAAGTATCTAAACGCGCTGCTAAAATCGTCTTTATCGTAAAATCCTTTTGTCTTCGCCGTAATCACATTAAAAATGAAGAATAGTGCGATATTACTCGTAGGTTGAATTATTAATAATTTATGAATTGTAATAGAACGCATGAAATGGTGCATTTAATACCATAGTGATTGATCTTGTTTTCATTTTAACTACTCTATAACAATGTCGTTATGTACCTTATAATGTTCATATTATGTATGTAAGTGTAAATGACCTTTATTACTATATAATGTAAATACATTCATATACATAGGTAAAGGTACCTGTATGAATTTATTAAATGTTTGCTTTATCGTCGATTGCTTATTTAGTGCCTGGGCGATCGAGCTTTGCTCATTGATTGTATATAAAAAAAAAGACCACATTGCAGAAATCGAAACCGCGCACTTAGCTGAAGTAGACCTACGCTCTAGCCACTGTGCTATTGATAAGGTAAACTCTGTTGCGAAATTACAGTTTAGAAGTTTCGAAGTTTTAAGTGTGTGAAAAATGGAGAAAATGATTGTTCCCACCTAGCTAGATTGATTTTTCGCCCCCCCCTCAACCTCTATATTGTAAATTTCATCGAAACTGCTCGAGCCGTTTTCGAGAAAGTGAAATCAAATATATATACAAATATTGCTCGTTTAATATAATATTGGATATTCCAGAGACAATTATACAAATTTGGGACCTCTAATCAAGCGCTAGGTTTGTTCTATGGTACCACACGACGAACTGGGGTAGCTCCCAGTAACACCTAGACTACAAGCTAATTTACAAAAGTTCCCTTCTTAATTTGACCGGGGGTCGAACCCAGAGCCCCGGCTTAAAAAGTTGATGCGTTTCCACTGCGCCTATGGGCCAGTCGCTTAATATAACCTAAACATTACGACATACATATGAATAGAAACTTAAGTAGAAAACTCAAGAACAAATTAGATGGAAAATACGTATTTCAGTTGAGAATTCTATTGTCAGTTTTTAGAGTTCTATACCCTATACCAGCACCGAACCAGCACCTCTCAACGAAGCATCCTCAGGATATACCAGAGATAGAATTAGAAGAAACACGTGTCGATTTGTGATTTTTAGAGTTTGAGCGGAAGATAGCTAAAGATTTTGGAATTTATCACATGCGATGGATTTCCGCAAAGTAACACCTGAATCTATACAATATCTTATAAACTCTTTGGCGATAATCTACTCTGGGTGACTGATTGATCCAAGAAGTTTACATTACATATGATCACAAAATATTATAAGTTTGACATTGACAGTCTGTTTGATATTGGCAGTATGAACGTAAACGATGAACGTTTTATTAATTTAATGTACTTATTAATAACACATATTATATAAAAATTTTAGCTTTCTCCAGTCGTACTCCATATAAACTTTAAGTATGTATATCAAATTTCGCACTCCTCTGTCCGCGCAATTTTCTTAAAAGGGGAACCAGTTTTCGCTTCACGTATTAATATATAGATCTTAAGGACCTTCGACGAAAGGACTCCCATGCAAGTGTGAGGAGAATAATGAGACTTGAGGAGACGAAAGTACGAAAGGACCGCGATGCTTGGCATACCTTCCTCTCTGATTACCCCATTAGGGAAACAGCGTGACAATATGTAAGGAATTCTTATGTCAAAGGAACTCGCATACTTCGACGACAGTGTGTGAGGAGAATGTAAGATTTGTGGAGGGTAAAGAAATATGCAAGGACCGTGTTGCTGGACACTCGTCTTTTGTGACTACCCCGTTAGGGATACAGCCTGAGAATATGTATGTATGTATGTGAGTAAGCCTCTATGCGCGAGTTCAATTTTTACTTGTATAGTTTTTATAAATAGTACCATGAATTTCTGAAATAAGAGTCGTATGTATACCGATTACAACTTCACGTAAACATTACATCACACAATAACGGATGTTAGTGCAGTTTCATTGTTTCAACCGGATTTTATAATGTCGATTAAAATTGTTATTTTGATCCACAAATACAATTTTTATTCCTTTATCTACATTACAGAATACTAATATAAAACAGCAATAAAATTGTGTCTGTCCAATGAACATATTTTTCAAAAAAATATTGGATAATATGTCTAACAGTTTTTTCTAAATTCAACAAAAACTATTTTAAAATTATTGTCTGTTTGATCAAGTTGTCACTAAAAACCACTGAATAAACTGCACTGCTGATCGCATTATTTGAGCACCTACGATTATGCCAACTCAATATGGTATATACTATGTATAATTACACTATCGGGCTCTTTTTTTTCTGAAGAGTCATGATATCATTTCGTTTGTGAAAAGGTATTACATATTTTTTCCTAATGGTTAATAAATATTATGTCCAAGAATAATTACATAGCATAATTACAATTAATATGAATAATAAAAATTTACTGCACATTTTTGAAGTAAGAAGACATTGTCGACTTGTATCGTTTTGTACATTTTATTTACCATTGATTCAGATTAGGAAACTGTTACTCACTAATGCAAGTGTTATCCAAAATTAATGACAATTGTATTAAGGTTCGCTAAATATTCGTCACCTAGTCATCTGTCACTGCATTATTTTATTTATTTTTTCTTTTGTTTCTGAGAGGGGAAAAAAATCCCCACGGACGCTCAGCCGACTGAGTAGTGTCGGACTCGAACCGACTAAAAAAACGCCTCTTTGCTGTTAGCCCTAGTGGCTTTTACAGCATCACCGGTCGCATTGGGGCGAGCACTATAGGCGCCCTGCTAGATGATCGACTGCCTGAGGGTTCCTCCAGCCGAGGGATACCTCGTATGGAGGGCGGACCTCGGGCTCAAAGGCTCAAAGGCAAAGGTTCAAGGGGGAGCTCAAATGCGCAAGCCACGCCCTTTTCTACTGTCGTGAACTGTTTACACTCGTACGTGAAAAAAAGAGAGCATTAGAAGGCACACGGTGCGAAATAATGGAATGGTCAGATAAAAACGATCGAATAAAATATTGTTTGAAATGTTCATAATGTCTCAATAAGACAAAAAAACCACTCCGTTGCACACTATTAAGTGAAAGTTTGTAAAAATAGAGTTTACTTAGGTAAAAAAATTATCGACAAATCTAATCATGTTTTCCTTTTATCAGAATATACACTATTCACTACACGATGAAAATTTATAATCAAAAAACATATTTTCTAGCATATCTACAATTGTCATATGAGATACTACGAATGAATAGATATCGCTTTTTTGCACTTGTAGCCTCTTCATACAATGTTGGACCTAGGTTGGATTTATTGTTCGTCCGTGGGCTGGACCGTGATTTAACTGACAACCAAACTAGCGTGTAACGGTCGCCTAAAAAATGTGTCATTTACATGATTAATTAACGACTAATAAAAATTATAAAAAAATTTAAAGTATGCTATAGGTGTCTTCTCTTCTATATACTTCACACTTTTAAAAGTCAACCACGGTTAGAACAAACATGGAACAACAAGAATGGGTTAGTTTATTCTCAAGATGACAAAAAATGTAATAAAAATACCACCTTACATTATATTATTCGTTCGGTAAAATACCGCAATGAAAGAAAGAAAAAATTCGACATGAATCGAAAACAGGAATTCCTTTTTTTTAAAGTCAGAAATTAAAAAAATTACGCTATACTAGAGACGCTAGTAAAGACTATAACAGAGAATGGAGTGCCAAATATCGCCACTATGCAATATCGCTGTACTTGCATGCCTTTTTTGCTAGATACCTTAACATTTATGATATTATTCCCAAATCGTCGCCGAAATACTACGAGTATGTCGTATACTATGTTCTATGTAATACATACTACGTTCTATATAATAAGTACCTTCTATGTGAGACTCAAGAGAATGTTGCATACTAAATAATGATGTGAGACTGACTTCAATTTTAAGCAGACAGTAATAATTTTTTTTTGTAAAGCAGAAGAAACCTTAATACATATATTCCCTATTGGGGAGACACTGAGTTATGGGGGCTTTTACCCATTAAAACTTCTATGGTTGTCGTACTCAGCGTATAATCGAAAGGCTCCGAGATCTCCTACGGAACGCACCAGAGCAGAGCCCCTCTCGCGAAGTGCCAAAGTACTTCATGGGGGATCAGAGAGACTCTCTGCATAGCAATGCCACGACAGCGCGGATCATACGCAATGTAGTCTATGAATGACAGCCAAAACCCCCACTCTGATCGACCGTATTCCCAAAGGCCACTTTAGTCGCCTGTTACAACAGACATGGAATAATGTATTTTTATTCTCTGGTGTGGGCTATAGGATCGACGGTATGGGGCGTACGTTGCCACCGGCGCACCCTTTCGTCGTCGACACACGAGTTGCGTGACTCTTTGAGCTCATTTCCCCTCTGCGCGTTACCATTTCTGCCAAGCCGACGCCCTTCTCTTGCTGTTATAGGCGCGGTTTTCCAATCCTGCTTTGGAGACAGACTTCCATCTTGTAACAACGGAACAGCTTTGCCAACGTTTAAAAAATAAATTAGTGTTAACAGTTACCTCCGACCTGAGCCACGCCTCCCACAACTCTTTAACTGAAATATGCATGTCATCGTTGTGATGGAAGGCTCGCTGTCGCTTTTCGTATCCACTGTCATATTGCAGCTCCTCACGTAAGAACTGGAATGAAAAGAAAATAGATGAAAAATTTTTCAAATTTTTGTAATTGTCTCAGAGCATATAATATACATTCATGCTGGTTTGAGGAAAAAAAAATTGTGCCAATTATGTGCCAACTCTTAATTACCGCAAAAGTCGACCAAGGGATAAGGTATAAAGAACATGTTTGGGCGATGAGTAGAAAGCTGTCATAATATGGTGCCATTTTATGATAAAAACTCTAAGCCCAAATGTTTACTACCGGAAATGGTATCAGGTCGTGAGGAACATGTTGTGTTTTGTTCTGTCCACTGTATATTTCCTTACACAAACTACTTTATTTGGTGATGAAAAGTCAAGCCACACTTTTGTCAAAAATAAGTGAAGAAAGTAATAGTAACAAAAGTATACAAGTGATTTTTACGACGGTGAATAGAGCTACCTATTTTTTTTAATCCGAAATTAATAAAAACGGTAAGTGTTAACAGAAGTTTTTTAGAGTTTCGCGGTTTTATCCATTATGACAATACAATTTTACATGAAACGAATGAATAAGATTTGAGGAGGCGAAAGAAGTATGTAAGGACCGCGACACTTGGCTCTCCGTCCTCTTTGACATTAATATATTTGAGTTTCCCGATAATCTGAGTTATGATATACCGAATTATGTTAATATCGCGGTAAGAACCCGTTCATTTGTATTGTAATAATGTTAACAGAACTACCATACATTAGTTCATAGTAGTGAAATAATGTAATCGTCATAGCCTTTTTTTTGTTCTCGTAATTTGTTGTGTGGGTTGACTTTCCTGCCAAAGCGATGATTTAATTTTATCACTACACAATGTTTACAAAACTTAATTTAAATTGAAACCGTGATCGATTTTGCTATTAGTGAAAATTCATAGAAGCATTATGTCACGTTACATAAAAAACGAAGCATTAGAACCGTTGGTCTTGCCTTTTAAACATACGTTTGTAACGTACATATGTACATTGTACATTCATATCAAAATGGTACTAACATCGTCGCTCTCACTGAGATCAACATTCCCATTTTCGTCGTCGTCAAGCTGCCGGTGGAGTTGCGCGATGGCCTCGAGTCCAGCCCGGTCTGACAAGCACGCTTGATCGTTGTTACATGCCTCGAACAATACTGAAACATAATACGAGTTCTAAATGAACATAAAACACAAATGTAAAATGTGGTAACTGATAACACGAGTTGCAATTTCTTCGTGGCTTTCCCGAGATTAATATTAAATAGATTACGTTTGTCTCCGGGTACATGCTATTTGTTTATAAAACTGTCATAATCTAGCGACGTATAGTATTTTCCATACATAAATTTTATTTAGGGGTAGATTTTTGTTGAAAAAAAAGTAGCTTATGTCCGTTCCCCTGGTGTCAAACTATCTCCATGCCAAATTTAATAAAAATCGGTGCAATTGTTTGGACGTGAAAGCTGAACAGACAGACAGACTTTCGCATTTATAATACTAAGTATGTATAAACAATAGGTACACCTATTTATTTGAGTTATTATATAATAGGTAGGTATGTTGAAGATATAAAAAATGCAGAAGATTAGATTGTTTACGTGAACTTCAATCTAATGATAATTTAACATATTTTTTAGTACGTCGCACATAATTCGGTGTCTGGCCGTCACAGGCATTTTATTCGGAGATTCAAAACGGAAAATACTCCGTTATAAAAAGAAATATCTTTTATTTTGGGGAATATTTCGGCTAAAAATAGTCACACGTTGGTCGATATTAAACGCTCAAGTAAACTCAAATCACATTATCACATTCTGTAATGCTGTGCATGACTGTAAATTAAAAAATCAAATTACTTACATTAAATAAATAAGTAAATAGCTCGTACAACTGCTGCTATTGCTAGTTTACTCTAATTAGGTTTACTTCTGACCTTCGGTCGAAGGTTAAAAACAGAGCGCTTTAGAATCTCCTTATTATAAATATCTATAGGTACTACTATATAAATCTCTAGCGTCTGTCTGTAATTATAATTTTACTGTCAAATTTTGTGATAGATAGTCATTTTATGACTCACTGACTTCAATTCTACCATTTTTAAATTTTTGTCTGTCTGTCTGTCTGTATGTCCTTTCATAATTGAAGAACAGCTTGACCGATTTTGATGAAAATCGGTACGTAATAGAAACATGTGGTTGCGCTCATGATAGGCTACTTATTTTTTTTTAAATCTACCCCTAAAGGGGTGAAAAGGGGGATGAAACTTTGTATGGGAAATGGCTAAACCGCTAAACCGATTATGATCACATTTGGCAAGAAGATAGTTTGACATCAGAGAACGGACATGGGCTACTTTTTATAAAAAACCTACCCCTAAGAGTGTGAAAAGGGGGATGAAATTTTGTACGGGAAACGCTGTAACTTGGTAATGATACCAAGCATTAACCATACTTGACTAATTTCAATTGATATTTAACTTAATAATATTATACGAGTCAATTTTTATAAATTTTATGTTAGTTTACATTACATTTTTATATTTTTATGTGTATAACGTGTTAGCTATTATCAATATTCTCGATTAATCGTTCTAATCATAATCGTTAACAAATGGCAACACTGTTTTTTGAAAGTGTTGCTACTTTCATAATAACATGGTCTTTTTGAATGTCAGAAAATAAGTCAGTTGAGAAATTCACGAGTTAGCGAAAGCACGTCTTTTAATTATATCTCCTCATCCTACGTTTCCATCCAAGTCAACATCCTAGAAGAACGAATAGTTTTCATCGATGAAAATTATTCGTTCTTCTAGGATGTTCTTCGTCTTCGGTACGTAACACACGTCTTCGGTAACACACAATGATATTGAAACTAAATTATTCTTAATATTAAAGATGTGGTCAAACGCTATTTAATTGAAGCCTTATAGTGGGCAAACAATAAAAAAGGGTCAATTTCCAAATTAATTGCTTTGTTTTTAATTATTTTGAAAAATCATTTATAAGACATTAAGTCTGTTTTTTGTTGAATCGTTGTCATGTTAAATCAATTTAAATTCGATTACCAAATCAGTGTACTCTTTGTGTATTGAAAACAAACGATTAATTAACATTATAGTTATTCAGGTTAATGTTAAAATTAATTGGATACATGATAGGTATTGTCGAAATAGTTATTTGAGCTTATCCTCTTCGATTAGTTCCAAATTTTGAAATATTTATAAAAGATTTTAAAACATAATAGAGATGCTCGTGTCGTACCTACTTAAACTGTATCAGTTATTCTAGTTATCAAAAACCGTCTTAACCCTATAGATATGGATAAGATTACGTGGCGATGCGATTCATTATGAAATCTACTAGTATAACTCGGATAATCTAAAGAATTGTTATCCGATTACAACCAACAGAATGAGTAATGAGTACTCTCTTTGACAACATTTAGTATAGAGATGGGTATGCGGTACTGATGTATGTACTGTATACAAATCCGACACGTGTCCTTTGGTACGAGTTGATTGCCAGCACAGTGTAATGTAATGTGTGTAACCTGTGTAAATAAAACTGTGACATTAATTACGCGCGTCGGGAGCGAAAGCTGTCAAAGAATATGTAGAAAAGAAGGTAGACTCCCGCCTTATGTGTAACGGAATTGCCTACTCTCGGCCGCATACGTAGGGATGTTTCGTTGGGTGTCAGATGCGGAGAGCATCTCGTTTAGTTATAAATTTAGTCCATGGTATTTAAAAACAATGCACACGAATAAATTTTTCGTGTTCGTTAAATTTAATTTCTTGTAGTTATGTTGAAGAAGTATAACTCTGTTTTCGAATAACTAAGATTTCCTATTTGTGACGATGCCAAGGACGAATTAAAGACAAACGAAAACGGTCGCATGTTTGCGTCACGTGCGACCACGACTGGTAAAATAATTGCCCATATTCGCCCAAAATATTGGCGTTGTTTGTATGCCACGGCGCGTGCGTATTAGCGCGCACACATACAAACCGCATACGCTAGCGTTCTATGAAGACACCCTACTGTTATGTTTATACTGTGACTCTGTGGTCGGCAGTTGTAATAAAGTATTCTATGGTCGGACCTGTAAAGTAGTACTTGATTAGTTATATTGCTGACATGGAACCTGGATCTATATAAGTCCATGCAGCTGTTTGTAGATCATCGGGATCAAAAGTATTTTGTGATGGCAAGTTACAATAAAGTACTCTAACAGTCAAAATGTAGGGCCTACCCATTACTTGCTAAATTATTATAATTATGTTACACCCACGTCTCCAACATTATCAATTGCAATGGAAGAGATATTTTTTGTAGAATCCACATGAATAAATCTGATATGTTGTTACTTTCGTTCGGGGAGAATTTGTGTTGGTTCATCTACACTTTACAACTCACTTATATAAAAGGCGTCAATAATAATAAATACCAATCCTCCCGTTAGAGATAGATATAGAGTGAGGATATGTATGTATAAACTGCAAGACTTCAAAACTCCCAGACACTTAAATATTTGGCTCCATACTGAGTGGCTTGTGCAATGAGTGTTACACTACGAATTAATGGAGTATTTACTAACAGTCGCGAGAGAATTAAAAACATATTGTTTTTTTTACAGCCTTTTATTACAGCACCAGCATCGAGTAAAATTTACATACAATAATGTATTCAGAAAGATTATCTATTCCATTTAGTAATCAAATATAATATTATATTGACAACGTGATGAACGTACATAGAACAGTAAGGAACACGTGAAAGTCTAGAAGGCGCAAGAGAATGGAATTCACAATGAGCACTTAATAATCGCCATACATATGGAATAAGGAAATCACCTGTGTATTACATAAACCATATTGCAAACATTGAAAGGAAAAACCTGAGAAACGCAAGGAATTTCCACTCGTCACGTGTGCGACTGCCAAACCACTAATTCTCGTTATCAGATGTGCGTTGAATAAAGTCAAGAGCGACATTTGGCCTCCTACTTATTGGTATTAATGGGAGTTGAGTCACAATACGTCACGCGTCGCAATGGCTTGCCAACGCCCCTTTGCCTAAGAGACAATTGATAATACACTTATTAGATACAATCAACGTAGAACAATTCAACATATGAAACTTTTAGCTAATTGAGAAAATACAGCACGATTTACGCTATGTGCATACCAGACGATAGGTTAAGTGGATATTCTGCCTTATCTTTACAGAACTAATTTATATATTATAAACAATAATGAAATGCTGTTCGTTAATATGGGCATCACCTGAGAACGGATGGACCGATTTGGCTTATTTTTTTTAATGTCCATAATAGGCCGAATAAGGTGTTTAGGAAAAAAAATGGAATAGTTGCACGAAAAATTGTAAAATTCGAGAAAAACATAGCGCTTTTTTATGAGATTCTTAATAATTTTTTGGACAGGACGTCTGTCAGTTTTGATACAGATTAATAAATATAATAAGTAGCTGAACCCTGCCAGCTGCCACGCTTTGCAACGGCTATTATTTATATTGAAAATTGTGTTATCATATGTTTTTAGAATTTTTGCTTGTACTAACTTTTCTGAAGAGAATGGATATTGACGCAGATCGCGCTGTTTCTGAGATTAAGCTTTCAGTGACATGTAATACTATGTGGGCAACATTGCGCTATTTTAATTAAAAATGTAAATAATGTTACTGAATTCTAAAGGTGTAAAACTGATCCAAAACGTCAGTCTGCCCGTGTGCACAATCGGTGTAATCAGGTCGATATATCGGTATGATAAAGTATTAGCTTTAAAGTAAATATTAACTAGATATTGATCTGCTTATTATTCATAATTTTAACCTTTATTATACCTGCTTATTCATAATAGCGTTGATCCTGTTCCAAAAAATTTATGCTTGCATTTTAAGGGCATTGCTAAAAGTGAAATAGATTTTTTATTTTGATCCCCAACAAAAATAAAGTTTTTTGGTTTTCTAGATGAATATATATCTAATCTATTTTCTACTTATAAGATTAGTATATTTCGACAAATTGTTTCAGAAATGTATCTAGAAACATTTAAAAATTCGGAGAGTTCTCAGAAGTCTAGACATTTGTCATTGAGTAAGTATTTGTTTTCATCAAATCGTTAAAAATAAGTATGTTCCAGTATCTAGGTAATATTTCAAAGTGTTATAGATATAGGCGTGGATTCAGACAGGGCATTAAGTGTCAATGACCTCTTTAAAACTAGGTTATAAGTATAATAGTATATTTATAAACTAATTGTAAAATATTGTAGGTAATACCGACTTTACATCTTCTTTTTATAAGAATTCTGTTTTCATAGGAAAATTATGTATGGCGCGTTGTTTAAAAACGAAGGCATCTGATATCATCATAATGTAGCTGCTTTTATACTGGTATTTTTACAAATTTTACAAATAAAAATGAGTATCTCAATCTTGAATTTTGAATTAGTTTATAATTGTAGGCCACTGACTCGCTTTGGTGTTATATAAGTTAGAATAAATAAGGTCTTTAAACACAGATAGTCTTAAACTATATTTAACCCTAATGCTGGTATAGTTAAGGAAGCAAAATAAAGAATAAGTGCCTGCTGCTTAAATTCTCGCATAGGTCGTACAAGTAAACCAAAGGTTAGGGCTTATTATTATTTGTAGCTTTGCTCGGATCAAAAAAAAAAAACAAATCTGAAGAATTGCAGGATTCGAACCCGCGTACTTTGGCGTGGTAGAACTACGCTCTAGTCGCTGTGCTACTGAGCAGGTAAACTGTTGTGAAATTACCAATAAATACCAATTATCAATTTTAAATGTGTGAAAACACGGGAAAACATGTAGAAAACGAATTATCCTAGAATTGAGACCTAGCTAGATCGATTTTTCGCCACAGTAAATCCTCATATTGTAAATTTCATCGAAATCGTTAGAGCCGTTTTCGAGAATTAGATTACAAATATACATATGTTGCTCGTATTATAGCATAGGATAAGAAAGGTATAGGTGATAGTCTGGTCACTATCTGCTTCCGCTTTGCCATCTGTGACCTCAAATACTACTACAACAATGCGTCGCGGTATGATTTATATGTAGTTATATATGAAGCCATACAGAGTATATTGTTTATATAGGAAAATAGATAAGTATTGTGAAATGGATGTTTCTTGTCATCCAGTTATTTTATTATCGACGTATATCAGCGAAAGTGTTTAATTAAGCGCAAGTGCTTTATCATATATTGAAGAGCCATTTCACTACGACGAGACAACATTCCAATACCCGTTTTGAGACAACGCCTACTGTATACAATGCGACGTACACAAGTGTAAGATTCAGCCATTTAACTCCCACTTTATTGAGTTCAATTAATGTTTGGTGACGCAAACTATTCACAGCCCATCAATTTGTTACAAACGGTACTAAGGAGTTGGTTTAGGCACGCGATTATTAAACTTCTTTCAAATATAGATTTGAGATGTTGATATTTAATAACTTCCGTTTCTGTATCTAACATTATTATGGTTCTATATTGATCTGACAGAGAAAGCAAATTATAGAATGAATAAAGCATAACATTTCTACTATTTGAACATAAAGCATAACATTTCTTTACGCTGTACCCCTAATGGGGTCAGAAACGATTTTAATGTCTAAAAATTAAAAAAAAAAAACAACTTCGTTTATAGCCGACATTATTTTCTACGTTTTAGTGTTATTTTTTGAGTCAAATTATTTTTTATATTTTTATTTCTTCCTTTTGACTGACCTTGGTCTAAACAAATATCTAGTGTAGGCCTACAATTAACTTCTTTTCTAATTCTACAGCGCAATGGCATGCAAGAGAATCATCAATATAAATAAAGATTATAAGCAGTTCACCTTATTTGGTGTATTTACATCTTTGAAGTTCAAGCTCTAATACCAGTGAAATTTATATGGCACCACCTCGGAAGCCTTTCAAACAAAGAATTTTCGAAATCGGTGCACAATTCACGAAGGTATCGGTGAACATACATAAAAAAGCAAAAAAAAAATACAGTCAAACATAAAATCTCCTTTTTTTGAAGTCAGTTAAAACTATGAATTTATCTTTAAAATAGACTGAACAATAAAGAGGTATCTGTTTGTATGTAGGGGTCAATCTCTGGAACTACTGAACCGATTCTAAAAATTCTTTCGCTAATAGAGAGCTACACAGAGCAACTCTGAGTGAAGCTATCGTATACATAAAAATTGGATGTTTGTACATATATATTAAGTAATCCCAAACGTCCAAGATCTTTTGATTGATCACCATGAAAGTTAGCACGTATGTGTATATTTTCATGGAGAAGGTTTTTACTTTTTATGCTACTCTCGATATTGTAAGTTGTCACCACGCGGACGAAGGCGCGAGCAAAAGCTAGTATTTTATATTCACAAAAATAAGTTTTGTTTGAATTGTACTCCACGCAGGTGAACCCGCTGGGCGTAGCTAAATAACAGTATATGCACCTAAAGCTAAATAACAGTATATGTAATTGAGACTAGGATAACCCAAGGGATAATCACTAATAGAGGTTGCCATAATAATACTCCAGACAATTATACATATTGTGTGACCCCAAACTAAGCAGTAAGCTTGTACTATGGGTACCACACAACGAACTCTGGGGGAGTTCCCAGTAACATCCAGACTCCAAGACAATTTAGAAAAGTTCGTTTCCTAAATTGACCTGATCAGGGATCGAACCCGGGACCCCAGCATGGAAAGCAGATGCATATGCCATTGCGCCAACGGGCCAGTCGATATCAAACAGGTCAGGCCATATCAAACAGGAATCGCAATAATTTAAACATTTTAGCAATGATAAGGTTGTATACCTATTATATTGCTTACTCTTTATAAGCACGGAAAAGTACGCGAATAACAATTCGTCGGCATTTTATCGTTTGTTACTGATGCCACTCGTTCGACATGTTGCCAAGACCAATGTCGAAACTGTCTAGTGTCTACAATTTAAACACTACAATACAATAATTTACGATTACACTTATTAGGTTTTGGTCGTAAACATAACACGTCACAATTTTTCGGAGAAATTATAAGAAATATGTTTTTCTTTTTCATGAAGTAAATAGAAAGTAATTTGGGGTATAAAACCAGTGATTGGAATCATGGGTTTAATTACTATCCAAAGTATTGATTGATATCTCGGGATTCGGTACCTTAGTAACGTATATAAATACATTATTAGGATTCCGAACGAGGATGACTCTATTATATAATATATATATGTATAAAAAATCTTTCTCTATAAAATCTGTTACTTCTATAGTTACCTATAAAAATTAACGACAAGAAATTGGTTACCAAAATAAGTAAATAAAACAATTGTTATGATCTTATGATTCTTGGAGTCTAGGTATTTATTTTTCTCAAAAATAAATTAATATGACAGCTTGTACTAAACAATCAAATAGAAATAATAATAAATCACGGGATTTTTGGATCATAATCATACTTTTGATATTAATCACAGCCATGATTCCGATCATTGTTTGTAACTTATGACTTGGGATCGCGTTACGGCAGACGTGGTATAGAACGCGTCATCTTTAGCAAGATGGAGCGACTACCTGCGCAATTGCTTAAAGGAGCTACGCGAGCAGTCGTTGAATGCGAAGACCAGAAGACAAGGCTCAGTGGTGTTGATAGGGAGACGTGAGAAGTCATGTCTAGCAGGATGTACCAATGGATGCGTAGCTGAGAGGGAGTTTAGTCTTGAACGGTGTCTCCAATATTACGAAGGGCATTGAATAAGTGAGAACTGAGAACAAGTAAATACATACTAGCAACAAAGCTGGATTATCTGTTAAATACCTACTTAACAAAAAAAACTGATCCTTTTATTTTTTTTTAAATAGGAGTCGTGTGATTACTGTTTATCGTAGGGTTTAAGCAAAAATGGAAACAACTTAACTACTGAGTTTTAAATGGCTGTATATGACAAATTTTACTACGGTACAAGTTAATCAATAGTTAAGTAAACGCTCAGCTGTATTCAGTAGTTGAAGTTGGTGCGCCGAATTTAAATTTGGACGACGAAGAAGACTTGATGGGTGTATCAAGGATGACCTTCGTTCGGGACGCCGAAGCAGTAAGCAGTTGACGAAGCTAAAAAAGTCGAAAAATTGGTTTACCAGGTTGTAGTGTCGTAGTACGTTTTAACGCTGAAGAAACGAAAATTTCACCTGGTAGTGTGCATAACATTTTACATGAACGCTTGGAAGTCAAACTTGAAGAAGTAACTGAAAGGAAAGCGATTCGAAGATGATGAAGTAGTCGTTGCAGTACACGAATTTCTAGATCCTCAGGATGAATCGGGGGACAATTTTAAGCTCAGAAAAAAGGTATTCCAAGTGTGTTATGTTAAAAGGTGACTATGTTGACAAACAAAATAATATTTAATAAAAGTTACTCGTAACATAGTCGTCCTCACTATTTATTGAACGCCCCTAGAATAATAGTGAGCCTCGGGGAGTTACTTACTTTCACCATGTGTAGCTTTGATTGTGACCATATACTTTACCAACATCGCTGGGTCGGAGAGTGTGTTATGTGACCACTTCAATGCCCAGTGCCATGTTGTGGTGTTATGTTTTGGGTCGAGCCCAGTTTTGGCTGAAAGCTCAAAGGTATACAATGGTGACGAGCCAAGAAGATGATGTTGCTGTGTGGAACTCAGAAATGCTCATAACATAGTGACGAAGATAATAGATCAAATTGGTCACAGTGATAAACGCTTGTTATAACCACTAATATGAAATGATAAAAATGTCCAACATATAAGCTGTTGACAATGATGATGAAAGGTGATTAATAGAATTTACAGTTTTTAAATCCAGAACATATTTAGACAGTGAAGAAACAACGTAGTAAATTGCGCGTACATAATATTTGAATTTTGAATTACTCATAATTCAATTAACGACTATCAAAGCAAGGGATGAAAACGCTACCTACAAATTCTGAAGTAAATCTTTACAAATACGAAATTCGCAATTAGTTTCGTTCACATTATACTAGCTCCGGTACTAGCTAAAATGTCGCATAACAATTATCATAGTCATGACTCAGCTTGAAGATGGAGTGGATATAATTAACTGGCCGCATTTGTAACAATCGATTGTAAATATTAAGTGTGTAGTTAATCTCTACTTACGATGTAAATTAAGACGAAGGAACGAATTGAAAAAAGAACGGGCAAGCGTAAGTCGTTGCTTGTAATAAGCGTTCCTTGGTGGGCATTGACAGATGTCCACAGGCTGTTACCAATGCAGATATCACACAGAATGTATTCCTTCAGTCGACACGTTATTCGACTTTTCGAAACGAAGTGGGGTGACAAAGTAGGGTGGGGTCTTTAATATGATAGTTAAAAAAAACTAAAAAAGAAACGTTTATTCCGATGATCCTGGTCAGGTTATTAGGTCAAAGTTATGAAATAATTGTATCGTCATCGGTTTTTAAAACGTGGCAAAATTTAAAATTATTCAGACGTCTGAAAGTCAGTGAAAACTAATTTGTAATATGTGTTACAAATATCTTTATTTAATTTAATATATACAATGTATATATTAAATTAAATAAAGCATTCATTGTTTAGGTTCATATTGCCAACATCAAAAAGACTGTCAATGTCAAACTCACATTAGTTTGTGATCATAATACATGTAACCTCCATGGATCAAACAGTCGCACAGAGATTAAAGATTTTCGCCAAAGAGTACATTATAAGTTTATATTAACGGTCGAATTTCGACCGCCGGGCGACCTCTAATAATTATAACTGCTTCTTTTAGCTGTTCGAATAGTCTCTGAGAATAAGAACTGTAATAGACGAACAACTAGAAGCTGAGGTTATTCCATTTGGATACCTTTCGGTGAATCCGTTTCCATGATGTACTGATGCATGTACTTCCGAATGCATATACATATAGGATATATATCCTTTGGTACGAATTGAATGTTGGCGGAGTGGACTGGAATTTATGCTATCTGTGTAAAAGAAAGCGTAATATGGATCACGTGCGTCGAGTACAATAGTACTCTGTGGTCGGGTGTTAAGTACCTACTCTATGGTCGGGAGTTAAGTAGTTTACGGTCAGACCTTACAGTAGTACCTTAAGGGTGGCTTGCACCAACTATTTAAACTCGATTTAATGATTTGACATCTCGCTTGCACCAACTATTTAATAATTGGTGCAAGCGAGATGTCATTTCCTTAACCCTAGAAAAACCGAAATTTTGAACTACCTAGAAAGACCAAGAGCGGTCAAATGACATATTACCAAATAAGAGTGTTTTATTATTTGTTTAATTAAAATAACATATGAAAGTAATACTAATAATAACATATGTAAGTAAGGAGGTAGATTGGGAGGTGGATGGTGTCAGCAGCTCATGAGTACTTATCTCGTGGCCAACTAGCTCCCTTGCCAATTCAAGAATAAATATTTTTCAACTGACTTTTAATTACTAGAAGAATCACTTTCTTGTTTACTGACATTGGAATTACTTTCTTCACTCTCCGAATGTAAATGCAGAATGTGTCTCTTCTTCAGTCTGTTCACAATCTGATTGGTCCTCCGGTATATTTTGTAGCGGTTTGAGTATTTCAAAATCGCGAAGGGAACGGATTCTAGGCATGATTAGATAAATTTAGAGGGAACTGTAATACGTTGTTGTTTTGATAAGAACAATAATCAACTAAGAAGAAATAAAATTAGACAACAATGCGTTGTTTGCTCAACTACCTACGCCCGCATTCACCAAAATGTAAACACTGGGGTCAAGTGACCGCTACGGTCTTTCTAGGTAGGTAATGTTTTTTTCATAAAAATCATTCCAGCTATTAATATAAACATATCCAAATATTGTAAACAAGGTCAAATTATTAAAAGTCATAAAACGAAAACGTTATCAATGCAACGGTTCCCGAGGTATAGTCTTTCAAAAATGTGTTTGCGGTTAACTGACCGCTGTGGTCTTTCTAGTGTTAAATCGAGTTTAAATAGTTGGTGTAAGCCACCCTAAATATTATAAGATACGGAATCTGGATGTAGATCCGCTGAGTGTCCTGTATGGAACTATGGTCACACCCATCAGGTCCGAGAACGAGGAGCATGTATATATATAGATCCACGGAGCTGTATACAGAGTTATACACCGCCTCACGGAACACATCCTGGAGGACCTTAACCGCCCGTGGCTACAGAGGCACGGGGGCCCTCTTCTTCGATATAGCGAAGGGCTTCGACAAAGTCTGGCACACCGGGCTGGTGTGCCCGAGGATTTCGTATACATAGTACGGGACTTTTTGTCGGACCGCTCCTTCCGGTATAGAGTCGAAGGGGTGCACTCCTCTCCCCGCCCCATCAGGGCAGGCGTCCCACGGGCTTCGTTTTATCGCCCACTCTTTACTCGCTCTACACGAACGACGTCCCCAAAACCCCCGGTGTAGAGCTCGCCCTATTCGCAGACGATACTGCACTTTTCACATCAGACCGTAGTCGCCTCAGAGTGTCTCAACTCCTCCAAGTCGCGGTCACGAGCCTAGGCGAGTGGTTCCGTCTTTGGAGAATCGAGGTCAACCCCGAGAAAAGCGCCGCCGTGTATTTCTCGAGGGGCACGACGACCAGCCGCGCCCGCCGCGCTGTCACTCTGTGTACTATTACACTTTTCGGCCAGGATATCCCTTGGACTAGGAAAGTCAGATACCTAAGAGTCACCCTTGACAGTGCCATAAGCTTCGGCCAATACATCAAAACGGTCCGCGACCGCGCCGCGTTCGTCCTCGCCATCCCTTGGCTGGAGGAACCCTCAGGCGGTCGACCATCTGACAGAGCGCCTTTAGCGCTCGCCCCAACGCGACCTGTGACACTGTAAAAACCACTAGGGCTAACAGCAAAGAGGGGTTTTATTTAGTCGACACTACCCTGTCGGCGTAGTCCAGCTGGGCGTCCGTAGGGATTTCATTTTGCCTCTCAGAAACAAAAAAAAAACAGTGTTATAGAGCATCCGGATTCGTATCCTTTTAAATATTGGATTTACCCGTGTTATTAGGTCAAAGTCAATGTTATGAAATAATTGTATCGTCATCGGTTTTTAATACGTGGCAAAATTTCAAATGATTTACTAGGGTCAAATTATTTATTAGGATTATTGTCTAATTCCATTGCTAAATTTAGTTTTTCTGATTTTCAAACGTAACATTTTAACGTAACGTAGTATTTTATGGGATGCGATATCTAAGTAATATTACAGTTATTACTAAATATATTTTGAGATGGAATGTAGAACCACGGAATACATGCCTAATATACGTAGAACTACATATAAAATCTTTATTCTCAGACAAAACAAAGTAACAAAGCAATTAATAAACAAATGTCAAGTCGGACGGCAGGTGTGAAACAAGGCAAAAATAATTGTAGAACATTAAATATGAGTATGACTTTGAACTAGAACTATGAACAACTGAAAGTACATGAAATCTTTGTTTTTACGAAATTGTATTTGTAACAAATTATCACAAGAAAAGGCTATGAGCGTATTAGACACGCAATAATAAAAAGTACAAAATCAATTGAGGGTATGGCCTACATATGCTTTGGCATGGCCGTATAACTAACTGGTTTGTATTAAATTATTTTTTCTTTCGTTTTGTTACTGTCCTAGAATTTATATCATTTAATGTTTTAAGGTCTCTTAAATGGTTATAAAATTAAGTATTAAATGTAATATTTTGTATACTATGAGATATTTAAAGTAATAATATGATAATGATAACAATGAGTTTAAAATATTTAAAATATATAACAAATAAGTTTAAAATATTTTATAAACAAATTAAGTACCTACTTACTACTTTAAAATCCTTTTACAACTAGAATCGGGAGCTAAAGATCCATATGATAATTGGACTGATTTAACTTTTATAATTAGCTAACAAATCTCACTAAGAACATTCTCGAAAACAGTAGTTTTAAAAATATCAGATTTGCACATATTAAGTATGTGCAAATCTGATGCTACAGACAAACACACAAACAGACAACGGCGGAAAACTTCTAACATGTTTCCGTCGAAGGTTAAAGCTTCGGGCATTTTCAAGAAGAGAGTGGAAAGACAAACATTCCTCCTTGTTTTTATCAGAGGACATTGTGTCGCCAAACAGTCATGAATAAAAAACAAAAGAAAAAAATAAATAAATAAAAAGTTGCCGTAAACAGGAGAAATTGCACTGAAATGCCACGATTAACAAAATCGTAAAATAAGTTACATGTGTACATGCTAATTGCTTTAACACATGCGAAGTGTCTAAAATAGACCACACCGGTATAAAGTTTAAAAACTACAAGGAAAATAAAACATTCGACACGACGACCTTGGATCTAGACGAGCACAATCAATGGCCGAATTAGCTACGGTTTTGTCCGCAACACTCAGTCCACTATGAACGCAGTATTTAAAATTTATGGAATTTTTACTTTTATAATTAACTAGCTATTGCCCGCGACTTAGTTGGCATAGTTTTTTATTTACTAAATTAATTCAGAAACCTTCGCGGGCATGCGCATGCGAACAACTCACCACAGTTTAATCACAATCAGATGACTGATTTAGGAACGCTTAGAGGACAAACATTTTTACATTTTTATTTACAAGAAAGAATAAGATTGATACTTGGCTATCTGGTCCCATGTGGAGAAAAAAATGCTAAAAGTTATTGAACGTAGCTTCTCGACATTTTACGTATGGTATAATATATACTTAAAACATTTATTTCATTTTTGATGAACCGCTTAAACGTGTATGACCATGGTCGCTTCAGCAGTACCTTATTTTAAGAGTTCTCTGCTTAACTACGACATTTTCAGGGATTGTTTTTAACTATGTACCTGTAGTACCATTGCCACATAATAACTTTAATTTACTGGGTGGAGCCATTTTGTATAAGAAAGTAATATTAAAAAAAATACGATATGAAGGCTAATACGAGTACAGTATAATAATATATAATAATAATAGTATGTCTGTAGCATGAAGAAACTACACGATGAGTATTGACAAAACTTGGCATGGTGATAACGTATAAATATTTTTCATCTTGGATCACCACCTGGGACACTAACCTTTTACCCTGGCTAATAAACTAGTTCTCGCGATATAACAAAAAAACACGTCCAACAAAATTTTAGAGTGCACAATGCACAGCATTATAAAAACCAATTCCTTGACTAAAAACTAAGCTTGTGTTACATATTCACACCACACAGAGAATCAGGAGAGTACACAGTCACTACCAATGGGCCTCCTACTCATCTTTAAGAATTACACTCAGACTCCAAGTTATACAGAAATGTTGGATTTTAAATGGATCTATAATAATAATAATACTCTTTTATTGCACCATTAAAAGTATACAAATATATGAATAAAAAAAATAAAGGTTGTACAATTTGGGCGACCTTATCGCTAAAGCGATCTCGTCCAGGCAACCTTAAGGTTACAGAAAGCTTAAGAGTACATTTACGGTAGGCGATGCAAAATTGACATTGACATGAATACTTACTTAATTTAAAAAAAAACAATAATAATAATAAAAAATAATACTAATAATAATAGGTAATAATAGTTATAATAATAAAATACAAATAAATAAGTAAATAATAAAAAAATACACATACTAGTTACATTCATAATATTGTATAATATAATATATATAATAACATATCTACATATTACATAATACATGTTATACATATACATAATATACATATGGACACATACACAGAGAAATGAAAAATTAAATTAATAAAAAAAATAACAGCTAGTAGGAAAGATAATAAAATTTAAGTTGACGTCTATCGGAGTAATCAAGACCTAACCCGGTACCGTCGGCTTAGAAGGCAAAGGCACTCTGTAGTTAATTTCTCTTAATCTTTAGAAATACAGACCAGCCGAATACGTATATTAATATCGTACGTCGAAGGCGTTATGTACTAACAATTCCATAAACAGGTAGATAAAACACGAAATTAGGTACCTAGTTAATGTGTTATCACGAGACGGCAATACAAATATAGCCATGGAATTAATTAAGCGATTAGGCGCGCGTGCCAAGCCCGCATCATGTTTTCAAAATTGTGATAGCTGACTTTCTTTTTGATTTCTAAAATGTTAAAAAGAACTTAGGGAATGTTAAATGGGTTGGGGGTATAATAAGAATGAATGTGTGAAGAATTAACAACGAATAAAATTTTCAAAGTGTGTATACATATGTATAAAATATAGTATTAGCCGAAGACCTAGACAGACTTATTGAGATCAAATACTAGTGTATTTATATATTTCTTAACATTAACGTAATTCATATATTTCTTAACAAAAATGTGTAAAAACAATGATGAGGTCTAACGATCGTGTTCTTCTTTGCAATCTGTAAATCCAAGACTTATTCCTAAAACTGGCCTCCAAGTACGATTTTGTCGTGTTCTGATGTTCTGTCAACCCGAAAGAGCGATATCGTCAAGTAGCGATAAAGAAAATTACTTTGTAATTAAAAATAACAAAATGGCATTAATAAGTGATTTTAATTGTAACCATTATTCTATTAATACTAATAGATTAAATTTTTTCCTAAAAATACTTGATTACTTATCTCTCTACTGTTTTGAAAATATCTAATTTAAAAGGAAGTCACGTTCATAAAGATGAAATACGTTGACAGTGTTACTCAACTACAATGTAAGGACATAACTATGTAACACCCATTAAAAGTTATGGGTTTCTTATATAATAAACATAATAACTTTTGGAGATAGGCAAGTTTATTTTTTGCGAATACGCTTTTTTCAATATACTTATGTCAAGGACTATAACAGAATTTATTACGTATTCTGTCTCCAAGAAGACAGTTTCATTTTTTATTTTTTTGCCGGAATCAGCTTTATTTGTAAATCACAAAATATTTTATCACAATCTACACTCTCATTTATAATGAAACTCCCCCTTAAATTCTTAATGCATAATGGCACACCTATCGTGTTCTAAATTAAGACAGAAACACATCTCGTTCAGCCATCTCTGCCATTGATCGGACTGTATTTTGATGAGTCATTTCACTGTCTACTGAAACTCAACAAATCTGATAATGACAAACTGATGAGCAATAAGCCGGATTCAAGATGACTTGCCTGGTTCATTTGAATTTTAAAATGAGAAACTTGTTTGAAATGAGTAAATAAATCAGAAAATTCATGTATTTGCTTTATGCATACTAAAAAGGTATGAATGGGGAGATGATTAGGTGCACAACATTTTTTTGATTCTCAAAATGGGTTTGGATATTTACTGTCAAGGTATTTTATTTACTCAGTAAACAGTTAAATTAATTAATCCATAGCAATATTGTTTTCCATATTCAACTTTTACATACACGAGCAAAGGCTATTAAAGCTATAACAGGAGTATAATAGATATTTTAAAACATAAATTCATATAATACAGACATTCTTCCCAAAATGGGTATTACACATAATATACTTATTTTGATTCAGTGACAGTAGCTGGCGACTGATTTTTTATGATAAAACCAGAGTTCATGAAGGTCATAGCCTAAGAAAACGGCCAAGTATGGTATACATCAGATAAGCAAACAGTTTTGTTTGCGAATAAATTTGTCCACATATCTACATTGGAGGCGCACAATGTTCATAAAAGAACATTTTCTATACCGTTACATTTGTGTTTCATTAAAGGCTGTATTAAGATCACAAGGCCTTACCATATAAATATCTATACATATTTATGTAATTTGTTTATTTTATTTACTTCATGTACAAATTTTAAAAAAATCTGGATTTTTTTATCAATATATTTTTATCCAATCATGTTTCCACGTTTAAGGATTTCGAGATAAATAGTTTAAGTTCTATGTATCCAAATATCTAACTTTCAGTCTTCTTATAATATCACGAGTCACCAAATACACCAAAGTCTGCATAGGCGGACTCTTAGTACACTAGCTTTCCGACCGCGACTTCATCCGCGTGGATTTCGAAATGAATGCAAAAGAAAAGTACCCATAAATGAGAGCTGGTAATCTCAGCTTAACATACATACATATGTTCACGCTGTATCTCTGACGGGGTAATCAGATTAACACCCATTTGTAATTTACGTTTGTGGTATTTTTTTTTAAACTAATGGTATCATACAAACATACTTCGACGTATGTTTGTATGTTACCATTCGTGGACTCGTGAATGGCAGGCCTGTAGTAAAGCCTTAACTGATTACAACATAGAAATTAGGAAGGCAAAGAGAGCTTCATGGAGGAGGCTCTGTGAGGAAATTAGTAATATGCCTCAAGGAGCAAGACTCCATAGAGTGCTCTCTAAATCCAAACCTAATCACATTGGGCTGCTTAAAAAGCCAGACGGTTCATTCACAACATGTGAAAGCGAAATGTTAGAGTTGTTGGCAACGACCCACTTTCCTGGGGCAATCCGTAAAAGATCGGACTCTGCACCACAGACCACCCTACATAGACCTCAGAAGGAGGACTGGCATTGAGCGGTCAAACTAATAACAGCTAACAGAACAAAGTGGGCGATCAACTCTTTCAAACCACATAAAACTTGCGGAGAGGATGGTGTACGTCCCATACACCTACAAAAAGGGACTGATGTCCTCCTGCCGCACCTTATTAATATCTTCAGAGCTAGCTATGCCTGGGGGTACATACCTGATTCATGGTCTACAGTAAAGGTAATATTTATAACTAAAGCGGGGAAAAGGGACTACAGACTACCAAAGTCCTTTAGGCCCATTAGCCTTAGCTCATTTCTGTTAAAGACCATGGAAAAGGTTTTAGACAGATTTATTAGGGATGGGCCATTGGCTACAATACCTATTCATCATACTCAACATGCCTATAGTAGAGGTAAGTCTACAGTAACTGCTCTGCTCAGTCTCATTGACAGAGTAGAAAAGGCAGTTGAAGATAAAGAAGTAGCACTTTGTGCCTTCTTAGACATAGAGGGAGTTTTCGATAATACCCCCATCAGTACATTAGTTAGGGGTCTCGAATCCAAGATGGTTGACCCTACAACTACTAGATGGGTACGCTCGATGCTCTCTAACAGAGGAGCCAAACTAGCACTCTGTCAAACAGCCTTGACATTTTCTACAATGAGAGGATGTCCTCAAGGTGGCGTTCTATCACCCCTTCTATGGACCCTCGCAGTGGACCAGCTCTTGCATAAAATAGCTGACCTTAGGATTGACACTCAGGGATATGCAGATGACCTGGTAGTTATAGTCCGAGGTTTCAGCCTAAACACTATTTCTTGTGTTATGCAACGAGGCCTCGACACTATCACTGACTGGTGTAGAGAGAACGAGTTATCAATCAATGCTGATAAAACGGTAATTGTGCCGTTTACGAGGAAGCGATGCCTGGATAGGTTGGTAGCTCCACGACTAAACGGTAAATCGATACCTTTTTCCACTGAAGTTAAGTATTTGGGTGTTATAATTGACCAAAAACCGACGTGGAACAGTCATATCATAAGTACCTTGCAAAAGGCAAAAATTGCCTTAGGTACTTGCAGTCGGATGGCAGGGAACAACTGGGGTCTGAGCCCAAAAGTCGTTCTGTGGCTGTATACAGCCATTGTGAGGCCGACAATTAGTTATGCCTCTGTAGTCTGGTACGAGAAAGCCCACCAGAAGACTGTGATAGATAGGCTAGGTGGCTTGCAGAGAACCGCCTGTCTATTAGCAACCGGAGCCATGTCGACCTCGCCGGGTGCGGCGTTAAATGCTTTGCTGAACCTACCGCCCCTTCACTTGTTGTGTTAAAGGAGGCGAGGAGCAGTATTCACAAACTATCCGCCCAGGACGGAACGAAATGGCTATCGCAGAAACTGAGATCTTTTCAAGACTCAGTAACGAATATTCCGATTCTGAGTATGCCCACTGACGTTATGCTCCCGCGGTGTACCTTCGAAAAACATTTTATAGTAGAGATGCCTTCCAGGGATGACTGGATTGAAGGAAGAATGACCTGGAAACCTGGCGGTCTACTTTGGTACACCGATGGCTCAAAATCGGATAACGACGTAGGATGTGGAATTTTTGGAGTGCGCCCAAGTTTCAAGAGGAGCCTGAATCTTGGGAGGTACGCCTCTATTTTCCAGGCTGAAATGTTCGCCATTATTGAATGTGCGGACATTAACATTAAAAAGCACTACGTAAACCAAACTATATACATACACTCTGATAGTCAGGCAGCTCTTTTGGCATTGGCCTCGAATGTAATCACATCGAGGCTAGTTAATAACTGCGTGACTACTTTAAACACTCTGGGAAATAAAAACAGAGTGATTCTAAGATGGGTTCCTGGCCATGCGGGCATCGTAGGCAATGAAGATGCCGACGAACTCGCAAGAGCCGGCACCAAAATCACATTTATTGGTCCAGAACCTTTTTGTGGTATCCCCAAAAGCCAGGCTCAACTGATTTTGTGGAAATCCTGCTTCAAAGCGTCTTGCGAGTATTGGAAGAATATACCGAGCCAGGAGCATTCCAAAGCCCTAATAAAGCCATATAATCGCAAGGTGGCTTCTAGTGTCACGGCAATGAGCCGGAGCAACTTGCGTATCTTGGTTAGAGCACTTACTAGGCATTGTTGCTTAAATAAGCACATGTTTAATATGGGGCTCTCCAACACAAGAATGTGCCGGTACTGCCGGGTAGCGGATGAAACGCCTATGTACATTTTGTGTGACTGCGGACCACTGATGCGCACTCGTCGATCCTGCCTCGGCCAGTATTTTCTGAGTCCGGAGGAGGTTCAGCACATCACTCCAAGGAATGCCTTGCAGTTTTTGACTACAGTGGGACTTTGCAGTGTTTTATAACACAGTGGCGATCACAATAGATCAAGTTTGGTCGCAGTGATACAGGTCTGGCAGGACCTGCATAGCCACTTACATGAAATAAAAAAAAAAAAACATACAAACAGTGTTTCCGTAATTGGCCCCCTCGCAGGTCCTATCTCAAAAATTCTGAAACGCGTCGTACATAATTTTTAAAAGCTACAAAAAGAACGAATTATCCATACAAAATTTCATTCCTATTTTAGGCCCTTAAGAGGTTTGATTTACAAGAATTCTCTAATACTTCTTTCTTTATTACTAAACGAAAAGCCAAAAAATAATCATTCATATCAAGTTATCTCCCTTTTTTTACCCCTAGGAAGGTTGAATTTAAAAAAAATATTCTTAATGTACCTTACCCCCTATGGAACATGCATATTATCATTTTTCATGTTTCTATTTTCAGTGCTTTAGGCTGTATTAAACAACATAATGTGCACATAAAATTAAACAACAGGTTTTCTAAAAATCAACAGATATTGTGTAAGAATCTTCTTATTTATTAAAATCTTTCTAGAATTATAACTACATGAAGTTAACAAGTGTTCCTTTAATATCCATAAATGGATGCTATTATGTTCAATAAGGTAATAAACAATGATATATTTTATTAAAATTTTAATATCATAGGAATTTTTAAAACATTGAAATTGGTCAACAATGTTATAATACCATTAGGAAGTAATAATCAAAATAACATGTGTGTGTACATTAGTTCATTTTTGGGTAAATGCCAAACAATATAAATGGTAATTGTTTTATTAAATTTAATTTATGACTGTTTGCCATAAGTAATATTGAACTGTCAACCTACGACAATGTATGTAACCCAAGGAAGTAATAAGCAATTAATAATAATAATCAATTATAGATATAGGGAAATGTTGAAGATTGAAGAAGCCATTTTATGTCAGGAAAAAGGCCATACAACATAAATAGGTCATTTTATAATTATTACATTACAAGTTTATTACAGGTCTGATGAGGCGATAGAAGTATGTAAAGACGAGAAGGCTTGCCTTGGCTTTATGCATCCTTAACTAGATAATCCTCTCTGATTGCCCAGAGTGAAGATATGTATTTATCTGTCTGTAATCAGGACTTAAATTATTAAAAGTCAGTAGCAGTACATTCTAAACATATACATACGTATCTTCACACTTTATCCCTAACAGGGTAGGGAAAACATGTCTTTTGAATAAAAATGTCCATTATATAATATAACACAATGATGATCAAATTATTATATTGTTTTACCACAAACAAAATATTTTAAGCTATTATGCATATTGCACGAATTAAAACACATCAATTTGCAGTAGCTCATTACTATTAACATTTAACTTTATTGGCAAGTAACAGCAAATGGTAAATTACATTAGCTATAATGACAGTCACTGTGTGCCTCTGTGATAGTTCTGGAATTTTCTCATAAAACAAAAACAAACAAAAGAACAATGTTTCATTATAAAATTTTAGTACACATAAATACATAGTATATTTCACAAACACACTATACAGTACTATTTTAAATAGTGATACAGCAAATTAGTTAATTTAAACAAGAATCAATATAAAATATCTAAAATGGGAAATTTAATGCGATATCTTTTTATTTTGGCTTGACGTTTAGACTGAGTTGCATCGGCTGTATTCTCAAGCAAACTTTGCTGGAATTGGCTTGAGATCACGGCTGATGCAACTCCCTCAAAACGTTAAGCCAAAATAAAAAGGTAATAGTGTCAAATTTCCCCTTTTAGATATTTTATAATGCAACACGAAAGTTTAAAAATTTATAAGAATCAATATAGATTAGAAGATTGCAACTTTGCGAGTAACAAACATAAATAATTTGATTATATAAGTGCAATTTATGAACTGTAGAGGAAATTACAATTAGATTATTAAAACTAAGGCACAATTTCATCCATTGAAAGTGAACGGGTTCATGTTAATCCGAGTTCAGCCATTAAACTCAGTTTCAGGCTGAAATTCATTTCACTAACAAAAACAGAAATTAGTTAAGGCGGAACTCGGTATATATTTTGAACTTCTCATTATCCAAGTTTAACAAGTTTAATGTGGTTTAAAAGCTGTCAGTGTCAAAACTGTCCAACCTCTTGGATAAATAATTAAGTTCATGTTAAATTCAAGGGCAATATGGCACCAATGCTCATTTTACTACCTGATACTCACTGTATCACTTTTTTCATTTACTCCACTGGTCAACTGAACTATTTTTTTATCTTATTGTTAGTGAATACCCGTACTTCTTTACTTTTGGATATGTTCAGATAGATTTGGACTCAACCAAAGATTATAAAACAAAACAACCACATAGTATGTTTGTCAAAGAAAACACAGCTAAACTTTACATTGCTTCACACAGTAAAATTATGTAAAATTCAATAAAATGATGATATATTCATAGCACAAGACAATAAATATAATTATTTAACCATCACTTTTCAAGATAATATTTTTTAAGATAATAATTTTTTAATTTCTATATCAAGTTGTAATTACTACGTGTTTTACCACTTTTCATTGTTTTCCTATTATGAGGAATGGGGATGACACTTACTGTAAGTATTTGAGATTTTAAAGTTTTACTGTAGTTTTACGGGATCTAACAATTTAAGAAATTAATTTCGTTAACTTTTATAATTGAAAATATTCTTTTTTTTATGATTGTCTAATTTTTGGGAGGCAAAGATACTATTATACTTATTTAGCAGATGTCTCATATTATTAGTAAACTTAATACAGAACGGAATCCGCCCTATAAGAACACTCTCTTTGGACACTTTTAAATTTACCCAATGTTTTTATCGCCACGTTTTTACCATCTAAAATACAATAGGTAAGCAAAATGCTTCCCTATTATGTCGACGATAAAGACGTTTTTTCAACGTCCACGGAATGACGACCATACAACTGCATATACTTTGCTTCCCCATAGTACCGTGGATGGTAAAAACGTGGCGATAAAAACGTTCAACGGAAAATTCTAAAAGTGTCCATTAGGTAGGTTAGGTAAGTATATAAATCACAACGCGCGAGCCAAGCGAGCGAAGCGAGCGTGCCGCCGCAGTTAGCGGCGAAGTGCCAAAACTGATCCACTCTATAAGAACACTCTTTAGGTAGGTTGGGTTAGGTAAGTATATAAACCACAATGCGCAAGCCAGGCGAGCGCAACGAGCGTGCCGTGGCAGCGGCCGGCAAAGCGCCAGAACAGAATCCGCTCTATAAGAATATTCTTTTTTTGGTTAGAATGTTAAGTGTTGCACTAGTGAACGGCAAGTACAAATGAACTACAAAGGTATTTATTTTATTATTAAAGGGAGCTTCGCCTCTCAAGAATCATAATAGAAAAAAAATTGTTCAGAAAGGATTAGATTTCGGACCAAGAATTTTTCATGGTCCGAGGATTTGGTTGTTAACATGGTTCATGTTGTCAATATTTCAATAAATTAAAAAAAAAGCTGTTGTCTATGTATGATTATATTTATGTCAAACACAATACGAAAATTTACAAAACCTAAATTTAAAATTTAATTTTATGTTACATATAATGTTTTAAAGTGTTAAATTTTGATGAATGATGATTTGAATTTTGAGATTTTATTGGAAATGTCTTTTTCAGGAACTGTGTCGTTTTATTATTCATTAGTGGTCAATCCAAAATGTAAGCAATTTTGTGTATTTCTCAAATATGTTTTAAAAACAAAGTATTGATTTTCATAATTTGCCTCCTTTATCAAGATGTTAATTACTTATTTTCCTATCTTCCTACACCTCCTCAATCTTCTTTCAAAACTACTATTATAAGAATGACACTAGTTACTTATTTGAAAAATAAAACATCCTGTTTAACTAAATTTGATCAGAAAGTAGCTGGAGAACATTCTATTGATTTTGATCTTTGATCATCAGTCAAACACTAAACTTCCTTTCACTGAACTTAGTTTAAAGGTATACATTATAATGTTGAATGCACTAAATAAGTAGTTGTTATGTTTATCCAGTTTATTTATAACTTAAGATAAAAATATTAGAATAATTTCAGTATCAATTACATTAACTCCTTGTCTAAAATATTTAACTAATAGTGGTATGGAAATTATTGAAGAATATATTTAATTTTGATAATGATAATGATGTGGCATACTACTTAATTATTATAATAAGTAATGTAATAATAAAAAACATAAGTAACCAGATGTACAGTAACCTACATTGCATTTATACTATAAAAAAATGTAAGAATCACTGAATACACCTTAGACAAAATAGATCTATAAAAAAATATGAGTGACTAGAAATAAATTTCATTTAGTTTGCACAACTTTTCAACATCCACAGCTTCAAATATAATAACTTACTATTGAATTTTGGAAATAAAAGACGAACATACTAATTATTAAATTTACCAAAACTTCATAGAATATGTGTTATGTTTACCATATGTGAGCAAACATACACAGTTTTGCTTACAATACCTATTATGAGAAACATATGGCAACAAGTCATGAGATCATAATTTTACAGTGATCCTTGTCATAAATGAGAAGATTATATCAAGATGTTTACTTATTTGATGCAGATAGTATATCTAGTTCATACTTGTAATGTACAAGCACATACTATGTTTATGATATGTAATTACTTCTAAGTAAATTGAACAAGAAAATGTCAAAAAAATATCCAAAATGATAATGACTAGAATGGAACAAATCTATTTTTTTCATATAAATAGCGGTTACTGCTAATCAGTTTTGCTAGAAAGATCTTACATTTCCTGATAAATTAATCAGACGTAAGGTATTAAGTATAAGCTTTATAGTTAGAATAAACTTAGCAACTTGATATTTTCTAAATTGATTACACATTGGATGCCGACCCGTATGAAGGACGCAAACAGGTGTCATCATCCGTGAGAACAGATGATCAGTCAAGTGCCAACAACTTACTTTGCTCGTTATAATATGCCGCAGCCGCTGCGGAATCGAACGAGTTGCTTCTTGATTGTGGACCCCATTGCGACCTTCGAACACCCTCTTTACTATCTGTTCTTTCAATATCTTCCGCTTTACACAGATGAAAAGCAAACACGCAACAATATAACACAACACCGACACGCATCGTGATCGTTCAATGACACTTATCCACTAACCGTACAAAATAATACAACTCCGCAGCCGTGACACTGCACTGCTTAAGCATTCTAATGTAAAACACAAAATAAAAGATGTAGGTATTTAGTTCTCACGACCACATAGCATGTTCACTAAATATAATAAATAACACGATAGATTTTATCAGAGTTCACAGAACACAGACAGAAAACTAAGGACGACCTTCCGCAACAGAACAGCACATAAAATATAAAATACTTTGTGCAGCACACAGAATTGGAATATATTTGTTCTGTGCACAGAATCCACAGAACATTATTACCACAGAACTATTACTCCTTGCGGAGAAGAACACACAGATAGAATCACTGATGTTATCGATACATCGATGTTGAAAGTGAAAACATTGATGTCTCAAAATTGATATTAGCCGCTTTTATCATTTTCCGTTGAACGTTTTTATCGCCACGTTTTTTTCTTCCACAGTAGAATAGGAAAGCAAAATGTACGCAGTTGTATGGAGGTGCTTTTATATTTCTGTGCACGATAACGTTTTGCCGTGGACGTCCACAATGAAACGTGGACAGACTAGCTCTCTAATAATTTGTCACGGCAATGTTGAGTGTACTACCTACACGAAATTTAATGTGTGAGTCAACAGTCGATGCTTGCAAAACATAGCGTGTGGTGCATAGATTTTTGTATTACGTTTTAATTTTTGATTATCTTCAAATACAATGTAGTTACAATTATTGAACTAAGTAGAAATACTCGCACAACCTAGAACGAACTAAGATAATAAGAAGTGCCAGAAAATTTGTATGAGAAATAGCGCGTATGCCGCTTCCCGTTGTAGGTATTCAATGTTATAAACATTGATTAATCAATATCGTGAACAAAAAAGTTTCCGCATTCGTTTGCCGTAAAAATCAAATTAAGCAATGCATAAGGTGTGTATACATTTGTGTACGCCTACTGTAATTTACAAAATTCAAATGACCAATTCTAAATATTATCAATGCACATTTCGGAATTGGACGAACGAAGCAATTTTTAGCTTTTACGCTAGATGCCATTAATGTTTATTTTTATTTCATATTAGATTTTGGCACCAAAAAAACATCGAAGTTTTAAAACATCGATGCTTTTATACCGATATATTTTGGAAAATGATATTTGACTATCGATATTGATACCAATGTTCACATCGATGTTTTTCTAAAATATCCATCCCTAATTGTGTACTTCACAAATTTTGACATTTTAGTTTTTGATGTGGCAACTATATTATATTGCTTAATGTGAATTTGTTGTGGTGACTGTTAGCGCCACTGATATGTATTTAAATTACTAAACTCACAGATTTATAAATAGACTTCCATTTAAAAGTCTGTGACTAAACTGGACTGGAGGTTGTCAACTTATATTTGTGCGTATTTCATTATCGCCATTTTGGTGATGTAGTCAGATATAATTGTTATGGTACTAAAATTAGTGATGTGCATAAGTTGACATCTGCGTTACATCGATCATTCATTTATTACTACAGCTAGATTTGTAGCTGTGGATAACTAGAAATACTAGTGTAAAAAGCTTCCTATCACATTTTTGCTATTTATTAGTAAATAACTAAATCTAAAAAATGAAAATCAATAATAAAATTCTAGCATTTAATTTAAAAAATATACAGGTATTTACAGACATCCAAATAATTTGCCGAGTTAAAGATGTTTAGTAATCACGAACAAAACAGAAAAAATATTCGAAATACATTGAAAAATTGAAGATTATTCGCTTTTAGATTCAAGTTGTTCGCTTTTAAACAGAGTAACAGCTACATAACTCTATATTCATCTAGCTTATCTCCACTTCCTTCTCATTACTAAAGTTTCAATAACAAATTCAAATAATAAATTTAAAGTAGTTTTTTAACAATTTAGTATATTTATAATTTTTAATTATTTTATTATAGAGTATTTTAAAATTATATCAGTTTTAACAGCAGTTATCTAGCCTACTGTACTAGACTCATTTAGGCTATTTGTAGTAGCAATGAGAACAAAACGGTGATAAACTAGAGGAAGATGGTGTCACATAGCTGTGGCATTACTCACGATGACATTCCACAGCGCCAGGAGTGACAGAGACGAAATTTGTTCTCACTCTGCTCGTATTACTTAAGTTTAAAATCGACTAACCTCACGTGCTTCATTGTATTCACAGTTTCAAAGGCTTATTCATGATTACTAAACCTCTTTTAATCTTTTAATGAAGTTCTTAAGGGGTAGTCAATTAGGCTATTGCAATGACTAAGGAAATTAAAGAACATGAAACGAGTACAAAATAATTGTGCCGCCTAAACTTCGAGTGTCGCAAAAAACGGCTGCCGATTAGTGATGTCCCAAATATCTACTATGTAGATGTCGTTAAGTCAGTTGTTGAAAGAAGTTTTGTTTCAGCATCAGTATTGAAATAAAAATCATTTTGCATGATATCTTCAGAAAAAGGGAGGGCTTTTTTTTGTATGTCATAGATTTATTTATACAAAAGTACCGAAATATTGTTCAAACTGAAAATAGCAATCAGCGTAGTTCGATGCTGTTGGCATATAATTAAAATCTGCGCTTAAGGCGATTTTAGGGTGTTATTAGCAACAATAGCAACAGGCGCCTTTAGGGATAGCCCCATTCTGTCCTTCGATAATTTTTGTATGGAACTTTAAATGAACTATACATACAAAAAAATTACTTAGCTACCTCTTTTTGTAATACTTAATAGTACGTTTATGATTATTACAGAAATAAAATCGTTTTTTAAAAATCCATATTTTTATGAAGCGCTTTGATAAATGTTGAATGTCAATGAACATAGGTTAAAGTAGTTGAAGAACAGTACAGTCCTTTTAATGTCATTACTTCTTCTAGAGGTGATGGTAAAATTAAAATAAGTGCCATGAGAAACATACATACGGACCGACCAAATCTATAGCCATGGCGTACTGTAGCACTTTGATAATTAAATACTAGAATAACTAATTTTACTAAAAATTAGTGGCCGTATCACACAGTAAGTGAGAATAACACTTCAATTAGGAATAGAACACTGTGGACTTCTATTAGTCGAAGAATTCTCAAATTCAGTTAAGTAATTCCAGAAGTTACCCAGTAGTACATACAAACAAACAAATTTTATTTCTTTACATTGTGAAGAAATAAGTAATATTATAGTTTATAATATTATCTAGCATAGAAAATCCACAACGTACCGGCCTTTTGAATATTTTAAAAAAAAGTTAAGATAGTAAATTGCTAGACACTACAAAGGTGACTGATGTCAGACTAGTCATATTTAATGTACTCATAGTAACATATTTTTACTGGGTTTGAAAAATAGAACTGTTTGTTAATATTATTGTTTGTAAAATAATAATTATATTAAGTACATTAAATTTTTAATAACATATTCATGAAATAAATAAATATAGCTAACTAAATAGCACAATCTTTATTAAATAACTTCTGAATGAAACTTTTGAATATCGAGATTTTAATTTAAGCAGTCATTGTACTCATCATGTGGCTGTCGTTTTTTTGTACGTCAAGAAAAGAATGAAATAGTTTCCGACACCTTCGTCTCTTATTTTTAAAAGATTTTTATTAAAGTTTTTTAAAAGATTCTTTAAATTGTACCACATCTGGGTTATTAGTAAAACCACTACAAGCTCTTATTGGACTTGATTCACATCATTCAGAAGCAAATATTTAGAACTATGAGCAGATTTTTTCCTCTCGGAAACATCAAATCAAAGTTCAGCCACATTCTGTAAAGAATTTATATTTTCCTGTTACTTTTTCTCAGTAGAGGATGCATATGGTCATGAAATTAAAAAGAAATTAATTACCACTGGAAATATTTTCTCTTATTCCCAATAATATTTGTGAGGGTAATGCTTTGTACCGTAAAATTATTTTCTTAATGTTTTATTGAAAGAAGCTTCTTCGAAATGCAAATAACATAATATATATCCATGATATATATTATGAATACCCCGTTGGAGATATAGCGTGAAGATATGTATGTACATATATATCATATACATGTATGTAATTTTTACAGAGCGGTTTCAATTTTCTTTTCCGATTATGTCAAGCCACTCTTTTCCTCTAATAATACATGATGGTAATCTGAAACGAGATAATTACCACATATAAACATGATATATTTTAATATAGGTACGTGGTCAGCCCTAACTGCAATAACAACAAAAACTGATATGAAGTAATTTACTGTATTATATGAATAAAAACTAATAATAACTGAAAATAAACATGACTATAATACAGTAAACTAAGAAAAATAGTAATTACTATGGAAATATATAGGAATGAATTTCTGTTACGTACCAGTGCAATTATAGATTTCGATGATTATTGCTTTTTCTAGAGCTACATACTAACATACTACACTTAGAAATTATTGTGGCATCATGCTAGCTTCTCCTTTAACATAACAGTTCCAATATCCAGCACAAAATCACAAAAACATTAAAAAATATTAAATTCATTGATATTTTGACGAAAGACGATTTGATAGATGTTTTGACACTTCGTCTACTTGTCAGCGTGTCGCAAACAATGGCAGACCGGCACGTTTTGACATTACAATGATGTCACATAAAAAAAATATTTTTTGTAAAAAGTACTGTTGTTTTCTCTTACACACACAAGAAGCCGTACGTCAAAAAGAGACAACGCTATGTTTGAATATTATGCGTTAGAATATATATAACTCAATGTTGCTATAGATCAACATGCCATGTCCATTAGTTTCCTTAGTCATTGGGCTATTGTTAACGTGCAAATGTCGGTTAGTAATAATTTTTTTTTAAAGTAATAACATCTAAATAATTTAAAAAATAAAGGTAATTAGATCTTGCTAACTGAGAAATTCAATTGTAACTTGTATCATTAGTTACTGCAACGCGTTTCGTTAGTTTCCCTATGATTTAATAATAAGGTCCGCATAAGACCTGGATTTATACACAACCTTGAGCGAAAGCGAAAAAATACTTAAAACTTAAATAGGTGTCTTTCGCTTAGCTCAAGGTTTCAGACTTTGGACTGTTTATTTAGTTCTTCCATTCTTCCATGGACGTATCACTCTAAGACTCTACGTAACATCCTTATCTTTGGTTTATATGGGAAGTCTATGTCTATTGTTTTATACTACGTTTATACACCTACGAAATTCACGAATTCCAAAATATGTTTCATTCAAAAAAAATACAATTAAACCTAATTGAATACAATAAATAAAGCGACTTTTAATTAGTAAAGACTATAATGTTACTTTAAATTATCAATGTGCGTTTTTTTTCACTTCTTTTTTAGAAATAACTCACTTATTTTAGAAATAATTTTAATTTACTAATTTAACAATGAACAAATTAAAAAAATTAACATGTAAAGGTTTATTATGAAAATCTTTTTTACGATTTGTATCTTTTGTGATATAAAATATGTTTCAACTAGAATTTCAATTCAAGTTTACCAGCTGATAAAAAAAATCAATAGATTTCTGACGTCACGTGACGTATTTACCAAAATATGTCAAATGACCTTGTCAGTTTGTAAACAATACTCATTCGATACAAATAGTTGAATGTTTTTTATTTGTAATTTAATTTTCTTATTTCCTGGTTTAGAAGTGTGTTAAAAGACGTGTGAAAACTTCAACATGAACATCGATTTCGAAGCTATGGCTGTTTTGGAGGAAGAATCTCAGAACGTGAGTACCATTATTTTTCTTTGTTTTGCTTCTTTATCAGTACATAATGTGACCTACATAACTTTACTCATTAATCTACTTCCGTATAATTTTAAGTATGTTTGCAAATTCGAAGTGCAGTTTTAATGAAGAAAACTTATGAGTAAAATGTTTGTCATTTCCTATTTTCCTATTGTAACCATTTTTGACCAGTATTAGTACAAATTTCTTATTAGCATAGATATTTTCTGAGACTTCAGAGATAAAATATTATATACCCAATAAGATGAAATATTTCATCATCACAATAATTAAAAATGAACAATGTATTGGTAAATTATGCTATTTGTCTAGAAATGTTTAGAAGCATAGCCATGACTTTATTAGACTAGGCACTAGACAATGACTAGCACATTTTACTCAGTATTCTCTGTCACTGATAAACATACTAGCAGAATGTAGGTCATAAATGTATGTAATTACCTGGAAAGTGTTATGTTCAATATTTTAAGGATATTATGGATTTCTTATTAGGTAATTTCTGTATGGAGTTGTACATCAATTCAGTGTATTATGTATTTTTTTACTGTTCTTCAAAATTAAGTTTGTTGTTACTATTCAGTCTCTTATAAAACCATGTAATTTAAGCGTTTATATATAAGACCTTTTTAGTAGAAATGTATGGGTATTTTAAAAGTTTATATTATTTATTATTTTCATAATGTACAAAGTCCATATTTTTATGAGTACCTACACTGCATACCTATAACATAATATTAATATAGATTGAATAGGCTAGACGACTGCTCTTGAATTTGATATATTTTGTACATTGTATTAAAATAATTAAAAATTTGGAATACAATTGAAAAAAAACTACCAGAAATTAAAACACAGAAATTGATTTATTGGATTTTGAATTTCACTAGTGGCAACAGATTGGGGATAAGCTAGAGTAAGATAGCATTACATAGCGGTGAAGTCACATTAACGCGGAGACATTACATGGCACTAGGAGAAACAGAGATGTAACTTAACCCAACCCTGTTCCCACTACAAAAATTTAAAAGCTAATATTTCTTACATTTTTCGTTGTATTTCGAATATTATTTCACAGTTTTGTTAATGATAACTGAACCTATCTTTTAATTGGGTTACTAAAAATAGTTGTCTACCCTTTTACACTTATATTCAACTATCTAATATTTCGTTAATGAAAAGAATTATTCAAGTGGACTACATAGAGAAAAGTGTCATAGATTTCTATAAGTAATTAGGAAGACTTTAAAATGTCATGCATTTTAATTTGTTTAATATTATTTAATCATATCATCTTTAGTAAGGTATTAAAAACAAAATATATTTATTTAATGAATATTACCTTTAACTATGTAATGAGATAGAAAACTATTTGTTGCTATAGTTTTAAAAAAATTAGAAAATAGTATTTTCATTATTTAGTAGCTTTACCTACCTAAGTGCAAAATTATTGCATAGTTAGTTGTAAAAGAAATCTTACAAATTCTGCAAACATAGATTAACACTCATTTAAAGGAGTTTACAAGTTTTGAAATATAAAAAAAAACTATAACAATACTAATCTCTTATTATTATATATAATTAGGATAATAAATGACCGGTTGACCTGGGTTCAAAATAAATGGTTATTGACTTTAATGCCTGCATTGGTTCATGAAAGAACAAATTTTGAACTCGGAAGTATATCTTTTGCTCTTTCTTCTGTATGTATCTCTTTTCATATTTTTTTGTTGTTGTGTGCAATAAATTGTTAAATAAGTAAATATCTGTGAAAAGATAGAAGTTATTTTGTTTGTGAATATTTAGTTGTGTCAATAGAGAGCATTTTTTAAGAATATTTTTATTCACTGCAACTTCATATCAAGGTTGACATTTTAAAATAAAGATTTTTTTATAATTAACAATGCGATGTGCCTGCCATCTATCTATAATTATTACGTACATTTACGGAATTCTGTACTGTCATCTTTTTTCAAGTTCATAAGTCTGACAATAGATGTCGCTTTAAGTAGTACTATCAGTAAGAAAATAGACTACTAGTAGGCCCTGATAAGCTATTATGATATATTTTTATAATTAGTGATTTCTCGTCATATTTTCTTATTGATTTTATTTTTACATTATTAAAAAATTCCAACCCTTACGATTTAATATTATGTATAATTATGTACATAATATTATGTATAATTAATAATTATGCACTACACTTACACTTTTTCTCTAGGTGTAGGCTTTGATTATTTTAATCAAAGGCGATAAGCCTTATTACTTCTTCGGATAATAATGCTGTTATGACAAAATTGTGATGACCTTTGTGTGTTCAATTCTCAAAAACGATTGTTTACATTTATAAATACTTTCAATTATAACTTGATTTCTTCATACCTTGCAAATGCAGTAAGTGTCATTTACCTTGGCAAACACTTAAATTAGGAATAAAACAAGTACAAGTCTACATGATTACACTACTGGATGAGTAATGAAAGGCTCCATACTAAGTTGCCCTCATAATCTGCCCCCTATGTATGTATTTATATGTCTACGTCGCTGTGCATTTTAAAGAAAATGCAATCGTTTTTTTGTAACGCAGGAGAAGAGAGATATCCAGTCAGGGGGTGAGTTTGACTTATGTAGGGCTTTACCCATTAAGTCGGGCTGTGCTCGCCCTCGGCGTGTTGTCGAGAGGCTCCGGAGTCTTTTACGGAACGCTACGGAACCCCTCTCGCGCTGTGCCGAAGCTCTTTTCGGCGGGGTTAGGGGGAGAGGGGTGGACAAGTATAATAGGGTGTACAAGCGATATCCGTATTATCTTGGATTCTGATAGGAAGAGCTCGGAAGTGTGAAAGCAATCTTACTATGTAAAATATTAGCGGTTCGATAGAAGTTGTCCTATCCGAAATAAAAAAAAAATCCTATAACCCGATTGCAATGCCACTCATCGGGTCCAATTATGAATCTAAACCATCTAGGGAGCCACTCCAACATACACAAAAAATTTAATCAAAGTCGGTACAGCTGTTTAGGAGGAGTTCAGTGACGAACACATATATAGAAAAATGTTATATATAAAAATTGACACGCTGACAACTTACATAGGTAAGTGCATATTGTACTTGTGTTAGTGTTCCTTACTCTTGGTCATTAGTTACCAATCGCCAACCGCAAAGCAGTTTGTGGTAAAGTTTTCTACTTCTAAAAAAAAAATCTAATATATTATAAAAATTATAATCTTAAAGAAACGAAAACTTAACTTTGAAGTTCGTCTGTATTCGAGCCAGTACTTACTGTAACTGTTTTTAACACTCGTTTACGTCAAATCTATATATATATATATATATATAAAACTCATTATATATATATATATATAATGAGTTTTTTTCTTTGACCGCGATAAACTTGAAAACTACTGGACCAATCGGCATGGGACCAAGACCATTCGACGCGGAATTAGCTGTAGATGGTTATAGGCTACTTATTTTTTGAACTTTTTTTGTTTTTGCCCAGCGAAGCGGGCGGGAAGCGGCTTGTATTAGAATAATAACGTTTAGCAGCCGATAAGAAGCTGTTAGAACCACCCGGAAGCTTAGTAGCTTCTTAGATACTATACATACATATAATACAATGGAACTAAATCAATTAATTCATACATATTATGAATTAAATACATATTATGACATTAACATTATTTAAGTGTTGTGTTATTTGCGAAGATTTAGAAACCAATGTTTATATTAAAGCGAATAAGCAAAGAAAGGTTAATAAGGAATGTGTATGTACTTACATATTATGTACTAGCGACCCATTTTTTTTAAAATAAAATACAGCCCTTGTTACTCGCTAGCTTTCTATAGGTGAAATAATTTTTGAAATCGGTTCAGTAGTTTTTGAGTTTATCCATTACGTTCAAACAGTTTACCTCTTTATAATATTAGTATAGAATATTCTACATAACATAAAATATGACTGGATTAATATTAAGGATCAACAAAATTACACCTGGACGCTATCTGTAGCAATAAACTGCTTTTTGATTACTGTTTTTTTCTCCACGTGGTTTACGTGATTGTGTAATGTGATTTGGCTTTTATTGACATATTCTGAGATTTAATTTGTTATTTACATGAAGTTTAGTGAAATAGAAATGTATGTTTACGTAAAAACTAAAGATAGATGTACCATTTCGTAGGGCATAAAGTATTAAAATGAAGTGTGAAATAAGATAATATAACAATTATAAACTTTTCTAATTTTGCGTTGCATTACAAAATATGACCTCGACCTCGACGATCTCGATGGTGCAGTGGTTTAGACGTTGTACCCAAGCGCGGTAGGTTCCTTGTCCGATTCCCGGTCGAGACAATTTAGGAACGAACATTTCGAGATTGTCTCGGGTCTGGGTGTATTAAGACGCTCCAGTAGTCGTCGTCTGGTTCTCATAACACAGGGAATACCCTAGTTTGAAATCCAGATGACTGATTGTGCATTTTCTTAAAAAAAAATCTAAAATACGGAAAATTAACGCGGTTACATACCTTTTATTTTGGCTTAACATTTCAACCGAGATGCATCGGCGTGGTATCAAGCAAACTGTTGCAGCAAGTTTGACTCCGTGTCCGAGCTAGAAGTTTTACCATCTACCCGCGATATTTGTAAATAGTTTTTAGGATATCTACACACAGTACTCACACGTTTCATCGAATGTGAAAAACGAGGTTTTCTTCCTTGGATCACAAGATTCCACATCGTCGATAAATTGTATCCGTTTCCCGATTAAAATTTTTTGTCTCTTGATTTCAATCGCTTCACGTATCGCACACAATCGCTACTCTTGGATAAAACTAGCGATCAGTAGAAAGGATTTGTGGGTGAAATCGATTACGGCGGCGATTGGTATCTGATTGTAGCAGTAGTTCCGCTATCGCTGGTTGAGTTGTTTGCCAGTTTTTAACCGCTGTAATATGTTCTTTAACCCTTTCAGCAATCGTCCATCTCGTTTGGTCTGTATATGAACTACCGCTGATAGGTAGTATGAGTGGTATGATATGTGATGGTACAATGGTAAACTGCCTATTTAAAAATGAAGTTATTGTAAAAATGAAGAAAGGAATGCCTAGATGGCTCGGGCACATAGAAAGAATGAGTGATGAAAGACTGACGAATAAAATCTACAGAAAGAAAATGAGTGGTAAAAGAAGTCAAGGAAGACCAAGGCTGACTTATGAAGATCAAATAGCCAGTGTTAGCTGACGGAAATGTGAAAAGCACTCTCCTACCTAGGCGAAAATGTGTGAGGAGAATGATGAGGACCTTACATACTTCTTTCGCTTCGAGGAAGCGAAAGAAGTATGTAAGGATCGCGAAGCCCGGCGCTCCATGCACTCTGACTACCCCGTTAGGGATACAGCGTGAAGATATGTGTTTATGAACTACAGCAGCTACAATCTATTTTATAGACTCCTGGTGCCTGCAACAGCAAAACATCCTTCGGTGTGCTTACTGTGTTGTTCACCTTTGTTCCAGGGGTGTGTATGGTGCGGACAGTGTACTTTTTAAATTTAATCTGGTTGTCTGCTCACCTTTGGATGTCTGTACCTCTCTTTAGCCCCACGTAGTCGTCGGTTCACCCGTTCTTTGCTAGTACTTCCTGAACTTAATCGAGCTCCTGCTCCAGATGTTCCATGTCACATAGGTCGTACGCTTTATTCTTTAATAACGCCATATTGCATTGCAGGCGATTGGAACGGTGGCGAGACATAGCGCACATCCGTCCGTGTGAGTAGGGTTTCGGTATACACAGTGTGATAATTTTCCATCTCTTCTCATAGTTAGCTTTATATTCAAGAATGACAGTGATCTACCATTATCCATTTCATATGTGAACCACAGACTTGGGTGAATGCAGTTCAGGTGTTCCAAATACTGGTCTATTTCCTGCGTAGTTCCTTTAATGATATAGAAGATGTCATCCACGTATCTTTTCCAAAATCTAATGGTCTTCGGTCCTAAGTTGTAAGTAAGTGGTTAGAGCCTTCTGTTCAAAATGTTCCATCCAGTTTTTAAGTTTTTTTAAGCAGATCAGTATAATTAAAGGGCGTATAACTGTCACAGTCTGTTTTTCACTAAGTCCAGGCATCTCTTAATTGGAACATTGGTGAAAAGCGATTCCACATCAAAACACGATAATGCCATCCGGTTCTAATGTAAGAGTCTGTATGACGCGCACGTCATGACGAGAGTCTTACAAGAGACGGTATTTTTCGTGGCTGCAATACTGACGCAACGTAATTCGCAAGATCATGAGTGGGAAAGATTTGACTTACGATACGACGCAATGATACGTTCGCCTTTTGTATTTTTGGCAAGCCATGTAATTTTGGTGGTTGCTGAATGATAGGAGTGAGGCCTATAAAGGTTTTCGTACTCGTCTTCTGTAAAAATATCTTTATATTCTCGGATCAGAGCTCTTATCCGACGTGTTACTCGTATGATACCAATTTACAAATATCGAGGGTAGAAGATAAAACTTCTACCTCGGACGCGGATTGAAACTTGCTGCGACAGTTTTCTTGAGACCACGGCAGATGCATTCTCAATTCGTCTGTATGTTGTTTTTTTTTTTTTTGTATGTTTGTTATCAGATATCTCCGTCATGTATGAACCGATTTCGAAAAGTATAAAATAACTATCCTTTACTAATCAAAACTCAAATACAATTAAAATAACATTATAAATACGATACACATACCTCTATATAGTTAAATATGACAGTTATTGAAGTCGGTGCCAAATCAATGTGCAACAACAGAAAGTCTATTAGTTTGGTAGGCTTGGCACCCACTTCAGTAACTGTCATATTTAATTATATAGGTATGTGTATCGTATTTATAATAAAGTTATTTTAATTGTATTTGAGTTTTGATTAGTAAAGGATAGTTATTTTATACTTTTCGAAATCGGTTCATAAATGACGGAGATATGTGATAACAAACATACAAAAAAAAAACAACACAGACGAATTGAGAATTCATCTGCCGTGGTCTCAAGAAAACTGTCGCAGCAAGTTTAATTGTACTTGAGTTTTGATTAGTAAAGGATAGTTATTTTATACTTTTCAGTGTTTTTTTGAAGGCGGTTTAATTTTTTTTAATAAAAATTTTGTTCAGAAGTGCTTCTCAGGGTTGCTTATTTCTTGGTAACATAATTATTAGAATTGCTATCGGTGAGTATCGTCATGGCTAAAATTCTGTTTTCAATGTTCAATAAATATTTAAAGAAATTACTTTGCCGACCCGGACGGAGTACACGGATTGGTTAATGATAGTAAATGAGCTCGCCAATTAAATTTTGTTCACAAGTGAGTTATGGTTCTCAGGGTTGTTTATTTCTCGTAAATGACTTGCTATCAGTGAGTGTAGTCGCGGAGGGAATTCTATTTTCGATTATCAATAAGTATTTGAACAATTAGTGTTTGGGTTATAGATGGAAGGTGCAACGAGATAACGAGTTTGCTAGGCTTCCATTTGCCCAGATATACAAAATATGTATACGTATCTAAATTATAAGTAAAAGCACGGTACAAGTAAGGTAAAAGAGTGGTAAGAGCGATAAAAGAAATCAAGAGCATTTTATATAAATCTGCTAACTCCAGTGTTAGCTGATTCAAAGTTCAGAAGTACTCATTGCCTCTATAGACATGTAGGAAAGAATGACTTTGTTTGAGGTAAACAGTGTGTCTGGATTGTGATGTTTAGCGTGTCATACTATTTGTTCATTCTATTAGATCTAATAGACAACGTGAAAATAATATATCCGGATACAAAAGAAAATTTAAATCGTACCTTTGTGTTTGATGATGGGATCAAACTGCATATTATATAATATCAGAGTACTCGTATTGCCAATATTCGTAGTTATAACAATGCTTATTTAAATAAGTTGTTTGTTACTAGTGACGATATTACTATTTGTATTGAATAGAAAATAAAAATGTAATAGAAAATTCACAGCTATTGTAAATCATACGCATTAAATTTCATGGTTACAATTACGGCGTACCATCACCGACTTAGGGTACATCTGCGCAGTTAAATGTATCGTAGTTACAATATACTACGCAATACGAATTCACCGTCGCGGCTTCGAGGCTCGCATATTTATAAACATAAGCACGTCTATATCTTGCATTCACTGTTGCCGAGTGCAGCCGAACGATAAGGTCACTTTAGGCAAGGTGGGGAGGAGTACAATAAGCTCTTGCGACACTACTCCCTTTCTGTCTGCCTGTACGGTCGTAACTATGTTTCTGAAGTCATCGGCGAATTAAAAAATAAAAATATTTAGTTTTTAAAAAAAGAAGTGTAAACGCGCGGTCGTTAGCTTGCGCAGCGCGCACCCGGCAGCGCAGTTCGCGTTGGGGCAGTCGCTAAGGCGGACACCGCACTCAAATTATACTGGCGAGTCGTAAGTAATAATATATTTCTTATTGGATTCATGTGAGAAAAATGCGTAGTAATGCCATTTTGCGGCGACCGGTAATGAAAAATAGTGTGTATTCAGTGTTAGAGATAATCGAAGGTGATTTATTTTAGGTTAGGATTTGACAGTTACTACGTCGCATAAAATGAGCATAGGTTGACGCGAGAGAACGGCGCAGTTCGTTTGGTATCGCACGCCGGCTTTGTTACTAACCGAATAACTGCGTATTAGTTGAGGATGCTAATTGATCAACATTGTTGCAGTTTATGCAACTTTCTAAGTATGGCAGGTCAGGGTGCCTGAAAGTAGCATACATATAAATGTCCAGGTGTTAGCTAATCAGTTTTATTTACGAAATGCGTAGTAAACGATAAATAACGCAATGCTTTCTTTGAGGTAATTTATCATTTGATTAACAACGACGATTAAGATACTATTGATAGTCATTTTAGATTTTTATTTTTTAGTTTACTCTGCTTCACATGAAAATAAGAAGGAAAAGTTTTAAAAAGTTTAGTAGATTTTAATGTTGATTTTAGGGCATAAATAATTTGTGCCAAGTTTATTGCGCCTTTGTTGGCAACCAATTTGTGAGTAGGTAATGTTTAAAATAATATGCATATTTCAATACACGTCAATATATCTGCGTTGACTTGGTAGAAACGTAGTACTATTACAGACGCCGAACCAGAAGTTACTTAATTTAATTATATTCTCATAGGAAGTTTTTTAGTGGTAAAAGAATCCTTAGCTGAAATATGTGTAAAGAGTGATAACTTGATAAGGTTAGAGGAAGCGAAAGAGATAATACTTCAAGATCGCGGCACTCCATTTTCTTTGTTTACTCCTTCAGAGATGCCTAGCTCAGAGGGTCAAAAAGATTGATATTATATACGAACTAAAAGTGTACATAAATAAATTACTTTTTATTTCGTCAACAGTAGTGACTACACCAGATAAAATGGTATTGTAAAATAATTTACGGCGTTTGAAGTCTGAAAAATGTCATGTGAATGATCGATATCTTACGTCAATTCCATATATCTGTGTATTAGATACTTATAAAGTCACTTGTAAAAATTATTAACGGTTCTGAAAGCGATAATTTTTTATATATATTCAAATCAGATTGTTTAAATAAGCATGATATTTAATGATCAGTAAATAACATTATGTCATGCATGTATGATCATTTGATAAATCATCGATACGTAAATAAAATTATTATTTATAATTGTATCTATTTGTTACTCGGAGTGTTATAGAACTTGTTACGACGTATAACGCGTAAAAAAGGTTAGAATCTGTACACTTATTCTACTACCCCTAACATTTCTATTAGATCAAGAATATCGTATAGTTAGATCAATATTTTCGACCTAAAAAAAAGCCATGCACAGTTGCAGGCGACGAAATAACTGCGCCTACGCAGTTCTTATTTGACCTTATGAATCTGTGATGTCATCTGTTCCTTTCACAACGGAAAAATGAAGACTCTACTGGTTTATTGTATGAGGCGTTCGTAAAATAAATGTTTTCATACTTGGTAGAATTTAGATTGATGAATGTAGTTAGTTTTACCTATTGGTTAAGTGATTTATTGGTACTTGTACCAAGCATTTTCGTGCTTCGCAATGTCGCTATATGTGGGCGCCCAAGCAAAAAGGGTCCAGTGGTCGGCATTTAGTTTCTGAAATATACGCAGTTTTGTAGAGTAAAAAGATGCCAATTCGCGATTTTAATTGATTATTAATTAATGCTCAATTATCTCAAAGTTCATATAGTAAATGACTTTGTATGATGTTTCTAAGTAGCAAATTTTATAAGAGAAAAGTTTAGTGAAAAGGTACCAGTAGTCGCGATGTCTAAATATTTGGAATAAAATTCGTTTTAATACCGTGTACTGGTCTGTATTTAATGATTTTAATTATATTTTATAATGATAACGTTGAAAAACGTAAGTTAGATCTAAGTAAGATTCCTAGCTAGAACAATTTGTATGTTTAACTTTAGCTACTGGTACCTTTTATGTAATTTGTATGATTCATCGTTTTGTTCAAATAATAATAAGAAAAATCTCGTCTTGTTATTTTGTTAGTTCTTAAATAGAGTAAGGATACTTAATTTGTTTTTTATTGCAGTATGTTGTCGTATTTACTCACTTTGTACTAAACACTGACAAGTGGACTTTTTTACTAAACTATGTATCAATCCTTTGTTTATATTGTAATTGTTTATTTTATATATTTATTTCATTTTATATGTTACGAATACAACCGAACCGACCGATACGAAATGACGACCTCGATGGCGCAGTGGTTTAGACGTTGTACCAAGCGCGGAAGGTTCCGGGTTCGATTCCCGGTCGAGTCAATTTAGGAAATGAAGTTTTCTAGATTGTCTCGGATCTGGGTGTACTGGGAGACGCCCCCAGTAGTCGTCATCTGGTTCTCATAGTACAGAGAGTACTCTAGTTTGAGATCAGATGATTGGTGTGTATCGTCTGGCGCACTATTATTATTATTATAAGTTGATTTCATGCAGAATATCTTGATCTACATTAATAAATCAAAATCTACGTATCAAACGAGTAGAAATATATTTTTTTTTTTCAAACTTTACAAATGCTTTTTTTTTCAATACAAGTTTTTTCAGTTTCAATTTTAAATGTCTGATAAAAAAAATAGTAATATGGCCAGTTTTTGAATATTTTTTTAATTCTTATTATCAATTGACTATCCTAAATTCTGAATCTAGTCTTAACTTAATATCCCACTACTGGACCCTTTTTGCTTGGACGCCCACATATAATGGCAATTAGTACCTGGTAGGTTGAAGATTTCGTGAATCGTTGGGAAACTTACAGTAGATTTGTCAATAACCCATTACATTAATCTGCATTGTCTTTTTGTGTTGGAAAATAATTCCATTAGACCTTCGTTTTGTTTGTGTTACGTAACACAATATTGTTACCTTTACAAGAACCCTGAACATAATTCACACCCTTAGAGGTATGACGTAGTAGCCATTATTCAAACTTTGTCCACGGTTTTCGTAAAGTAGAAGTAAGGTGGAAGTATCCAACTGGGTTTTCGTTTAAGTCTGAAGAAGTATCTACTTATTCAAATCACGCTAACCAAAAGTATAGTATTGATTATTAGCCGTCGCATGAATGGACTAAAATGCTTATAACAATGGACTTAACCACATAATAAATGTATGTTCACATAATTCAGTTAACATACATTGTTATATCAACAGACTTTTGTTCCACGAATGAAACAACGCTCGTCGGTTCAATGGTGATTTTTATTTATAGTTATACCTATATTTCTGAGTTTACTTCAACTCAGTATTGTAAATTATAATTATCATAATTCTAAATGATATTAATTAAATGTCATGAACTAAAACCCGTCAAGATAGAGTTCATTAGTAGTATTTTCACTAGTTAAAACCTTTGTGATCGAAGGTTAAATTAAAATGTAATAAATTGTTTAGAGATTTTTTTTATAATATATTTAGAATAATTTTTTTAATTTTTTTATTTTAATTTATAATATATATAGAGAATATGTGTCTATAAAATCTTAAATTTTAAAGAATGATTTCTTTCTTACTTCCTTTTATAGAATTATTTCAATAGGTATGTCTTATTATCTTAACGTTTTTTTTAAACTATCCTAACTTTATGGAAATTACACATCTCAACTTCTTAGTTAACCTACTTAAAGAGTTTCATTTATGTCTGTACAAACGATAATGTCATTATATCTGAAAATTAAAGCAAAATAGCCAAAAATATTCATAGATTGCAACAAGACATTGGTGAAATTAATATAGATAAAACTCCAGAAGTAATAGTTATGAAGATAAAACCATTTACGTATGTAAGAAAGTCGGCTGTTAAAAGTTTTTATGGTCTCGAGTCTGACAATGAATTACAGAAATTTCAACTTGTTTTCAAGTTGTACTTACTTTATTTTTATTTTCTGAATAATCATATATAATTTTTGAAAAAATATTCTAAATTATACTGTGCCTTATATTTTTGATATGGTCTTCTTGGTTTCTTGAATTTGATAGTTTGAAAAAAAAACAACCTAATCTATAATCTGCGCGTAATTGAGATGAATCCAGTGATACTTGATACGTTGACATTGGTTACATAACCGTATTTGGCTCTGTGAGGGAATAAATGAATATAAAATGTATATAACATATAAGTCATACATACAAACATACACACGCTGCTAAAGTTTAATTCCTTTTTTGCTTTGTGTAGCTGAGTAAAAAGTTTAACCTTTATGATAGTTTTATTAAACTTGTTTGTAGGTTTTGTAGTTTTTTAAAATAAAAAATACTGTAATACGTTGATGACCTAGTTTTTGAATGATAACGAAAGAAAAACAAGTATTACGAGTACTTATCTTATTGTTATTTAATAAAAATGAAAATAGTTTGTAATTCCATGGTTTATATTAAAATTGCGAATACTAATTTCGGCTATAAAAAGAAAGAAATTATTAAAGGTATGTCTAACAAATGTAATGTGCGAAGCCAAAAAGAAAAATAAAGCTACTTAATTCCAAAATTAACAAAATTAGTTTCAGCGAAATGCAGTAGTTAAGAATGACTAACATGTCTTAATTTCTAAAATATTTATTACCCCCCTTTTTATACTAATTGATCCTCTTTCAGTTTTTTTTTCATGACCATTTTACACTTATTATTCGCCTTCTGTGCGAGATTAAACATGATCTATTGTATATTTTTGTTATAGCAGATACTATCTCAGTTATCTTAACTTCCATATATTTCCTTTATACAGTTCGATACGGAAAATTCAACACGTCATTGCAAAACATAGACAAGTAGAGATTACTTTGAATCTGTATATGTAGTATATATTTTACGTATTCGAAGGGTATCTATACCTGCAATGGTATCTTCAGCAAAGTCGTCCTGTCCACTTTCTCTGTCACCCTCAGCACCATGCCTAAAGAGTGAGCTGGAGCGTTGTTAGAGTTCTTTTATTGCACCATCTTCTCTGGACAGACGTGTGTATGTGTATTTTATAAAAAAGGTGCAAGCAAACGAGCAAGCGGCTCTACCACGTCTATTATATCTCATCCACATCACTATTGTAACATTTTATTTTTTGGTTAATCGTTAATTCCACTTATGATTATGTGTACCTACTTACCTACCTAGATTTTTATTTTAGAGCAATTTTAATGTTCTGCCCCCGGCGACATAAAAAATTATTACTTGCAATGACTTATTCATTGTTTTTTGTTGTTTTCCATTTATTTTTTAAATTAGTTATATCTTTTGGTAAGAAGAGAAAAAAAGTATGTTCTACTAATTATAATGTGTTCTGCAACTTATATTTACAACTCGTGCCAGCGGCTTATCTAATGATTCCTTAAGATATCAGGGTAAATAGATGCCTGGCTATAATCAACTATTACAAGAAATGCTATATTTTTTATATTTTTATAAATTTATTCTGTCATAGCTTTTGCCCGCGACTTCGCGTGAAGTTCAAAGACACATAATATCTATAAATTATAGCCTATATTATATATATATTATAAATACTGTCGCATTGCGTCTTGTATCGTGTTTAATGTTTGAAGGTTTGCTGGTTAGGAGGTTTAAAACTTTACACTTCCAATAACATCATGAAAACGATGGATAAAGAAGTCCCGCTATAACTGTTTATTTTAACAATACTCTTCTGCATTATTAAGACTTTTTTGATGACATTGCTCATAACAATGAGATCATTGTTCGCATTACATTTTGTTCGATATATTTTACTTTTTTTCCAATGTTTACTGTTTAGTTTTCATTCAACCATGAATTCGTTATTTTCTTAAAAACGTAATTGCAAGAGGATGTTGGGGCGTCGAATGAATAAAAAGTTTCCAGACAGAATAATATGTCGCCTGATGTAAACATACTATTGTATCTATTTAATGTATGTTAATTTTGTTTTTTCTCGTATCCTAGCATATAATAACTAGTTACCGGCCAGCTTTTAGGTCAATGAACTATCTTATTGCAGATTAGACCTTGTTTGTCTTGAACTGCTACGCATTTTATTGAATATTATTAGTTATTGATCACTCGTAATTTTTACATGTACTGGTTTATTTTTGTGTAAGTAAATATTTTTGTCTTTATCGTTATCGTATTTATGCAGTAAAAAACTCAATGTCGTTTCTTGAACTAATAAAATTGACTTAGAGGAGCCTTCTTTGATAAAATTTTTATCTCACTTTGAAGGAGGTAATGAGTATCTGTTCACAAAAATACATATGAATATTATATATATATTATAATTAGGTATTAGGTATGGTGATTGCAGATGTCAATGATTATAACAGCATTTTACTATATGATTATGTAAAGACATAAAGAAGATAAGATATTTGGGGAGGCGAAAGAAGTATTTACTGACTACGCTATATCCCTAATGGAACGAGAGAAAAACGAATAGACAAAAAAATACAGACGATCTGACAACTTCTTTTTTGTAGTTGGTTAAACGTTTTAAGGAATCTACCCCTATTTTTAACGTGAAGAAATTCTTTATGCATTCCTGTTACGCTCGAGGACGGCGGGGAGGGTGGGACTCCTTGCGAATCGAATCTATCCACTAAATCTCCCGATGTTCTTAACTGCGAAATGGTAAAACTAGGTAGTTTAGAGCCTTAGCTAATGTTTAAAAAAAATATAACGGAAGTTCGTGGTCTAATATCCCCAGAAATTTCTATTTCTATTTCTATAATAATTATGTTACATGGAACATCCGGTGCGTGAGTTGAATAATTTTTATTTTATATATCATATTTTCAAACCACCATCCAGTTTAAACTACACGTATATATTATCTTATAGGATTGTATTTTTGTTTTGCTATTATGATTGCATAGAAGTCTAACGCTTGTTTTCACCAACATCCTCTATTTACGACTTACGTAACTTTAAAAATGCACAGGGAACCCCTAATACTTTACTTTTAACCAAAAGTTAGAGGGCCCCCGCATATTAATTAGAACCGGTTTCGAGATTGACCTATTATAGTAGACACCACAACACATATTTAGATGACAAGTTAGGAAGCGTTGGTGAAATCGAACGTAAGTTAGCACTAATTTGGAACGTTTAAATAAGCTAAACCTGTAACCTTCAAATAGCCTAAATCGTGCTCCACGTGTCCTCAGGGTAAAGACAAAAAATTAGTACTCAGTAGTCAGAATATACGGAACTAACTAATGGTAGTGTCAATAACAACTTCGATGTCTTGTGTGTAGCTGTCTTTAGTAAATGTTTTTAGTACCGGAATTTTTATAGTACTTCAAATCTGCACAAAAGATAACTTTCACTTTATACGACAACCGCCTTTCCATATTATATATACCTGCGCCTCGCCGTTTCACTCGCGATGATAGTTTTCTACAGCGCCAACTTTTTTTTGGCTACGCAGGAGAAACCTTCACACAGCTCCCTGGGAGAGAGACTATGTTATATGGGGTTTTTACCCTTAAACTTACACTGCTAACCTATTTTTTGTCTTGCCGTAGTGGGGTGTCCTCAAATCAAATCAAAAAATAATAATATTTTTCATTTCCAATTGTTCCAGGAGTCGGTGGGTGGCGGTGTCTACGGCTCAGCGGGTGCTTCGGGCGCCGTAGTGGACGAGAGAAGAGAGAGCGGCAAGAGAGGGCGTAGGCCTGGCAGGAAAGCGCAGTTGGACAAACAGGATATGAAGGCTAAATTAGGTACTGTACCCTCGTAACTTGCTTATTTGCTAACCTGAATAGACTTAGATCTACTTTACAGAATCCAGACCTAGGGGCATACCTCAAATAAAAGAAATATATAGATTGAGGAACAGTGCAAGTGAACACCCATGAAGTGAAGCATTCGTAAGTAGGTGAAATGTTGCGTATTCGTTCAATTCTTGTATTTACGGCCAAAATGTTAGATTCTGGCTTAGAAACTTTTAAAAATAGGATGAAGAAGGCAAATAAAATCGATGTAGTAACAAATCACACGTAAATATCACTTTAAATATAAAACATAAACATTAGAACTATTAGTACTTATTTATTACATTTATTATTATTCGTGTTTATATTTGCCGTTGATTCTTTTACTCATTTTTACTTTCTGCTTGAAATATATGTACCTATACAATATTATGTAGGAATATCACAGATTAATTAGTCACTAACGTGAAGTAATATGTATGTTAAAAATTGAACGGTAATTTGTTTTTAAGATAAAGAAAAATCATAAAATGAATATTTTACTTTTTATCTAACTGCGTTTCACACTTTTCTAATTATTATACATTTTATTTTTTTTGTACAAAAGCAAAGTACGTACCTATTCCTCAAAGACTAAGGTTGTCATAATCGTTAGTCGACTTTAAACTTTTTCGTAACTATCCGACTGGACTTTTTGGCGGGAACGGGTGAAGTGAGGTTGACATTAGGTTTAGATTTTATATTTTTAAAATTTTTGGGAGTTTTAAAACACAATATACTATCACAACAGTGATAGTATATTGTGTTTTAAAGTTCTGTATAAGTGAAAAGAATGGAGTAGGTCTAAATAAACATATGTAGCTGAAGTTCTCGCGCTTTTCCAAGAAGTCCTTCATAACGTCAGGAAAGCCTACTATCACTTTACTGGAGGAGTTTTACGATGAGAAAAAACTAATTTACTTATGATTCTAATTATTAATTCGTGACATAGGCAAATGCACTAAACTGTGCGCCATTCCATAAAGAAAGAAAAAAATAATAAACCATTCGACTCCATCCCTGATGGAGACTAGAATATCACTCAAAAGCTAATTATTACAGATACCTAATAGTACTGCACCACTCGCGTCCAGTGTAAGGTTACCTTACAAACGCGTATGAGATTTCTATACTCTGTATAGTAAGTAGCTGGAACTAACGGCATAATGTGCCTTCTAGTCTAAAGTCGCTCGATATTTTGCTACTAAATCACCAATCCATTACGTGATTGCGAGCGACGTTATTCAACCTCCAATAAATGATCCAATTCTTAACATTCTGTACATTTACTCTCGTCTGCTCTATCCTCATGTTATTGTATTATTTTCGACTTTATACATTCATACTCTCTCTGTGTATGGCCTAAAGAATATTGTAAGAAAGACTCCTGACGTGTATCCAATAGCGCTAACGTAGGCTGTCCTAATTTAAGTGAAACGATGTACTTAAAAAGTTACCTAAATACTTAATGTGATCACAAATAAATATACAAAAAACACCTCCAATGATCGCATCTAGCAGCGTGTCACCACTACGCTACGAAGGCCACTTTATAATGAAGCACGATGAGCAGTTTTATGAAGTTGCAAGTTTCGCAATTCCGGCGTTACTTTATGTCAATCATTCCTATTATGAAAGTTACGAAATTGTGACTCAATTTATTCGAGCGCGTATTTTTGTATGGAAAATTGGAATGCGTTCAATTTATAAATATCATAATAATAAAATGTTTCAACAATTATTTTTAACAAAAATAAATTTTATTTCAGAACGCAGCAGGCAGTCGGCGCGGGAATGTCGCGCACGAAAGAAACTCCGCTATCAGTATTTGGAGGAGTTGGTCGCGGACAGAGAGCGTGCCGTGATTGCACTGAGAAAGGAGTTAGATAAGGTATCATAAGTTGTCATTATTTTAATAACTTTATATGCACTTAAAAAAAATAACAATATATTTTTTTGTATATTGTAAGTCGCTTTGCATAAAAACTTATCTTCAATTTGTCGCTTTAGAGCGATAAAACCTAAAACGCACTATGCTCTAAATTTTGAACCGTTAAATAGGATCTAATTAGCACCAGTGCGCTCCGTTCCCATCGAAACTGTGTCACCTTTGTACGTCACGCAGTCTTAAAAAAGTGTTGTTTAAAAATGGAAAATGCTTTAATTTGTCATCATAGACGTGGTTTAACTTGATTGAACAACGACGTAGTATTAATTTATTTTGTAAGTGAACACAATTTACACCTAAATTCTTTCTTTTAAAATAATTTTGTAAATAGTAACCCGACTGTTATAATATCATCTAATTATATAGGCCTGAGTATCTATCTCGCCCAATGAACAGGAAATCTTCGCCCTTTGGTAGTATAATACTTGGCGAATGACAAAATACGGAGAATTTCGTGTCACGTGGTGTCCCTGGGGGTCCGTTATACTTTCTCTTTTACTTTTGTTGTCTTTCTAAATACACTTAATTAAATACTGTTTGTGTGTAATATTGTCAATGTTTTACTTCGATGATTGCATACAAATGTTCGTTTCTTGGAGTAGGGTGGATTTATTTCAGTTTGTATAGAAATCTTTGGATGTACCACACTGATAAATAAAAACAAGGAAGAACTGTCAATAAGCGACACAGAGTTCCACCTTGTCACGCATTATTATTTTAATTCCCATTATTGCCCGACCACGACTACCCCTACGATCGAAGATCGCATAGGGCCATACTACAGACAAGTAAACTCATGGACTTTTTGGCGGGAACGGGAGAAGTGAGGTTGTCATTTTATTTAGGTTTTCTATTTTTTACATTTTTGGCAGTTTTAAAGTGTGCAAGTGAAAAGAATGGAATAGGTCTAAATAAACATGTGTAGATTAAGTTTTTGTGCTCTTCCAAAAAGTCCTTTTGTAACTTCAGTAGAGTCTACTATCACTTTATTAAAGGAATTTTACAATAAGAAGAAAAGCAAATTTACTTCGAATGTGCTTCATGTCGATTCTACTTATTAGTACGTGACATTGGCAAATGCGCTAATCTGTGCGCGCCATGCCATGAAGAAAGAAAAAAAGAGTAAACTCCTAGACAGAGAATATGTAGAAAAGAAGGCCTTGACTTTTTGGCGGGAAAGGGAGAAGTGAGGTTGTCATTTTATTTAGATTTTCTATTTTTTACATTTTTGGGAGTTTTAAAGTACGAAAGTGATAGTAAGTGTGTGTGTTTTAAAGTTCTATATAAGTGAAAAGAATGGAGTAGGTCTAAATAAACATGTGTAGCTGAAGTTCTCGCGCGGTTCCAAAAAGTCCTTTATAACTTCAGTAAAGCCTACTATCATTTTACTGGAGGAGTGTTACAATAAGAAAAAAACTAATTTACTTTTGATTGTGATTCTACTTATTAATACGTGACATTGGTAAATGCGCTAATCTGTGCGCCATGCCATAAAGAAAGAAAAAAAAAAGAAAGCCAATTCTCGCCTCATGCGTAACGGAATTGCCTACTCGCGGCCGGATATGTAGGGTTGTTGCGTTGGGTGTGAGATGCAAAGAGAGCACTTCGTTTGTTTGTTCATTTTTGTATTTGTGACGATGTAAAGAAGGAATTAAAGACAAACTGAAGCGGTCGCATGTTTGCGTCGCGTGGACGCGACTGGCACTACAATAATTACCCATATTCACCCAAAATATTGCCGTTGTGTGTGTGCCATGGCGCATGCGTATTAGCGCGCACACATACAAACCACATACGCTAGCTTTCTATGAAGACAACCTACTGTTATGTTTATACTGTGTCATAGATGACGCTTGAAGAAATTTTATAATGAAAGCAAACATGTCAAAATCTTGCGTGGCGTGCAACGGTGTGTTGCGATCAAATTGGTCGTTTAGTGATCGGATGTTAAATATTCGAGAGCAGAAAGGCGGAGCTGTAGGCGTGATTGTTCTTTGTGTCTAATATACATATATTCAACTATAGGCAGTCGCAGGTGCCGTCAAAGCATTTCGACTAGGGTTTAATGGTCTGTTAGGTTAGAATTTGACAAATAATAGAAACATAGTTCACGTACTCGGCGGCAACGACGAACTGACCGCAGTACTGCACGACCAGTCTTACTTGCAATCGATTGTTCTGAGCAGTGACTCTCTTCTTTCGCTTTGCTTTTAATCAATCCAAAAACAAAGATTTTTCCAGATCCATTTGTCCAGTATTATCTTAACAAAACTTTCTTGAGAAATGTGACCTGTGGTCAGAATTCGAACCAGCCGATATGGCAACTACACCTAAAATTAAATTATTATTTTATATGGTAATTAAGTACCTAGCATTTTGTGTACCAATTGTTTTATCTGGCCATTGTACAATTTTTTCCTTTTCTATCTTTTTTATGAGCATAGAGGTTTAGTTAGAAAAACTGGCAAGTTAGAAATTTGAAAATATTTTTTTGGAAGAATGGAATAGAATTTTGAAGAGAAAAACAAAAGGGGAGATATTGTGATTGAGGAAGGATGATGTGGTTTTTTTGTTGAGTTTTTAAAAAATGAGAACAAGAAAAATTTGGAAGAAAATGATGATGTAGACTAAGATAATATCATAAGAGCTAACAACAAGACAGCAAGAGAGTTTGAAGTAATCAACAAAAACTGAATTCATTTAATTATGAAGCCTGCCTAAGCCTGATTAATTGACCTTATTTGAATACTTGAATAACTAGCTGATTATTCAATAATTAACAAAAGGTAATTAACCACTTATTTCTCTACCCTGCCTGGACGTGACGGATAGTCCAATTTAGAGCATTCTATGAAACTAACAAGGAACTATAGGAAACTTGCCTTTAATGTGGAAATAGTCACAAGTGAAATTCGAATAGCATATAGAACTGTAATATTTAACTTAAGCCAATTGATAAAGAGTCTTTTCAGTGTAACGTTAGTTATACATACATACATACATATCCTCACGCTGTATCCCTAACGGGGTAGTCAGAGAGGACGGAGCGCCAAGCGTCGCGGTTATTACATACTTCTGTCGCTTCCTCAAATCTCATCATTCTCCTCACACATTTTCGCCTAGGTATGCGAGAGCTTTTGACATTTCCGTCTGCTAACACTGGCTATTTGATCTTCATAACGTTAGTCATAGTTTCAAGTATTGTTTAAAGGTAACATTTACACGACACCACACCATCTCTCAATTTTTTACGCTTTTCTGTCTTTGTTTACTGTTTCTGATAAAAATAATCTTTTAATTTTTTATTTTAAATTTTGTTATTATATGTCTATGATTCCAAACAAAGTTTTTATTTAAAAATTTCCAAATTGTGTTAAAAAATAAATGTATCCATTCTCTTTCTGGCATCCGGGTGAGAATGGTATACCATGTAGTACGAATTTAGTATTTATACTCTGTACTTTTCCCACCAAGTCTTGGATTCTATTTTCGGTCAAGTCAAAAATAGTCTAAATAAATACCAATTGTGTGAGTTCAAATTAAGCACTAGGCTAGAACCAGCAAAGTGGCGATCACAATAGATCAATATGGTCGAAGTGATACAGGTCTGATAAGACCTGCAACAGCCACGTACACGATAAAAATAAATAAAATAGAACCAGCAAAATCAGAAGCAAGACTTCAGGACAATTTAGAAACCATTTTAATTAAATTTGCTTGGATGGGAATTGAACTCGACCCCTCGGCTTGAAACGTATATTATATGAATATACTAACCACTGCATCAACGGGTTAGTTAGTGTAGTGAGCAAAATTTTTTTTAATTTACTTGATATTTCAGTTCTGCAGGTCATTCTGTGGTTTTCATAGTACAATGTTAATGCGTATCTTTGGGGTGTGGGTGTATTGTACTCACTATTGTACTGGCATGTACTGGCAACCCATTTCGTCCGCTTCGTATTTATAAAAAACATTCCGCCCATTCTCATGTAAAAAAGTGATGTACCTTTTATGCAAAACGTCTGTCTTCTGATTATTGAGTCCTTAAAACCATAGTTAAATTATAGTAGACTTTACAGGAGTTAAAAAGGACTTCTCGGAAGACCGCGAAAACTTCAATTGCACATATTTATTCAAACTTTCCAATTCTTCAACACTTGCACAGAACTTTAACACACAATATATTATCAGTTTTCTACTTTAAATGTCCCAAAGTGCAAAAAACAGAAAATGTAAGAAAATATAAAATTCACTTCTCCCGTTTTCGCCAAAAAGTTCATCGTTTTGGTCTATAATAAATCATCGTTTTGTCTATAATAAATAATATTTCTTTTTCAGTATTGCAATTGGAATCTAGATCTCGACCAAGGCCGGATGCCGGAAGATTTCGAGACTGTACTCCAAGAAGTGGGTGTTGTTAAACAGGAGGACTCCAAACCATTTTGAATGCTGCAAACAAAGAAAAACGCGAGAGACTGGTAATTCGAAAGCAAAACTTTAAACAATCCACAAAATATATCTTATTCCGTAATTATTAATTAAATCTATTGATAGTTTAAAGTGAATATTGAAACACATGCATCAATTCGATCAAATCAATCGGATTGTATTTTTAATAAAAAAAATGTTCGTGTTACAAAAATTTATTGTTATTTTTCTAGTAAACGCTACTTTCGTAAAACCTTTTTTATTGTACAATAATATCAGTAAAGTAACTAGTATTTTATCGTAAAGTGAAATGGAATGCAGGGAAGTTCTCAATATGGGAAGTAAAACAGAGTAGAAAGTGATCAGTTTTGTTAAATATTTTTGTAAATATTTTATATTCTTCATATTTTTATACATCTATTGATTAGTGTACATATAATTCTTACGAGTCTTCAAATGAACTCGTTTGAGGGTGAAGTCGTCGCGTATTAGTATTAGTATTATGAGTATATAATACGAAAGTACAAGAAGTATAAAAAAAATATTTCATAATTAATGGCTTAAAATTATAAACTTCTGACCAAATTAAGCTTCATATATGTACTGTGCTTGTATTGTACTACTAAAGATAATCGGTTAATAATAATTATTTGCGAAGAAAATGTGGAATAAAGTCGAAAAAGAATTTAGTTTCACGCTTATCTTATCGTAACATGCATAGGTGCGGATTTTGTGTCACAACACGAACAAATGGAACGATAAACCACTTTTCAGGCTCATTGTACACATTCATTTAATAAAAGATGTAGTTTATTAGTATAAAATACTAATTGATTAGGCAATTTAACGTTGTTAGTCATAATATTAAGCAAGTTTACATTTATAAGAATACGCGCACACCTTTTGGAAAATACCCAGTACCCATGCACACTCGATACTTTCAGCGACTAGCGACATTGTTATTAAATTTTGTACCCATTATATAGCGTTTTGGCGGTTCTACGTTTGGACGCGGTATTTAAATTACACGTTTGAAATACTGCGTCAATCACGATTTGGCAACTGGAGCGGTATCGAGCTAATTAATCATCATGATCTCCATTTCTAAAAGTAGCAAGTATGCCCAAGCCCTTAGTGCTTAAATGCTTGATTTATAAAAAGATATAGTTTATTTCGGAAAATCTTATCAGAGAGTTCCATCAACAAATATTTTCGGTTACTATGTTTCACCATATAAAAGTCGCGTATAGCCATTGACTTTTAGTATAGGTAATAAATAGTTGGCGTTGATCCGCACACGATGCTCGTGGGAAGCTATCTTATACAGGCAGTCCTCGACTTACGTCGTTTCGATTTACGTCGTTTCGATTTACGTCGTTTCGATTTACGTCGTTTCAAGTTACGTCGAACAATGTTTTGACACTATTCCTGAAGCATACGTCATTTGTTTCGATTTCCGGCTTAGGAGAATTCATTTGTCTTGTTGAAATTTTTGAAGAAAATGATCCTAATTTTGAGAGAAGTTTCAACGTTAATAATAAAATTTGTGCAGCCTATCAGTGTTATCAAGATCTGTATGATAGCAAGAAGAAAGAAGCGAAGCAATCTAGAATTGATAGTTTCTTTAAGCCAAAAGTTTAATTTATTATTTTTCATTACATATTTTGATTACATATTAAAGTTTTATAATTATTATTAAAATTAATAACACACAAATACCAAAAATAACTAGCAATTTCATAAGTGCATATATAATTATTTTAAGAACTTACTTTTGATAATAAAGTATGTATATCCTTTGTTATAAATGCAGTTTTTTTTTTTATTTCGAGTCCGTGTGGATCCTAACCCTTGAGTTTTACATGTAAACATATGAAAAAATATGTCTCGATTTACGTCGTTTCGATTTACGTCGCGTATTTCGAGAACCTAACATGCCGTAAGTACGAGGACTGCCTGTACCCTCATAGCCTTTTTTCATAATAAAAACAAATTTAAACAAATTCTAAGGCATTCGCTTTATTTCAATTTCATTTTACGTATTTCCTGAAGCGATTTCCAATGTTGAAGAATTTCAAAGTAATTTTAATTCAGAACAGCTGTTCTAGTCGATTTAAATTCAACGTATTCACGTAACGCTAATGCCAGGCTAAAAATGAAATATTTAAGATAATATTGTATGAATCTTAAAATATTTTTTCTATATTCTTATTTGAATTTTTTTTTAAACTGTAATTCGTTTCTGTATAAATGTTAATGGTACTTGAAATGAGGTGTGGTGTACTTACATTAGCGGGTAATTTTTAATGGAGGGTAATATCCTGTAAGTTTGCGCGCATTCTAAAATTTAATGGTTAGATTGTTTTATAATTTTTGTATTTATTCGTGCTTCTTATTGAATTGGCCAAATATATCTACTAAAGAATATAAAGACTAAGTTTTCGTGACATTTCAAAATTTTATGTTTAGTTAATCGTTTCGGTAATATAGTTTTTTAACAATAATTTTATTTTAGGGCCATCTAAGATGGCTGTTTTGATACTCGTCAATGGAGTGATAAAATCATGAATAGTTAGTACACTTAGATTTCCTTTAAATAAATAATTTTCTTTTAAAATATAATCAATTATAAACTTACATAATATTATTAAGTTTATTTTTTGTCAATTTGTTATATTTGTAAGCAAAACAATCACTCAACCTTTTTTCATGTACATATTATATGTAATTATAAAGATATTAAATTATAAATTGCTTAGATATGCCATAGTCAGTATAGTAGGTTTTTTAAAATAATTTTTAAACAATAGGTATGAACTACGAATGTTGTAGAAAAAAAATTCTTTCTCTTATACAGGTGTCCCAAAAATCAACGTCAAGCTAGATTAAGTGATAGGCCAGGTGGTAGCAGCTACCAGAAATATAAATTAAAAAATTTAGTGAGGAATTACTTATAAAATTATAGGCATTTGTGTTTGTGTTTCAATTTTAGACTAAATGTCAGAAAAGTTGTTCAAGTTAGATCACAAATAAAAAAATAAAGAAAAAAAAAGATTCGTAGTCACAGTACTCGAGAGACCAACACAAGTGTTAATTTTCTCGATTATTGTGAATGCCTATAATTTCAAAAGTACATGATTAAGATCTTACTTTTTTCTGATAACTGTTACCACTTGGTCCTATCATCTGTTTCCAGCTTGGCGTTAATTCTTGTGACTCGCTGTATAGTGTAACGTAACTTATATAATTCTTCATTGAACATAGAATTTACTACATGTATTCAAAATGCCCATTTTCGGAGTAGGTGATGATTTTCATTTTCAAATATATTGACTGGTAATATTTATAATTAATATGATTTAAAAAAAGTAAGAAAGAAGTGTTTAGTGTTGATAAGCGTTATATTCTTTATTTTATCTTTAATTTCAATTATACTTCCTGCGTTCAATTATTAGTTTTAATGTTTCTTTTACACATTAATTTGTTTGAAGATGCGTAGTCATTATATTGTTTTTAAGTAGACATGTACGTATTGTTATTTTATTATATATTTTTATTACTGTCGGCAATCCGCCTTTGGCTAAGTTGTATTTAAAACTTATTAAATATTAATTAAAGTTGTGATTGATTTATTAATATCTTAAAAACTAAATCTAAATATAATATAACTTATCGCTAAATAAACTGATTGTTATGAATTGAATGTTTAGAATAATTCAAAATTTAAAAAAAAATTGTTTGTTCACATAATATACATATATGTATATACATTATTATATAACTTTGCATGTATTTATGGGATACTTTAAAATAAATTATGTGATATTGTGTTTTGTGTGTAATGTTATACGGACACAATATCATGTAACGAACTCCAAAAGCACTTATACAACCAAAAGGAAATCCACCTCAATTATGAGTTAGATTAAGGTCTAGATTTAATTATTGTACAGCTATCTTATAACGTTCTTATAATCTGACTATTGAAACATGTTAGAAAAATAATATACGGCAGTAACAAAATTAAATTAAAACTGAATCTTAAGTTTTGATTGATATTGTTGTTTCGATCCAACAACATTTTGGTGAAATAAAATTTTGGTTAATAGCTTCCTAGCTACACCGTGAAAATTTTTAAATATTAAAAAGAAATTAAACAGGAGCGAATGAATCGAAAAATCGAATCGAATGAATCAAATTTTGAATTAAATTTGAATTTAAATCATTTTTTTATATAGTAATGTATACTCCCCGTACGAGTGCAAGCAAGATGTCGCTAGTGTTGTCACTTAACATTAATTCATTGTAATTTTAGCGTTGTTCTGTAATTTTGCTTCTATTTTAAATTTAATTGTTCTTTATTACGATGTTTATTTCGAAATAATTGCATGTTTTCGTCTTTTCGAATGTTAACATAATTTATAAATTATTAATTTTGTTATATTCTTTGCAATAGTGTATCCTATATATTTTAGTTTTTCTGATTTGTAGCTATATTTCATGAAAATTAAAAGTTTTTTATTCAATGTGTATTTTGCCTTTTAACGAAATAGTTTCAGGAACGGTCAGATTCAGACTTGATCATCGCTTGGCACCAATTCAACTTTATGCGCAATGAAACACATGTCGAATAAGTTTGAATTTCGATGGAATTAAAATACTACATACAGAAATGTAAATTACAATTTTTCTCGGTTTTAATCTTGCGCTAGTTGCCAAAATGTGGTAAGAATAATGTGTACTTTTTCGAAGTAACTTTGCTTCTATTATCATGATATTTATAAGTAAACAATTGCAACAATTGTGAAATTGCTTAAACTACTTGCCTTAAACTACTTGACATTCCTTTTTAATGGGAATAGATTTAGTGTTTAGTACAAAAAACGATAAGAAAACGACACATATTATAAGAAATTATTTCGATATTTATCTGATTGTGTGGCCACAGGTTTAAGAGTTAAAATTCAGCATACTTCAAGAAGGTATGTGTACAAAAAGATGGATGGATGGATGGAGGAAGAAGAGTGTAATTTTGGGGGTTCAAAGATACGAAAAAAACAAGTAAATAAAAAATTTTGGTTTTCAAGAAACGATTAGGACTGTACAGTAGTAGTTGTAATTTATTTTCTGCATTAATATACCATTTAGTCATATTTTATCAAAAACTTTTAATATTATTAAAAATTGTTACATTAAATTATACCTGTACTGGGTTACTATCTTTACATCTTTTGACACTAATTATGGTTTCTGCAAAGACATTCAAATACATACCGTACCTTTTAAATCTATGGGTTCCTCTAAATTTTTTTGTGTCGCGTTAGACTAGTCCGACTATACTTGATGTTGTTGTCAAAGTATTGTAAATATATAATTTTGATATAGTCTCTATTCGCAAGAAATATTACATTCGAACTAAAATTACTTAGAATCTAATAATTCTGTAAATCGCAAGCCTTGGACTAGTTTCGTAGCTGTGAAAAAGTAATTCAAGAATATTTGCCTTTACTTACAAAACTGTCTCGCCGCTTAACTGTCAAAGTGTGAGATATCTAATCTCTTCCTCGCTAAAATCGATACTTTATAGGAACTTTTTTATTCGTCTTTTTTCCACTACCAGAATTTGTATTGCAGTGCTACATAAAATAAAAGGTTCTGTAAGAATAATACGTACCTAACATAATTATTGTTTAATTTTGGTTCTATTTATTTTATGTAAACACGTGTATATAGATTTAGTTGTTTAAATGATAATGTTAAATATTAAATGGTAGTCTAACAATGCTATTATTATATAAAAATAGCATTTATATTTTTATAATTCTGATAATAGAATTATTTTGTTTTAGATAAAGCAGACGTATAAGCACTGCAATAATACATCAGTTTATATTTTTTGAAGTCAAGAGAGTTACTAATTTAAATGTCATTTAGTATAGTAATGTCGATTTGTATAACTATTAATTTGTAATAACCTATGTATTAGATTAAGGTTGAAATGCAATATGTATGTAGGTTTTAAAAATAATTTATGTGTAATATCATAAAATGATTTTTTAAATTGTAATTGCTAATCTTAAAATTTTTTAAAAATTGTTTAAACTTATTGTCGACAGTTTGGTTTTAATTTCAAAGTTTTAATTATTTGGAAATTGGAATGTCATGTTTTGAAATAAAATTGCTAAAAGCCGAATTGACTTTTTTAATTTGATAACATTGTGATGTGGAGAAATGCTTGGATCTTGTTATTAAAACAACAAGAAAATGTAATCACATGGATATGTCATACGTAGTATCTTATCCTTAGTCTGTGGATGCTCTGTGTCTGTGGATATATGTCTTATTTAATAATTATTACATGTTACTTAGTTATAGTTTTTTTTCTAGTACGGTTCTCCCTTAGGTGGGAAGCTAAAGGATTCTTTCTGTGCCCATATAACCGATGTCGTCGGTAGTAAATAGATAAATTCTTCATATTATATCATTAAAACGTCAACGTAATGCATTTTAATGTCTCTTGGAGTTTCTGGCGACAAATATTGGGTCCTTACATATGAAATTAGCGTTTTGTCGTACTGACCACTTTGATCTGAAATATCACCTCTTTGGTTAAGAATTCTAAATTCAAATTTATAAATTCATTTAGTTGGTACATTTGAGTTTTGAAAAGAGTCATTCATTTGTTTTTTTCCTCATTATTTTTTTCTTTGGCGTCGCTTATTACCGCACAATGGAAAACATGAAATATCGGTTTATTTACGAGTACGAGTTCTACCGTGGCACCAGTGCTGCTGAAACAGCTCGAAGGATTAATGATGTGTACGGCGCTGGTGTCGCAAAAGAAAGCACGGTACGTTTTTGGTTTCAACGTTTTCGTTCTGGTAATTTCGACCTTCAGAACCAACCCCGTGGACGGCCGGAGACCAAAGTAGAAAATGAAGAATTAAAGGCTATTGTGGAAGCGGATCCATCACAAAGCACTCCAGAGATAGCTGCAGGCTTCGGGGTAAGTGACAAAACTGTATTAATCCACTTGAAGCAAATCGGGAAAGTAAAAAAAACTTGAACGATGAGTACCTCATGAATTGAGTGAATCGAACTTGCAAACACGCGTCGACTGCTGTGTTACTTTGCTCAACCGACACAATAATGAAGGGATTTTAAATCGAATCATTACTTGTGATGAAAAGCGGATACTGTACGATAATCGGAAGCGCTCGTCGCAATGGCTGAACCCTGGAGACCCAGCCAAATCCTGCCCTAAACGAAAATTGACTCAGAAAAAGTTACTTGTGAGTGTTTGGTGGACTAGCGCCGGTGTCGTTCACTACAGCTTTCTAAAATCTGGCCAAACGATTACGGCAGATATCTATTGTCAGCAACTGCAAACCATGAAGGAAGAACTAGCTGCTAAACAACCGAGATTGCTCAATCGCTCTAGGCCACTGCTGCTTCACGACAACGCAAGACCACTCACTGCACAACAAACAACCACTAAGTTAGATGAGCTACAATTGGAATGTTTGCGACATCCACCGTACTCCCCGGACCTTGCTCCAACAGATTACCATTTTTTTCCGGAATTTGGACAACTTCTTACAAGGAAAAAAATTCAACTCTGATGCGGCAGTCCAAACCGCCTTCAAAGAGTTTATTGATTCTCGCCCCCATGGTTTTTTTAGTAAAGGGATCAATGAACTACCTATGAGATGGCAAAAGTGCGTAGATAACAACGGTGCATACTTTGATTAATTAAATATATTTTACAAAAAAAAAATTCACTTTATATTCCTCCGTACAAAACGTCAATTTCATATGTAAGGACCCAATATATTATTGAGGCAGTCTTTCTAGTAGGTTTCACTGAGGCGGACTAGGCCACTATAAAAGTCTCAACGTCACTACTAATTAGCACTTAATTCAACAATTCCACAATAATGCACAATAGTGTAGACACTGGGACGCAAATCTACGCCAATTTTACATCACAATATCTGCCAGTAACAATTTGCAAATAATTAAAATGACGCCCAACCGCTCCCCATAAAATCCCGCCAAAAACTCCTTGGTTATAGTGATGCTATGTGTGTGAAGTGATGTGATAGTGTACCTATGTGATGGTGATTTACTATGTGACTTCAAAAATTGCAAATATACCCAACTTTAAAATATGCTTTATAAAATGAAAAGGGGAGCGAGTTTAATGTACGGACGGAGTATGAAGTACCTACTTAAATTTAAAGTTACGGCTACATTAAGGGTGGCTTGTACCAACTATTTAAGCTCGATTTAAGGAACTGACATCTCGCTTGCACCGGCTATTTAATAATTGGCGCAAGCGAGATATGAAATCCTTAAATCGAGTTCATATAGTTGGTGCAAACTACCCTCAGTTCAGTCCCATTGGTCTTTCGAGACGTATCGTTCACAGTAAATAAAAATCGTAGACGCATACGGCGTAATCACGCAGTTCGCACAGGTGACAATAATTCAGCACAGCACAAACTTGTAAACAGAGGCTCAGGTAAATCTTGTAATTGGTCCAGGTTGGAAACAGAGTATTATAGTTTGACTTGACTTGACTAAATTGACTACTTTATTGATATATAATATGTTTACTTATAGTTAATTATATTTATTCGTTCATATACCTATTACGATTTCTGTTTTCGTTATTTGTGCAAGAAAAATTATGTAAGTACTTTTTCCTAAAAAAAAACACTGAAAAAGTTACAAATTTCTTGTGACTTGAGATTTTGCTTTTACTTTAATTTTTTTAATGTTGAATCTTCATCAGTTTTTAAACATGTAACATCCAGTTATGTTATGTTATCTACCTCACGTTAGTTCCATATTTCGGTGACAAATACTCCGAATGCTTAATATATATTTACACTATAATATATTTTTAGAATGTTAACATTTAATAAGAGTTAAAGTCTTTGTAAATTAATGTAAAATTCGCGCACAACGCACAATGTCCATGTGTATTACATGCCTGTCCCATTGTTTCTCAATCATTTTTATGTTGCGACCCACGCAAAAACCAAAATCTTGCGACTCCTTTACTATAAAATTATATTGATTGATTTGTTTGTTTGAATTATTGATTGATTAACAGTTCATTTATACGTTTAATTTAAATTTTCAAGGCACCCTCAGGCGATAAAAACGCAAAACCGCGCATTACAAATATAAATTATCGCGCGTGTAAATCGCGCCCGCCTGCCTGAGGGTCTAAAATTACTGTCTAGGCGAGGTTTTAACCTGCGTTGAACTTGCAAGAACTTGTCGAATAATTTAGTTTTTAAAATAAACGAAAATGACTGTTTTTTCGTATTTTACCTAAGCTAGCGCGCGTACGCTTGCATAGAGCTGAAGATCTCTTTCATATTAAATTGTTTATTAAGGCCTTGTGGCTCTCCTTTTAGGGGAAACATTCGTACGCTAGATGGCGTTTGCTTATCGAATGTGTTCATAGTACCTAATTTCACAGATTTCTCCCACACTCACACACGCGCGATTCCCGTAGGCCACACATGCAAATAAAGTTATAACACTATTGAATGTTTTGTAAGCATTACGTTCAGAAATATTTATGAGATGAAATCGTATTTATTTTAGAAATAAACATATTAAACGTAGTTTGAAAAATATTACACATATTCTCATATATTATATTAGGTGTTCATTTGTATATAATAAAATAAAAAATAATGCGTTACACCTACTTATATCGTAAAGATTTTTTGACCTGTTTGCTGTCACGAGACTAGGGCCAGGATCAGATGATGCGCAAGGATATACTTATATTATATTCTATGTACTGTACTGTACTTGATGATGTGATTCAGAGATCTGAGTGTGATGCAGTAGATAACGAAACCCAAGTACTCCTAGTCAGACGACTCATAATAAACCCATTGAAATCCAACTCATTCTACTGATTTCGACAAGTTCTTTGGTAATGGATGATAACCAACAGCCTAATGATACCGTGGAGTTAACAATTCGCCGTCTAGTACCTACGGACCATTTCGACTTCGGCTTATTTGGTATTGACATGTAGGTATATTGGTGAATACCAAGGTTTCTATTAGTATGAGTAAGAGTATGGTTTTGGAGTCAGCGGCAATAACAAGAACACCTACCCTGTGGCTTGGGCCAGAGAATTTGGCTACGGTATTCTAAAGACAAGAGGCCGGCCTTTGGGGTCGCGAGCGAACGGAGTGAGGCTTCGGTCATCCATCCATGCAGATCTATGTAAGCTAGCTAGTAATTTAAACTTGAACCAGACGTACACCAAGGTTGATTTCAACTTTATACACTTGCAGCTAGTTAAAATCAGACTTCCTAGTAAAAAAAGAAGGTCACTTATACGGTAATTTCTAATTCTGTAATAATTATTCAATTAGTCCAAGATCCGACTGAGGTTGACCTTCCCTAATCGAGTTTCCTAATAAAATAAATATTTTATACAATATAATGTATAATTAAACAAAACGTGCTAGGGTTGCCACCCCACATCCCTGCATAGCTATTTTGAATTAAAAATTGTTTAATTAATTTTTTTCAATAATTGTTGTTGTGCAGTTTCTAACGAGTAAAAGATGTAAATAAAACGCCAAAGTAGGGTTGCCTACCTTTTTCTAAGCAATAATTAAAGGTTGATAAGTGTAAATAGGTAAGTGTGTATTAGTAATTTACTCTCATAGAGTTTCCTTACATATGAAAATTATATGTGAAAATGTAGATAATAATATTAGGAACACGATGGTATAGGGTTATCTTTGTTTGCAACCCTACTTTGGAGTTTTATTTCCATCTTTTACTCGTTAGAAACTGCATAACAATAAATAATTATTGAAAAAAATTAATTCAATAATTTTTAATTCAAAATGCAGGGATGTGGGGTGGCAACCCTAGCTCGTTTTGTTTATTATACATTATATTGTATAAAATATTTATTTTATTAGGAAACTTGATTAGGGAAGGTCAACCTCAGTCGGATCTATTACTATTAATTTAATTTGAGAAAAAAATACTAGATTATAATCGGTTTCTCATATTTTTTAAAATTTAGGTAATAAATACAGGAAAGTATGTATGACAATTGTATGTACAAGTAAAGAGGAAACTGCACTTATATAATTACATGTAACGCAAATAATGTAACGTTTATAACTTAGTTTTTATTTAAAATATTTTGTTAAAACTTAGTACACTTTTGACTAAACTATACATTAATAATAGTAGGGTGTCCATTATTATTTTACTCATTACGGATTCTTCTGTATTTTATTCCAAGTTTCTACTGTTAGTGGCGTTTCGCATCTTGCAGGACCTCTTCACTGTAATCGAAGATAATTCTGCTTCCATTTTTCGTCTCTTCACTCTGTCTATATCAAAAACAATAAACTTAACAAAACAAAATAAAGTATTGATAATATCGAAGAGTTACAAGTTATTTCCACTCCTATTTAGTCTATAATGTATCTGTCCTTTGCAACACACTATACTGTATGAAGGACAAGAAAATCAAAAACATAAAAAGCTCCCGACAAAAATAAACCTTTAAAAAGTAAGAAAATAATATGTACCTCAATGCCCTTTAGGTTAATGATAAGTTTCGATATAAATAGAAGTAGTAATATGTCCAAGCGTCTTCAAGTCTGAGGACTGCTAAGTTTTTACTTTATTTATTTAGTGGTCCCCCGACGCGACAACGCTTGGATATATTACTACTACTATTTATATCGAAACTTATCACAAATTATAAGGCCCATGAGGTACACATTATTATTTTACTTTTTGGAGTTTCTTTATTGAATAAGGGGTTTTTAAATTTTAAATTTGTTTTATTTCATGATTTTTAAACACTACAATCTACACTAATACTACGATCTACATTCACGCAAATACTTCCCGGGACGATACACGAAATTGCGACATGGGATCGTGCCTCGCCAAAATCTGAATATTCTGACAATAGTTGTGTGATCTATCATCAGACCCTGATCACCATCTATCTATCTATACCCTATTCATAGAGACCATTTCAATGAGCTTAAACATGATATCTCTACTATAAGTGGCGAGGAGTTGGGTATCCTGCTGACTTCAGACGATGCTGCAGCATCAGGTCAAGTTTACCATGTCATTGTGACATTATTGAAGTCATAAGATACTAAATTTCGTATCGAACAGACTAGTAGAAGATGCTCGCGTCCCTTCAAAAACTAAAAAAGAACTAATATTCTTCAAACGGCTGAACAGATTTTCTTAAATCATAGCCAAGGACACTCGATCACGTCACCTTTCAAACAAAAAAAATTAAATCAAAATCGGTTCATCCGTTTAGGCCCTACGATGCCACAAACAGACACACTTCAAACTTATAACACCCCTCTTTTTGGGTTGGGATTAAAAATATAGGGAACAATAAGAGATAGTTGATATATAATACTAACATCGACTAGCATCTTATTATACAAGTATTTACACAGTTTAACGTTATTAGTCTTGCTAATGACCCGTTCATTACCAAGATTTCATGACCCACCGATTTTCTTTCTCTCTTCTGAATAGAGTAAATACATCACCTCTTCTCCAAAACTGTGTATTAAGAAGATAAAAACAGAGTGAAGGGACATAATATGGTGGAAAAATATAAAGAAAGATTTAAAAATCATTAAAGATAAAAGTTAATACATCATATAATAATAATACCGTTTGCCATTATTCATAAGTATTGATGATATATGTATATAATAACAAGCGTTATTGATGATAATGCTTCATGACCCTCACATCCATTCCTCTTCTCTGACTTTAATGTACTCCCTCTTCCCTCTTCTTCTCTTCACTAGTTCCATACTACCTGCTAGTAGAAGATGAAACATAGTATGAAGGGATATTAATACAATGTACATATCATTCAAACCACCACCAAATTGTCATCGGGGAAGTCTGGTGTCTGCTATATGCTGGAAATACAAAATAAAGGAAGATCAGAAAATCATAAAAGTTTATTATAAAATAAAAACCAATACTAATGAACATTATAATCATTTAACGGAATGAACATTGTAGAAATTTTAGGGAAGATAAAAGCAAAAATAAATGATAAAAGTTACGCATTATAAATTACGAATACCTTTTTAATAACAGTACAGCGTTATTGATAGTAACGCTTCATGACACGCAGATCCCATTCCTCCGGCCTTAATTTACGCCACACTGAATTTACACATTGCCAATTAATTTCGGTGCTCGTACTCAGCTTCCTCACGAGCAGCTTGAGCCATGCTGTGTGCAGTTGTCTGTTCCCACCAGGTGAACATGGTGTCATGGTGAGAACGATATAATTTCACAGTGAAAAATGGTATGTCCAAGGTTGCCAGAAAATATCTTAAATGAGAGAAACCACATCCAATAGAAATTATTCCAGCTACTGCTTCATGGTTAATAGTCGCTTTTTCTTTTAAATTACGAGACGTCTCCAAATTAAACTCCTTGTTGCACAATTTACAATTAACATAAAATTTTGAGTAAAGACCAAATTTAACTTCTCTATTAATATTTAAATAAGAAAGCTTACAGTCATGAAGAGATTCATGATCTGCAATTTCCTGAATTTGTTGAAAAAAATAATCTGTCTACAATTCTTTTTGCCTTTTAGCAAGCATTTGTTTTTGCTTACTGGCAAACTCTGAAATTAAAAAACAAATATATCTGACTATTCGAAATATGTAACTGTGAGACAAATTGATGCAATATTCAGTATTTTCAAGATAAAAGTTTTGTTATGGATACTAACAGTTAAATACTTATGAAAGATGCGCTCACGTTATTTTATTAATAGACGGATTAATGTAATGGAAACACCAATTCTATTTGTTATTACTATAAAATATATTTCTGAATAAGTTATGGATTCGAAACGGATCATTAAGAAAGAATTTACATTAGTTGTAACAATAAGAAACAAGCTTAGAAATTTTTCCCGTAACTACCATATGGAAAACGACACAAATTAGTATTTATTGCTTTCAGTAATAACATTAGAGAAAGTTTCCATTATTTATCATTGCACGTTGGTCACCCTACATCACTTACTAAATATGGTAATTTTATTTGGAACATTGGAATGGTATAGATAAATCTAGTTCAAATGAGTTTCAATCATAACTTTTTTGTACACAAGAATAATGCTGACTTCATAGTTCAATTGTTACTTTTCAGTCAAGTGTGACTGTGACCGTCATTTAAAATCAAACGTTATATGTTTTTTCCAATTGGAAGAAATAATTATGAAATTTTTTACGGAACGTATCTATAATCTCATATCGAAATTGCAATGCAAATGTTGCCAACTAGCAGTGAATATCATCATTGAAGTGAATGAAATCCGAGATCAATTCATTTGCGAATGTAACATACCACTTTTCATGTCCAATTTTTTCCACGGGCACTAGCTACTAAAAGTGTTTAATCCTAAATACTGGCCAGAAAAACTATTAATTATCTAGTATCATCATCAATTAAATTATAAATATGTTTTATTTAAAATTTCATAAGATTTTGAAATGTTTACTTTACGAATCAGACGTGTTATGTCATTTGCTGGTGATTGACTAAATGAGTTGCTGCCAATTGGCTTCAAACAAGCAAGCTATTTCACATTATTTATTGCTCTTTTATACATACCTACTATATAATATATTTATTCATATTAATTGTATTTACTACAGATAACATGACTATGTAAACATAATTATTTTTTATTACATCTTTCACATATCATGTAGTAATAGTAACAGTGGACAATGGTTACCATTACTCATGTAATAGACTGGGTTACATCGTCCTCGAATAGACTACATTTCTTTACAATGCAAACTAATTGCAATATTTTTGTTAAAAAAACCCATTATTGTAATATTAAAAATATTAGGTAAGTATTAGGCAAATACTGTCATATAGGTAAGCATCATATTAGGGTAGGCATAGGTACTAAATTTTCAAAATCCTACACATTACATAAAGTAGTAAGTACTTACTGTAGATACAGTCTCAATCTGTTGCACTCGAAATGATCAATTCCACTTGTTAGATGCTGGTTGATAGAACTGCAATACATAAAATTAATATATGGGCTTTATTACAATTTTCACTTACATAACATAAATTTAACAATTTATTAAAAATTGAATCATTAATAATAATTAACTATTTTTATAATTTAAAACTTTATACTTTATATCCTCTCCGCATACAATATCTTATAAATTCTCACTTAAGTACTTACTTTACAAATTATAAATTAGGAATAGTTAATTTCATTTATAACAAATGTGATTTGTTAATTAAATACCTCCATAGAAATATCTCATGGAACAAGTTTTTCATTATAATTATTTGTTATTGTTACATAAAATTAATATATTTGTTACAATTTTCACTTACATAATATAAATTTGTCAATTTTTTAAAAATTTAATTGATTTGATTACTATTTTTTAAATTTAAAACTATACTTTGTGTCCTCTTCGCATTCAATTTCTGATAAATTCTCATTTAGGCACCTAGTTTACATATTATAAATTAGGGACAGTTAACTTTACTTGTGAAGTCATAGATGTGATTTTTAATGAAGTACCTACATAGAAATTTCATAGAACAACAGTTCTACGTTATAATTATTTGTTACTGATACTAGTTTACTACCAGATTCTCGGATGTATTAGTTTTTCTATAAATAGGCCTTATGCGTTTTTTATGGTTCTTAATATAATATACATATACATGAATATAAAGCTGTGTTCATTCCGAGGTCCTAGGATCCGAGTTATTTGATTCCCAGTCTGATCACTTAATTTGTTCTTTCAATGTCCTGCTCAGATTAATTCTGTTCATGAAACGAGTTAAACTGTGAGTCTACTTACTGGAAGAGTATTTAGTAACATCCAGACTACCAGTTACCAGTTTGTAGCCTGAGTGCATCATCATAGTATGAAGTATGCTTATTTTGGGGTCACACAAATGGTATAAGTATAAATCAGTGGTAACATAAGTGGTGATCTGAGACATTTACAAAATCACTAAAATACCATTAATGCATTAGGAACTATTAATTAAAGTTTAAATTGTAACTTATGAGAAATGTCTGAAATGAATATTAATTAAATATCACTTTACCGGTATCGTACTTTACCGGTCCAAAGAGCCTTAATGCGTTGCCTTAAGACATTATGCCGCATGTGGAATGGCACTACATTCTTCACAGACATGCGCTTGCCGCAAAAAAGATGCGGATGCGGATGAACAATTTACAAAATGTTTTATCACGAGCTGTTAAAATTGTTAATTTTATTAAAAGCCGACCGTTGCAAACTAGGTTACTTTCCACACTCTGCGAAGAAATGAGTGTCAAGAACAATTCACTGCTTTTCCATACTGAAGTGAGATGATGGCTGTCGCGAGGAAAAGTTTTAAGCTTTTTGAATTGCGAGATGAATTTAAAACCTTTTTTGCTATTTTGCTTTTTGATAAAAACAGTTAATTTTTAGAATGTTTGTAAGATAAAGAATCTTTATTACTGTTGGCTTACTTGAGTGACATATTTTCACATTTGAATGACTTGAATGCGATTACAAGGCCGTAAGAAAATCATTTTATTTATGACATTTATTTTTTTATCAAGAAGATTAGTATTTGGATTATACGCCTTGAAAAACGAAATTTTGATGCATTTACTGCAACTTCAGATTTAAAAAAATGCGAATTTAGAAAATTCAGTTATTGACCGCCTGTTGAAGAGCATGAAAACGCATTTAGGTTTTTTTTATTTTTTATGAAAGAAGAGGCAAGCGAGCAAGCGGGCCACTTGATGGAAAGTGACCACCGACGCCCATGGACACCCGCAACGCCCGGAGAATCACGGGTGCGTTGCCGGCCTTTAGTTAAAGACGGTAAAGGATGGGGAGGGAGGAAATAGGCCACCGGCACTCTCACTCACCGAACGAAATACAACATCATTAGTGCTGTTATTTCACGCCGATATTCTGTGAGAGGGTGGTGGTATTTCACCAGGCGAGCTGGCGACCCCAATGGTCGCGACCCCCAGTTTGAGAAACTACGGCCTATGCAATACACATGGACATTTTATAATTACAGTTTTACCTACACATATGGTAGGTGTTTAAACCAGCAAAAATTGGATCTTGATCGTTGTCTTCTTTCTTATAAGTAGCGACCATTTCATTGGTTAAAGTGCCAGTTTCGTTTTAGTATTTTGTGTACTTTTGTAATATAAAACAACTTAAATCACATAATACTCGTATCTTTGGTAATATTAAATTAATTAAATCACATAATATCTGGATAACATGTTTTTATGTATTGGTTTCTCTTGTAAATTTTCTCATCAGGAACGAACCATCCCATTTGAACGATTGCGAGATCGATGAATTTTCCCGTTTCACGCCAAGAAACGCTTCTTTGAAAGCCTTTCGGTATCTGAAACAGATTGAAGTGATTGTTTGCGTTAATCGAAATACGTAGATATATAGCATCCAAATTAAATGTAGGTAGGTAAATATGTATTAAGGGAACTATTTCCTAACTTACCTAATATATACTTAGGTATATAAACATTTAGGTATGCGAATCGCATCTGTATTTCTAATTAAAAAAATACTCTGAAAAACACCTAAAATATTACAAGTAGGTAATAATAATTGTGTATATTAAATAATCCTTGATAAATAATAATAATTTTTGAGTTATGCCTCATAGATTTATTTTTTAAATTGAAAAGGAAAGATTAAAAAATGATTAACAAAATAATTTGGGAGGTACAGAACAAGAGCTGAAGGACGCATGAGGTAGACGGCTTGTCCAAAGCGTTTTATATGTATACTATCGGCCCGTACCACTTTAATAATAATAATAATAATGCGCCAAACGATACACACCAATCATCTGATCTCAAACTAGATTATTCCCTGTGCAATGAGAACCAGACTGGGGGCATCTCCCAGTACACCCAGACTCGAGACAATCTAGAAAAGTTCATTTCTAAGTTCGTTCTAAGTTCTTGTTTAATACATAATATCATATAGCCAATGTCCATTTGGAATAATGTATCTTTAAAATGGTAAAAGAATTTTCAAAATAGATGCAGTAGTTCCGGAGATTACCCTTCACATATAAACAAATCTACAAAATCTGTTCTCTCTATAATATTCAATATTAGATCAAATTTTATTAGAGACGTTATTAGATATGTATACGTATCAGCTGCATACCCAATTAAGCCCTTCTTTCAAAACTTATTACGTTACAGAATAGGTATACATACCTATCTGTCTCGATAAAATATTGAGAAGTTAGAAGTAGGAAATCAATTGCAATCTGAAATCCTCTCACTGATTACGAACTCTTCAGTAAAAATAAAAGATATCTATAGCATGTACCTACCTTCGACTCATCAGATTGTACAGTATAGGATTGATTGTAGCGGAGATGTAATAGAACACTCCTGATACAACAAGCACAATCCTCTGAGTACTGGACTCTATATTCATATTAGAGACCAACCGTTGGGTATGGAACGGTGCCCAGCAAATGAAGAAAAATATCACTACCGCAGCTGCAACAAATAAATAAATTTTAAGAATAATTAAAAAAAAGTAAAAAACACAAACGATTTCAGAAGCTCCTTCTTTTCTTGAAGTCAGTTAAAAAGAAGTTCTATTGACGTAACCTAAATAACAGTACATTTTTCATTACAAAAAGATTCAAAAAGTCTGAAATATCGCACTCATAGGTACACGTGGGTATATAAGTACACATTTTCAGACTATCGTTATTACGCATTTGAATTGTATCCTTGAAACTTCATTGTGCGACTTCATAGGACTGAAAATGAACATAATAATTTATTCTCCGGCGTTCCCATTGTGTAATATATTAAATTTAAGTTCGTTATAGAGTCTAGTGTTTCGCCTCTCAACGAAACGTCCTCAAAAACGCTCAGAGCGGCTAGACCAGTGACAAACGTTTAGTACAAAGGAAGCGCTTTCTAGCGTTATTGCTTGTCAAAAGTGACATTTGGCTACGTTTTGTACGGTGGTTTTCACACCACTACTTTTCGTTTGATTTAATAGATAGTTATTAACGTTTGACTACCAAATTAAAATTCGTTACGCTAGATCATGTGGCATTTATCTTTCTATTCTACTAGCGTTTACGACAATTGAGTAATTTGTCTAGGCGCCCAGACTCCGTCAGTTGCCTCGCACAAATGCGTTAGTTAATATCCATAAAGTTTATAATTCCAGACAGCCTGTCTGTATTATGAAGTGAGGCTAATAAAATTAAATAAACTTTAGATGTGTGGGTGTATTTTTTAATGAAGTGGCGGCTGGTTGGTCCGTTGAGTTAGCTTATCTGATGTACCTTAACGTCGCTGCTTAGGCACGGCGTCTGGAATTATTTATAGTCTATGATAATAACGCGTAGATTTGTGTAAAACACTGAGTATCTACTTTGTATGCTCGATAAGCAAATATTTTTAATTTGTATGACTATCATTGAAACAATTAAACGCAGTTCATGATACCCAATAATAAGACGGATCGTGGTATTCGCGCCATTGGGCGACCGCCCATCAGGACGCCAGGCATCGACGAGCGCCAAACCTTTATTCTAAAATTGTATATTTTACTGAGAATCCAGACTGTCATGTACATAGCCATTTTCTTTTTCATTTTTACTACATGAATGGAAGAAGGAGCACCGTAGAAATGTTGCCTAAGGCGTCATGTTTATTCCTAAAACCGTCACTGAATGAGATTTATGTTATTGAAAATAGAGGCCTAGGCAATTCATATTTAGGTCTTATTACACCGAAATATGAAATTGGAAAAAAATCGTAAACTAAAAAGAAAAGTGCCTTCAAAGGCTATATTAAAATAAAAAATTATTTTACGTAGTGCGGGCCGTATGTCAGGAAATGGTGCCTAGAATGACGTTCGGCGGGCTCTTGTCGCCGCTGGCGCTCCTGCAGTCTTAGAGCATGTAGATATTGCGCGCAGCAACGGCAGGAGACCGGATGACTTGACGCTCATTCCTTGGAAACTCGGAAGACCGCTGGTGTGAGACGCCACTTGAGATACACTTGCTGTTTCCCATGTACCGGTGACTTCCATGTCAGCAGGTTCTGCGGTTTCATATTTACGCCCTTTGCAGTCGAAACTTTGGGTCCCTGGGGCCGCGAAGCCCATCGACTGGTTTCTGATATTTGTAAGAGATTGGTCGAGGCTGCGGGAGACCGCCGCTGGCAGTTTCTTCCGCTGACGAATCAGTTTGGCTATTCAAACTGGTAATGCTGCCAGTCTGCTGGGCACCTTAGGCAATGACACCTTTCTAAGCGGCAACTTTGAGGAAGTCTATTATTTAAGATAATGTGTAGTTTTAAATTTGTAAATATTAACGTATGTATGTACTTTTTTGTTATTAATAAAGCATTTATGTATTATGAGATGCAAAAAAAATATATATAGCAGTTTTAAGTTTGTAAATATTAACGTTAGGATATGTATGTACTTCTTTGTTATAAATAAAATTTTCTAGAAATCATTTACTAGAGTAGAAATTAAAGCTTTATATATTAAATTAAAAAAAAATTGCTTGGAGATTGACAAATAAATCACGAGTAAATTAATATTTAAATAGTAAAATATTATTTGTACACTATAAAACATTACTATGTAATTATTTCTTTCATAACAAAGAGCTGGTCCATTTCTAATTATAGGCCTCCGTATTTTTTCATATACATAGAGACCTTTGTGTATATCAACTCACTATTTTTTCTTTGTTTGTCTTTGTTTCGCTTTCCTTTTAGTACAGTAAATGACGGTAAAAAGATGGTACAACCTAGAAATTTTTTCGAGAAAGATGGATTTTCTACAAAATTTGGAATTAAGCTCTTCTTACCATCCACTTCAAAATCTATCCTATGCCGATGTGTGCTTTTGATTCTTAGGGGTGAAAACTACCCCTAATTGACAAAAATTGATAAATTCACCAATTTAGGCATTTAATGAATGAAAAAATGTATAAAGCTTTTGATTAATGATAGTTATATAGTTTTAAAAACTATTTGTGATTTTTCAACCCCTATTTTATTCTTTACACCCTTTTAAACACCCCTTTTGACATAAAATTGAAAAAAGAAAACAATTTTTTGAAATGTTTTATTTCTTGTTTTGATAAATTATTATATTTAAATCGTAGACATCTTAAATGAATTGTTATAATTAGTTTTCATCCCCTAAAAACCACCCCTATTATGCTGCCACAAAAAACGTGCTTCTTCTTTCACAAACGGACACAATATGGCTTCGGCTTGTTCACGCACAGCTCAATCGAAAAACACGCGGATACGAGTATATACTGTACATATATATAAATAGGCTCGTACATAGCATAATATGTGCCTTCTCGTGTGAGAGCCAAACCCTGTGTGAACAGCGCTGCTATGACCAAGCTATGGAGCTCGGCTGGTAGATGTTTAGTCCAGTAGAATTAGCTCAAAATAAGGCATGATTTTGCATTAATTGTGGTACTAATGATTTTTGGCACATCGATAGAGTTACGTCTGTGTATGATTACCTTAAATTCGCAACCGATTTGGAAGTGCGGAAAATGGTGAAAATTGAGAAAATCTTGGATTTTTGAATAATTCCAAAACAAAAATTATGGTACTAGTTGCGAGAATACCACGTGTTTGGAGTACGAATACCTCTACCTACTCAAGCAATTTGGAGTGGTTGCGACATACGGAACATACCTAAATTTAAAAAAAGTGATTTTTCGTCTTTATCTCCTAGGCAAAATTTGTGGTACTAGTTGCGAACTCATCGGACACTTGTTTTAGCTTAATATACTTTACTTATAGTTTTAAATTTACAACCGGTTGCGACCTACGGAACCTTAAAAAAATATTTTTTTCCAAATTCTACTTCCAGCAAAATTAGTGTAGTCAATAATATTGCTTATATCACATTTATAGGTCGTATTCCAACTGCTTTGTGATCGCAACCTCTGAAAACACTACGGAACCTAGTCTATTTTGTAAATAAAAAGTACGTATAATTACGAGTCTTGCGAGGGGAATGCGGGCGGCGCGCGGCGGGCGACACAGGTACGGGACTAGCGTTGAAATTAGCGTTGCGTATGATAACTGTTTTTAATATTTGAAATCCCGTCTTAACTAAATTTTTATTGGAAATATATTCCAATAAAAATTTAGTTAAGACAGGATGTCGGTGAGTGATGAGTACTGCTTAAACAAAAGACTTTTTATGTCTTCTTTTTTTTCGAAAAATAATTTAGATTTTTTTCGTTTTAACAAAAATTCAGCGTATCTGTATTTTACTGACAATACAGGACAGTGATTTAAAAAAAAGCGATTTATTGTCCTAACTATAGTCTAACGTTTTTACAGAGCTTAAAGAAGCATCATTTAAAATAACAATTAACTCTTTTTATACGCGTATAAAGAAGTATGTATCGATCGCAAAGCGTGGCGCTCCGTCCGCTCTGACTACCCCGTTAGGGATACAGCGTGAAGATATGTATGTATGTATATGTGTATATTCATTTTAGTTTACGTTTATTTTTATTATCTTTTCATATATCTTTCAATATGCAAAATTTAGTAATAATTAATTTACGTCCAACAAGTCAGCTTGAAATAAAATTAATTGAAACAGAGTCCACTTGCATCAATTTTTTTTTAATAATCTATACACGTAATAAAATCGTAGACTGTCTTCATTTGTAATCACATCACGCATATAGCACTTATTGAATTAAAAATCTAATTTCTGAAAAAAATGAACGTTCTATCTGAGTAACATATAGTGTCTATTTTATCGAAATCGATCCATAAACCTCACAGACTACCGTGCAACACGTCACCGGAAGTACTTTTTTCGTATATGTATGTACAATGAAAATGTAGTACGTATAATGAAATATATTTTGAAATAAAACTGAGACGGCGTTATGTTTTGTCTGAATCGAAATAAATAAAAAAATATCTACATCCATACTAATATTATAAATACGAAAGTGCGTTTTCACTGTTAAACCACCGGACCGATAGATAGTTCCGATAGGTAGTAAATCAGAGGACGGACATAGGCTATCTTTTTTTTTTAAATCTATCCCTAAGGGGGATGAAACTTTGTATGGGAAATGCTAAACCGCTGAACCGATTATGATGATATTTGGTACTGAGATAGTAATCGCCCGAAAGTAAATGTAGGCTGTTTTTAAAAAAAATTTTGTGATTGAAAAAATGATATGGTTTTTGTATATGTGACGTCATCATATACAATATGATATGCCAATATGGCGGATGATCCACAATAGGAAATAACTTTTTTTCAAGACCTCCATCAATATGGGTTGCAACATTGCAACACATGCTGGGTACTCGGCCGAAATAAATTTTTTGTATAAAGTGATAATGGGTGAAATTTTTAGGTTCTTCGGGGAACTAATTACGACAAAGACGTCTATTTTCAAATCGAAGACTTTGTCATAATTAAAAAAAATTAATAATGTATGTTAACTTTTTTAAATGATATGACATGGGTATCATTTTCGAGGTTTCTCGGAGTACTGCTTACAAAAGTCTATTTTCAAATCTGAAATGGCAGACATTACTATATTCAATAAATTGATATAGGCGTCATTTTTAAGGTTTTTCGGGTGTAGATTACGAAAATGACGTTGATCTTAAAATCCAAGATGGAGGACATTATTCTTTTAGTAAAATGAAATGGGTGTCATTTTTGAAGTTGCTCCCGGTGCAGATTACGAAAATAATATTTTTTCTTAAACATAAAATGTACATTAAAATGTACATAGTGTGCTATACGATCCATACTATCTCAGAATAATAAGTATTATTCTTGCAAAAGTATGTCTGTCTGTCTGTTACGTTTTCACGGCTAAACCCCCAGTTCGATTTTGATGGCATGGATCTCCGTGCCATCAAAATCGAACTGGAAATCAAAATCGAATCGAACTTCAAATTATCTAGTTTGAAACCGGGAGTCGAGCCATAGACTGCTTCGTTTATCAAAAATCTTTTCACAACGGGTTGGAAACGGGGATAAAACTTTATGGATGTTTAAGACAGTGATAGATTTTTTTAAAGGAAAACACAAAGGCTACGTTTTATGAAAAATCTACCCATAAAGGGGTGAAAAAGAAACACTAACTCGGAAAAGTCACGGAAAATTTTTCCACGCGGAAGAAGTCGTGAGTACAGCTAGAGCATCAATAATACAAAAACAAAGAAGAAGTAGACCCAAAGTCATTAACCTTAATCGTTTTTTTATTAGATGTTTACAAGATTTTCTCAATTTTCACCATTTTCCGCACTTATAATTCGGTTGCGAATTTAAGGTAATCATACACAGACATAACTCTATCGATGTGCCAAAAATCATTAGTACCACAATTAATGTAAATTGATAATCTAATTCTACTGCACTAGTTGGTCTTGCCGCGCGTTGAGTTTGTGAGAGGGGGAGACGCCACATATATATTATACATACATATTGTAACATTTTTTCGCTATTGTACCTTCTTTTTAAGAGCTTAGAGGTTGTCAGAGAAAATAATTATAGAACTGGCAAGTTAAAAATTTAAATATGTTTTTTTTGGAAGAATAGAACAGGATTTGAAAAATGAGAAAAAAAAGGAGAGCCAGGTGGTTTTTTAGAGGGAACAAGAAAGGTTGTGATGGAGTAAAGAGATTATTTTTCTCCTCTAAAAAAAAGATATTTGATTTCTTTGTAAAAGTAACGTCTGTTAAGAATATTAAAGAAGATGTTGGCAAAGTGAAAAAGAAAGAGGCTCGAACCAGAAGACTGATGTCGCCCAAACTTTCAAGGCAAATGGACCCCTCGACAAGAATAAGGGAGAGCAATGGCTTCAATCGGATAAAGAGCACATTAATCAAGGTGACGCACCAGTTTCATACGAGTTTATAGAACTTATATTTACAATGACGATGCTGATTGCAGAATTACATAAAGTCGACTTATAATTTTGGAGATAACATTCGAGAGTGGAGTACGGGACAATACAATCTAATTTAAGCCAGTGGTTTGTGTTTTTGTATCATAATGTGTAAATTATAAGGTGAAAGGTATTTATATCTGATTTTTGTAAACTACACCACACCATCACAACTACTTTGATATCTTTCTGTTTCTATTTTATTTACAAAATTAGTATTGATTTATTTGTTTCAAATTATATTACAATTTTCTTTTTAAAATAGAATTTTATTTAAAAAGATTTCCAATAAATTTCAAAATTTACTTTATCCATTCCCTTTTTGTGGCATCCGGGTGGGAATGGTATAATATACATACATACACACACACACACACAGACAAGACCCCTTAACCAGGTGCCAATGATGAGAACACTATTATATACGTAGTACACATGTATAGGATACGCATTTCTCTGCTCCAAAATCTAGCTGCTCCGAAATTTAAAAAAAATGCGTTTGGTTTTTTTAAGTTTTCTCGGTTGCATTTTGAACTAGAGAGATAAAAAAAAGGATTTTGTAGGGAATTCCATCGCCTATAAGCTCATGTAAGTTTCATATTTCTCAAACCCTTCATTTTATAAAGGTCAACGGTGAAAAGGCTCAAGGGCGGTACTGATTTCGTACCAATGCTAACTTTTATAAGCCATATCTCGAAGCATTGTTAAGCTACAGTAAAAAAAAAAAAAATTTTGGGAATGAAAATGCTAACTTTTTGTACTCTAACAATTTTTACGTATATGGTTTATTTTCTAAGTTAATTTTGAAAAAAGAATTTTTTTTCTAATATTTCAAAAATACCTAGTTCATTTTGATGATATGTTTTTTCAAAAATAGGCATATTAAATCGGTCAAACTTTTGGATCATATTTATAATGTTAAGATAAAGTAATTTGTACATTTGTGACATTTAATTCCAATTAGGGTAGTAATGAGAAGCGTTTCATTGCTGATTTTTCTCGTAAAAAAATAGAAACCAACTTTATTTTCGCCATAACTCCGTTAGTTTTTATGCTAGAGGACTTCAAAAAAACGCATTTTAAAGGTTTTTTAATGTACTTTAAAAAAGATTGTGAGCACTTTCATCGTAAAACCGTTTTTTCGTAATTCAATGTTGAAATCTGTAAATTTTTCGTTAAAAAAATGAGGCTTACCTTCAATGAGCTATAACTTTGTTTGTATTGAGTCTACATTAAAAAACAAAAAACGAAATTCTTGGTTTTTCATAACCTACAATTTTGATCATTACGGTTTTTTTGATAAAATCAATAGTTTATGAGTTATATGTGAAAAATCGTCAGAAAACGTGGTTATTTTCGAAAAAAATTGACATTTTTGATCACGAATATCTCCAGAAGTATTGATTTTTCGAAAAACTTTTCGAAAACATTTTTAGCTTAAAATCCATCCTTCTATCGATTTCTGGAGTTTTTTTTTTAATTACCACCCCCTAGTTGGGATGGTATTCACCCCCAGCGAAAAAGCACACCTTGGCTTAAGGTAGATTTTGCTTCTTGGGGTATCCCCTACTTACTGTCAAAATTTCAGCAAAATCCATCTTTCTTGAAAGAATTTCTAGCCAAAAACCGTCATTTACTGTACTATTTATAAACAATATTAAGTATTACTTAGTCTTTTTATCTATCTTTTGTCATATATTCACATATGTTCAGCCAATCGCCATTTGTATATCATTGCATTGTGTGCGGTCTATGATTTTAGTCCTTTTACAAATTCATTTAGTCGAATTTTGGACCAGGAGTATGAATTTGATACAGGTGCTTTTTTCTATTGCTCTCTAGGTATACATTTAATTGTTTAAGATGAAAGTCCAGTCTTTCATTACTCATTCTTTCTATGTGCCCGAATTATCTAAGCATTCCTTTCTTTATTTCTACAATAACACTGTCGTGCGACCCTGTCATACTGCGCATCTCTTCATGATTACTTTTTCAAGAATGGAAATTAAATTGATGTATGATTGTAAAATTGGGCATGGATTTTGGCATTTCGGGGCTCCAATCATGTCAAAGGCCCTGGGCCCGTGTCCAAACGGAACTGACGCTGGCCTAGGGATGTCTACGACACCATGGGTATGAAAAAAAATACTTCACGCTTTTTTGAAAAATGTGTGTATGTTTGTGTGAATGTATGTATGATGTGGATAAGTTATAAGATATTATGTATTAACATATTATTTATAATAATAATTTAATAACTTTGTTTATTTGCGCGAATATGAGTATAACATTGATGTTGATATTTTACACATAAATATAAAATTATGGAAACACGAATTTAAATAATAATTTTCTTCGACTTCACTATTTAGCTACGTGAACCCATAAGTAATTAAGCACCTACGTATAAAATTTCCAACAAAAATAATTTGTATTCCTCGTTGGGGATCCAAATTGATGTTTTAAGAGATCTCGAATAGTTCCTGAATTTAGTATAGGCACGTGGCAATATCTTCACTTATTTATAGTTACGTGTCAGCACCGGTCAATTACTTGCTCATCACCACAGTGCTACTACGTGTGATTTATAAATAGTGGACTTACTGATTGGCTGACAGCACACCTGAAATCGGATCGCTTTTGATAATAATCACACGAACATCCTACTCTTTTTTGATAATAATCACAAGAAAATCTAACACGTACCTACTTAGAATTTACTTCTCTTTATTTATCACTTCTACCGAATATTAAGGTAATTATTATTATTTTCGACAATTATGTGATCTTAATTCTCAGGGTTGCCAATGCGATTGCAATATGAAGTGCTTTCTAAATTTTGATATTGTAAAGTCCAGCCATTCCCAAAGTGGGCGATAACGCCCCTTTGTGGGCGCTGCAGGCCTAAAGGGGGGCGGTAAGAGACCCAGAAAAAAAATGGGGGCGTTGTGTAGAGGCCTGGGGGGTGATTTGTAATTTCATTTAGCTAGGAGGCATCTTAGACAACGACTGCATGAGCTCTCGACTCAGTAGACAAAATAAGTTTGGGAACCATTGTATGTAAACCATGGGTGTCAATCAGGGATGTTATAGATATGAAATTTCGAATCTGGATGAATATATGAATAATATTATATTGGTTTCAGTTACGGTTATGGATATGAAATTATTTCGGATTATCCGATAGTTTCGGATAGTTTCAATTACGGATATTAGATTTTTAGGAATTGTAAAAGCAAAATACTTTCACTAAATTATAAGGTGACGATTTGACTATTTCTAGGTTATCATTCGATGTTACAATAAAACGTCTTAATACTCACGACTGAAAAGTGAAAGGTGCGCACAATAGGTTGCGCACAAAAAACGTAACGCTGTCATTCGATGAATAGATTTTCATCCTCATATTTTTTTCATACCGGGGGCCTTATATGAAAATCGATTCTTAAGGAGTGAACTCCAAAAAGTCTCGACTACATTGCAGGATTCGAACTCGCGTATTTCAGCTTGACAGATCTACGCTCTAGCCACTGTAGTATTGAGAAGGTAAACTCTGTTATGAAATCAGAGGAGTTTCAAGTTTAGAAGTTTTGAATCAAACACAAGAAAATTTTTGACCACCGTAAAGCTCTATATTGTAAATTTCATCGAAATCGTTAGAGCTGTTTTCGAGAACGCGATTATAAATATACATATATTGCTTTTATAATACTATTCTTTTAAAAAACATAAATCTTAAAATATTAAAATAAAGGAAGTCCATGAAGTTTAACATGAAATTCATTATTTAGGAAAATAAATAATAGATTTTTCTCCATGACTTTTAGCCATCACTATAAATAACTCTAAAGCCGGACGCCGCGTACGAGCAGCAACGGTGAGCTAAATCAGATAACTTGACTCACCATTACATACGACACACATTTATTATCAGATAAGCTGATCGGTCGCCATTTCGTTAGAAAACAGCACCCACACAATTATATTTTATCTGATGTTCACAGTACAGGACAGTCTGTCTGAAATTGTGAAGTCTATGCTTTTATCATAATTTTTCATTTTTTTTCCTTATTATAAGTACATTATTAAAGTGATATGCGTTTTTAATAGTTACTTGTTGCAAACTGAACTTAGACATATATTATTTCAACTTATTAAAAAAATAGGTCTGACCACATTGCAGGATTCTAACCCGCGCACTTCGGCGTGGTAGACCTACACTCTGTCATTGTGTTATTGAGAAGGTAAACTATGCTGCGAAATTAAAAAAATTTAAAAGCTTAGAGATTAGAAGTTTTAAGAGTGTGAAAGATGGAGAAAACGATTTTTCCCAGAATCGAGATCTAACTAGATCGATTTCTCGCCCCCTTTAACCCCTACATTGTAAAGTTCATCGTAATCGCTAGAACCGTTTTCGAGAAATCGATATCAAATATAGATATCGATATCAAATATAGATATAGATATCGTTTAATATAATAATGGATATAGTGGATTGCGTCGGAAGAGATTATCGCATACTGCTTGCAGTTGAACAATAAGTTAACGGATTGAAGTAACGATCATTTCATAAATACAGTATAAAACCCTCAGCGCAAGTTGCATTTTACCAATTTTTAAAAATTGCAACATTGTGGAAAAATGTAGAGACGTTACACAACATAATGAAACTATCCGCACTTTCGAATTCGTTGATCCGCACTTATAACAACTTAATAATAGTTGAATTCCGAGGGTTGATCTGTTGTTTCGTATAATCAACCAAAGTTCACTTAAGTATTAATTATTTTAAAATATCAGGAATGTTCAATTAACAAAATAGAAAAGAATGAAGTTACACGTTCTAACATAATGAAAAGTAAGTACAAAATTTTATGTAAAATTTAGTCGATGGTATGTATGAGACCTATTTTAGTTAATATTTCTTATCGAATTTGTTTTACACAAAACTGTTTTGTAAATATTTTAACATTTAAGTTTAGTGAAATCAACAATTTCCGTATGTTAGTCAGAATTAATCCGCGAGTTCAGTTAAACTTGTAAAACTCACAAAAATATTTTATCAATGCGTTCACATCGGTTACATACACATATCACGGACATATTTTCGCAATAAACTGCACTAATGTCGGTTTATTATAGGTAGAATACTCATGTAATTTCTCAACATCCAACATGTTTGTGTTCTTTTATTGAGTACTGCCCAGGGGTGAGTATTCACTCTTATACCGGCAAGTACTATTCAGTGTCTCATTACATTGAAGGCAAATGGCCAGTAGTCGCCCTTTGTATCGAAAGATTCCCGGTAATATCAGATTGTAACCAGTTCTAATTACATCTTGATTCTAAGTACTTCCGTATATTTAGAATAAAAGCGGTCCATCGCTCGCCGCTCGCTCGTGTTATGAAATTGTACTAAAAGGCTTTTTGGCAATTGTATTTTGCTGTCTATATAGTGTATAGTTAATTAATTTCCTATTTTAGAACATTTACTTACTTAATATTAAGCAATATAGGCGCTAAGCGTTCGAAGTAGTACCTACTTGATAACTTCGAGTGTATTTTCTGAAATACGTTATGTAACTTAAAAGAGAGTTTATAATCAACTTTGTATTTTAACCTATAAAATAAACAATAAGTAACACCTGTGTTTTGTTCATTTTGATATGAAATTTTAGACGTTAGACGATAAGATAGAGAACAGAAGGCTATTGTACTATGACGTCACGATTAGATAGAGTCATTGGCAAAGATAGAGATTAAGTTTATACCTACTATTTAAAGTTATTTAATTAGTAACTTTTATTTAATTCAGAAATATATTCAAAAATTTAATTTATTTTAATTAACTTAAGAATTGCCGTATTCAACCCGCTACAATAGACTAAAATAATTCAAAAATAAACTTGAATCAATTTTTTGTATTATTGATAGTAGCAATATTCTTTCTTCATTTTTACACTTATTTTTTTAAGTTTTATAGGGATAAAGGTCAATTTTTTTTTAATTTGATGAAAATGGCTATGCAGGTTACGCCAGACTTTTATCACTGCAAGTCTGCAACGAACATTGACCTATTGTGATCGCCACTATGATACAAAACGCCACCAAGTCCCGCTGTAGTCAAAAACCACAGGGTATTCTTTGGAGTAATGTGCTGAACCTGCTCTGGACTCAGAAAATACTGGCCACAGTAGGTTCCACGAGTGCGCATCAGTGGCAGTCACACAAAATGTGCATAGACATTTCATCGGCCTCTTGGTAGTACCGGCACATTCTTGTGTCGGAAAGTCCCATGGCAGATATGTGCTTATTTAAGCAACAATACCTAGTAAGTGCTCTAACCAAGATACGCAATTTGCTCCGGTTCATTACCGTAACCCTAGAAGCCACATAGCGGTTATATGCCTTTATTAGAGCTTTCGAATGCTCCTGGCCTGAAATATTCTCTCGATACTCGCAAGAGGCTTTAAAACTGGATTTCCACAAAATCAGTTGGGCCTGGTTTTTAGCAATTCCACAAAAAGATTCTCGACCCAAAAATGTGATTTTTGCACCGGCCGGCAGCCCTTGCGAGTTGGTCGGCATTTTCATTGCCTACGATGACCACATGATCAGGGACCCATCTCAAAATATCTTTGTCTTTATTTCAAACAGATCACAGACAGGTACTTAAGTTTTATTTGAATTTTATTTGTATAAGTAGATATCTTTGTCAGTAACGAAAGCATTTTTCATTCGAGCAGCGTCAAATCTCTTAATAAATGATTCATTGCAATCACGTCAATTTCTACGAGTCTTAGTCCTGTTAATTACAGGCGTTATTTTAATTCTTTTCAGTCTGAATATAACCTAAATAGTTATTCGTCAAGTATATCTAAATGTTTAAACTGCCCGATTTAAGAGTGTCTGCCCATTGATGCAGATTTTCGTTACTTGTAGGTGTCTTATACTTCCAGTATTAAAAAAGGCTATGAAGAGTTCAACAAAAGATAAATCGCGTGAACGATGAATATTATTGCGATACATTTCATTTTCATTCATTTGATACCCATATTGTAGGTGTTGAACGAAAAAGTTATTTCCTATTATGGAACATCCGCCATATTGGATTTATGATGACATCATACGTCCAGAAACCTTCATTTGATACAGAAAATACATACAGAAATTTCATTTCATTTGATACCCATATTGTTGGTGTCGAACGAAAAAGTTATTTCTTATTATGGAACATCCGCTATATTGGATTTGTGATGACGTCACATACATAGAAACCTTCCCCTGCGTATTCTATTTCATTTAATACCCATATTGAAGGTGTTGAACGAAAAGGTTATTTCCTACTATGGAACATCCGCCATATTGGATTTATGATGACGTCACATATACAAAAACCTTCATCTGCGTATTCCATTTCTTTTGATACCCATATTGTTGATGTAGAACGAAAAAGTTATTTCCTATTATGGAACATCCGCCATATTGGATTTACGATGACGTCACGTACACAGAAACCTTCCCCTGCGTATGCCATTTCATTAGATATCCATATCGTTGGTGTTGAATTAAGAAGTTATTTCATATTATTGAACATCCGCCATATTGGATTTATGATGACGTCACATACATAGAAACCTTCCCCTACGTATTTCATTTCGTTTGATACCCATATTGTTAGTGTTGGATAAAAAAGTTATTTCCTATTATGGAACATCCGCCATATTGGATTTATGATGAAGCCACATGTCCAGAAACCTTCCCCTGCGTATTCGATTTCATTTGATACCCACATTGTTGGTGGTAAACAAAAAAGTTATTTCTCATTATGGAACATCTGCCATATTGGATTTATGGTGACGTCACATATGTATCTACCTTTCCCTACGTATTCCATTTCATTTGATACCCATATTGTTGGTGTTGAACGAAAAAGTTATTTCCTATTATGGAATATCCGCCATATTAGACTTATGAGGACGTCACATACAGAAAAACCACATGTCGTTTTTTGTAAAAGAAAGTAGTTAAAGTTAGGTAGGTAAAGTTAAAGTATATTTGTTTTCAGGTACATACTGTACCGGGTTTTCGGGTACATTTCTGTATCAAATTTTATCACAGTCTATTCAGTGGTTTAGCATTTTCCCTATAAAGTTTCATCCCCCTTGCCACTCCTTTAGGGGTCGATTTTTGGAAAAAAAGAAGTGTTTTTTAATAGAAAAAGTATATCTATGTACTAAATTTCGTCTTAATCGGTTCAGTGGTTTAGCATTTCCCCTATAAAGTTTCATCCCCTTTTTAACCCTTTAGGGGTAGATTTTTGATAAAAAAGAAAACTTCATTTTTTAATAGAAAAATTTTATCAAAATCGGTCCGGCGGTTTAGCCGTGAAAACCAAGCAGACAGACAGACAGAGAGATTCGCATTTATAATATTAAATTTAATCATATTATAAATAATAATATATAATATAAATATATAATATATAAAGTATACATAGTATGGATTATGACAGAAATGAAATTGTAGCGTTTTCTTAATTACGAAGTTCAAGCTACCGTTCTAATAGGCGTAAAAATACAAACTTTCAATCTTACTGATCATTGACTTTACCTTGTTTAAGAACAGTAATGGTTCATTTTCATTAGCCGATAACACAGTCGTTATACCGCAAGCGTGAGTCTACGGATTCGAAGAAACAACTAATCAATACAATCTGTCGTTTGCAAACGACCGCCTCCGTAATTAATATCTATAACAGCTGTATCGACCAAAAACAAAACTTAATTTTTTTTTAAATTAATTTTAAATAAGGCTTTCATGTTGGTCTAAGAGCGAACAAAAAGCATCGAATGTACCAACTGTCTATATGTTCCCGTGCATAAATCGTAAAAGCAGCTAACGGACAGAGCCAAGAATATAAAAATGATTTTTATCAATAAATGATGTACGAGTATGAATTTACTTTTGAGTTGACATTGACAAATGTAAGTGCCACAGAGTACGTCCAACATACATACATTGATTTAAGTAGATATACATTTCATCTCAGAATAATGACATTCACATTGAAGTCAGAAATAAAAACCCGATGATGTTTTTTTCATTCAGTTCTTATAACAGTCTGGTGTACACGTAACACAGTTTGTCTGCGACACGTAACAACGGGTCATAAGGTTTTTGATTTGAAAATAAATTATATCTACTGCGGTGAAACTCACATTCTATACTTTACCAATACAGTACCTAACGAAATATATAATTATTTGGCGTTTGTTATTAATGCAAAGTTGCAAAGTAAGTAAAGATAGAACGAACTACACACGTCAAAAAAGTGTATCAACACATTATTAAGTTTTACGAAAAATACTACCGTAAAATGGGGTGAATCGGAACAACACTCAACTTCATGACGAATTATTTAGTACTTAACTACGACTATATTAAAGGTATGTACTCTAAAAACCTGAGTCTCGGTAGTATCTTGGCATATGCTTACAGTAATAATAGAATTATCTTTCGATATTGGCAAAAAATGTAAAAATGTAACTGATCCCTATTCACCCTGCAACTGGGGTCGATAGGAACGGATCAGGGTTTAATAGGGAAAAATCCATAGGGTTGGTACCTACAGGTACAAAATACGCATAATTATTAATCTAATTTATTGCATGCCCAACTATACACTACGAACACTATACAACTATACTATACAACTGAACAGTTGTGAACTGAACTATGTCTGACATTGAAATTATTAATATGAAAAAGTAATCTAGAACTTTTAGAGCCCACTTAGCACATTTTGTGTAAATGTAATAGATATAAAATAAAAATAACTTAATATTTTAATTTTTAATCTTTGAAAAATCAACAAATTTAAGTACCTATTCTTAAGATCACAATTATTTAATGAGCACCGTACATGCAGGTAACTGAAATAATAGAAAGGTACATAAAACAACCACATACAATTAAACTTTTGTAAAAATTCTACAGGTTCTAAGAACATAAATTATTAATCTCTCTAAAACTTTGGAAATAGAATAAAAACCAGTTAATCATTTTTGCACCATTCTTAACGAGATCTAGCTTAGCTGTTAGTACTATAAGAAGTTCATACCTTTGCAAGAATCAAAATTATCAGAGATGTACTTGCAAAAGTACAGCTACCTAAATGAAAAATAAAAACTACTGATGATGGATAGTCCACATTTAGAAATCTTAATAGTAAACAATGTAAAACATTATTAATCATAAATATCATCATCATTACTCGTGAGATCACGCAGAATTTCGGAATCGTCTATGTAGTATTTATTTCGTATTACTTTCACAGCGCCACTAGTACTAGACTTAATTAAAAAATTTCTGTCATTTTTAATTGAAGAATTGCCATGTGTCATTACATTATCATTTTTATATCTTTTTGTTTGTATATTTTTATATGTCACATTTTCGTCAGATATAATATGTATTTTATCTTGTCTGTTTTCTCGAGTATTTAATTCTTCTTCTTCTTCATAATTGTTGCTAGTATGAATTGTAATCTCTTGTGACAGAATAAAACTATCATCGAAAATTACTGGTATTTTATTGATTTCTAGGTCTGTCAAATTTGGATTTCCTTGGCCTTCGGGGCGATTTACGGCAGATTTTTTTGCCATATTGCAGATGTTTTTTTGATGCGTTCCGTGTGTCATTTGAATGATAGTCTCTTGTTTACTTGATTTCTCTTCAGTGACTTTTTCTTTCAACTCTGGCTTTTCTACTGTCAGAGTTATCTTTGTAGAATTCTTATTCTCATCTCTTGCGATCTGATGTTCTTTCATTATTTTTAATACATTGTTGGTCTTTGTTATTTCATCCATGTTACCATTTCTTATCTTCGTTTTCTTTCCAATACCTTTTCCTTTTGTTTTTTTTCTTTCTGTATCCAATGTTTCGTTTTCTTTTTCATCTATTTGCAATGAACTATTTGAACCTAGTAAGTCTAAGTCTGATGTCATACTTGAATCCCCGTAATCACTGTCTCCTACGACACTTTTTCCGGGTTTAATATTAATTTTTCTTTTTCTATGGACGGTCGTCGTTCTTTCAGACCCGTATCGCATGTCTCTCAAGAGAGACAAAACGGTCTCATCGATAGCCAGTTTATCTTTTGAAAAATTGATATCATGTTTCATATCCGTGTACCCTAGCAATCTCATCAATATTTTATCTTTATTTAAAGGGCTTATTCCCGCTTTAGCAAAACCCGCTAAAATATTTTGCTTTATGTTTGGCTGCAATCTTTCTAAAAGTTTCTTCAATAATTTTGGAAAGCAATTTTTAGGAATTGTAGATTGGGTTCGTCCTTCTGTTTTTTTCCAACTAAATAAAATATCACGCTAGGTGCCCTTCATTGGCCTAAAGAAGGCGACATCAAGGGGTTGCATGAGATGGGTGGAGTTAGCTGGAAGGAATACGAAGTGCACATTTTGCTCTCTACATCGCCGAATCAAATCTATTGATAGGTGAGAGGAAAGGTTGTCACCGATTAACAGCTTTTTTCCAGTTTTCCGCTCAAAGTAAGGTAATGCTACTGTATATACCCAATCTTCAAAAGTAGTCCCATCGAACCAACCTGAGGAAGTTCTGTTGTATCGGCAATTAGTTGGCCCAATTTCAGTCCATGTCGTATAAAGGTTGGCGACTTTATAGACAACATAACATGGTAACAACGCGCCATCCGCTGACACGGCCATCATAAGTGATGTAGAAGACTTGGTGTGATTCATTACTCGTTCGGGATACTTGACGCCCCTTTTTGTTAGCACCTTTCTTTTTCCTGGGTCGTCAGATAAGTTCGACTCATCGTAATTAACGATATTACTAAGAGGTACACCCTCTAATGTTGATTGGAGTTCCTGGAAGTACTTCTCGATTATAGTAGGTGACACCGCGGCTCTAGTCCTTTTAATATTTTGACTGATCCGTTTCGATATTTTATCTTTATGGCGTTTTAGGAAATTCTCCACGAAATCTAACCCTGGTAAATTGTTTTTAAATCTTTTAATTTCTATTCCTAGTCTATCTAAATATCCTTTAATTATAATGCGTAAATCATAAGTTTCTAATGGATAACCCCATTCAGAGCACACGTTAAGATATTTTATGATATACATTTCAGTCTCTTCTTTTAATGCCTTTTGACCACCCTGACTTTTCATTTCCTTATGAATATGTCTGTGTAAAACTGATTTGCTAATGCCATACTTTTTTCCTATTTTCACCAATGATTTTCCTCCATTTCCGTATTCCTCTATAGCAATTTTTATTTGCATAGGATCATATTTTTTATAATTCTTGTGCCTCGGTTTATATACGCGAGGCATGGCTATCTGGAAAAAATACACAATATTTAATTAATTACATTATTAATTAAATAACTTTCTGAAAGAATGTTTTGATTATTGAATCATCAATCAATCTTGTTCGCATACTCACATTCCATTTCAAAATTAATATCTTTTACATTTTATAAAATTTAAAATCACCTTTCCGACTTTTGACAGCCCTATTAATCCATCCCCATTCACATATTTAGCGTCCCGATTTATCCCATTCGTGTCTCAATTGATCCCAGTTCCGTCCCTATTCAAAACAAAGCCATCCCTATTCCCCCCAATTTTAACGGAAAATTCATGCCTTCATAATTTATCGAAAAATACATCAATAACAATTGATTGAAACTTACCCATTACACCAATGATAGCCAAAACACTAAAAAATAAAATAAATCCCGACACTTGAATCTGTACCTTTGTTTTCTAAGGGTTTGAAGAAAGTTTTGGGAGTTATAAAAACCTACAGTAGGAAGAGATTGTGTTTCAACTGATTTTTGTATAATTTTGCAACTAACTTCATGCTTATTTGGTGTTGTCATTCAAAATTTATATAATCTACTATAATTTGAAATAAATACAGATAATACTGAGTATCAAATAAAAGTGAAATTTAATGTTGAAGAACTTTTCCGGTTTTATCCCTATTCACCTCTAGATCTCTATTCACCCCATTTTACGGTACGATATTAATTTAAGTTGCATGTTTTATAACTTTACTGTTCCAAAAAACTTACTGGCTACATTAAAAAAAATGTTATGATCGTTTTTTTTTTAAATTTTAAAGCGGTCTTTTGTTTTATTTGAAGTGGGTGTGCCTTTGCTCACTAAAATCTTGATTTTTAGAAAATTTTATCATTTCGACGGCAAATGAAATACAGTTTTCGAGATTATCGGCTTCTGAAGTATGTACATTTACGTTATGGAACGACATCCTTCGACAGCTGAATAAATACAAAGAGCTGTAGGAATGCTTCAAGCGGGAAAAAATCAATCTGTGGTATCTCGTCATTTTGTAATAAATAGGAATATAATTTGGTCGTCTTTGACGTCGTCATTGCAATACAGGAGACACTGTCGAGCAGCACTCAGACCATAGAAAATATATATGTATACGTACGTAAGACGTTAGCCTACATGCTTATCGCTCAAGAAACATTCCATAAAATAAAGTATAGTTATTTTATTACATAAGACCACAGGAGTCAAACGTTGTAGTTGTTACGCCTCAAACTCAGAAAAATAGGCTGCGCGAATTTGGCCTACGTGTACGACGCACAATTAGATGCCCACCTATCTGCCACGGAAATTACGCACGTCGAAACGAGTGCGTACCTCTTTATAATATTACTAGAGACCCACCCCGACATCGCAAGGGTAGAAATTTTTTTGAAAATAAAGTACAGCCCACGTGACTCGCTGATAATGTAGCTTTATACAGGTGAAATAATTTTCGAAATCGATGAAGTAGTTTTTGAGTTTATCTGTTGCCGGCCAAACCCGATTTCAGGCCAAACTAGTTTGTCGAAGGCCAAACTGGTTCATCCTAAGTGTGTCAGGATATACTAGTTTAATCAGGATATACTAGTTTAGCCCAAATACTTTAGGCTTAACCAGTTGGGCCTAGGCCGAACCAATTTTGAATTATTATTCAAGTAAATTATGTTTAAAAGTAAAAGGCAAATTATGTGAGCAATATTTAATAGAACTTTTGAAATGTGTGATATATTTCAAACATTTTTGAGTAGGTTAGGTTTGTATGTTGACCACAACGCGCGAGCCGAGCAAGTGAAGCAAGTATGCCGTGGCAACGGCCGGCGAGGCGCCAGAACAGAATCAGCTCTGTAAGAACACTCTTTTCGGGTAGGTTAGGTTAGTATGTTGACTACAACGCGCGAACCGAGTCAGCAAAGCGAGCGTGCCGCGGCAGCGGCCGGTGGTAACAAATGTGTCTCACATATTACGTCGCTCAAAGGTGCTATAAGCAGGGGAACAAAAAGAAAAAACATACTTGTTTTCTCGCTGGGGCGCGGGAGGGAAGCCCTTGTGTTAACAGGTTCCAACGTGTTTATTTTGTTACTTGCAACGATTTAATTATTTCGGCCTAGATTTGTAATAGTTTGCTATTTAGCTTAAAGTATTTAGGCCAAACTAGATTGTTCTGGGCTAAACTAGTATATCCTGACACACTTAAGATGAACCGGTTTGGCCTAGGACAAACTAGTTTGGCCTGAAATCGGGTTTGGCCGGCAACACATCCATTACATACAAACAAACAAAGTTTACGTCTTTGTAATATTAGTATACTAGTATTAATATTAGTATAGCTGTACAGTGTAGGCGTACATGTAATAAATTATAGTTATTTCGTTATAAAATTGTTTTTGACAAAATACTGTCTTTTTTTCTATTAAATAAGATAATAAAGTTATCGTTTAATAAACAAAAAAAAACGCTGATACAAAAAATCATCAAAAAGTTCAAATTTGCTGATGTTGCTTAGACTTTTTTGATGTGTGCATTTATTTAGTTCTTATTATTGTCCAACTTCTATCCTAATGTCATTATTCTTAGATATCCTGTGGCGCTTAATTACATTTGTGCGACGTGGTTTAAAAATATTACGTACATCTTCACGCTGTATCCCCAACGCGGTAGTCAGAGAGGACGGAGCTTACATACTTCTTTCACTTCCTCAAATCTCATTATTCTCCTCACACATTGTCGCCTAGGTATGATTGAGTGCTTTTGATATTTCCGTCGTCTAACACTTTGGCTTTTTGATCTTCATAAGTCAGCCTTGGTCTTCCTTAGTTTCTTTTACCACTCGCTTTCGCTCTGTAGATTTTCTTCGTCAGTCTTTCATCATTCATTCTTTCTATGTGCCCGAACCATCTTAGTATTCCTTTCTTCATTTTTATAATAACACTGTCGTGCAACCTTGTCATACCTCTTCATTGCTTATCCTGTCCGCAAGATGACACCGCACATATTTCTAAGAGATTGCATTTCCACTGCATTTATCATACTTTCAATCGATTTCGGGCATATCGAGGACTCATTACCGTACAACAAAATTGGAACCAACACCGCATTGTGAATGGCCATTTTGGCTGTGTTAGAGATATTCATACTACTAATGCGGACAGAGCACCGTTCACTTTATTGGCAGCGGCTACCCGTCTCTCCACCTCCAACTCACATCTTCCATCCCTCGAAAACGCACTCCACAGATGCGCAATTTAATTCACTTGTTCTAGACTTTTTCCATGTATCCAAATCTCACATTTCGCTTGTACCGCTGTACCCTTTCAAATATCAGAACTTTAGTTTTTATCAAATTAATATTCAATCCTTTCACTTCCCATTCTTCTTTCATGCACGAGACTAGTGTCTGCAACTCAGCTTCTGATGGTGATATTAACATCGTCAGCGTACAATAACCAGTTTACCACTGTGTCATCACATATCATACCACTCATACTACCCTACAATGGCTAGAAGTAACTGTCCAAATACAGCACGAAAAGCCAGGCAGATATCACGCAGCCCTGTCTGACGTCTGAACAGAATTCAAACCAGGGCGGCATGTCACCATCTATCTTTAGATAGGCTCTGTGGCCTCGATATAACGACCTCGCATCCTACAGTGAGGGGCCCTCCAAACCATATTTAGGCAAAAGACTACAGTTTCTTTCGCACTACTCTATCGAATGTTTTTTCATGATCCACGTAAGCGCAGAAAATTTTCTGACTAGAAACTTCCCCACGATAACGCGAAGCGAGAAAATCTGATCCATACATCCCATACCATTCCTAGAACCACCTTGTGCCTCCCACAAATATCTTTCAGAAACACCTTTCATATGTTCAGTCACTACCTTGGTATAGACTTTACTTGCTATAGAGAGGTACCTTAAATGCCGTGCGCCAATTCTCTGGCACCTCCCCCTTCTGCCAACAAAGGTTGCACAGAGCACAGAAGGTATCTCAGATCCTAGGGCTACCATACTTGATCATATCACCAGTCACCTGATCATTTCTTTCTTGCAGCTTTTCCACATTTCAGACTTCTTAACACTTTTTCAATCTCTTTCATACCAATGGCGTCCTCCTGTCCCTGACCCGAGTGTCATTCATTAGAATTGCTATTAGTCTCATAGACGGAGTCGCCGTTATATATGTTCCATACTGTTAGCAGGTTGTTTTCTTTCGAACGCACTTTATTAATTCTGCAAGGTGCCAGACCACATCGGTACTTACGTACTTCTTTCCAAAATAATTTGGAATTTTCTTCGAAGTTGTCATACACCACTAGAACAAAATCCTTGTCAACCCTGTCTTGAGGATGCACCCAAAGCAGTCTCGGGTTCACACACTTGTACTCAGTTACATAATTAACCAAATCAGAGGACAGTAAGCCTCTCATACCCCTTGGCATCCCCTTTCTTCTTGTGGTACCCCTGACCACAAAGCGATGTTCCCTCCAGACAAGTTTGCAAGTTCACTGCCCTTTTGATTGGTTTCACTCAAACATAACGCGTCCAATCTTCTTTCTTTCATAATATCAATCACTTCAAATTCTCTTCAATCCCACCTATCACATTCCACGCAGCTATTCTGCACTCCAACTCCATTTCCCGCTGCTAGGTGCACAGCATGTTGGGTGCCGGTCCCCAACGCCAAACTGCATTCTGCTCACACCAGCGGGGACAAATCGGTGTATGTCGCTTTTGGGAACGCCCTATTTCTTATATATACGTTGTTCCGCATGGTGTGCACGGGAGGGGAATTGCAACCCTGAAAAGGCTGGCAGGAGCGCGACGAGCACGCTTCCTAATTGATTAAGAATATTATATAAATTAAAACTCTCTAACCGAGTAACTGTGTGCCACCAAATCGCTATGGGTATCAATCACAAAAAGAACCGGGGGCTAGACGTTTTAGAAAAATTGACCTCTGGCTGGGAATAAACCTGAGAACTTTTGCTTGACATGATATGATTGTATTAATAATTATAAGCAGCCTCAGGTTTCATTATTGTATTAATCACCACATCAACGAGATAGTCACACGGTTAAAACGTTTAAATTGAAACAGTAATTCACTTGATAATTATATGGTTTATGGTTATAGCTTGCCTCTGTAGCCAAAAATTAATTAAACGAGAGCAGTTAACCAAAAACGACGGTTAAGAATCTCACTTTATTTTAATTTACGAACTCCGCAGAAGCAAAAAAGTTTGATACATTTTGAAAGATTTATACCAGCAGTAGGGCGCAAAAATTCTCGTGAAAGTTTTCTTTGAAAACATTGAGAATCTGAACTAATAATTGATTTTAAAGACTCGTAAATCAATCACTTATTTCAGTTTTACGATACGTATTTTATACGTATTTTGAGAGTAGGTATCTACTTGAGATGTAAACAATGCCATGCTAAACTTTTCGAAACATGGTATATTGGATTTTACGTTAGTTGCGAAGTTGACAAGATTCCGATCCTTCTTCTTAGATAAAGATCTTTGAAAATAAAGCGCAAAATCAATTTTGAAGTTCTTATAAAGATTGAAAGAAGTTAGGTTAGAAGCATAATATTATAACCATTGCATAAGATGGTTCGGGCGCATGGAAAGAATGAGTGATGAAAGAATGACGAAGAAAATCTATAAAGCAAAAGTGAGTGATAAAAGAAGCCAAGGAAGACCAAGGCTGACTTATGAAGATCAAATAGTTAGAGTGTTAGCCAACGGAAAAGTCATAAGCTCTCGCATACCAATGCGAAAATGTATGGGGAGGAAGATGAGATATGAGGAAGCGAAAGAAGTATGTAAGGACCGCAACGCTTGCCGCTCCGTCCTCTCTGACTACCCCTTTAGGGATACGACGTGAAGATATGTGTGTGTGCCTATATCGGCTTATACATATATAGGCGATGGGCTAAAAAGCTATCACTATGTGATTCATAATTAATATCTGATTCGTTATCTGTAAGCCCAAATATATGTTGTAATATAAAGATGTAAATCTTCGGAGTACAAGTTCTGTTGTCTAGAAACTACATACTATGCCGCTCTGTCCATTTCATTTCAAATCTAGATAACAAAATAACTGACCGGTGTGAATTTTTATTAACATAGAATTCTGTAGAAATGGTAGTAAACGATAAATGAAAAAAATGAGTCCAATATCCATCTTTTATTTCTAACTTTAGGCTACCAATTAGTAGCCTTTTTACACAAATTTAATTTAAATATGTGTAAAAAAGAATAAGTTGAGTGTCACTTATGGACAGACAGGATTGATGAAACAGGTATCCGCGTTTGCCGTCTTGGCAATAGAACCTAGAAAACTGCTTTAAACCGCTACTACAGGATATTAGGTCACATTGGAATTCAAGGTAATGAGCTCGCTAATCTCTTAGTAAAAGACGCAATCAATATGGGTGCCGCGTTCTTTAGAAAATTTACCTATATTAGTACGTATATTGATAGGTGTGTACAAAATGTGTTTCATCTAGCTCGAAGTATCTTAATTTCTTCCTATTTAATAGTTAAAATAAATGGAATATTTTTTTTTCTAAATCATACTGGAACAAGCTTATCTAATTAACGAGACGGTTTTCTTAATATTGGGTCCCTATAGACGTCGTAGGAATATTAAATAATAAAACTGGATAATCTAATTACGTTTCAACAATCTAATAACCTTAACGTACTGGGTATGGGTAGGGTTCCCCAGATTTGTCCTAATTTGGTCTTTAGAGATCAAGGGCCGCCGTCCAGGGGCTGTTAGTAAGGGATTTTTAATAAGTGTCCAGGTGAAACTCGGATACTTCAGACAAGAACAAGAGTTCTGTATCCGGGGAAAACCCGATTAATTGAGTGATAACCAATAAATTACAACAAATCTTAGTTACAATTTTAGTTAGTTCATTTGTACAACCGTTTTTATTTACGTGAAACATTTTTTTAAATTTTAAGCACGTCCACTTTCACCCAAATGTCCGGTGTTATGAAGTTTTTGTCCAGCGTCGGCAATTTAGCTGATGTCAGCCCTAGGCATGCATACATAAAACTATAAATGTGGGTATGCGTACTGTTATACCCCACGCATGTAAGGGTTATTGTTGATGGCATCACCACGCTCCCTGTTTTCGCTCCGTCAGCATTTCCGTTAGCCTAGACTCTCTCCCATCACCCAGCCAGTTCACATCCGTCTTTCGTCCAAGTCAGTCCAGTCAAGTTCCAATCAAATCCTCGATAAGTGTATTTTCTAAAATAAAGTAGTGTCTCTATTCATATAGTTTTTTTTTAAAAAGAAATCGATCGCGAACCGCATAACATTTTGGTGGCAGCTAAAAGGGATCTTAAGGTCCCAGGACGCCTGTGAATAAAGTGAAGAATTACCTACGTAAAATATACGTTAAATAATAAATACCAGTGCATTAATCAGTGAATTATCTGTTTTGTGTTTCGCGAAGTGAAGAAGTGTATACTACGACATACCGGCATATTTCCGCATTCGAGAAGAATATATACATTCGCCGAAATGCTACACGGTACCACATCTACCATAATTTTGCTGTTCTACTTCCAGTAAGTGAAAAAAAAAAAAACTTTACTTATACAATTTGAACGAAGTTATTAAATCTACGCCTACGTTAAAATTCTCTCCGAGACTCCGAGTATGTTATCAGCGTAACATAATCCGAACCTATTGTCGCCGAGAACTTATCACTGAGGTCATCGTCACGTCATTGTTTGCAGTGCAGTGTCTTAAACATTTTGATTCAATTGGAATTAATTATTGTGTTAACATACGTACATTGATGCACATAATATAAATTAAAATTTATAATTATTGTTCATATCTTTATTAGTTAGAGTATTCAAACAAAATGGCAGAAACAAAAGTTAAATTAGATACCAAATCGGCTAAAGCAGAAAGCAAATCAGGCGCCAGCACACCTAGCATAGATCAAAACAGTGAAAGCGTAAAACAACCCATTGATTTAAGCGTTCTGTTAAAATTTATCAAACCCTTTGATGGATCACGTGATCAATTAACACCTTTCGTAAATAACTGTACAAATGCATTCAAATTAGCTTCGGAGAATCAAAAACTAGTCTTATTTCAATACATTTTAAGTCAGCTGCAAGGTAAAGCTGAGGTTGCTTGTGCTATCAAAGAATTCGATGGTTGGAGTCAATTAAAAGATTTTTTAATAGGCCAATTCGGTGAGAAAAAGTGTTACGCTCATTTGTTGACGGACCTACAAGATTGTAAGCAAATAATTAATGAAACTGTTTCACAATATTCATTACGATTGGAGACGTGTTTATCAAATCTATTAACGGAGATTACCATTTCTTGCCCTAGGAAGAGCGAACTTCCAGGTCGCATAGCAGCAATGACAGACGTTGCTTTAAATACTTTTATATTGGGATTACATCCCCGTATCTCTAATAACGTTCGTGTTCAATCCCCAAAAACATTGAACGAAGCTATTAATGTCGCTGTGTCCGAAGAGAGAATTCTACAGTTTATGCATAAAAAAAATCCCAGACCCGAGAACATTAAAACTCAATTTGCGCCGCGTTTCAGAGGCGAAAATAGAACAATCGAATTTAGACTGCAGATTAATCCTCAAAATAGACCAAGAAAGTTTCCCCTATTCTGTCGTTATTGTAAAAATAATGGGCATACCATCGAACAATGTCGCAAACGCGAGTTCAATAATAAACGCTTCGCAGCGCCTCAAAACTCACAGCAGCCGCGCCGTAATGACCACCAAATACATTACATCGAAAACGATGTTCAAGAAGGATACGACGAAATAGATAATAACGATAATGAACAACCTCATAATTTAAACTGAACACCGGCTCGAATCGGTGTCGTTCGAGCCTTCTTAACATCAAAACCGACACCTACTATAAAGTAAGATTCCCGAGTATAACCTATAACCAAAATACGCAAAATGTATACGGACCTGATATTTCTAAAGCCATTAATACAAATACAAACTCACGAACCAACAAACAGGGTAACCAGCCCCAACTTCATGGTCGTGACAAATCATTTTCTATATCTCATCGAATCAACCAACAGGGTACCCAGCCCCAAACTGACGATCCGAATCCTAACGCTAGTAATTTAAAATTAGTCCGTAAGACCAAAAGGGACATCGAAACGACATTCTCCGTACCTGAAAAAGAAAATAACTATAAAATATTTGAAATCAATATCGACAAACAAAATAAAAAATACTTACCATATATTAACATTTTTACTTCTATATCTTCTAAACCCTTATGCCTGCTCGTAGACACAGGCGCAGCTGTAAGTCTCATAAAGACATCGGCTGTAGAAAAAATGCCCATAATCACAAAATATAAAATTAAAATAAAAGGAATTGATTCCCGAGATGCCAATATCACAACGATAGGACATATACCCATCACCTTAAAGTCAGGTGATAAATTTGTAATTTTTAACTTTCACGTAATTGACAAAATAGATTTACCTTACGACGGTATAATAGGGAATGATATATTTAATGAAGTTAACACTAACATTGATTATCCGAAAGGCATATTAAAATTAAATGACCTTAGTATAAACATAAAGTTTAATGAACCAATATATGTTATTCCACCCCGAACCGAAACAATAATCGAATGTTCGGTAATGAACCCGGACATTAAAGAGGGATTCATAATTGATCAAAATCCTACCGAATCCTTGCTTATTGCAAACTGCGTAGCCAAAGTTAAATCTAACAATCGCATAAATATCTCAGTAGTCAATACTTCTGAATCGCCAATTACTTTATCGTCCGATTTAAAACTTAAACTAGACCCAATTGATAATAACTTCACAATGTTAAATACCAATGTCGAAACTGCTAAACGGGATAAGAATACTTACCAACGTGCCCAGAGAGTCCTAGAACTCCTCCGAACAACCCACTTAAATAAAGAAGAAACAGAGTCTTTATTTCAAATTTGTACTGATTATTCAGATATTTTTCATCTCCCTGATGACCAACTCTCCTACACCAACGCTATTAAACATGAAATTAAAACCACATCCTCTGTTCCTATTTACACCAAGTCTTACAGATTCCCCGAATGCCATAAAGCAGAAGTTCAAACACAGATTGATAAAATGCTAGATCAAGGAATCATCAAACCATCTATGTCCCCATGGTCTTCTCCAATTTGGGTAGTCCCGAAGAAGCTTGATGCTTCGGGACAACGCAAGTGGAGAATAGTTATAGATTACCGTAAATTAAACGACATCACTATTGGTGATGTTTACCCGATTCCGCAGATAACAGAAATACTGGAAATCAATTAGGACACAGTAAATATTTTTCAACATTAGATCTGGCGTCAGGTTTCCATCAGATATTGATCAATGAAGAAGACAGTCCCAAAACCGCTTTCAGTGTCCCACAAGGACACTTCGAATTCAAAAGAATGCCGTTTGGATTAAAAAACGCACCTTCGACTTTCCAACGGCTTATGAATTCCGCCTTATCAGGGCTACAAGGATTAAAATGCTTTGTTTATCTCGACGACATTGTTATTTATTCGTTTGATCTGAAATCGCACGTTGAAAACCTTGCTTCTGTCTTTAATAGACTTCGCCAATTTAATCTTAAGCTACAACCAGATAAGTGCGAATTTCTACACAAAGAAGTTGGTTACCTAGGACATGTAATAACTGATGAGGGTGTTAAACCCGATCCTAAGAAAATAAAAGCAGTATCTGATTTTCCGGTGCCAAAATGTGCTAAAGATATTAAATCATTCCTTGGACTGGTATCTTACTATCGTAGGTTCATACCAGATTTTTCTAAAATAGCCAAACCATTGACCACCCTTTTAAAAAAGGACACAACATTCGACTGGCAGAACCCGCAACAAATCGCATTCGATGAACTTAAATTCAAACTTACTTCATCTCCTGTTCTTATCTATCCTGATTTTTCAAAACCCTTTATTTTAACATGCGACGCATCTAACTATGCTGTTGGTGCAATCCTATCCCAAGGAAAAATAGGTGAAGATCGACCGATTGCATATGCATCCCGCACTCTTAATAAAAGCGAACAAAATTATTCCACCACAGAGAAGGAACTATTAGCTGTACTGTTCGGGTGCAAAACCTTCAGACCGTATGTATATGGACGGCGATTCGAAATCGTGACCGACCATCGACCATTAAAATGGTTGTTTAACCATACAGATCCTAGTAGTAAACTCCAGAGATGGAGGCTTAAACTAGAAGAATACGACTATGTCATCAGTTATCGTAAAGGAAAATTAAATCGTGCCGCAGACGCGTTATCTAGACATCCCGTCAATCCCATACAGAGTGACAACAAGGAACAATCTCCTATCGATTCTCAAGAGATACCTAGCGTTGACTTACCTGTTGATATTAGTGATCCCATTATAGATGATAACCTCTTCGACTCATACAGTGAATTTCTTCAAAAATCCAGCAAACCCAGTGCAACATATAATACATTAATTATAGAACATAACGAGAGCTTAACTAAATGTCAGCAAAAACACGTTATAATCCCTACGTCTATAGATTTGGAAGAATCAAACCCCTTTATACTAGAAACTCTGTCGAACCATTCTAATCTCAGTGAATTCGAAAAACAAGAAAGAACACTCCATAGTTTTCTTAAAGCTGAAATAAACCAGAAAATGTATTTTATTTTATTTACTAAAGTACACTATTTCGATGATTGTTCTTACGCAGATATATACGAAAGTTTAAGAAGTATTAGATACGAACTTTTGTTATTTTCAGATGAATCCATTAAACAATTAGCTATTTCAGACTTTAAAAACCCATTTGATAAACACTCGTTTATAAAAGTACACAATATAATTTTATATTTGTTCCATAACACCGGAATCGAAATACATATATATCACGATAACATTATTTATCCCACACAATCTGAAATCCCTAAAATCTTAATCGACAACCACAACATTCCCATAGCTGGCCATTTGGGATCTTGTCGCATGCTGAAACGAATACAAGAAAAGTACTATTGGAAAGGGATGCGTAGTGATATCGAATCATATGTAAAGAAGTGTGTCCAATGTCAAACTAACAAACCCCTTAGGCGCATAAACAGAGCCCCTATGCAGATTACGAGCACATCTACGCAACCTTTTGAGCGTGTAGCTCTTGATATAGTCGGGCCCTTGCCCGAAGCTGGTGAAAGAAAATTAAAATTCATTTTAACCCTACAGGATGATTTAACTAAATTTTCCTTAGCCTATCCCATTGCGAGTACTACGGCTGAAGAGACCTCTGATTGTTTAGTTCATTTTATCACATTATTTGGCATACCTAAATATATTCTTACTGATCAAGGGACTAATTTTACAGCTGAAGTTTTCAAACAAACTTGTAATCTCTTAAAAATCAAACAGTTATGGTCGAGTCCATATCATCCCCAAACACAAGGTGCCTTGGAAAGAAGCCATGCGACCCTCAAAGAATATTTGAAATCATATGTTGATGAAAATCAAACGAGTTGGCCTCGATATGTATATACATCAATGTTCGCCTATAATACTACAGTGCATTGCACTACAAATTACACGCCATATGAACTCCTTTATGGTCACAAACCTTATATTCCAGATTCTATTTATGACACAGGTTTAAATGCTACATATTCTGACTATGTCCGTATGCTTCAACAACGTCTGACCTATACTCGTAACAAAGCAGTAGAAAATATTCTAAAATCTAAAGGGATTTCAAAAACTTATTACGATAAGAAAACACGGTCTATCTTGTACAAAACAGGAGATTACGTTTATGTAAAAAATCATTTAAGATTAAGGAAAGCCCTTTCGGCAGTATGGAAAGGACCTTATAAAGTGGTAAAGATTCATGGGAACAACACCCTTTCAGTATCCATAAACCGTCGTTATGTTAAGTACCACTATGACGAAATTAAATTAGCCGAAATAGATAATAATTAGTTATAAATATTATGAGTAGGTTACATTCAACGTAATGTGCGTAATATATAAGGTTAGTTTCATGATCTGAATTATCTATCATAGATTATCATGATTGTTTTCAGAATAACTATAATCAGCTCTACCTCAGCGGCTCTCATCGATCCGATAACGAAGAGTCCCGGTATTTACTTTGATCCAATAGGAACCGTTAAATTAGTCACTGATCATTTACATGTCGTTACACCTGTCGATATTTCCTATATAAAACCACATATAGATAACATTAATGGCGTTCTCGGTACTACTCGATTTTTCTGTCAACAAAGTGATATTATAAGTAATACAGAATGTCAAAACACCTTACAACCGCTTGTGTCCCGGTACGACGATATTATAAGAGATTACAATACTTTATCACATTTAATTCCCCTTCACTCAAAAAGATCTGCATGGTTTGCTGGTGTAGGTACTGTGTTCAAACATATCTTCGGAACAATGGATGAGGAAGATGCTATAAAGTATAACGGCGCTATTGAAACGCTACAAAATAATAATAAAAAACTAGGATCGTTAGTTAAAGAAAATATATTAATAGCCAAAACCTTCTTAAACCACTTTAACGAAACAATAAATACACTGAATATTAATGAAGCACGTTTAAATAACGCTGTTGAACACATTATGAACGCATCCGAAAATCTTAATATAAGAGTTAAGCTTAACGAAATATGTAATATTGTATCTTCTAGTTTACTTACATTATCATTTAGATTAGAAGACTTAGTAAATGGTATAGCATTTACAAAAAGTCATGTGTTGCACCCATCTATCTTGTCACCGCGCCAACTGTATGATACATTAGTGGACAATATGCGCTATATATTGCAGTCTAGAGAGTTTCCTGTCCCAATAGATATCGGTAATATACATGTAATCATCAATCTAAGTGAGCTCAGTTCTTACTACAGTAATAATAAGATTGTGTTCGTTCTAAAAATTCCTCTTGTACATCATATGGAATACAACTTGTACAAGAATATTCCCGTGCCGGTGCCACATGACTCAAGTTATCCTAAATCCTATGCCATGATTATACCATCTACTAATTACATAGCTATAAGTAAAGATAAATCTAAATATTGCAGTCTAAATAACCTGTACAAATGTAAACAAGTACCTAATAACGTATACATATGTAATATGCTGAATATATACTCAGCTATCAGTAACCCAAATTGCGAAACGGGAATAATATCAGGAATACAATCACACTTACCAGAGCAGTGTGATACTAAATTTATTCACGGTACTATAAACATATGGCAACAATTACAACAAAATAGCTGGATATATGTTCAATCTGAAACAACAAAACTATCTGTAGAGTGCGGAAAAGACCTAACAGAAATTAACTTATTAGGTACAGGTGTACTTAACTTACCGCGAGATTGTACTGCCTATTGTGGGAATATTGAAATGTATTCTCAGTTTAATGTTAAAATAAGCACTCATGTTATAAATACTGACTTTAATCTAATAAATGATAGTTGTTGCAATAGTAATAAATTTGAAATGCTGTATAAGGATATTAAGCCCGTGAAATTATATAACATTGATTTAGAAACATTGAAAACTTTGGATACCGATTCGAAAGACATGTTGAGGGATGTTGATACAATGTTACAGCAACCAGATGTATTAATAGAATATAGTTCATACTATCCTATACTTACTTATTGTTTGCTAATTACCTTAAGTGTGTTTATACTATATAAGTCTACCAGAAGATATTGTGTTCATCGTTTCCTAACTGCTCCAGTCCCGTCGAACTTACCTGATAGCAATAACCCTGAAGGTGAAGAAGTAATTCGGGAATCAATACCAATGCCAAGATTAAGAAGTGAGGTTTAATTTAACATAAACTTCGCTTACAACGCGAAGTTTAGTTTAAAAGGGGGAAGCTGTTATACCCCACGCATGTAAGGGTTATTGTTGATGGCATCACCACGCTCCCTGTTTTCGCTCCGTCAGCATTTCCGTTAGCCTAGACTCTCTCCCATCACCCAGCCAGTTCACATCCGTCTTTCGTCCAAGTCAGTCCAGTCAAGTTCCAATCAAATCCTCGATAAGTGTATTTTCTAAAATAAAGTAGTGTCTCTATTCATATAGTTTTTTTTTAAAAAGAAATCGATCGCGACCGCATAACAGTACTCATATAGCGTAACGTAAGTATTTAGGTTACTACACTTTCATATTATGTACTGTTGCAAACTTAATTTTAAATTTAGTAAAAAAATTGAACAGATTTAAAAAAAAAAAACACTGAAAAGTACGAAATAACTGTCCTTTACTAATCAAAACTCAAGTACAAAAATAACTTTATAAATACGATACAAATACATATATAAAAAAATTTATACAAATACCTATATACATTTTTTTTACAGTTACTGAAGTAGGTGCCAAGCCTAGTAAACTAATAAACTTTCTGTTGTTGCACATTGATTTGGCACCGACTTAAATAACTGTCAACTTTAATTACATACGTATTTGTATCGTATATATATAAATATTTTTGTACTTGAGTTTTGATTAGCAAAGGATAGCTTTTCTTATTTTTCAGTGTATTTTTTTTGAAGTCGGTTTAATTTTTTTATTAATTTTTTTTTATTTCTCCCTTTTGAGTGACCTTGGCCTAAATAAATATCTAGGGTAGGTCTACAATTAAATTACTTTCCAATCCTGTAGCGCAATGACATACAAGAGAATCATCAATATAAATAAAGCTTAGGAACAATTCGCGTTACTTGATGTATTTTTAAAGTCCAAGCAAGTGAAATTTAAATGGGGCCAATCTGGAAGTAGGTATATCCTTTCAAATAAAACAAAAATTTTCCAAACCGGTTTATAAGTGACGGAGTTCTGAAGTAACAAACATAAAAATAATCATGCAATTAAACCGCCTCCGTTTTTTTGAAGTCGTTTAAAAATATACCAGCCAAAATCGTGTCGACGCATTAACTTAGGGTTTCTTTGCAATTTTGGACAAGTTAGAAGATTAGAGTTAGAATGTTGATAGGTACTAATGAGATTATTTAATTTTTTCTTTGATTTTTCTAGTTTTAGGTTGCTAATCCACGTCTTTGAACCAAATGCTCGGTAGGTGTATAGTTGACGAACTAATCGACTGGATATGGAGGTAAAATGGTAGATAGATGGACAGACAAACGGTCCGAGGGACAGACGCCCAGACAGATGGATGGACAGACATCACGAAATTATAAAGCTTCTGTTTTTGTCATTTTGTCTAAGGAATCTTGAAAATTTAAAAAAAGTAAATCAATACTAAGCTAGAAATATAAAAATACATTAGATTTCTTTTATGATATTTAGATATAAAATGTAAAAAAATATTTTTAAAAATTATCCACTAGTCTATCCTTTAATTTTCGCTAATGGAAATATACTCGTAAGCAGTCGGAAAAAAGTGGAAATTACATTCTTACAAGTGTGCGGATAAAAAAGAGCTTTGAAGATAAAGCGCGAAATCAGTGCCAATAGTTCACTTCATGCGTCGAGTTGTTGAAGACCTTAAAAGCGGGATTAGTGGTCGAATAGATATATGTGGATATACCTAGTACAATGTAATGTGTGGATATACCTAGTACCTGGTCAATAATTGTTTTGTAGACACTTAAAATCCATTATGTACAAATAATGATGTTTTCTTTGTAATCTCTTACCTAATACTCTAATAGCTGTGGTGTTTTCGTTTGTATTGTGTGAATGTATTCTCGCTTGAGTTCCGCCTACGGCAATTTCTCTTTGCCTTGACCTGGATAGAGTAAAAAAATACAGTAAGTACACAAGCCAATAAATTTTGTATAGAGTAGGGAATTTTTAATTTGTATGGTTTGAAGATCAGTTTCCGTTTAGCTTACAAATAAAGATCATTTTCTACCCTGTCATTTAGCGTTCACTCGTCGTCAACGCGTGGTCGATAAGGCTGCGGCGAGTTGACACCGCGTTGTCAATGAGTGAGTATGTACAGGTGACAGGTGAGTCAGGTTATCTGATTTAGCTCACCGTTACTGCTCGGACACGGCGTCTGGCTTTGGAGATATTTATGAAGTCTATTGCTAAAAGCCATGGAGAAAAATCTATTATTTATTTTCCTGAACAATGAATTTAATGTTAAATTTCATGGACTTCCTTTATTTTAAGATACTATGTTATTTAAAAGAGTAATATTATACAAGCAATACTTGTATATGTCGGAATCGAACGCATGCGTGACGTCACGAAGTCGTGCTTGGATACAGCCGTTGGAGTGGGCGAGGCATTCAACTATTGAAGCTTGCGCCGAGCGGACGTATCTGTTCTTGCGACACCTGTTTAACTCTGTAAAACCTAACTAAGATTACAAATAAAGAGTCATCGATCGTATCCATTAATAATCTGCTCGAGGCTACCCGTCATGGCGGAACATGGTGACGACGAACGCCCTGCTTATCCTGTTCATCCCCAGTCTCCGATATATATTTATAATCGCGTTTTCGAAAACGGCTCTAACGATTTCCTCGAAGCTCTAATAAGTTTTCTCTATGCTTTCTTTCACACACTTAAAACTTCTAAACCCTAAAATCTGATTTTACAACAGAATTTACCTTTTTAGTAGTATAGTGGGTAGAGCCTAATTCTACCAAGCTAAAATACGCAGGTTCAAATCCTGCAATGCTGTAAGACTTTTTTTTATAATTTTTTTTAAGACACCGAATAAACTCAGTCGCCCAGCGTATGTATTATGTATTATTAGTATTTGTAAATTCACACAATGTTCAAGAAGCAAATGTTATACGTAGTTGATACTTTATCTATTGATATTACTAGAGTATTACTAACAACGTAATTTTCTAAGAGGTTCTGTTTTTTTTTCCAGACAATATGCATACAAGGTTATTGTGAAAAGGGGTATAAATCCGCCAGAGTTTCAACGTGTCAACGTTGGCTGCTATATTGCAGATATTATAATTACGGGATACGTTTATTTTGTTGTCCATAGAAAAAAATATAATAAAAAAAACGTACAACCCTATCGTTATGCCCTACATTCCAAATGTTTGCTAGCGACGTAAAAACGCTGATATTAAAGTTGCCTCATCTTTGTTTTTTTTTTAAACTTTGAGGTGTTGCACTAGAACTTTTGACTTTTGGCGAAGTTGTAGAATGCAAACTTTCTGTTGTTATGGATACAGTAATACCCTATCCTATTTACACATCCTTTTAAAATAACCTTGTATATATACAATGTGTCAGTGAAATAACGCAAAACGGGAAAGTAGCTTGATCAGTATCGAGAGTGTAATCCATTTACCATGTTTTTAACATACGTTGTATTTTTTTATAGGTACTTTTCGAAAAACATTTATTCATTTCTAATATTAACTAATGTTTGTTTATTTAATCTATGGTTGATCTCATTGGATCAACCATAGATTTCAAAAAATCTCATCGACGAAAATAAATTTACTACCGCGTTGTTGTGGACTCCTTGTTGCACAGCAGCTGGTACTAAGAGTATAACTGGCCGGACAGAAAAAAAAGTCAGACAGATGATAACCTAACTAAGAAAGTGAACTAAATTTATGTATGAACTTATATCTGCAGCTGAAGAGTCTTTCAACTGCAAATTTAAGCTTGTTCTCGAATCCAAAATATTTTTTTGGTAAATAGACAACAAATACATTACATGGTGGTAAGGAACCCTCGGCACGTTGTCCGACTCGCACTTGGCCAATTTTTAATTCTGCCGATTCCAATCAGTAGTACTTACAACTTAATGTTAACAATGCGAAGCTCTAAAATCTGCGTGTCACGTGTCATTTTATAATTGACTTTATTCTCTTCACATAAGGTCCAACTGTAATTGTATGATATCAGTTTGATATCAGTTTTCAGTAAAAAAAAGTGGTGTGCCAGGCACTTGTAACAGGCATTGACGTGGCACACCTATACTTTCTTATAGAAAAACGTATACATTTTCATTTAGTCTTAATTTGGAGCTGTTACTCGATAGGTACATGAACGTGCCTAAAAATAGACAATAAAAGTTGGTGCGCCGAAACATTGCAGCAAGATTAAATGAGGCACACCAACGTTTTTTATAACTTTATGAAAGTTAATTTGTGGCAGTAATTTTAAGCTATTACTTTTTAGGCACATTAAAGGTGCAAAAAATTCACCGGAAGTGAGGGTATAAAAAGTATATTATCGGTTGCGCGCTGGCACACAATAATTTCTATCATTAATTCTGTAAGTACTAATACTTTAAATCAATTCCAACCTGTTACTTGATAGGCTGGAGTTATTGCTTCGCCCTCTCGTACTATAACAAACCTAGCGCCGCGCGATACGCGAATCCTTCCCGACGGAACGCTTTCTCCTCACGTGTCGATTTCTACCAACTCAAACCTTCCGCAAAACTTCGTTCTAAAAAGGAATATATGGTACGAGCGCCCCGCACATGAACCTCATGAATGGAATCTAAATGATTTAATGTGGTAAGTAGTCTTTGATTAGTCTTAATGAATAGCTATATATTGTTTAACTATCGCTACAGTTGAATTCATCTTTCTATTTGATTTCAACGTATCGGTGTGCAAATAGCATCTCTGCGTTGTATATGATCCATCAATTGGGTACAGGTGGTAACGTACATCAGTGGTTAGTATATACTATGTACAATATTTATACGTATTATACATGCGAACGTTGGTTTCTTAAATTGTGCAAAGTGGAAAAGGAACTCTGAACCTTCAATCAGTCAATCATTGCCATTCTTATTACATTAACTTCGCTTCTCCAAACCTCGTCATCCTTATTACGCATTTACGAAATAGTATTCTAACATTCGAAATTTAATTATGCTAATAGAGATCCAACTTCGGGTGGTGAATTTTTCTTTAATAAAAGTGCCTTGTACGACACACACAAGTAGATAAGAACACTCGAAGTACAAAATCTATTTTGTTGTTTGTAGTGTTAATTTTTAGACTGTGAACCTAACACAACACAATACCTGTTAATATGTCTCTGGTATCATGCGCCATTAAGCGCTCTACTCCGTTTCAAGTTCATCGTCAGGCGCAGATCCAGAGATTAAATTAGAGGGCATGGGGTTACGTTAAAAAGTTAAAAAAGCAAAATAAATTATTGGCCAAACGAACCCTTTTATCATTCAATTATTTTCAGAATTTGTTTTGCAATAACATTTCACAATAAAATTTCGTAATTAAAATTGTATAATTGGTTGATGTATATTAGGTAAATAATCAATAATAATAAACATTAAAATTAATTCGTCCGGGACAAATAGATTTAGCAAAATACTTTACAGGAGAATCAGATAAATAAACATAAATTATTTTAACCGGATATATAAAAATTCATCCGGTTGCCCGAAAATTAAAATAAAAGTATTCATCTGGTTAATGGACAAACAGATCCGCAGTATTTTTGTGTCAATTTCCTACTTCAAAAATCACCGAATCTGTTTGTCAGCTAATGCCTAGTGAATACGTTTGTAATATACAAAGAGGTTTTGGTTGAGACTATGTCAGAGAATTGCCTACTCTCGGCCGCATTCGTAGGGTTGTCGCGTTGGGCGTGAAATGCGGAGAGCATCTCATTTAGTTATAAAAAAACAATAATAAAACGATATACACGGATACGTATTTCATGTTTGTTAAATTTAATTTCTTGTAGTTATGTTGAAGAGCGATAACTAGATTAGAATAACTAAATTATTTAGGCACCTAGTACGAGTATGTCCGTTCGTTCATGCGATTTATACATTTTTGATATTTCGTTAGCAACCGCCAAGCAAAAACAAAGTTCGTCGCAGAGGTTTCTCTTTATGTAAAAAATACACTGCCAATTATCACTGCGGCATGCGTCGTGACTTGCGCTTTTGCGGGTTATTTGCATGTATTTTGCTCTTATTCTGCTGTTTTTAATGTTGCGAAATCTTGAATAGATATGTTTTTTCGCAAAATTATTTTCGCACAAAAAGTTCGAAAAGTGTCTGATTATTATATTCTTTCCAATTGTTTTTTCTTTTCACACTAATTTAGTGAAAAACGCTACGTCACCAACAATAGTAAGGTAGCTACTACTTACTTCCTTTTTTAATTTTGAAACTGAATGCTTAAAAGATACCTAATAAAGTTTTGTTTTATTTTTGCGATTTACATATAAATTCGGGAATAAACAATTTATCACGACCTCGGCGAACGAATAGATGATTTTAGTTATTATTTATACATTCCAAAAATACTTGTTGCGTGATTTACATTCAGGTCATGTAAAAGCAGAATAATATGTTTTTGATACCTTTCTTTAAAGAAACAGAAGGTATGAAATTGTATGAACAAAGCGAAAATAGGGTTCTGGAAATGTTGTTTATCGTGACCCGCATAACCTGTCTGAATCCGAACTTATGTCTGTATAGCCCATTCACACGCTTTGTCTTTCAACTAAGGCTACTATTTCACGGAAAATTGGTGGATATCGAAGGTCCACTACATACAACGCTTAAACACGGGCTCATTCATGCGTTACCTATTTTGTAAACTAAAGGGTTTATAATTTTTAAAAGAATGCATCGACATGCATGTGTTTTTTTTTTTGTTTAAAAGCCACATCTTTCTAGAACCTTCTTAGCTGTGTTTAGGGGAAATCGTTCCATGTTATTTATATGTTAAGAGTTTCTAAATAGATAATGCTTTATGTACCTCGTATTTTTGATAAAAGGTTTTTTCTTACGTGTAGTGTTCGTGTTATTTATTATGTAACTATAGTAATAGTTATATACACTATCTCGTGTTCACGGTGTGGCGGGGCGCACGTTATTACGGCCGTTACGGCCAGAGCTACAGGCGAGAGCTGACATGCGCCTGCGTATATCGTGTGTTGTCGAGCCAGTGCTTCTTGAGAATCGGACAACACTACAAGTGGCGACGAGGACAAAGGTCAGATATATCAGATACATTTAAAAGAGAACAGGAGGGAAATGTGTCACACACTAGAATTGGAATACCTTTAAAGAATTTAAAAAATTATAATAACCATTCAAAGCATCACAGCCTTACTTTTTAAAGTATTGTAAAAAAAAAACAATAAATAATACCATGGGTATTACATATCTAAGTATATACGTTGTAGTACATAGATTAACGTAAGATTTAAACTATTTACAATAATTGAAAATATGTAGGTAGAATGAGATCCGTACGTAGCCCGGCTACAGTTACACTGAGTGGACAAATAAAGGTATCGGTAATGTAATAGTGTGCGTCACATTCACCGTCCTGTATGGTTAATCAATTAATTTGAGTGCAGACCGACATTGTATGGTACAAAGGTATCCTTATTATATTGGAAATATTTGGTACAAAGGTACCTCCATTAAATTGGAAATATGTGGTACAAAGGTACCTCCATTAAATTGGAAATATTCGGTACAAAGGTACCCCCATAAAATTGTTAATATGTGGTACAAAGGTACCCCTATTAAATTGGAAATATTCGGTACAAAGGTACCCCCTTTAAATTGAAATTATTTGGTGCAAGGGTGCCCCCATTAAATTGGAGATTGTGGTGCAAGGGTACCCTCATTAAATTAGAAAATCAAAGATTTTATATCCTTTAGCACAATTAACCTAGAAACTACACCAGCGAAGCAGATAAATGTAGGGTATAATATTCACATCATAGACCTAACCGAACTACGACCATTGTTCGCAGTTTGTCGGGAGTTTGGGTTTATTAGAACTAGGCACCAATAGAACAGTGGACACATACATATCTATATGCATAAACATAAAAGGACAAACTCCCTGACAAAAACTTCGTGGAAGTGCTGGAACAGCTGTTATCTTAAAAACGTTATAAGTAAATGATGAAGATGCTTTTGTTATAAACTGGTGCACGGTTGTAATTATATAATAAATGAATAAATTTATGTTAATAATATGGCACTTTTCGAGTTGAAAATTTAAGTCTGTCATGTACGTATTATAATGCAACTAAAAAGGTTTGATACAAAAATTAAACCAACTTAAAAAAAAACATTGAAAAGTAGAAATAACTATCGTTTACTAATATAAACTCAAGTACACAAATAACTTTATAAATACGATACAAATACATATGTAATTAAATTTGACAGTTGTTGAAGACGGTGCCAAATCATTGCGCAGCAACAGAAACTCGATTAGTTTGGTAGGCTTGACAGTTGACACAGACTTCAGTAACTGTCAAATTTAATTATGTAGGTACTTTTATCTTTTTTATAAAGTTATTTTTGTACTTGAGATTATATTAGTAAACGATAGTTATTTCGTGCTTTTCAGTGTTTTTTTTTGAAGTGGGTTTAATTTTTTTATTAAGCTTTTTTATTTCTCCCTTTTGAGTGACCTTGGCCAAAGTAAATATCTAGGGTAGGTCTACTAATTAGCTTGTTTTCTAATTCTGAAGCGCAATGACATATAAGTGAATCATCACTATAAATAAAACCTATAAGATGTTCGCGTTATTTGGTGTTTTTTTTTTTTGGTGTATCCTCAAAGTCCAAGCTCAAGTACCAGTGCAATTTAAGTGGGACCAATTTGGAGGAATATCCTTTCAAATAAAAATATAATTTTCCAAATCGGTTTATAAATGATGGAGTTCTGAAATAACAAATATAAAAAAAAAACAAAAAAACAAATAACCGATTGAGAACCGCCTCCTTTTTTTGAAATCGGTTAAAAAGACGGTAGGTCACAAAAAGAAAATTCTATCAACAATGCATCTTTTATTTTGGAAATGTTATATCAAATAAAAACGTGTCCAATATCAATTTTTTTTGCATACGAAAGGATCGATATGTAAAATATAAAAGGGATATCCAATGTTGTTATTGTGGTGAAGAATTCACGTAAAAACAGATGCCGGATAAGACGTAAATAAAATAATAATGTTATCTGTCTGTCTGGAAACATTCGAAATGCGGGTTAAACATAATAATTTCGTATGATCTCTACATTATTTTTGTGGTTCAGTTGAGAATAAAAGAAAACACATCACACGAAGAAAAGAAATTTTTTGTAACTGATGTTAAAATGATACTTAGATGTTTCTATTCATATGCACTGAATTTAATATATTTTTGATTCTAAAATAGAAATAGGAACTTTAGGGGAGTGGACAAAATATGCAATGAAGAGTTACACAGCTGACAGAATTGGATGACAGCGTATTTGTAAAAATTAAAATAGGAACGCTTAGATGGTTCAGCCACATAGAAAGATTGAGTGATTGACGAAGAAAATCTACAAAGCGAAAGCATGAGTGCTAGCAAAAGCAAGGAACACCAAGGCTGATTTACAAATATCAAATTACCAGTGTTAGCTGATGGAAAGTTCAAAAGTACTCGTATACTTAGACGAAAGTCTGTGAAAAGAATGATGAGATTTGAGGACGCGAAAAAACAATACTGTTAAAATTGTTTTCATTTTAGTAAGTTTTTAAAACGAGCTCAAAATTTTGCTTTCCTATGGTCGTAAAAAAATGCTAGCTTGTACAAAGTATTAAAATTAAAAAGAGTTCTGAAGTTTTTTTAATAAAAAATACGTTTTCCGAGAACGGTATGTAAACGACGGAATGTAAATAGCTGTTTTGAATGTTTCATTTGCATTTTAATAAGTTGTATTTCAAATACGTTACGTCTTTAGTACAGAATGTACAGAATATATATTCTAATTCTCTCTATTCTTTTAGAATATTAAAGTGAGACAAACATATTGAGCAAAGGCGCTTCCAAGGAGGTTCGATCATTCAGCCTATTTATTCTCGTAGTGTAACTCCTTGGTGAAATTCTTATATCTTTTTTATGGAAATTAAAAAAAACTGTAAAGGAAACGCACGGTGCTATACAACGGAGTATGCGGTAAAACAGGTATTTAGGTGAGAGTACCTATTTTACCGCACATTCCGTTGCACGGTGCGTAATTTTTAACTTTCGAACAATGTATACAGGCTTTGATTATTTACAATCGAAGGTAGTATACAGGCTTCGTAAAATAAATGTTTTGAGCAAATGTGTTGAAAAATAATTTATGTATAATTTATACAGGGAGGAGATTTAAAGTATTATTTTCCCAATAATCGCACTGTTTTTGTTCTTGGAGCCTTAACTCACGTCTGTATAGCAAAGTAATATATATTTATTTTAGTGAATGTAAATAATGAAAAAAACCAGAAATAAAGTGAAAGACAGATTGATAGACAGACTGAAATCAGAGAATATCTATATAAATAAAAATCAATTGTCGCATGTATCAAAGATCATCACTTGAGAATGGCTTAATCGATTCGGCTGATTTTTTTTTATTGTGTTCGTATTTGTTCAGACATGGCTTGTATGAATGAAAATTTTGTTAAAATCCAATCCACCAGAAAAGTCGGATTTTTCGATGGTAATTTTGTACAAGAATCTCAATAAAAAAAAAATGTCGATAAAAGCCGGGGTGGGTCGCTAGTAATCGTCTATATCGTCGCTGCGCTTGCAAAAGCCCGACAAACAAAAAAATACAACTTTTCAGGAGAAACAAAAAACAATTTTTCGCTTTAACTATTTCATTTTTCTAAAAATAGAGCACGTCATAAAATTTTCATGCAGTTAAAGAAACATGGAAATTGAAAATTGAAAATTTTGTTGTTTTATAGCAACTTTAGTAATAGTAGTTTTCGCGAATTTTTTTTTTTAAAGTTTTAAGCATTACATAGCTCCTTTTTTTTGGTCCACAAAAATAGCTGTATGTATTTTATTTTACATAGTGCGAATTTTCTCACCAAACTATACATATCAGCTTTATCAAATTTAGTTAACAATTTTTTTATAAGGATTTTATATACATTTTGAAATGAAACTATTTTAATTGAAACAAAAAACAATATTGATTGATTAGACGCAAACGTTATATTAATGTATTTATGGCATCTGACTGGAAAAATACAAAATATCTTTGCATGAAAATTCTTAACAAAATATGAAATTTATAAAAAAAAATTAACATATGAAAAATAAGGTTTGTTGTTTTTATCAATCTTTCATAGTTATAAAATTAAATGTATATCTGAAATAGAATGCTGTAAATCTATTTTTGGCGCTGTGGCAACAACGTCCAAGAAGGTGTGTCATAGTTTACAATAAGTGTTCCCTTTGTTTCCCCTTCTTTAAACAAAAGTGTTCTTCAATCAAATTCAAGTCAAAGGTGTTCTTATACCTGCCACTGTAGGATCATCCCATTATTCTTTAGTTTTGCTACATAATTTCGTCGATAGTACCTTCTTCCTTCGGCCTTCAACCTTAGCGTAAATATTGAAATTATATGTGCTTCTAAAATTTTGGTTTTCCATTGTACCACGCAATGTGCATTTTAGTAAACGATTTTAAAGCATCATCGACACAATATGTTGTGGCTAACGTACTACGAAAACTGTAGTGACTAGGAACTTTGGATATCTCCCGTAACTTTTTTCACGAATCTGACTTCAAAGTCTTAGACACTTATTCCAGAACAATACTCAAGTGTATATCTCTGATTGAGCACAGTTAGAAAGAGATGCCGCTACGTGTAATGAACAATGATATTTCCTTCTCACAACTCTCCAATCAAGCAGAGATTCGCATTTCAATCCTGTAACTGAACTTTAAGAAAATATGCCTAACGAAGAAATTCAGGAAGAAGTACATTTGGAAAGTGCCCATTCAATGAAAGACCGCCGAAAAATATTTATAAATCACGATTGCATGGAAAGCCTTACAAAACACCTAAATCCTAAAAAGTAATAGACCCTTGCAATCATGGGTCTATTGCTTCATCTTGTAACACTTTTCTGTTTGGTCCCAGTAAAAACCAAGCACGTGTAGACATTTTCCGATCCTTTCGGTCACTGTCAACATGGAAAATGAAGAAGGCTGATATTGTTGGTATTGTTCAAGTGAGAAATGTCAGTAAAAGGTGTAAAACTAATGGATTAAAAATATTATTGTCTTTAGATGTGGAGATGTAGATTCTGTGTAGGGACATCTGCCAGGCTGCAGATGAGTTGTCGGTCTCCTTCGGGGACGCTATTCAGCCCTATTAGTTTAAGGCTCTTCTGTATCATAAGTATTGAAAATAACTTGCAGTGTCGTTTAGACTTATGTCTTCACGAACGGTAATTTTGCATTTGGCGAAGCTAATACTTACGAAATACGAAATACGAAGCTAAGGTTATTTTCTGTGCGTTGAATGAAATTAATTTGCTTTGTGCTTTCAACGACTGAAATATTAGTACCTAAGACTAGTCAAAGGAGGAGAAATGTGGTAGTGAAGGTGTGAAATGGAAAGAAGTATTCTGTCCTCTCCTGCGTACCTACCCGTGACAGCGCCACGGCTGTTCATTACTTGTGGACGATTAGCGGTGGCAGGACGACGCAGCGCAGTGGCGTATACGTGCACGTCTAATCGCGGCTACGGCCAGTAGCAGGTATTGCTACGGAGCGACCTTTTGTCGTAGTGTGCGTGCGATGATGCGTGCGTATTAGTGCGCACACATATAAACCGTGTTCGCTAACTTTCTATGAAGTCGTCATATTATTACTTTGTACTGTGCCGAAACTGACCGGGTTCTTAAATAACTAAAAACCTCTAAAAAGAGCAACACGAAAGTATTTAATGGATAGACATTTATGTAAGAAAAAGGAGCGCCGAAGAGTTGAGTTAGAATAACGCTCCAGTAACATGCCATTTGTGCTAGCAAATTAGCAGGAAATATGTTACTTAAGGATTGGCCCGTAGGAGTGGTGTTGCGTTTTCTGCTTTCCACCTACGGAACACAGAGTTCAATTCTCAGTCAGGCCAATTTAATAAAGGAACATTTCTAAACTGACTTGGAGCATCTCGAAGTCTGGAAGTTACTAAGAGTCGCTGTGTAGTATTATAATATTTACAAGTCTAGTTCTTAGTTCAAAAACAAGTAATTGTTGTAATTGTCTGGAGTATTATAATTATATACAGTATTACACCACGATTTTAGCCGTGTTAAATATGAAATTTGTTAATAACTTGACAACAGCACCACCTATTAGATCCTGGCACAGCTATGAACCATCGACTCGACAAAACAAATATATTATGGGAGTATGACTTCAATCGTATAAAAATTACATAATAACTAATGTGTATAAAGAAGATGATGGACTGATTTTTCCTTCTTTGAGTAGAGTCACAATCGTGTTTTCAGCAGTCACTTCTGGCACAATTAATAAGAGTATAGGTATAGGTACATATTTCCTCTACGAATAAATATGGTATAAGTGTAAAATTAAAGTCACTCATTGGTTGAAACACCAACCAAGTTATTCCAACACATAAGTGTTAATTAATTTATGATGTACCCAAAATAAGTTGGTTCTTCTGAAGATCTTTTTCTATTTCCTGATTTTCCGCTAATACCAGCGAATCACCACCTATACAAACTCATTTAAGTACATTTTTACTAATCGGAATTGTGTGATAAATTCCCAAATTTTTAGCTCCGCTAATTTTCCGCTCAAACTCCAAAAAGCATCAATCGACACGTGTTTCGTCTCTCAACGAAGCATTTTCAGGATATACCAGAGATCAAATTCGGTCAGCCAACCAGCACCGAATCGAACCGAATCGAACCGAAATACTCAGAATCGTACAATTACTCAATATTGCAATTTTTCTCATTCTCGCAATAACAATTTTAATTTAGTGCATTTTATTAAGCTACAGCATTGATCTATATGTGCTACGCACTAGATTACGCGGTCTGAACACTCGCTTTGTTCAACTTAACTGTATTGCAGTACGTACACCTTACTTAGTGTGGCCTCAACTGTCATAGCTTGTGTGCGTGTACCGAGCGGTGTTAATAAATACGAGAAATCAAATCGAAATGTGAACTTACAATTATTCGGCAAAATATTTCTATTTAATTTGTTTTTAAATTAACCTAAACATATTTCATCACGAATAAACGCGTATTCCAAAATTTACGAATTTTTTATTTAATGAACAGTTATTATGTCCGTTCTGTAATGTAAAATCTATAACTGAGCCATATTGTCACGCTAAGTTAGACGAAACGCGTAAGCGCCATGAAATATACGGCGCTTACGACCTTGTCGTCGCGAGAACACTATACACTATCTGCGATTCAGCGCTACATGCTTTAAATGTTTGGCTAGATGATACAATTATTCCCTCAGCGGTAGAGCGAACTTTAGCTTAAACCCTTTCAAAAGTCGGGCAACAGTTTTGTTGAGAACAGCTTCTCTAGTACGTAGTACATATATCTCAATGAGCTACAGCTTGTAAAGCTACAAAACAAAAGTGAGTGGTAGCAAAGCCAAATGAAGACTGAGACTGATTTGTGAAGATGTTTATCTTCTAGTGTTAGCTGAGGGAAATGTGAAAAGCATTCGCATACTTCGGCAAAATTCTGTGAGCAGAATATTGACATTTAAGGAGGCTAAAGTATGTAAGCATCGCGATGATTGGCACTCATTCCTTTCTGACTAACATATTGGAGATACAGCGTGAGGAAATATATGTATGTTATGAATATATCACTATCACTACATATTATAAAACAAAGTCCCTCTGCCGCGTCTATTTGTCCGTCTGTCTGTCTGAACGCGATAAACTCAAAAACTATCCAACGGATTTTCACCAATGGACTGATTCAAGAGGAATGTTTATATGTACATAATTCATTAATGTTTTGTATAAATTGGTTGAAATATGACGATGATTCTTTAAAAATGTCGGAAAAAATCAAGCCGACTGCATGGGAGCTTTCATCGAAAACGCTGCCTAATTCCGTTGAGATATAACAAAACAATGTAAGGTAGAATTGTTCGTCTTTTATAGGTCTACAGAAAAGTTCGGAATGGCATTATCTTTTAAGGATAGCTTACTATACCTATTTTAATGTTTGAAAAAATGCTCATATATAGTGTGGTAATTGGAAAGCTATTTAGACGGTTACGATATTAATCCTTATCAAATTAAATACGTTAGTTACCTTAAGCATACATGTACACTATAATTGCCCTAGACACCATACAATTTAAATTAATATCTTAGTAGTTATGGCAAAATTGAAACTATCGCGCGACAAAATAAATTCAAGCGGTCCCACATCGACGCGCGACACGCATTATGTAAACGACCCCATGTCGCCACGCCGCCCACGTTCGAGTTATCAATATTTTATACAAAGAAATATTTTAGTTTGTTTTTATGTTCTTTACTTTTTAAAATATTGGCAGGATTGGAAATAAAATACATTAAAAAATGCTCCAAGTAGGATGAACACGTCTTACATTTAAATCTAATCCACATGTTCGATGCAATAAGCCGATACGACGCTACGACAAAAAAACTCCCGCGCGAAGCCGAGGCAGTGTTACATAAAAATATGTTATATTAAAGGAATATATGTTATATTTTAGTATATGTATGTTATTAATGTATGTTAAGCTGAGGTCGTTTTTAAAATGATATCAATATCCGACTTTAGCTACGCTAATGGAAAGTTAATATTGTATTTTATTCTGTGCATTGTATTCAACACCTAAAATATACAGTAGTAGCAATCCGCCTCGGCTTCGCACAGGTAGATAAATTTTTTGAAAATAAAATACAACCCGTTACTCGCTGATAATATAGCATTCTATAGGTGAAAGAATTTTTGAAATCGGTTAAGTAGTTTTTGAGTTTATCCATTATAAACATGGCGTACTGTTGATTTGTTGTCATTCACACATTGTTTCATTGTTATTACTTTATACTGTTGACATCTATTATTCTACAGGACATTATTAATTAATTAGTGTGATGATTGTTTATAATTATTGATTTTTGACACTTGACAGAGAAATCATGATTATGTTAATTTATAATACGATTTAAATTAATTTTATCAATAAAATTAACAATCATGATTTCTCTGTCGAGTGCAAGTTAATTATAAACAATCATCACACTAATTATTTAATTGAAATTAAAAGTCATCATGAATAATGACTGTAAAAGTGTGTGTACAACACTTGCAATAAAAATTTAATAATAATAAAAAAAACGATCTAATTTTTTCTCTTTATAATATTATAGTATAGATACTATGTATTTGTGTATATACAATGCGGTGGAGATATTATGTTCGGCCATGGCGGAATCTACCCTTTAGAGACAATTTTAATCCTTGTTAGGTATTGGACCGCGTGCGGCTGAGCGATGGTGTTCCTTTGTTGATTTGTATTATGTATATTTTATTTAACATAATATGTACTCATTGTAATGTCACCGCAATAATAAAAACGTTTTTAAATGTTTTTGACTTTTTGGCGGGAACGGGAGAAGTGAGATTTTCTATTTTTTACATTTTTGGGAGTTTTAAAGTACAAAAATGTTTTATATTGTGTTTTAAAGTTTTGTATAAGTGGAAAGAATGGAGGCGGTCTAAATAGACATGTGTAACTGAAATTCTCGCGCTCTTCCAAGAAGTCCTTTAATAACTTCAGTAAAGCCTACTATCAGTTTACTGGAGGAGTTTTACGATGAGAAAAAGATAAGAAATAAAGAAAAATGAATTAACTTTGAACGTGATTCATGTCGAATCTACTTATTAATACGTGATATTGTCAAATGCGCTAATCTGTGCACCATGCCATGAAAAAAAAAGTTACTAAGGCAAGAAGGATAGTGTCTTGGCGTCAATTACTAGCAATTCTCGTACCTACCGATCTATCCCTTTTCAGATACAAACGTGAGTATATGAAACAGCAATTGAGCATACTGTTATAATTAAATCGTGTTTTTTCTTTATGGCTATTATTATTAAGCAGTTTATATCGCGCAACGTAAGATATCTTACATAAACTTGTTTCACGCAATTTCAACTTGAAATTGTGTTTGCGACACTGACCCTGACTTTGATCCCTTGGGGGTACTTTCAATTGTAATTGACCACAGGCCTAGCAAATACTTAACATTCACTGAGTCAAAGACATTTCAAACAGAAAGGACTTCGGCAACAGGAATGTAAATTTTTACAAAAGAAATCTTTATTCTTCAGTTAAGTAATGAAATAAATTAAATAATTTAGATATATTTTGGATATTTCAATACAAATTCAAGTTGAATGCTGAAATAGAAGAGACTGATAATTTTATATTAACTATTTTGTTTTTATTCATAAATGTAGATACATATCTAATTAAAGGATTCATGTGATGTTGTTTTTAGGATACGGTTATTATTTCTTTAATCTGAAGCATACCATTTCCCACTTAGAGTAGACATCGCATGAGAGCACAAAAAATACACCTCGATGCCATTCTAATATAAGTACATGGAGTACTCAATCAGAGTGGCAATGACGACCTCTGTGGCGCAATGGCTTAGCGCATCGGAAAGTAAACGGGGGTTGCGGGCTCGATTCCCGTCTCGAGTCTGGGTGTTTATGTATAATATGTATGTATTTACAAAAGAAAAGTATATGAGTAGTATATCAGTTGTCTAGTACCCATAACACAAGCGCTGTGCCGCTTACTTTGGGACTAGATGGCGCTGTGTGAAATGTCTGAATATATTATTATTATTATTAATGTCATTTATTTTGTATGAAAACAATTTACGTCTAGATCGTCACTGTTGCGATTACTGCGTTGTAATTTATAGTTTGTTTTTTTTGCCGTGTTTGCCGCACCACCGAAAAAATAATAAGCCATTATATAAATATTTAAATATCTGTCGGAATATACAGAGATGTACACACAAGTTATTGTATTGGTTATGTACTGCAGCTGTAAATAAAGTGAACAGTGGTGAATTAGATGGTCTGATATATACGAGTAATCAAGGAATATAATTATACAGTATAAAGATGCCAGACTAGCCTTTTTTTACAAGGGGACACATTTGAAGGCATTTCAAAAGTAGTAAAAAGTCCACAAAATTGCTACATAACATTATTAAATAATATACACGCTGTATCCCTAACGGGATAGTCAGAGAGGACGGAGCACCAAGCGTCGCTGTCCTTACATGCTCCTTTTGCTTCCTCAAATCTCATTATTCTACTTACACATTTTCAGTCTGGCTATTTAATTTTCGTAAGTCAGCCTTGCCAAATAATGTAATTTCATACAAGCAAATGTTAGTTCATTAAATTATAGTATACTAAATAATTTACATACATACATTTACGCTGTATCCCTAACGGGGTAGTCAGTGAGGACGGATATATATACAATATCATCAATAAAGTTTTTAAAAAACCGGGATTGGTTAAAAATAGTAGATTGCGAAATTCTCTTTAGCTAAATGAATAAACTTGACATACTATCGAGCTGTCATCCTGACAATGACATCGTCTGCCATACGAATTACGAGCGTCTCGCGCCAGTTCGCACTTAGCTGCTACTGATAGAATTTATTTTTCCCTTAACTGACTTTTGAGCTCAGATAGAAAATCAGCTGAAGTCAGCTGAAAGTAAAGATTATATAAGAATTAATTTCTGTCGTATTTATTGAATTATTTTTGTACTTTTGTTCTAAAGTTATATATTTTTCCGTTTTGATTGGTCTTGTCCTAAATAAATATCTAGGGTAGGTCTACAATTTAGATTCCTCCAATTTAAGAACGGAACATTAAATAAAAGAATCATCAAAACGCCCACTGAATACGACAATAGCATAACTTGAACTGACATGATTCAGAGAATACTTGGTATAATAACGGTCTGGTGCACCGGAAGACACTTAATGAAACGTTATGGAATGTCTACCTAAAACAGGGTGACTTTATTGCAAATAGTAAGTAGTTCATGCATATTTTATGTTAATGTAATTCGAAACTAGGTAAAATTTCGATTTAATAAAGTAAAATTTAGAGTTATGCCTTTATTGCATTCAGTAGGCGAAAATATATAAATATAAACCGCTAATCGGTGTTTTTTGAAGTCACTTAAAAAGAAAGCTCTGCTACAAACTTTGTTTAGCGGTTGGTGCTTGGTAACAATTGACACCCGGAACGAAACGTCACGGAATTCTACTTGTGCGAATATGACTTGTACTTAAGATTTTTACTTCGTAGAATAGGAGAAAACTTTACAGAAGTATTCGAACCCTGGGGGTGAGTCTGGGTTATGTTTGGTTTTATCCACTAAAACTCCTGCGGAGATCGTCCTCGCTTTGTTTTACTACGGAACGCATCGGGCATAGGCATACCGAGGGGGGATTTGGGGGTCGAACCCCCCCCCCCCCTCCCCCCTCCCCGAAATAAAGACAAAAAAACCGAAATCCAATCATTGCCAACTTGGCAATGCTAAGTTCAAAGAACTTCACCATGGTACGGGACGGGAATAATAACTACTAAGCTTAATTAAAATGTAAGAAACGCAATGATAACTATACATACATATCTTCACGCTGTATCCCTAACGGGGTAGTCAGAGAGGACCGAGCGCCAAGCGTCGCGGTCCTTAGATACTTGTTTCGCTTTCTTAAATCTCATAATTACTAAGTTTAATTATTATTTTGTCAAGCGCTTTTATTAACCCTGGACCGAGCCCCGAAAAATAATCCTGGGCACGCCTATGGCAACGGGCTCGCGATGTTTTTGAGTCGCGTCTCGGTTTTTATCCGATATAGATCTATGATTGATTACTAATCGCTTGTTGGTAACCGACTGTGACGGAATCGCCAAAGATGGAACACATCGATCTAGAAAAATCTATTTTTGTAGATCGATGTATGATTAAATAGGATAAAATAGGATTATATTTCTCAGGAAATACGGAAAGCGTTCGGTAAGGCAAAGGGTACAAAACTCCACAGCATATTTGCAGTGATGCAGTGATATGACGTGACAGCGCTTCCAAACGTGCTGTCGTCTTATACGGCTAGATCACCCATCCAGTAGGTGAACACGAGCAACGTTATTTAACCGCATCATCGCATCAAACACTGAAAAACCACTACATTTACTTTGTTAGCGTCGTTATGTAGGTATTTTTGGAATTTTTAACCGACTTCAAAAAAAGGAGGAGGTTCTCAATTCGACTGTATGTTTTTTTTTGTATGTAACTCCGTCATTTATGAACGGTATTTGAAAGTTCTTTTTTTGTTTGGTAGGTAATACTTCAGAGGCGGTCCCATTTAAATTTCACCGATATTGAAGCTTGGACTTCAAAGATACACAAATAACGCGACCTGGTTATAACATTTATTTATTATTGATGATTCTCTTGTACATCGTTGCGCTCCGGAATTAGAAAGAAGTTAATTGCAGACCTGTCCTAGATATTTATTAGGTCAAGATCACTCAAAAGTGAGAAATAAAAATTTATTATTAAAAAAATTAAACCGCCTTCAAAAATAAAAACACTGAAAAGTACAAAATAACTATCCTTTACTAATCAAAACTAAAATACAATACACATACCTATATAATCAAATTTGACAGTTATTGAAACCGGTGCCAAATCAATGTGCAACAACAGAAAGCCTATTAGTTTGGTAGGCTTGGCACCGACTTCAGTAACTGTCAAATTTAATTATATAGGTATGTGTATCGTATTTTAGTTTTGATTAGTAAAGGATAGTTATTTTGTACTTTTCAGTGTTTTTATTTTTAAAGGCGGTTTAATTTTTTTAATAAAAATTTTTTAACCGACTTCTCAAAAAGAAGGTTTTAATTTTTTTTTTCTATATCTTATTCTAGACATTTTTTAATGAATAACTTGATACATTTTTATACATGTTCATTTTTATAAGTACATAATTTCATTTTGCGATAAAAAAGAACGGACAAATAAATTTTGTAGACGGTTATCAAATGGCTATCAGATAAGCGCTATTGAAAAGATCCTTTTTGCTTGAATATATAGAATGAAAAGCTGTTTTCTAGTATCGCCTCTGATATTCTTAAATAGATCTTTTATCGTTTTATTATATCAAGTTGAGGTACTTTAAGTAAAATTGACAGTTCGTTCTCTCCGTAATTAAATTTTAAACATTCGATTTAAAAGTCAGTTTATTTAATAATAATAATTGTCACACAAATTCTATAATTATTCCATAACCAAAAAATAAACTTTTGTTGGATACTATCTTTCTATCGCTCTCTCCTATATATGTAGTACCGTTTTGTATTTCATTCAAGTCTGTAAATTATATACTTTAAGACTTTATGTCGGTATATATGACGTGACTTGCATAGCCAGTTACATTAAATATCTATCTATAATGTGTATAGTACATACGTATCTATATCTATATATATATATACATATGTATAGTTACATAAACAATATAAATGCGATATTTATGTTTGATTATCATAAAACTCACTCGTTACTTTTAACGCCTTTGCTTCATTTTATATTCCAACTTTCTTTTTGCTTATACGACCTATATAAATTACAATGAAATACTGCCGCGGAGATAAGAGTAAAATAAATGTCGGAAGGTAGGTATGCAATGTTACGACCGATTCTGAACATACGTTCGAATATTAGATACATTATGTGTCATCTAAGTGAAAGTCTGCTTTTTATGCTAAATATATGTTTTTCTAAGCGAGTACATTCATACAGCGAGATGACGATATTTTGAATGAAATTCTGCTATATTGAATATTGTTTCATATTATATGTAGGAATGTGGGTATGTTATATCTACAGTTTCACTTTTACAAATATGTTATAATGCAGCTTTTTATTCTAAATTCATCGTGGACTCAATTGCAAAATATATACTATGCTGTATATTCTATAATTACTGGCCCGTTTGCGCGGTAGCGGAGCATCTGTCTTCCAAGCCAGGGTTCCGGGTTCGATTGGGTTCACACAATTTCTATAATTGTTCGGAGTATTATTATTATGTTAAATAACTAGCGACTCGCCCTGGCTTCGCACGGGTATACTGTAACTTTTTATAAGTGAATATTTAAGTGAAAGTATTTTAATCGTTCTCCCCCCCCCCCCTTTTACCAAAGTATGCCAGTACTTTTGACTTTCTCGTCAACTGTTATTGTTAAATAGCAATTATAATAATTTTTACTTTGTTGACTATATAAACAGCATATGTTTTGCTATAGTATCGCTGAAAATAAACCAAAAGTAGAAAATTGATTTGCTTTTAAGTTTGAAAATACTCAAGTTGTATGTATGAGGACATGCTTAGGAAACACCGACGCTGACGCCACGCCGGAAGAGGAAATCTGCAGTACGCATTTCATAACAGGAGGAAGTGCTCCGTGAAGTTGATGTCAACAATTTAACGACGAAGTTCCTTCCTACTACGCCTAGTAGTACTATAACAAAATGTACATTTCGTATAATATGTAAATATAAGACGGGGGTCACAGATATAATAAATTGGTTAAGCGCGAGTTACACTCGCGCATAAAATATTTTTGAAATAGTGAAATTCTAAGCATATTTTCTGGAGATCTATATTGCCTTGGCCTTTCGTTTCATTTTCCTATAAATGTTAGGTAGAGCTTTATATTTGCAGAGGGGAAAAGGGAAAAAATCATTTTGAATTTGTAACCGAAAAGCCGAGTATCGACTTTCATGGATTTATCTTAAAAATGACGTCTTTTCATACCAACTTATGACCCTGTTTTGTAGGGATTCAATTTCAAAAACCCTTCCTTAAAGCACCAGCACACGCACCTACACACCTGAGCATGTACATAGGTACACGCTCTAAGGAACGTATTTTCCAAAAGTGTTTCTGTTTTCAGTAATACAGGCGATGTGCGTTATTATGTTTATCAGTCAGACCGTCAGTCACTCATGTCAGTTGTATGAGTACATTTTATGTTCGGCACTGATAAATTGGCTAGTACATAATAATCTTTCATATTTATATGATGTACATACATACCTATAGATAAATGATAGTTCTGCTTCTCGTCTATATTACATTACAAATGTACTAATGTGGATACTAAGGTGACGTCATAAGTGTCCGAACGATTAAAATCATTTAAATGAAATGGCGAAAAGGGCTATTTTGATCGACATTGAGTGCTCAACGCAATTAACATATTTAATTGGATAATGAACAACACCATTTTGGTCAAAATGAAGTATTGCAAAATATTGTTACGCAAATAACCTATTATTTTGCAATAATATGTAAAAGATAGAAATAGTGTGGATTATCCCTAGGAGACATACTATCACAGACTTTTTCATAGGCCTCTTTAATATATACGCCGTATATACAATTACGCAGTACATTATTATGATGTAAGTTATAAGGTTTAGCCAGTTATCAATTATCAATGTAAAAATATTCTTTTTGCCACTTGATTACAACACATTGATTTTTATTTTTATATAAATAAAATATGCATGTATTACACATATAAATCTTTAGGAAGAAATTCTCTAAATGATAGCGCAAACTGCATCAAAATCCGCTGCGTAGTTTAGAAGAATTAAGCATACAAACAGACAGACGTGGATAGCGAATTCGTTTTTTACTATGTAGAGATACAATATGATATTACCTTATACAAGCTCCAATTCTGACGTACACAATGACCAACACTAGCATTGGAATGACGAAAAATATGACCGACATCACTTTCAAAAACTTGTCCACTATTTCTTGTGCATCGTTTGAGAGGCCGCATGTTTTTGACAACGGCGACGGTTCTCCATGATCTGAAATACAAAACCTGCAGGAGACACAAATTGGACACACATTTTGACAACTCAGTGACGGAATATGCAATGCCGAATGTCTTCCTAATTTCATGTTATTGCAAGATGTGTAATTAATTAATAATTTCTTTTAAATTTGACCCCATAAACTTCATGTTTTATTAACATCTTATAACTTCCTTGTCATTTTACTTGATTTATAAGTGCTTACCGATTACTTTTCACATTTAATGATATTAATTAATTCAGTTCAATTTGGTTTTTTTTTCCGTTTCATTTCTAATTTGGATTACGTGTCTAACAAATTTCAGCTCAATAGGAATAAATATATGAAGGAATTAATTGGCTGCGCATACGGATAGACAGACTGACAGACAGACATGAGTAAAATATAAAGATTTCGTTTTAGTCATATTGGTTACAAAATCCTCATAGACAATTGAGTCCTAGCCTAGACTCGATGCTCGTAAGGGCATATACGACTGTCCATAGTTTCATAAGCAATACTAATCTGTACACATAAGAAAGCAGTAAAAACCGTGTCTGGACATTGAATAAATTTATGAAAAAATGAGTGTGGCTATAAAAAAAGAATAACAGAACAAAAAAAAGCATTTTTAAAATTGTATGTTTGTCCTTCTGTATGTACACGCTTATCTCCGAAACTACTGAACGGCACGCTTATTATCCAACTTGCAGTCAGAATGCGACAGCTAATCTTGTGATATCTGCTGTCAAAGCGAGAATTTGTATCATGTAATTTGTAGTGGCGCTAAATCTACCGCAAAAAGCACATTTTTGCAATCGTCATACATAATAGGTATCAATTTTTTTACTACAGTTGCTAAGTAAAGTCACCGGTCGCACAATGACCGTGCGGTTTTTACAAGTTCATTAAATTTGGAGCGACATTTACCCTTTATTTCATTGAAATCGGATGACAGTGAAAAAAATTATCGTATTTAATTTTAAAGATAAAAAAAGATAAAAGAGGGGGCAAACGAGCAAGCGGGTCACTTGATGATTGAGAGGGGCCAGCGCCGCCCATGGACACCTACAACGCCGGAGAGTCACGGGTGCGTTGCCAGCCTTCAGGGAAATAGGGAAAGGAGGGAAAGGAGGGAGGGGGTGATGGGCCACCGGCACTTTCACTCACCGAATAAAACACAACAGCAATAGATGCTGTTATTTCAAGCCGATATTCTGTGAGAGGGTGGTATTTCACCGGGCGAGCCGACCCAATTCGACAACTTGATCGATTTTGATGAAATTTAAGTCACCAATAGATTAAGCCCCGGAGAAGGACACAGGTTATTTTTTTAATTCCAGGCGGACGAAGTCGCGGGGAACAGCTAGTCCATACTAATATCCATACTAATATTATAAATGTCTATTTTTTTGTTACGTTTTCACGGCTAAATTGCCAGACCGATTTTGATGATAGACTTTTTTTATCAAAAAGACATAGGCTACTATATAACCGAATATTAACGTTGAAGGGGAAAAAGGGGTATGAAACTTTGTATGGGAACCGCTAAGCCTCTGAAGCGATTATTGGTACAGAGCTAATAGTATGTGCCCGGAGATTAATGTAGGCCATTTTATTTAAACTGCCTCTAACGCGAAAAAGCTAGTCAAAAATTTTCCATGCAGACGAAGTCGCGGGTACAGCTTGTTATACAGTACTTCAAATGGCGAATACAAAATTAATTCATCGCACGATATCAACGTGACCAAATAAATCACAGCACATTCTTCTCATAAACTTAGTATATACTAGCGTATAGTAGACGTACAAAGAGTCCGAGTGAGAATTTAATATTTTATGATAGTGGCACGAGTAGGAATAGGGACAGCAAACGAGGCGCTATTGTAACCCGTTTTGAACGACAGGCCGTCACAAATCGTCACGCTGTAGAAAACGCTATTGACTTATTTTATTATTTTGTGTTATTCCTGTTTTATTTCAAAGAATTACTGTATTTTTAATAACGGTTACGTGTTCTGTATGTGATTGTGATATAACTAATCGCAATAATCAATGAAGTCATTCATTCATAGGTGACATTGACAAATTAAAAATAGCCACGTGTCAACCAGTTCTATGTTCGTTTATACGTCAGTAAATACTAAGTTTATGATTCTTTGTACCCTGCGAGATTTCGACATGTTTGTCTTCATTAGAAAATTACTAGAAGCGTCATTTGTGGGTTTTGAATTTGTATTTGGATAACTATAGCAAGAGAAAATTAACATAAAATAAATTTTTTTGGTTAGTGTGAATCCTAGAAAAGATATGCACATGTCCAAAGTGAGCAGTGCCCAGTGTACCAACTAGTTTATGACGACCATTTCACGGGTAAGGACTCTTCGCGTCTCATTACCTTGAGCCGCAGACCTAAACACGAAAAGTGATAAAATAAATCGCACAATACATTTGAAAGTATTTCTTTGACCTCTTTTCAGCGAATTCTTTTCTCTATTCACCGAAAATTTTGTTTTTAGCAAATAACCGGTTTCGAACATAAACATTGACATTTCGATACTTACGAGCTATTTCATACATCCAAATAAACAAATGAATTTCTTTTTCATTACATTTGTTAAATATTGAGATAAGTTTTCTACGGCTTCAGTCTTAGACACTTCTAGTTCTTTAAACTCGGGCAATTGTAATTAAATTTTAATATTATTAAATAATAAATCAAATCAAGTTATTTAAATGAACCCAGTTATGAGGTAGGTATTTTTGAACTTCAAACCAACTATCGCTTGTACTGGTTTCGAAAAAAACCCGCCCTGAGAAGAATCGCCAAGAAAATCAGTCAGTTTCAGCTATATTTTTCAACTTTGTTTTACTACTTTTAAGGTTCCCCAGCCAAATACCAAATAACAGAACCCTTCCGACTTCGTGCTGTCCCTCTGTCCGTCTGTATGTCCGTATATCACAGCTATTTTACTCAGAGACTATTGGTACTACATATATGTTTGCAAGGTAGGTGTATTCTATTAATCGCTATAATATAATGGTGTAGCGAAATTACAAAAAAATATTGGAAGTGTCGCTCTATACATGCACATGAGGGATGAAAATATATTCCAGCGGGTATAACTGTGTAGGATATATTTAGATAGGTCTTCAAAAATGAGATAAAGATTTCAATATGTGTATTTTTTTCGTCTGTAGTCGGTGGGATAAACGCTTCTAAAATTGTAAAAAATGTACGAAATTGTTTCATTTATGGTTTGACAACATACACATACATACACACGCACACACGCGACCAAAAATATGCATACGCACACATGCGCGCACACACATACACATTCTCACACACATAGTCGTATGTCCTAGCTCGTACATTTTCAAACTCATGCACTAAATAATTTTTAGTATAGTTATTTTGCTCTTAAAACATTGTACATGCGTGTTTATATTTACAATAATAATAATAATATATTTATTGACAAAAAAAACTTGATACATTTAGATTAAGCCCTGTCTCCTAAACTAGGAAAACCTGTATTATAGGAGACAGTCTTCCCCAGATCAACACATAGAAGTTTTTCAATTTATCATAAATATAAAAAAAACAATGCCAATTTACAATATAACACGACTTGTTGTTGCTACGTAGCTCTTTTACATCTCTTAGTGATTAATGTGAACTCAAGAGGAACCTAGTTATCCACAACACAGGGTATCCTATTGTGGAAGTTAGAATTACTGTTGTAATAATTGTATATGAATAAATAAATATTTAATTTAACTTAATTTTATTTCGTTTTTCTAGTAATTTTATAAAACTTTAAATCTCTTTTCCATTAGTTGAGTGTCTATTATAAAAAAGAACGCAGTTACAAAAACCCCCCACTTCACTTTTATAATTAAAATTGCGGAATAACTAGTTCATAATATTACCTCGGGTTTCATATCATTAATATTGCCTTTGTTTTTAAAAAATTTTTTTTACAAGCAAATCTGATATCTCTGTGTGCATGTATTCATGCTATATACGTTTATAACATTGAAAACTGGATTTAAATTCCTATGTTATGAACATTAAACATGCTACAGCGAGCGATCGTCATATCGGATTTGTCGTAATCCCTTGTATTCACGTCGCTGGATTCTTTGGTACTGCGTATAGGTAGATACAATATTTAAGCCGTTCATGTCATATACAATACTATGCATATACATTATACATACTGTATAATGTATATTTGGGTGCGAACAGCGTTACATTCCTAAGAGTAAAAAGGGCTGAATAATTTGAGAGAGGTCAACACACGGAAAGTAGGAAGCGAAGAGGAATATGTATGTACCTACAATATAAACAGGTCGCTGTTGTAGAGATGACATTTAATGACAACTACATTATAAATGAGTCTATATTGTGTTAATTAATTATTTACATTTAGGTTAATTAATATATTTTAAGCAAATCCACAAACCAAAGGTGAGTGGTAGCAGAAGCCAAGGAAGACCAAGGCTTAGGTTATGCAGGTCACGCTTGACCTGTATCATTCCGACTCAAATTTATCATATTCATGTTACAACATCACCAAGTCCCACTGCAATAAAACCGCAGGGTATTCCTAGTGATGTGCTGAACCTCCTCCTGACTCAGAAAGTACTGGCCAATAAAATATTAGCTGACGCAAATGTCAAAAGCACTCGCTCACCTAGGCGAAAGTGTGGGGAGTGTGGTGAGATTTAAGGCGGCGAAATGGCGCTTTATCCTCTCTGATTATCTCATTAGGGATACAGCGTGAAGATATGTTGTTGTTAATATATTTTTATCACAACGTATCGACAGTCTCCCTATGACCACGATCTTTGCTATTCAGTCGTAATATTGGGTTAAATAAGGTTGTTAATGCCTTCGGCCTTGTAGTCCGGGCCAGAGAATAATTCTATGGTGATCCCGGCTTGTCGTAAGATATTACTAAAAGGACCCTCAGGTCCGCGGCTGATCAGAACGGGGGCTATGGTCGAGATACCGGAGCTTCTCAAGAACGCGCTAATACGTTTTGGTAGGTAAAAACTCATATAACCTTATCCCATCATTATCTGTGTGTAATCCCAGTACTTGTGTGCAAGTTAATCTAGTGAATTAAAAAAAGGTCCTTAGAGCCTTAGAGTAAATATTACGACATACATAGACCGGTTATTTATAACTGTACATACATATACTCACGCCGTAACCCTAACGGGGTAATCCTTATTCGCCAATTTTTCATCACTCATTCTACGTGCCCGAACCATCTAAGCATTCTTTTCTTCATTTTTACGATAACACAGCCAATAACAGCAAAAACAACAGTCGGCACTAATACCGCATTGTGAATGGCCATTTTGTCGGCTTCAGATATATTGACGCTGTTTACTAATGCGGACAGAGCAACTTTAACTTTATTGCCGGCTACTGTCCTCCTCTCTACAATTGACTCACATCGCACTCCTCAGATATACAATTTCATTTGATTTTTCTAGATATTTTCAATTTATCCCTATTTCACACTTCGTTTGTACATCTTCTCTTTTAAACATCAGAACCTTAGTTTTATTCACATTCATATTCAATCCTTTCGCTTCACATTCGATCAAATGAACAACAATTTGTTTCATAATTGTGTGTGTATAAGCCTTGAAACCTTAAAAACTAGTGTTTGGAATTACTAACTCGCTAAGTATAATAGTTTGAATGTGTCTTTGAATAACCATCTATGTTGCTCATTTCCAAATTTCCTAATTTTAATATGAGCGAAACCGAGAACTTTTTGTTTAGTTACGTAAGAAACAGTTTAGTAATCCGCCTCTTTAAACAGGAACAGGATATTGTACGTCCGACAGGCCCTTAGGCAGCATGCTCATCGAAGCGGAAAAAGGGCGCGATGCAACTAAATAACGACCATTACAACTGATTCTGTTGGTTTGAAATCACATGCTTAAGATGAATAGGAATCCCTTCGGAATATTGTATCCAGTTTGCAGTTAAAACAAGCCGGAATACATAGGTACAATGCAGACTCAGTTCTTCTGATATCCGTACATAGGTATGTAGGTACTATGTTTACTCTGAGAAAATTGACAGATAACTGTGGTTTTTTTAAATATATGTATTGGACTTGAAAATTGTTTATTTATAAAGAAATTATCTATTCAGTCGAATAAAATAATGATAATTTAATTGAAACAATTAATATCTTACGATTGTTTCATAAAAAAGTTTTTTTGATTTGTAAATAGGTTTTTGCTAAACGTTTTTAAAGGTTTTTTTTTTATAATTTTATTTTTCATTTTTTACTAGCTGATGCCCGCGACTTCGTCTGCGTTTTTTATTTTTAAAATAGCCTATGTCATTTCTCAGGATTCAAGCTATCTCCGCACCAAATTTCATCGCAATCGTATGAACGGTATGGTCGTTCATAAAATACGAACAAACAAACATTGATTTTTACATATTAGATTATTTAATATGATGTAGTTAATGTAATTATATTTCTCATATTTTTTGAATTATTTAGTGATATTAAAATTCTATCAAAACAACAGAATTGTGGGCGATATGACATGTAATTTGTAATTGCAGTCTCGTAATATTAACTTCAAAAAGTTGGGTGCTCAGATAAATCGGTAAAATACAATTACGCGACGTACGTTTTATTTTAACTGACGGCGGTAGCGGTTCGGCGAACTTGACGATTTTAACCGCTCGACAATGTTATCGGTAAGGCAAATGAATTACAATCGCAGACAATAAGAGATACTACACATCAGACAAACGAATCATGTTACATCTGTTATATCGTTAGTCTATGATAGGATATTGAGATTTCGAAGAAATGATATTGTCAATCGTCAATCAAAAAAATGAACTGTCATACATATGACAGTTTATTGATTTTAATTGTATTCTACTTGAAGGCATAGAAAGATAATCGTATTCAGTCTTGTTTTGCACTATTGAATTAGTTCAATAGCAAATTCAAATAAAAAATAAAAATAATGGTGACCGAAATCTGTTGATTAAATTTCTTAATTTGACTTAATTGTATACGTCTCTGTGTTAAATGACTACAGTATGTATAATAATGAACAAATAAATAGTCTGTGACTTATGAATAGACAAATAAAATAGACTATAGTAAAATATGAAAAGTTTCGCTATATAAAATATATTCGTTGAATTGAACACCTCTTGCTTTTTTAATTATAATTTGAAATCATATTTAACCAAAGCGAAATAAATGTACAAACAAAATAAACTACATAGTAACTTTATATTAATAATTATATTATTTTTTTACACTTTTTTTTACATGACTTCGTCCGCATTTGAACAAAGTTTTCAATATCCTTCTTTACGGCTCAAGCTATCTCCGTACCCATCAAAATCGATTCAGTGGCTTAGCCGTGAATAGTATGGAAATAGTAAGAAATGGAAATAGAGTATGGAATGTATATACATCATTTTCATTTCATCGCATAGGAGCAAAGGGTTAGCAGAATATATGAGACTATATCTTTCGTAACGACACAAACTTTGTTTTTGGATCACAATCCCCCGAGGAAAAGTTATAGTATAACTCGCGTCTTAATTAGATTTCAGGAACTGATACCAAATCCTAACCAGTTTCAGTAAGTTACGAACCAAATTTAATTTAAAAAAATATGTTTGACTTCTGTGGGTTGGGGTTTGGAAGCTTAAATAGAAAGTTAAAAACTCTTTTTTTGTGGTCATAGTACAGGAAATCAAATGGAAGTCATGAATGAATCAAATGAAAGTTCAGTTCACATCACGAATTCAAAACTATTTAAGTCGTTACTTCAAATTAATTTTTTCTTGCTTTTTCCAAAATTTGCGTATTTTTCCTTCATCTGTTGTCCACAGTTCGAAAAATCTAAAAAAAAACATGACCATCGATAGTAACGTCCAGGAAAATTATTAGAATGGTGTTATACTAAAACACTTTTTTACATGGTTTTCGCTTTACGTTCTTTGCTACGTAAGTTCTACGCGACGCAAACGCAAACTACATGCGAGCTCATGGCCAGTTCTACGCAAGCTCTACGCAACTACTGTACAAACACTACGCAAGTTCTACGCGAGTTATACGCAAGCTCTAGACAAGCTGTAACGAATTTCGTTTTACGGTTGGCAGTATGGAACACTAATTATTATTGTGCAAGTACGAGTTGCACAAGTAATCCTATTTTCATCAAGATCGGGATCGGATCTTTCACTCAATCCAATTCAGTGAGTCATAAAATGACTCTCTATCACAACATTTGACAGTAAAATTGTAATTACAGACAGATTTATATAGTAGTGTAGATATCGATATGTATATATCACACGTGTAAGTACATATTAATTAAAAAACAACGCGCTTAGATACGTTTATGAAAAACGTACATTAGTGACTATTGGCGGTGGTTGAGCGGCACTGCGGTGTATACACGTAGATATGTGAAAGAGACTACTGTGCGACATCGCGTGTTTTTTTTTTCGTTTTGTTTCTGAGAAGGCAAAAGAAAAAATCCCTTGAAAATGGAAAAAAGGGAGTAGTGTCGGACTCGAACCCTCTAAAAAAACCCTCCTCTGTATTTTTAGCCCTAGTGGCTTTACAGCGTCGCTGGTCGTGTTGTGGTGAGTATAGAAGACGCCCTGCCAGATGGTTGATAGTCTGAGGGTTCCTCCAGCCAAGGGATACCTAATATGGAGGGCGGAATCTTATGTTGGCGGACTCTAAAATACTATTATGTTTGTATTATGGTACGACCAACCGCAAAACAAATATTATTACACTCTCTTTTTACGAAAAAATGGACCTAATATAATAATGTAATCCTGGTAATTTTTCCTCACACCTTATTCTCAATGCTCATGATTTATTCAAATTTTTGTGAGTGATACGTTTGAAGATTAGCCAGGGGAATAACAATTCTGACGCGTATTTTCAAAAATTTGTTCCGAGAAAAAATAATTCAAAGTAACGTGTTACATATTTTTCAATTATTTGAAATAGATTTCATTTAATACTTTTTACGACGACTCAAAACAAAATTGTTTGTTTTGAATCATTGTGTCAACTTCACAAGTTGAGTTTTCAACTCACTCAACTTTAAACTCTGTCTTTAAGCTGTAACTTATTATAAGCTATAGATTTCAGCTGTGTGGATAAAATAGTACATACGAGTACATACATGTCCTTGCGATGTATGCCTAACGGAGTAGTCTTCTTGCCTCCTCTCATTCTCCTCACGCACTTTCACCTAGATATGTGTGCTTTTGCCGTTTCCGTCAGCTAGCACTCTGGTTATTTGATTTTCACTCACTGACTTTCGCACTGTAGATTTTCTTCATCGATCATTCTTTCTATGTGCCCGAACCATTTAACCATTCCTTTCTTCATTTTGCAATAACACTGTCACTTAAACTTGTCTTATTACGTATCTCCTCATTATTTTTTGTTCACGAGGGTAGCTCCACACATATTTCTGGGAGATTACATTTCCACTGCGTTTGTTTTCACTTTCACTCGATTTCGGCATTTCTTTCTTACTTTTACTCGATGTCACACTCAGCCATGCAATTCTTTAAAAATTCGAATCGTCCTAAGGAGACTCGCTGGATAATTCACCCACTTCGCATTCGAAGTCACTTGGCTTTCAAATGGAATTGGTTAAACCGTTTGGTACTAGTGCGAGCGAAGTGAAATGATCTTGGATGTTGACAATCTCACCGCAGATTCACAAATAAATTCAGTCGAATTGAAATATTACAAAATTTGCGCTAGAGAATCGCACTGCAGGTTTCACTACCGTACGGCATCAAATAAAGTCGGCATCAACACCACATTCTCGATAGCTTCTCGGCGTAGAATGCCTGTGAAAGACATGATTCTACGTGTTATTTTTTCTAGTTTTGCAGTCGAACATTGCTTAAGAATGCAGTTCGAACGATAATAAGTGATGCAATTTTTACGATTTCAAAATAATCATACTCCAGACCAGCGATTCTTAAAGTGGATTCCGTGGAACCCATGCAGAGGTTTCGTGTAAAAAACACTAGGGTTCCGTGACTGTTATATTAATTAAATTTTTGGAATATTTTGGCCTCGGGCATTTGTGGCAACATTTTCTTTTGCGCAGAAGTTGACGTAAGAATACATATTGACGAACATTGAGGTATGGTATATGTAATATAGTAGGTTCTACACAATAAAAATGTTTAATTTTAGACCTATTATAGGCTTTTATATGAAGTACAGTAGGGCCTCGGTAATCCGGACTCCCGCTTGTTCGGTGATCGCTGTAATCCGGCCGGGCAATGGGCTTCGCGGGGGAGGCGGGCGGGTGTAGGTGCGGGCGTCGTCAGTCTTTTGTTTATCGCCTTTCGTGTAGTACGTAGTGTCAATTTAGCGCGCTCGCTAACATCATGGCGCCGCCACGTAAACATTAAACATTAACATTAAAAGACAAATTGCGGATTATAGAAATGTTAGATAAAGGTGGCAGCTACCCTGTCATTGCTCGGAAGTTTGGCATAGGCAGAAGAAGAGTAAACAGAAGAGTATTACAGACTTTTTCAAGGAGAATTAACTAATGTTTTATTTTAACTTACCGTTTTTCTTACATGGTTGTAATTTTGAACATGTACATTTTTGTCTTTATGCTTTAATTTAAAAATTGATTAAAGAAACTAAGGTTAAACATGTGTTTTATTACCATTAAATATGGCATACTATAATCCAGACGCCTCGATAATCCGGAAAGGGTCTTGTTTTTGCCTCTCCGGATTAACGAGGCCCTACTGTAGTGAAATAAATTCATTCATCACATTAATCTGTATTTTAAATATTTGTAATAAAGGATTTTTAGTCTTATTTTAAATTGCAATAGGTATTTTTTATTTCCTTAATAATAATAATGCTTACGAATTTGCTATGGGGTTCCATAAAATAAAGGTGATTTATTGAGTGTTTTTAATGGCTTTACAAGTTTAGGAGCCGCTGCTCTAGACAATTACACAAAACCATGTGACCCCAAACTAAGCACTAAATTTGTGCTATGGGTATTGTGTACCACACAACGAATTGGGAGGACTTCCAATTACAGCCAGACTAAAGTATTTTTAGAAAAGTTGTCTCATAAACTGACATGACTGGAGATGGAAACCGAGACATTGATTTGGAAAGCTTATATTCTGCCACCGCGCCAACGGGTTATCCAATAACGTTTCTCGAAAAGTTACTCAAATAATGGATGTTATGTTACTCAAGTAACGGATGTTATAAGACTTATGTACTTATATTGATTGAAAAATCTGTCTACTAAAACATACGCGATTTCATAGCTAATAAAACTATACAGGGTGGTCAAAAAGTCGTGGATCAAACGCAACTAGGGGTTAGATAGTGTCATCAGCTGCAAAAAATTGTTGTACGGGAGGTCCTTAAGGTCAACCCCTGAAGAGTTATGATTTTTTTTGTGTTTTTATGAGAAAGTCTCTCTGGCCTTTTGTTTTTTTGTGTTCTTTAAGCCATGTATCCACTAGGCAACATTTGGCGCGCGACATGTTGCACAACATGTTGCCCAATAGTATGTTGAAAGTTAGCGCGCAACTTTTGTTTAACAACGTTGTCTGTCTAGTACTAAACAAACACCAAGTCAGCTGCGCGCCAGCTGCCAACGTCGCGCTGTTGTGCAACGTTGCCGTACATGTTGAACGTCACGTGTTGCGCGTCAAGTGTTGCCTAGTGGATACATGGCTTTAGTGACTCGCTTCCTGCCTGTGACTACGCACGTGTTCTTTTGCTCGATTTTACGACGACTTGTGATCAGTTTCTTTCCTTTGACCTACGCTTTGTTTTTCGGACTTATGATAGATTGCCTACCTGTGACCAGCGATGTGTGAATCGGACTAGATTCGGAATCGGACGTATTGGCTAGATAAATGGCTGTTGCTAGGAGAGAATACACCCAACGGGAGTATGCAGAAATGCATTACTTGTATGGCTTTTGCAACGGCAATGCCCAGTCTGCTGCCAGGGAATATCGTCAACGCTACCCTAACTGTGATCGTTTTCCGGACTACAGGGTCTTTATGCGCGTACATAATGCGTACATGGAGGGAGTCTTACCCGGTCAGCATGCTCCGAGAGCAGGTAGACCAGTGGTGCGATTTGAAAATGAAGATGAAGTGCTGAGAGAATTAAGATTGGATCCTAGTATTAGTCAACGCCAAATATCCCGTAATCTCGGGATTCCAAGATCGACGGTGCAACGTATCATTCAAAGAAATAGATTTCACGCCACGTGCAAAGGGTGCAAGCTTTACTGCCCGGTGACTATGAACCTAGAGTGAGATTTTGCAGAGAGATGCTAAGATGCCACAGAGAGGATCCACAGTTCTTCAAAAAAGGATTATGGACGGATGAGTCAAACTTTAGAAGAATGGGAATATTAAATATCCACAATCTACATTCCTACTCCAGAGTGAACCCCCATATCATAAGAAATGATTGATTCCAGCATCTGTTTGGTGTAAACATGTGGGCTGGTATAATTGGCCAGAAGTTGATGATACATGAAATGCCAGCAAGGCTGAATGGTGCTCTGTATTTAAATTTTTTACAAAATAATTTAAACCAAATACTTAACGAAGCTGAGGTGCCAGAAGTAAGAATAGCAGAAATGTGGCTGCAACACGACGGCGCCCCGCCTCATTATGCTCGAGCAGTTCGAGAACATTTGAACGAGCGCTTCCCTAACCGGTGGATTGGTCGAGGCGGACCTATTGCGTGGCCACCCCGGTCGCCCGATCTAAATCCCATAGACTTTTTTCTTTGGGGCTATTTTAAAGAAATAGTGTATCAAGCAGAGAACAATAGCGAACAAGAACTACGACAAAAGCTCGAATTTGCTAGGATACAAGTTATCAACAACAGAGGTGCATTCCACAGGTTACATAGGAATTTTATTAGACGGTGCAGATTGTGTACTATGGTCAGAGGCAGGAATTTTGAAAATTTATTGTAAAATGTTTTTTTTTTAAATTTCACAATAAATTGTTGTTTTGTTTGTTCGTCCTAGAAAGATATCAGAGCCACTCGTAGCCATGTGTTATACCTTTCCAGAATCCCCATTAAATGTGCCAAAACTTGTGATACAGGCTTACTTTTCAGTAGAGTATGTTTTTCGCAGTGGGGTCCGAAGTAAAGAAAAGGTTATGATTTGGAAAAAAAAGATACGTTAAACTTAATATTTTTTTCAACACACCTTATAAACAAAGATAAAAGGCAAGTCTAATGCAATGACTCATCAGTACCAATCTAGTGAAAATCATAAAAAAGATACAGGGTGTAGATTTTTTCGAATTTCAGTAAGATTTACTAAAAAAAAGGCAATTTTCTCATAAAAACACAAAAAAAATCATAACTCTTCAGGGGTTGACCTTAAGGACCTCCCGTAGAACAATTTTTTGCAGCTGATGACACTGTCTAACCCTTAGTTGCGTTTGATCCACGACTTTTTGACCACCCTGTATAGACTGGAAATATCGTATTCTTTTTTGCCAATACACTTACTGGCTTCTTAAGGCAAGTGTAGTCCTCAACGACCTTAAGCATCGAGCCTTGGTTGTGTGGCCAAACGTTTTTTTGCAACGACATCCACGACGCAATATTCCGCAATAAAACAGCACGTGCATGATGCGCTGCCTAGCGGCAATTTTTGTCATTCACACTTATTGACTCTTGCAATTTAAAAGACTTATAAAATTACGATTTGAAAAATTCATCATGTTAATATTAGTTCTTAAAAACAAATAAATATTATTTTTTAAATACGAATAAAATAAAACATATAAGGGATGCATTTCTAAATATTATTTTACGATTGGTAAAAAAAATGCTATTCATGGCTTGGTGAGAACCATTCTAAACAGTTTTTAATCCTCGACATATCGTGGGTTCAAACCTCGGCATCGTACACTCACACATCATCATAGGAAACCTTACTCATAAAATTAAAACGGAACCGAATTGTATAATATTTATTATGTAGACATCGCGTGTTGTTGTTCGTAGCGCATTAAATACAAAATTTTGGCGTGTTACGTCAACGTGTCTTTGACACAATTGACAACGATTCCCGTGCCTTTCCGAAATTCTTATGTTGAGACTCGGTCGCTCCACATTTTTTTTTCAATTTTAATTTCAAGACAATTTTTTATCGGCCATTGATAATGTTCTAAGTATATAAAATGTTTGTATAATAATATACTACTAGATATATTGGAAATCATTTAATAATAATTGAATTTTTGAAACAATGCGTAGGTACCTAACAAACTTCGCCTTTGTCCAAAGTCCTCCTTGTTGCAAGGAGTAGTTGTAGTGGTATTGTAGTCATTTTCTTTAAATACCTACCGAAAGTTTTGGTACATTTGAAAATACTTTCAAATTGGTAGAAATAGCAATAAAAATGCTATTTATCGCTATATGCGGTACATACCCAATATAATCCACTACGATACGATATTTCCAATTCATTAAAAATACACTAGTTTGAAAAAATATGATACATGTATACATAAATACATATCCTCACGCTGTATCCCAAATGAGGTGGTCAGGGAGGGTGGAGAGTCCAGCATCGCAGTCCTTAGATAATTACTTCTGCCTCAATTCAACTATTTTCATCTCATTATTTTCTTTACACAGTTTAACCTAAGTATTTTGACATTTCCGTCAGCTAACACAAAAAAATATAGTGACGCTTCAATGTAATTGTAAACTATGAAGATAAATTGAAACAATATGAAAGGGAAACATTTTGTCCACATCCGTGGCGCAACGGCTAAGTGCGTCGGAAAGTAAAAGGGGTTGCGGATTCGATTTCCGCCCCGAGTCTGGGTGTTTATGTATAATAAGTATTTATTTACAAAAGAAAAGTATATAAGTAGTGTACCAGTTGTCTAGTACCTATAACACAAGCGCTGTGCTGCTTACTTTGGGACTAGATGGCGCTGTGTGAATTGTCTGAGGATATCTAAATGAGTATAATATCCTTTTTTTGCAAATAATGGAAACATGTAGAAAAATAATAACTGACTTTTTTGTCGGTTTTTCCAAGTGCAGATTCTCTTTCTAAACCGATGGTAGATTTGACGTTCAAAAATACCTCGTAACTGTTCGCTCAAATAAATTGATTGGACTTGAACTTTCACCTATAAGATTGACATAGGGCTCGGCATCGCATTTTTATTCAGAAATATCTCGTTAAGTGCCGTCTTTTTAGACATTATAATTTAAGAGGATTGTTTACATGCGTCCTCTACCGATTAACGTTAGTCTAATTATGGGCTGTCGTCTAAGAAAATGATCAAAATGCGGCAGGACCAATACATGTATGTATGTATGTATGTATATTGAAATCTCTTTGAAAAGTGTATTGCTCTGTGGGTATTATATGCGTTTGAATACTAACCAGGTGGATAATACGCTCTCCCTTTCACAGTGCTCAGAACGGTGTAGGGTAAGGCACAAGCAGAACATAGTACCCATATACTGAGTATCGCTATTACTGCTCTCTTAAGGCTAGACGTGCCGGTGTGAAGAGGATGACAGACTGCAATATAGCGTTCTAATGAAAATGCGACCACAGTGACCACGGAAGCGTAACTTGTTCTGAAACATATAAAATAAAGAATTTAGAAATTTGAGCACGAGAAATATTTAAACCTATTCCCATCAAACATTGCTTAAACATTGTGAAAATTGTAACTTTCAGACAGACAACGTTTTCAACCTTATAACTGGTTGCCAACATTTCTTCGGCTGATTATAACATTTTTTCAGAATAAGTTATAAAAAAATATAGTACACTTAAAGAAAATTTAGTATTTTATGGAAAGTGTAAAAAATAGCCAAAGTTATAATATCTGTTACTTATACAATACTGTATATTTTTTTTTACACCTTATTTTTCTAAAAACTGTATTTCTTTTCATTTCTTGCATTTTTTATCAATTTTTTGTGTAGAATAAAAGTGTCACATGCTTTATCGCGTTCAATTTTAAAATTTATGAAGGTCAAAGGCTCATTTCTCACGGAGGCGCGTTTAGTTACACGTTAGTTACACGCAAATCGCATTACTGCTATTTATACTATACTACTATATATTTCTTCAACCGTATATAGTACGTAAACCCGAAATATAGTACAATACTATATATTATATGATAGTGCGGTTGGTAACCCTACTTAAACACCCCCTCTTTAGTAAGAGTTCGAAAAATGATCCTAACATTATTTCGAGAAGTCTCACGAAAACATGCATTTTTTTTGTCACGATCTAACCAAAGGCGACGCATTGATAAACAATAATTTAATCTGAAATAGATATTTTCTGCCCCTACGCAAGCGTGCGCGCGCTAGCTTACGAAAAATACGAAGAAGCAGTTATTTTCGTTTATTTTAAAAACTATGATTAATTTAAAAAATCCAACTGGCGTTCTGAAGAATATGTTTAGATTAAACTATACAGAAAATTTAGAAATATAAATCGGTTCCGTGACTCCGTAAAATGTAAATCTCTGTTTTATAAGAGGTTTCTTTGATATTTTTTTTGCGTTACAAAAGTTAACCAATCGTGTATTGCAACTGACAAAATGTCAATGAAATGAAGGGTACTGAATATCACTTTCATACGAAGGTACAAAAGTGACAGTACATAGTGCAATACTGCATATGTACAAGTGAAGTTTTGGGGTTTTCCGAAATCCTTTTTAATTCCAGTAAAGCCTACTATCACTTTACTGCAAAGTGATATAAATAAGAAGATACCGCTTGTTTATATGAGAATAGTAGAATACTTCTAATTAATGTGATACTAGTTGCTAATAAGGACATATAGTAAAAGAGAAGAAGAAGAAGTCTATGGAAACATGGATCTAAGAAAATAACAAATATAGAAAGATCAGATGTCAGTGATCAAGTGATCATATATGTATAATAACGGTGTGTAATATATTCGAAATTCAAAATAAAATAATTTATTAGAGTATTATAATGCACTTGTTATTTATTTATTATCTATTTGTGACACTAATGTTGTAGTAGAAACTAATAATAATTCAACAAAGTAATAGCAATGCAAGTTTGTTAAGTTTATTCTAGGTAAAGGTTACTTTTTAGTTGTTTTAGATTAGTTTAACGTAACATTATGAAATAAATAACTTAAAATAAAAGAGGTATACCTAAGTACATAGTATAAGTAGTAGAAATAAACCCAAAAAGATACCCGGATACAATCACAACTCGACAACCGTAAAGCAGACCGTAAACAGGTACAAAGTATTTTCGAAAGTAAAGAAACAATACGAAGTATGTTTGTAAGTGTAGAAAAAGTAAAAAGTATTTTTTTAAATAAAAAGACAATATTGGGAAGAACAAGCAATGTATTAACGGAAAGCTTTGTGTGCTGATAATTAATTTGTAATTTTATAAGAAAGAATTATACTTAAACTTAATTCGATAGTTTATGCTTTACCTAATGGATTCTCAAAGGGGACTGAGCATTCTAAAGTACCATTAAATGATTAGTAAGATCTATTTTCTAAATAGTCTGTTCTCGGTATTTCAATGTGACAGTTCAGTGACTTCGACATGTACCTAATGTAATTTAAGAACACGTTCTAAACTCATGAGAATTTAGGGCTCTTAAGTGATAAATTGAATGGTCATACGATGGTAATACAATAGGGCCTCGATAATCCGAACACCCAAAATGTATACCCTGTTCGGATTAATAAGGCGTTTGGATTATAGTTTTTATTATTGATGTTGAAGCCATGATTCAAAACGCACAATCCAAATGGTCAAAAAAAAAAGCACAAAATGGCAGAACGACATGCGGTGAACGAGAATTCTCGATCGATAGGTCGATATCATCGATAGCATCTAAAATGAATGAGACAGCACTGTGTGGTAGACCTGTGTCGTTCGTGATCGCTTCGGTCATTTGATTGCAATCATTTCAAAGTATTGATGATTGCAATCACATTTGAACGAACGTATCATTCATAGATTTAATCATTTGGTCGATTCGATCTCGGTCAATGTAGATTTTAGTTGATTGAATGATTGTGTCGTTCGGATTATAGAGGCGTTCGGATTATCAGGGGTTCGAATTATTGAGACTCTACTGTACTAAGTTGTCTTTGAATTTGACCATTTCATGAAATGGTGGCGTTTCAAAATGTGCTCAATTATCTGGTCTTAAGACGACTTGGTAAGTATATAAAATTGTTACAGCGAGATCGAAATTATTAACAAAAATTTATTAACAACTGGTTAGAAATATGAATGTGTATTGTATAAGGTATGAATCCATTAAAAAAGAAGGTTTTAAATTTCATTCCCCAGTGGCAAAAAGGGGTAAAGTGTTTTCACATTTAGTAAATGAAGTTACGCGGTACGCCAGGCCGCTTGTTAGTTAATTAAAAACTAGAGAGAACCTAATGTATTCACTCTGAACGTAAATGAGTTTCATTACTAATTAAACACAAAAAAAATTAAAAACATAAGTCCATATCTAAATCTGTGAGTTTATATCTATACTATACTAGATAATATGGTGCTGTTGGGTCCCACAGCGGGTTCCATTAGGGAGTTACTTAGTATATGTGAGACATATGCGAAGGAACACGGGTTGAAGTACAACATAGACAAGAGCCAGTACATGGTCTTTGAGGTTAAGGGTAAACAAATGGACTATGAACCTATATTAAAGTTAAATGGAGCACCTCTTAATAGAGCGAATGTATTTAAATATTTAGGCCATTATGTTTCCGAAGACTTTAAAGACCAAGCAGACATTGAACGTGAGTGTTGGGCCTTGGCGGCTAGATGTAATATGTTGGCCCACAGGTTTGCGCACTTCAGTTATGAGGCCCAAATAACACTGTTTAAGGCCTACTGCCAAACGTTCTACGCGGGCGCCCTGTGGACCAACTATACTAAAAAGACACTGGATGCATTCAGAGTGCAATATAATAATGGGTTCAGAGTGCTGTTGGGACTACCGCGTTTCTGTAGCGCATCTGGCATTTTCGTGGAAGCGCGAAACAACGACTTTCATGCCATGATGCGAAAGAAGACGTCATCTTTACTGACTAGATCGCGGAACAGTTCTAATAGCATTCTGAAAATATAGCAAATTTGAGCCTATGCTAAGGCATTTTATTGATAGACTTATATATGTATAGTTAGTAAGTGTATGTTTATTTATTTTATTTTCATATTAGTAGTTTTTTTTCATATTAGTATTTCACATTAGTAATATTAATATTAGTATTATTCTCATATTAGTATTATTTTCATATTATATTCCATATTAGTATCATTAGTATCATTGTCATCTCTATATTACTAACATAGCGTATTAAGAATATTGTTACTAACAAATGGAGCTTAGTTGTCTTAATAAACACATTTTATTATTTTATTATTATTATTATTATTATTATACTAATCTATACTTTCTATACTAATATTATAAAGAGGTTAATTCTGTTTGTCTGTTATTAACACTACAGTACACTACATTCTGAAGTTTAAAAGACTGTAAGAAAAACTCACAACCGAAGGTTTGAAAGTGTTTTCACATCAACCGAACGAAGCAGGTGCAGCTGCTGTGGATTGTTGGCGTTAGCGCTCTCAACGTCAATACTCTGCAGCATTTGTTCGTGTACATATTTGGTGACAAATAGTCAATGTCAGTGGTCAAAGTCTTGACAAGTGGATTATGGAATAAGGACATTCGAGGAATTAACTTTCAAGATTCCTTCATGGTTTTTCAAGAAACTATATTCTCATTATCCAAACGTTTAAAAATATGTAAATTATAATTTTTCGTAGGTTGTAATATTTATAACAAAGCATTATAAACGTTTATAAAAAAATACTTTGTCTAAAAAATTCAAGTATTACACAAAATAAAAAATTGTTAAGGTTTAAATAAAACATCAAAGACAAAAGTTGAATAGCCTAGAGTTCATCGCACTTCCTGCCTCCAGTGTAAATTAAGTCATAAATATACAGAACTAAACTATTAAAGTTCTTAACAAGTTCGTAAGTGTTCAAACATAAATATGTATCAGAATTATAATTTGTAATTATCACCAGGAATGTATGTAAACTATAAGTTCTTTAAAAGTAAATCAATAAACAAGTTAATTAATTCATAATCCCTCTGTAAAATGGTTGTTGACCTGTGTCAGTGGTCGTTGACAAAGGTCGTACAAAGCCGTTCAAAATTACTTTTTAAGTCATCTGTAACAGCTTATCATGTAGATTCTACTGGTAGGCCCGGGCCACTTCTCACAATTAAGAAGAAGCTTACACTAAGTGCCTATTTTGTAATATAATTCTAACGAAAACATTGTCTTCAATTTCGTCTATTTTTCACACAAGTATTAGTCATTTCCTTTATTTCCTTTAAAAATTTATACAATGTGTTTACACAATAGAATTCAGCAAAACGTAGACATAATTTTTTTCAGAATTATTATTCTAAGAGAACTAATTTCAACTGTTTTTAATATGTGTTATACGGGGTGTATATGGAAAAGGGACAGTTACTTTAATGGATGAAAGGGCATAACTGTAGTATGTAGTTACAAAAAGAATTATTGCAAATAACGTTTAAGAGCTATGACAATTTAAATTTTCAGGTGTTATCACCGCCATTTCTTGTAAAAGCGGTTGGAATGTGTAAAGTTACAAATTCTAAATCGAACATATTTTTTTATTTTGTAATAATTTCATCCAGTATTTAAATAAAGCATGAAAACCAACTTAAAAAATAATGCATATACCCCTCAACATGTTTACAAATTGTTACAATCATGAACTCTAATTAAAAATACGTTATTTCCATATACACAGGAGTATCGACCTTATCGTTTCATAAAGGAGATTTCTGTGGATTTGTGAAATTAAATTTCGGTGTCGGACATAAACTACTTGTCGTGTTAGGACGAACCACAACTGAAGTAAATTGTGTTTTGACCAGTATCTTTGTTATTATTACATAATAATACTTTATTGAAGCGTAATCAAGCTGCATTCTCGGTGTACTATAGCAAGTTTAAGAAGGTCTCCCGTTTTCATATATATCCTGTATTTTACAAAAACTATGTTTTAAAATAAAATTATGTCGTGGTCGCGCAAGTCGATACAGATAGAAATAAACTTTACGCAGTTCGCGATATAGCATATTTTTATTACAATAGATCAATAGATTGTTACACAACGTACGTAATACGGTCCGTTTATATGTTTGTGCGCTAGTTCGGGCACAATGCACACATAACAGTAGGACGTCTTCATAGAAAGCTAGCGTACGTGGTTTGTATGAGCGCATGCTAATACACACGCGCTATAGCACGTATACAATGGCAATATTTTGGGTGATTATGGGTGATTGTTTTAGCGCCAGTTGGGGGTCACACGCGACGCAAATACGCGACCGCTTCCGTTTGTCTTTAATTCGTTCTTTACATCGTTACCAATTGAAAAATGTCTAAATCGCAGCATTCTTGTCCTTAGATGCCCAAATAATTTTAGTTATTCGAATCCATAGTTATCATTCTTTAACATTTAGAAAAAATTAAATTTAACAAACATGAAAAACTTATTCGTGTGCATCGTTTTTTATTATTTTATACATACACATACATATCTTCACGCTATATTCCTAACTGGGTAATGCTTAGATGCTTCGGGCACATAGAAAGAATGAGTGATGAAAGACTGACGAAGAAATTCTACAGAGCGAAAGCGAGTGGTAAAAGAAGCCAAGGAAGACCAAGGCTGACTTATGAAGATTAAATAGCCAGAGTATTAGCCGAAGGAAATGTCAAAAGTACTCGCATACCTAAGTGAAAATGTGTGACGAAAATGATGAGATTTGAGAAATTGAAAGAAGTATGTAAGGACCGCGACGCTTGACGCTCCGTCCTCTCTGACTGCCCCGTTATTATACTATACGTATAACCAAATGAGATGCTCTCCGTATTACACACCCAACACAACAACTGTACGTGTCCGGCCGAGAATAGGCAATTCCGTTTACGTGCGAGGCGGAAGTCGGCCTTCTTTTAAACATTTTCTCTGGTTCGAGTGTCCATTAAAAATGTCTTATATAAACGTGTGAACGCGATTAATAGTTTATAAAATAACTAATAATAAATAAATAGTAAATATATTACAAATTACATTTTAATAATAAATTCCATGCTTAATAAATTAATTATTTAGTGAACATATGAGAGCTTTCTGGTTAATAAATTAACCGTGTCCCCTCTTTCTAATAAAGAACATCAAAAAGCGGCGTCATCTAGGTTTAATAGATACGTTTAGGTTTGGTTTAGTGTTTATTGAGGTTTTTATTTATTGCAACGAAGTTCTTTAACACAGCTTGCGGGAGGTTTGAGTTGGTTGAAATCGTCACTTAAGGAAAAAGCGTTACGTGCGACAGTCCCGCGCGTCGCGTGGCGCTAGGTTTTTGTTTATATTTTAAATCATACGTGAGTTTTATTGTCTCATTACTGCAATTAAATTCTGAGAAATTGAAATTGCAGCTAAGGAGCTTCGTTCCTGACGGGGGCCCCCCGATTGCACACGTTTTTTTTTTGTGAGCATAGAAAGTATTTCGGACGAACACCGAACCACTATTCACGCTTCAGAAGCGTACATTATTATTATTAGTATTACTAGACGGGTTGTGTCGGGCTCGAATAGATTAATAATACAGCAGGGTCCTAGTCAAAAGGCTCAATTATCGCAAAAGCTAATAGTGGTAGAATTGAACGACAAATACCACGTGAACTAGCGTAACGAATTTGGAATTGGTAGTCGAATATTATTAACTTTCTATTCGATCAAACGAAAAGTAAAGTCGTGCGAAAACCATCGTATAGAACGTAGCCTAATGGTAATTTTGACGAGCAATAATGCCAGCAAGCTTTTCCATTGCAAGAAGCATTTGCCACTTGTCTAGCCGCTCAGCGCTCAGATCCTATCGCGTCGCAGGCTCGCAGCGAACCGGCCATATGGAAAGGTCTACAAAACCTGAAAGCTTCTCCGTTCAGGGAGTACCTGGGGCGGAAGTCCTGATCTCGGCTGAGATTTTTACCGGAAATGTATCTCTTAAGGCTTAATAGCCGCAATATAAACGCCCTAAAAGCGTGTCTATACGATTCGATTACAAAAGTTTGAGACTTCTCGACTATTCCTTAATATAATGTAAATAAGTAAATGTAATATACACAAATAAAAACTTATCGGGAAATTCTCTAAATGACGGGTAAAAAAAAATATTGCTTAATTTAATAGAACTAATAAGCGCACAAGCAGAAATGGCGACTTTGTTTTAATTATTTACAGATTCGAAGCTCAGCTGATACACTCCAGTGTGTCTAGATAGTAATAAATATGAATGTATTAACTTCCACTTAACTTCCAGACAATTGTGTGATCTTATTTAGTTCTGGACTTGTACTGAGCAGTACATAACGAATTGAAAGAGCACCAAACTTGGAAAAAAATTAGAAAAGTTGGGATTGAAGTCGGAATCTCGGGACTGTGGCAATGGGCTGCTCAGTACCGCGTATATACTCTACAAATCAATGTCAATAAGTGGAGTGGATACTCTCTTTGTTCACATTGAAAGGCGGCGACATATTAGTAAACAGTATAGTTTGATTCTAGCCGGGAAAATAAATGAATTCTGCGTGAGCGCGATTCCTATTCTTTATGCGAAGATACATTTTTAAAGACCCTTTTCTTCTAAACAAGTAGTACCTACGAGGAATGTCAATTAGGGCCAGCACAGTCCAGGGTAAGGCGTTACTATAAAACAATTTGTATCTGCTTTGTAAAGAAAAATATAATGTAAAGATAGGTGTGTACACGAGGGGCTCGTTAAGAAAATTGTACCTGCATACAAAGTAGTCATCAATTCCAAGAAAACAGTTTATACTTATATGTATAATCGAATTTCAATAAGAATATGTACATGTACAGAATAGAAAATCTGATTATTCATATTGAAATGGAATGTTAGGTATTGTATATGTATTAAAAAATATCAAATATATTTATCTGTTATGTAGAATATATTTTAAATTTATTTTAAATATTGACTCGAAGATCGATTACGATATATGTTAGTTCGACTTATATTTAAGAAGTGAAAACGAGTCGATAAAAAATTTAGTGTTTTGAAATGTTGTTGAAAACTGTTAAAAACATAAACGAATAAATTAATTATACCGATGTCTTTAGAGTTGAAATTGATACTGTAATGCCTTTAATTTAATTACGAATCCACCAAAAGATTGTTTATTAATCGTAGTCATGATTCTAAAACAACATTCCAATTTCTATGTTGTTTTTTCTTTAAGAAAAATTAAAGCGTATATATATAGAAATATGAATGTTGTTTTATAATCGTGAAAGTCCAAGTAATAACATTACACAAAGGCCACATATAAGTATCGATTATTTCGAAGTATTTACTTCGTAGTATTTTATTTATCTACAAGTGTAGGCAATTTAATATTATATTCGAGATTTAATTTGAATAAGTATGCAAATGCGTATACCACAGGCTACAGCAACAACCGACCTGAATTTCATGAGGCGACAAATTATTTATGTTCCCTGTACAAGGATCTAAGATAAAACGAAAAGTTCATAAACTTTGTGAACGAGAAACGACGAAATGATGTCATCAAAGTTTTTTATTTTTTAAGAAGTTTTTAAGTAGATGTATGTGTGTACCTTGTTTTATTACAGAGTTCTCGACGTCCTTTTGTTTTGTTCTCGTTTTTTGTCATCCGCGACTTTTTTGACTGGCGTTGGATTAATGGAGAAATGATTAATAGAACAATTATTTTTCTTTTGTGTTGTCTTCTTTATACATTATCAAAATACAATAAAATATAAAATAGCATATATACGCTTTATGTAACATTTTGTTACTGTCTAATTACTGATTAGCCGTGCCTCGCAGTTTCACTCGCGTTAAATTTAGCCTTAGCCAAGATTACTATCTGAATAGTCCTTTACCTTGCAATAACAATCCATTCAAAATCGATACAGCTGTTTCAGAGATTAGCCCGGACTAACGATCAGAGAAACAGATAGAAAAAAATGTAAAAACTGTGTTTGGGTTTTGACTTCGTACAAATAACCATACAAGCTGAAGAAAAAAGCCTTCATTTTGAAATCACAGACAGTAACTTCAATTTTACTTATATCTATAGATGTACAGATTAAAAATATAATATTTTATTTTCAGGGTTCCGCACCTTAAATGAGAAAACGGAACCATTATGAGATCACTCAAGCGTCGACACAGTCGTTAATCAAAAATCATGTGACGCGTAATCTTGTTTGAGTGATACATTTTGTAAACACGCATTTTGTACCAGTTAACACTATTAATCTTCCCATTTTCATCACCGTAATTAGCGGTTATAAAACTTTCAAAATTTTGAAATGTTTGAACGATGAGATTTGAGGAGACTAAAGATGTATGTAAAAATGCGCGATGCTTATTGCTCCGTCCTTCTAACAGCCCCGTTAGGGATGCATTGTAGGGATATGTAATGTATAAAGCCTTACTTAGAGTTTACGTGATAAAAATTTAATAAAAAAATTAAATCGACTAAAAAAAACACACTGAAAAAAGTACGAAATAATCTTTTTTAATTAAAACTCAAGTAGAAAAATATCTTTACAAATACCTATATAATTAAATTTGACAGTTACTGAAGTCGGTGCCCAACCTATCAAACTAAGTAGACTTTCTGTAGTTGCACATTAATTGGCACCGACTTCAATAATTACCATAGTTCTATAGTCAATCATTATTGCATGTTATAAATATTACACACATATTCATATATTCATACATATCTTCACGCTGTATCCCTAACGGGGTAGTCAGAGAGGAGTGCTAAGCGTCGTGGTCCTTACATACTTCTTTTATTTCCTCAAATCTCATCATTCTCCTCACACATTTTCGCCTAGTTATGCAAGTGCATTTCCGTCCGCTAACACTGGCTATATGATCTTCATAAGTTAGCCACGGTCTTACTTTTATTGGCTGCTTTTACCATTCAATTCGCTCTGAAGGATTTCTTCGTCATTCTTGCGTTACTCATTCTTTCTATGTGCCCGAATCATCTAAGCATTCCTTTCTTCATTTTTACATACATACATACATATCCTCACGCTGCATTCTTAACGGGGTAGTCAGAGAGGACGGAGCGCCAGGCGTCGCGTCATTTTTACAATGATGCAATAACTCTCTAATTATACAAGTATTCGTATCGTATTTATAATGTCATTTTTGTATTCGAGTTTTGATTCGTAAAAGGATAGTCATTTCGTACTTTTTCAGTGTTTTTTTTTTTGAAGATGGTTAAATTTTTTAAATTTTTTTTTATTTCTCCCTTTTGAGTGATCTTGGCCTAAATAAATATCTAGGGCAGGTCTACAATTAACTTCCTATCTAATTCTGGAGCGCAATGACATACAAGGGAATCATCAATATAAATAAATAAAGGTTATAAGTAGTTCACGTTATTTGGTGAATCTTCGAAACCCAAACTCCAATACCAGTGAAATTTAAGTGAGACTAATCTGGAAGTACATCCTTTCAGATGAAAAAAAATTTCTAAATCGATTCATAAATGACGGAGGTCTGAGGTAACAAACATTAAAAAAAAATACAACCGAATTGAGAACCTCCTCCTTTTTTTGAAGTCGCCTAAAAATAACAAGTATTTGGTTTTACAGATCTCTATAGGACAAAGCCATTTTATAGTCGAACTGGTAGTTGGTGTTTTTGTATTAATAGAGGCAAACAGGTGTATATATTGTTTATAACTAACACGCTATTTAGAATGGATAAATAGCATCAAAATGACACCTAAACATCATTTTTGGTAATATGTATATGTCGTGTTATTTTTAGCAATGTATATTAAGCATATAGATTATAGACAGAAACTTACTACTTGCGTCAAAAAACAGGTGCATGTAACCGCCCTTTATTTAAACGATATTTAGCCGTAATTAGCCTATGACCGATAAATAAAAATTGAAGTTACGACTTATGCATGTGTTACATATGGTGAGTGAGCCTCCTTATCAAGGTCACCTTGGTGGGAGGTTGATTGCTGACCGCCGGCATCGTTTCTACACGGTTGCAAATAAGCTACAACTTCAGTTGTGAAGTCGCATACAGAACAAGAGTACGTTATGGATATGTATGTACAGAAAATACACATCGTATAAAATTATTTTGGCCCAGTAAAATTACGATATCATTGTATACGATGGAAAAAAAAATGTACTAGCTCCTTTATCATTTTAATTGTAAGGTCAAATTAATTGTTAGTTGTTATTAAATATTTACCTTGAATCCGCCTAAAAAAATACAGAGATGTTTTAAAATAAGTAAATAAAAGTACCTTAATTGTTAAAATATAAATAATAATAACAATCAATTAAATATTTTTCAGTTCATATAAAATAATTTTCCTCTTTTTACATTTTACATTACATTACATATCCTCACGCTGTATCCCTAACGGGGTAGTCAGAGAGGACGGAGCGCCAAGCGTCGCGGTTCTTACATTTTAATCTTATAAAAACGAGGACTATGGATAACTAATAAAATTTTTAATTACTACCATTTTTTATATACGCACAGTCAATTTTTGTTTCAAAATCCAATGGATCCAACTAATAAATCGTAATTGCATAAATGTAACTTTTTTAAATATGCGGTCAAATATCTGAATTTATTTGTAAACGAAGTATCTCAATATGACTTATAATCAACTATAGTAAAACGAGAAGGCTTTTTACGATTTTTTAAAATCGTAGTTTTACTGGGCTGTTCGGAAGTTGCCTCACTCCTTACCGTGTACATATATTATAGTACATCCTTAGAGCTAGCACGGGCGTATATAAGAGGTGCGTTTACTGTTTAGGGGGTCCAACCCCTCCCACCTTAGCCTAGGGGTCGTCCATTAATCACGTGATGTTTTTTAGCATCTGTTTAACCCCACCTCCCTCCTGGTGATACGTGGTGAGGTTTTAGACTACCCCTCCCCCCTATCCAAAATCACGTGTGTTTTTTTGGTACAAAATATTTAAAAAAAATTCGGAATATTATTTTTAAATACAGATATAATCTAATTTAATTCTAGAAAATTAAACACCGTGATAAAAATGTCCAAATAGACATTAAGGTTGCAGTTTATTTCTAACTGGCATAAAAATAATAAAGAAAATGTGTATTGATGTGTAAAACAGTTAATTAAATACTGGTACATGAATATATTCAATGGATATTGTCCTCGGACCACGGATTAGCGAGACTTTCTTCAACACTAACAAGTGGATAAGCATCTAGCGAATCAGCTGTTGGCACTGTGCTTTGCTGAAGATCAACGTCGGTCGGGCTTTTAACGAAAAGATAAATACACGTGATATCTCACTACAGCCCCCCCCCCCCCCTGTGATATTTCGCGATTTTTCTGAACCCCCTCCTCCCCCTTTCGAGCCCCACGTGATTAATGGACGACTCCCTGTATATATTTTTTTTATAAAAGAGAGGGCAAACGAGCAAGCGGGTCACCTGCTGGAGAGTGACCAACGGCCGCCCATTACCAACCGCAGCCCATGAACACCCGCAACATCCGGAGAATTTCGGGCGCGTTGCCGGCCTTTAGAGAAATAGGGAAAGGAGGGAAAGAAGGGGGGGTAATGGGCCACCGGACCTCTCACTCATCGAACGAAACACAGGAATAGATGCTGTAATTCACGCCGATATTGCGAGAGGGTGGTATTTCACCGGGCGAACCGGCCCTATTCGTGTTGCAATGCAGCTTGGCTCTACCACTCTCCGAATACCTACCTTTTGTATTCGTTAAACGAAGTATAATGATATGTTGATGTAATTTCAAATTGATTCGACTGCATTGGCGTTTAGAACTTTGTAATAATATGTCGTGAATTTGCAGGTAAAAACTAGTTTTCCTTTGTGCACATTAGACCCCTCCCCCCCAAGTGAAAGCTATAACTACGTCCGGGAGAGCAAATTATCATTCTATGGGCATAAACATATAGTGCATATTTACGCTATTAACTAAAAAGGGCAGAAATTTAAAAAATGTACGAAAGAGATATCTTACAAAGATGATTGTTTCCGATTAGTACGAAATTGAATCGGTTTTGTTTTCGGTTATAAAAACTAATTATTGTCACTTATATTAAATTTTTCGTTTTCTATAACCAGTACAGAGAATTAAATAACGGTGTGTGAATATAATTATTTTACATAAATACTGTTTCATATTTAATTATTAAAAAATACGTTAGATATGCAAAAATGGCATGCTTTACGACCTATATCTTAAGTGAATAAGAGATGATTGAATGTAGATCTCGGAGCATCAATTTTTGAATACATTATTACACGCACGTATTGAAAATTGTTTATATAGCACACAGGGTTGTCATTAATACGGCAATTGCCGCGAAATACGGCTTTTCACGCATAATGTTTCAGACAATACGATATAAATACGATGACAGTGTTTTTACTGCCGTATCATTTTTTTTGCGGCTATTTGGGTTGTTTGCACAGAGCAAAATCTTAACAAAAGGTCACAAGTATTGTAATCATTGTTTGGTGATTTGTTTTCTAGCGAAATAGCGACAATTGGCTAGTAAAAGTACGCCATAATTACATGACGGCCAGCTTATTTTAGTGGGACCTAACTTTTTATAACGTCTATGTAAATCTAATCTATTACAAACTAAAATATTTAAACAGTAGACAATTTTATCAAGTTCTATTCATAAATACGGCAATTTTATTGTACGGCAATTTAGAATATCTTGAAAACAACACTAATACCGCAGTCAATGACACAGCTGTGAGACAACCGAGGAATATTTTAGAATCTACTGAATAGGTGATTCAGACGACTTCTATGTCATATTCCTTATAAATCACGTGTAATAAATATGTATATGTATATATATATATGAGGTAGGCAGAGAGAACGGAGCACCAAGCATCATAGCTCTTACATATTTGTTGCTCTCAAATGTCATTATTCTCTTCAAATACTTTCCTCGAGGAATGCTAGTGCTCTTAACACCGTCAGTTAACACTGGCTATTTGTTCTTCTTAAATCGGCCTTTATCTTTTTCCACCCCTCGTAATAAAAAAAAAATACAAAATAAATGACTATAATGACGTTGTCTCAGCTGTGAAAGGTCATCGATCGCCATGGCGAAAATGTATCACATAACATGTAAAAAAAATACATTTGAGAATAATATTTTTAAAGAATGTTATAAATTTCGGTAATCCACTTTCAATTTCTCGATTCTCTCAAGCATATTTCGATTAATACGCAAACAGATTCGTATCTGAGAAAATTCACGACGGTAGTCCAATTTGGTTGTGAGATTTTAATTCAGATTATATTCTTCCAATTGCTATCACCCAGATACTGAGCAAATAATTAAAATTATTCATGAAAGGTTGTGACTTTGTAGTGGTTAGCTGACTCTATTTATTACATTTTTACATGCATACATATTTCACGCTGTATCCTTAACGGGATAGTCAGAGAGGACGGAGCGCCAAGCGTCGCGGTCCTTACATACTTCTTTCGCTACCTCAAATCTCATCATTTTCCTCACACACTTTCGCTTAGTTATGCGAGTGCTTTTGACATTTCCTTCGGCTAACACTCTGGTTATTTAATCATCATAAGTCAGCCTTGGTCTTCCTTGGCTTCTTTTACCACTCGCTTTCGCTGTGTAGGTTTTTTTTCGTCAGTTTTTCATCACTAATTCTTTCTATGTGCCCGAACCATCTAAACATTACCTCGTTTGGAATATAGCATGAAGATATGTATGTATGTAAAGCTCTCGCATACCTAGGCGAAAATGTGTGAGGAGAATGATGAGATTTGAGGAAGCGAAAGAAGTATGTAAGAACCGCGACGCTTGGCGCTCCGTCCTCTCTGACTACCCCGTTAGGGATACAGCGTGAGGATATGTATGTATGTATGTATATGTATGTATGTATAAAATAATAAAATACGATGCACACGAATAAGTTTTTCGTGTTTGTTAAATTTAATTTCTTCTTAATGTTGAAGAACGATAACTCTGGATTCGAATAACAAAAATTATTTGGACATCCAAGGACAAGAATTCTGCGATTTAATCATTTTTGTATTAGTGACGATGTGAAAAACGAATTAAAGTCAAATGGAAGCGGTCGTGTAATTGCGTCGCGTGTGACCCCCGACTGGCGTTAATACAATCACCCATAATCACCCAAAATATTGCCATTGTATACGTGCAATAGCGCGTGTGTATTAGCTTACGCACATACAAACCACGCACGCTAGCTTTCTATGAAAACATCCTACTGTTATGTGTGTATTGTTTTCCTTCAAGCATTCCTTTCTTCATTTTTACAATGACGCTGTTTATAATAGAGTTTTATATATAAATAGAGTTTTATATATTTTTATTGAGCTGTGTATTTATACCAGTTATCGTTCATAATATTGAAACCTATTAGCAACCCGCCCCGACTTCTCACGGGGTCTGAGGGGAAAATTGGGATACGTCAATAGTTCTCTACTTTTATAAAGTAAATAGCGGCCCGCCACGACTTCGACCTGGTTAAATACATAATGTCTGTGTCCATCTGGAATAATGTACCTTTCAAATGGTGAAAGAATTTTTCAAATAGGTACAGTGGTTCCGGAGATTACCCTACCTACACACACACACACAAACTTTGTTTATAATATTTGTGTACAGAGCTTCTTAGCTAAATATTCTAAATGATGGTGAACTGCATTCAAATTCACTAAGAAGTTATACACAGATAAATGTGGACTACAACTTTATTTTACATTATTAAAAAATGTAAAATAAAGTCTAGGTCTAAGAGCAGACAGTTACATTAAATATGTACCTACTGCAAAACGATGGGAAGAGTATCCAGTAACACCTAGACTCCAAGACGAGTCAGAAAACCAGGACCTTCAGTTTGGAGACAAGGTGGAACCACGGCACTATCTGATCTGTCCTAATAACATATCATTACGCTGTATCCCTAACAGGGTGGTCACAAAGGATGGAGCGCAGAGTATCGCTGTCTTTACATACTTCTTTCGCTTACTCAAATCTCATCATTCTCTCCACACACTTTCGTCAATTCCGTCAGCTAACAGCTTGGCTGTTTGATCTTCATAAGTCAGCCGTGGTCTTCCTCGACTTCTGTTACCATGGACTTTTGTTCCGTAGATTTTCTTCGTCAAGCTTTCATCTCTGATTCCTTTTATATGCCCGAACCGTCCATCATGCCCTAATCGAACCGTCTAAGCATTCTTTTCTTCATTTTTACGATAACACTGTCATCCAATCTTGTCATTCTGTCGATCTTGATGTAAATATTTTTTAATTTTTCAGCTTGTTATGGACCTTATACCCCATTTCGCAAGAACATTCCCACGGTCAGCGATATGCTGAGTCGGCGCTACAGGTACAACGACAGGTGGACAAGGCACTTCGTTAGAATCATCGAACGTCGCCAAACCTATTTTAGCTTGTAAATTAATTTGTAAGAATTTATTATAATATAATTTTTAAGTCAATTAAATTGGTTTTTTTTGAGGAATTCGGTTGCGGCCAACGTAATTGGCGCAGTCGGTAGGATACTCGCGGGTCGGTTCGCGAGCGGTTTACCCCAAAAATCGAATTAGGGTTCGCGGGTCGCCCGAGCGGCTTTCAACGCCACACATCCGAGTATCCAGAATCTACGTGGAGCTGCAGACCGAGGACCTGTATCCAGACATCAATGCGCAGAAACCAAATAATGATATTGTAAGTACACAGAATCTTTCTTGTGTTGCTTGCTATTTCCTAGTTATCGTAGTGTTCCAAAAATTTTTCGACCAGATCATAAAACGATCAGCGAGTCTGCACAAAGGTAGTCTCGCCGACACCAACAATTAGATTACTGTAGGGATATTATAGGTATGTCGCACGACCAGGATACCATTTTTAAGGCACTACGCCCTGTGCCAGAATTCGACAGTAATCCGAACATGTTAACTAGGTTTATTAGAATATGTGATAAGTTAATAGAGACGTATATTAAAGTAGAGCCTGGGTATGAACTGTGTAACCTTAGTCTGTTAAATGGAATATTAAATAAAATTACCGGGCCGGCTTCCTGCATTATTAACTCTAATGGCATTCCAGATAACTGGCAGGGTATCCGCGAAGCTTTAATAAATATTTTTTCTGATCAAAGAGATGAAACTGCCCTCTATAATGACCTCTGTTTAGTTTCACAAGGGTCGCGAACGCCTCGAGAGTTTTATGATCACTGTCAAACACTTTTCAGTACCATAATGACTTATGTAACATTACACGAAAGTCTGGCCACAACCATCGAATCGAAACGAGCTCTATACAAAAAGTTAACTATGCAAGCCTTCGTGCGCGGTCTTCAAGACCCACTAGGCTCGCGTGTACGATGTATGCGGTCAGCTACTATAGAGAAAGCTTTTGGAGTACGTGCATGAGGAGTTAAATGTCATGTATATGCAACAACGTCATTACGTTGGCTCATTAGCCAAATAATATAAAATCTCAGCAGACTCCTAAGGTCTCCTTGCTGACTCATATACCGGTACCAAAATATACTAATTTACTACCTCCTGTACCTTATTGGCCAGCCCCAGCAACAAGTATTCATTAGCAATCCCGCTGCTAGTAGACAAAAATTGGCACCGCGATACACTCACGATACTGTATTAGAAAACTTACCTATACACATATATACAAGTAAAAAGCGCGGACGAATAGCTAAGTCTCGCCAGAAACGAACTCCTAAAAGCGCAAAATTGTTACAGGACGCTACTAACCCTCATACTTCGACTGACCTTGGCCCAAGAGATACGACTTGAGAGTCTCGACAATGGACCTGGATTACTGCCCTTTAAGTTGGGACCAACAAGACTGATAACTCATTATCATAGTTTTATACAATACATACAACTGGACGAGATTGACGATAAAATCAACCAACTACAGGTACAATTACAAAACTTCAAAGTGCGTCTTAGCAACCAAACATACGATTTATATGAATTACAGATTCAATATCTCACTACCAAGTTAGATAAGTTGTTTATTCAAATGAACAGCTTACAGCCCAAACGCGTTAAGAGAGGTCTTATAGATGGTCTAGGCTCCGTAATAAAAAGTATTACTGGAAATTTAGATCATACAGATGCTCTTAGATATGACAATGCCATTAAAGTTTTATCGAGGAATCAAAACGAAATCGTACCCGAAATTAATTCGCATATTAGTTTAAGTAAGGAATGGATGTCTAAATATAGTGACGTCATCTCTCAGTTAGTAGATAATCAGAATAGGATAAATTTGACATTAGAAATTATACTTCAGGACGAATTACATAAAGAAAATAATTTATCGAGATATGCTAAATTCGCTCAGTTACTAACTATCATAACCGAAAATGTAGATGACATATTGCAAGAAATTATTAGAATAGAGAATATGTTGGCTTTTATTAGTGCATCGAGCACTCATCATTCAATGTTAAGTACGGATGTACTAAGTAAAATGTTAATTAGGTTAAAAAGCATATATAATAGGTATCAAGTAGATATAGGTTTAGAACTAAGAGAATATTATAAAGCCCGGCTCTTATTTTACTGATAATAAAATAGGAATAATATTTCGAATCCCTATATTCAGTACTTATATATATTCTCTCTATAAGCTATCCGTAGTTCCCAATAAACATCAACAAGTCCTTATACCTCCATATCCTTACATAGCAATCAACCAGAAATCATTCTTGTACATGGAGGCTGAATGCCCGAAGGTAAATAAATGGTTTCTTTGTCATAACAAAAGTTATCAGCAAACTCACATACAACCTGACTGCATCCAAAGCCTCATCGTGAACCAATCACTGAATAAAACATGCAACACTACGAAAATCATACTGTCAAGAGAAGCTATGAACCAGTTGGACGACAAACACTACATTGTGTCCTTCCCGCACCCAACAAAAGTTCAATTAAATTGCGGGCTATTATACCTACTGCATGTTCACTTAGTACATTAGAAATGAAGATCGTAAATGCTAATAATCGCATTAAGGGTCAACTACTGAATATAATGAAGATCCCCTACCAGAAGGAAGTGAATGCAATTACTTCACCTACAATCCATCTGAACTCTATCGATTTGAAACAGCTACATGGCGTCCAAGATAAATTAGTACTCCAATCTTCGCTGCCGATAAATGAAATTCAACCCGATTTAATATACCACACTACAATACCATTATATATAGCACTATTAAGTGCACTTGCACTAGCCGTTATCATAAGAGGACCACGCAAAGGTTGGTTTTGCAAGCCGAAACTTATTCCTGAAGCATCCGGACTGCCAGCAACATTTTCGCTCAACGTTCTCAAATAGTTACTGATCTGAGGGGGGAGGTGTTACGGACCTTATACCCCATTTCGCAAGAACATTCCCACGGTCAGCGATATGCTGAGTCGGCGCTACAGGGCGCTGAGAACATCGAGCTCACATGAACGACAGGTGGGACGAGGCACTTCGTTAGAATCATCGAACGTCGCCAAACCTATTTTAGCTTGTAAATTAATTTGTAACAATTTATTATAATATAATTTTTGAGTCAATTAAATTGGTTTTTTTTGAGGAATTCGGTTGCGGCCAACGTAATTAGCTTAAGGCAACGCATTGATAAACAATAATTTAATCTAAAATGACCTTCTGTTCTGTGCAAACGTGCGCGCGCTAGCTTACGAATAATACGAAAAAACAGTTATTTTCGTGTATTTTAAATACTCATTGTCATTTTAAGAAATATGTTTGAAGTAAACTATACAGAAAATTTAGAAATATAAATCGATTCCGTTGCTCCGAAAAATCTAAATCTCTGTTTTAAAAGAGGTTTCCTTGATATTTTATTTTGTGTTACAAAAGTTAACCAACCGTGTATCACAACTGTCAAAATGAAGTCAATGAAATGAAAAATCAAGATATCAAATATCATTATCATACGTTTTGTAGTCACTTAGAAAAATTGAGATCCCTGCTGTAAAAATTTTCAATGCGTACATGCTATGATAAAGATAGCGCAGTGATAGTTTATTTTGTAATTGGAATAAGTCCTTTGATGTGTAATCTACATCGGGATTCATTCAGTAGATTTTTTTTCAATGTTCGATGGACAAACTGACTAACAGATAAAAATTATAAATAAATGTTTGTATATTATGTCAGACTCATTTTAATATGATTAATATTTTAGGGTAGGAACACAGCTCTTTAATAGACTAAATTGGTTGAACTTAATTAAGATTAACCGAGATTAAATTATATTAGTATTCATGCCCGGTTACTTATATATTTTGGAACGCTCTATAGATTCTTTGTGGATTCTTGTTAGAAACGGTGTCAAGAATATATTATTTGTAGCTATTTCGACCGTTACATTTTATCTATAAAAGGATATTTCAAATCTAATCAAATGTTTTACTTGTGATGCACAGGTTAGCGTACTCGTAATACAGATGTCGAATAAATAACCTATTTGAACATGTTGTGATCAGCCGTTTTGGCATACAAATATACATATACATATCACTAGCGATCTGCCCCGGCTTCGCATGAGTAGATTTAAAAAAAAAAGTAAAGTATAGCCCATGGTACTCGCTGATACTCGCTGATCTTCTATAGGTGAAAGAATTTTTGAAATCGGTTGAGCAGTTTTTGAGTTTATCCATTACATACAAACAGACAAAGTTCATCACTTTATAATGTTATATACTAGCTGATGCTCGTGACTTCGTCCGCGTTTTTTATTTTTAAATAGCTTATGTCCTTCGTTAGGATTCAAGCTATTTCCATACTAAATTTCTTCAAAATTCAAATCGGATGATCGGTATGGCAGCCCATAAAATACGAATAAACAAACATTGATTTTTATGTAATAGATATATACTAGCGATCCACCCCGGCTTCGCACGGGTAGAAATTATTTTGAAAATAAAATACAGACCTGCACGTGTATATTTACAATTACTTACTTAATTATAATTCATTTTATACTTAATTTATAATTACTTGTCAATACTAATTTGACGACGTTCATGGCGCAGTGGTTTAGACATTGAACCCAAGGGCGGAAGGCTCCGGATTCAATTCCGGTCGGGTCAATTTAGGGAACGAACTTTTCTAGATTGTCTCGGGTCTGGGTGTACTGGGAGTAGTCGTCGTCTGGTTCTCATAGCAAAGGGAATGCCCTAGTTTGAGACCAGATGATTGGTGTGTATTGTCTGGCGTCTTTATTATTATTATTATAATACTCAAAATAGTAGAGACTTGGAAAAATGTTGCTGCTCTCAGACTAGTTTATGATAAGTAAGAATATCTTTTTTTACCACTCTTTTGCTCTGTAGGTTTTCTTCGTTAGTCTTTTATCACTCATTCTTTCTAAGTGCCCGAACCATCTAAGCATTTCTTTCTTTATTTTTACAATAACAGTGTCCCGCAACACTGTCATACTGTAATCTCTTCATTGCTTATTGTCTGTGTTGCTTATCTTGTCCACAAGGGTCCGCAGTAATTTCTAAGAGATAAATCTTCGATCATATTATTTGTGATCGAAGAGATAAATATTACAAATATATTATTATTGATAACTAATTTATACTTACGTTTCCGCCACAAATATGTACAGCTTACACATAAAATTTCCAAGAATATAGGGATAAGTGTTCCAGTAGCCTATTAATTCTTGCGGCAGACCTGAAAGAAGCAATGGAATATAAATGGGTATTAAAAATGGGTTTATATTATTACAATAGAACTTAAATATCTAATTGTAAGACATTTATTTTACCGATTACATTTCATTCAATTTCACAATTTAATTTTTGGTTTATTAATTATAATAATAGCTTTGGTCATTTTCGTTCATTACGTGACGTCATAGTGTAGCTTTCGATTTATATAGAAATCATTTTATTTTATTTTCTGTTCTATTTTTTATTTTCTGTTAACTATAGTCAACGAAAAGTGCACTCACTTTTCGTTCAATTTAAATTTGCTGTTATTCTCCATTATTTGTGAAGTTTTTGAGATCATTAACAATTTATATTTTTAATCGACTTCAAAAAAAGAAGGTTCTCAATTCGTCTGTATGTTGTTTTTTTTTCGTATGTTTGTTACCTCATAACTCCGTCATTTATGAACCGATTTCGAAAATTCTTTTTTCGTTTGGTAGGTAATACTTCAGAGGTGGTCCCATTCAAATTTCACCGGTATTAGAGTTCGGACTTCGAAGATACACTAGATAACCGATCTGGTTATAACCTTTATTGACGATTCTCTTGTATATCGTTGCGCTCCGGAATTAGAATGAAGTTAATTGCAGACCTGCCCTAGATATTTATTTAGGTCAAGACCACTCAAAAGGGAGAAAGAAATTTTTTTATTAAAAAAAATTAAATGTTGGTGCCAAATCAATGTGCAACAACATAAAGTCTATTAGTAGTTTGGTGGGCTTGGCACTGACTTCAGTAACTGTCAAATTTAATTATATAGGTATGTGTATTGAATTTATAAAGTTATTTTAATTGTACTTGAGTTTTGATTAGTAAAGGATAGTTATTTTATACTTTTCAGTGTTTTTTTGAAGGCGGTTTAATTTTTTTTAATAAAAATTTTTAATTGCCTGACTTCGTTGAATATGTGACTAATATACCAACTCTCTCTGATTGTGACATCCTTCACTTAAATAAATATATGACTTATTTGTTAACAGAATACGTGAAATGTGAAACACTGAATCGACCATAGAAGTGTTTGTTATTATAATTATCTAAATTGAGCTTTATCGCTAAGTTACTATAAAGATATTGAATAATAAGAGTTTCGTACAAACATTGCCTTATTTCATAACACCCGTTTTATCTAAAATAACTCAAAAGGTCAATCACTTTTTCGACAAATTATTATAATTAGACTCAAAGACATTGTTTACCATTTCGGTTCAATTAAAAGTTCATTGTCAGATATTTGAAGGAATTAAAAATAAAATTAGGGATGTCGAGTAAAAGTAATCGACTGCGAGTCTTTTTTAGTGCTAAGATACCGTAGCATCATTATAAATATTATTTAAAACAGTGACATTTCTAAAAACGTGAATAAATTAACATGGATTCGAAATCTTAAAATTAAAGATGTATAAAATAAGTTTAATGATCCTGTCTCTTGTTGTCAGACTCTTGTCTGTTTAATTAATTATTGTCTTAGTTCGTTGTCACAAATTTTATGTAGACATGTCGCAGAAACGCTCGACACTAAATAATTAGAGGTCGCGTAGCACGTGAGGAGTAAACAACACGCATTTATTCCGTTATGTGGGTAAAAGTTATCGACGACATAAAGTTTGTAAGTTTCTTTGAGCTTTTACTTGAGCAAAGAATGAATGTAAATACATTCAGTACGAGCCATGCGAGTTATTGAAAGTGAACGCCATTTACGCTATGAATATATGTATGGAAAAGATCTAAAATACATTATTGTATGTATCGAACATTGTAAGGCGTAAATAGTTTATAAGTCGGCCTTGAAAATTACATAAGATAAACATAAGGGCAAATTCTCTCTACTTACAGAGATGTTTACACACGTTTTAGTTGTCGCATTGTTAGGGGAGAGGTGCTTTGAAAGGGACATTTTTGTTGTAGAAGCTCTAGTAAACGAATGAGATAATACCTTGAACAGGTTGGAGCTAAATGGGAAACCTCTATTATTTTACTATTGAAATAAAATGCAATAATTATCATTTGTTCACATTTAGTTGTTTATTTTCGCAACCTTAAAAAATGTGTATTTTGTCCCTTTCATAAATGGACTGCATTGAAAGGGACGCGAATATTTATGAAAGGGACAGTACACAATATTATGGAAAATTACCTTATACTTTGCTACATATACACTAAATAAGGAAAGTATACATACAATAACTACTTAGGTACATTTCAAAATCAAATTTTGAAAGTAACTGGAATTGTTCCATATTTGTCCTACCGTTTTTAGTTTGGTTTACTATCTTAAAAATAATCAACTTAGTAATTATCAATCTTAACAATCAACAATCTTTTTAAAGTGTGGTGTAACATCTTAAAAGAAACAACTATCAACTCAGATTATAAATAATTATGAACCTTAGCAATCAACAGTCTTCTTAGTATGATTTACTGACTATCTTAAAAATAAAATGATCAATTTAGATAGTAATTATGAATCTTAACAATCAACAGTCTTATTAAAGTTAGTTTACTATTTTAAAAATAATTAACAATTAACTTAGGTAACAAATAATTATGAAACTCAACAATCAACAGTCTTCTTAAAGTTTGATTTCGGTACTGACCATCTTAAAAATAATTGTCTTAAAGTGTTCGTAGTGGCATAATGAGCAAAAAAATTAGAAATACCTTTAATACCACAAGTTTCGTGTGCCCATTTCGCGCAAATTTTACATTGATGCCAATCTACAGTGCTTTTTGAATATTTTTTCTTACGAACATTAAACTGATCACTTTCTATATTATTTTTTGTCAGGCTGCGATTTCTTAATCTTGGAGCGACTTCTTCAGTTTCATAAATATCATCTATCGATTTAAAAATTTGTTTTACATGTTTTAAGTTTTGTTTCTCAGCCTTGGTTGTTTTCTTATTTAAGATATCCATAATGTTTTCTATAAGTAATCTATCTTATTCTGGAGTTTCAGTTATAATTGTGGTTTTGCTTTTACGTTGCTTTTTACTAGGTTTTCGAGATGGAGCTTTAGGATATGGTCTCATGAGTTCCGGAATTATCAGAGGGTAAGAAGAGTTTGAATTCCTAGAATGTGACGATTCAGTATTGAAATATCCAGCTTGTGACTCATTCAAAGTAGAGGGTCCCGGTCTCGGTTCGTTTACTATAGAAAGTTCAAGTTGTGACTCATTTAAAATGGAAGGTGAAACTATTCGTTCATTTGAATCAAGTTCAGACTCAACAGGGTAAGATTTGTACTGCAGATCTTCATTTGAGGAAGATTCGTCAGAGTTCCCAGTAGAACTAATGGGGTTTTGAAGAGACTGCAGTTGTTACGAAAGCGGGTAAAAAACCTTCATCAGTGAAAATATTTTTATTGATAGGCCATATCCCAGTGTTCTCGAAAGCAGACATTATATTATTTATGTTAAAAGCAGCATAGAAAGCGTTTCTAGCAAATTGAGCCACATTATAGATCGTGATAGTTTTGCCTGTGTTTGAAGTCATCCAGTCATTCATGCTAGCTCTGTACCGAGCTTTGAATGGTCCGAATACGATCACATCGAGGGGTTGTAGGTGGTGACTGCAATGAGGTGGAAAGGTTAGAATCATTGTTATTTGCTCGGGCATAAAGCAGTACGTTAATAGTTATGTGAGTCTTATGATTGTCGAGGACTATTAAATCCGGTGAATTATAATTGGGCTTGACGATTTGAACGAAGTGTTTTAAAGATTTTAAAAAACAGTATTTGATTATCCAACCAGATACATTTGCGAGCTCTAAAGCACCAGTAGGACTATTTTCGAGCATATGTTCTTGAAAATGAACACGTGGAAATATGAGAACAGGAGAAGTACTTCCGCCAGAAGAATTTGCAAAAGCCAGTATAGTTACAAGCGAGACATGTTCTGTTGAGCAGGTTTGGCCAACTCTTTTAACACCTGCTTGCGCAACTATCTTGGGTACATTAGTGACAGTAGTGCACCCAGTTTCATCTAAATTTCATATCAAACTTGAAGAGAAATAATGCTTTTGATAACATTTCTCCAAGTTATCGAAAAAGTATTGAACGTTGTGTCTATTGAAACTTGTAGATCTTGCTATTGAAGTATTTTCGGATTTTCTTACGCTCAGCGAGTCATGCCTTTTTAAAAAGCCCTTCAGACAATCTAGACTAGCTATGTTATTTTCTTCCCATGAAGATGGTATACTACATTCTAAACGAATAGCATACTGATATGCTAGTTCTCTAACTTGCTTAGTTGTCAAACCATGGCATATTTTTGCGAAGGTTTTCAAATAATCTACCAGGAAACATTCGTGGTCTGCAGTGAAAACTTCCTTATTACCAATGTTCGGTTTATAAACGAACAACGTAGAATCAGACGGTTTAGCTTTTGCAACCAATCTGTGTGAATGTGATTTGCTTATATTAATTATCTTGTCAGCCGATCTTACAGAAATCCCTTTCTGTAATATTTCATTCACTGCCTCTTCAATCCTATGTACATCGACACGCATTCTCTTTTTAGGCGGCATGTTTAATCTGTACAGATGATAAATTTATTAAACAGTGACACAACACAAAACAGCAGTTATGAAAGGGACGTCCCGTTCTTAACCGTTTGTTGTGTCCCTTTCATAAATATCATACACATAGGATAAACGTAACCACAAAATCTACAATTTTAAGTAAAAGTGTACTGACCTTTTGTTCTCTTATCTGTCTATATCTAGCCGATCATAATAAATGGTAAACAAATAAATAATCAATTCACTGCACTGACAAAACGTTTCGAAAAAACAACAAAAAAAATACTTTTCGATATCATTAAAAACACTTGCGCAACACCGCTATCTTTAAAATGACGGCAGTGTAAAGTTAGGCGCGAATGAATGTGCATCGGAGTTGCCATGCGACAAATATACTGTTGATCCGAAATGTTTTTTATTTTACCGGTGATTTAAATTGTCCCTTTCAATACGTGTCCCTTTCATACCACCTCTCCCCTACTGACTTATGAACTTATAACTTGTAAACTAGGTATTCGTGAGCACTCTTTTTATTTTTATTGTTGCCACTGTTGTCTGCTTAACACGTCATTAGCTTATAAGTTAAATTGGTAAAGTTAAATTGGTAAGTCAACTTTTCCGCGTGTAAATAGCTTGATAAGTCGTATGTTGCCGCTTTAGACGTTTAGTTGACTCGTTACTTAGCGAGGTGCTACACGCGAAAGCTTACTCGCTACTTAACTCATATCGTATGAACCAGGCGTCTTGGTATTCGGATTTACGGACCCCTGATAATCGGGACGTCTGCACAAATCAGTACACCTGGCATCGTTAATGGTAGCCTGTCGCCTCTGTAGTCTATATCGCTGTCTATTGACAGATTTTTATGGCTTTTACGGTAATTGGTACATTCGGTTTATTCCTCTCGGATCAGCATAGAAATAATTCATACAAAATGTGTAAGCCATGCAGATTCAAGCACGAATTGAGCCGGCTCGCTCAGTGAAATACCACCCACTCACAAAATATCGGCGTGAAATAACAGTATCTGTTGCTGTTGTCTTTCGTTCGATGAGTGTGAGTGCCGGTAGCCCCTTCCTCCTCCATTCTCTAAAGGGCGGCAGCGCACCTGCAATTCCCCGGATGTGTCCATGGACGGTGGAGATCACTTTCCATCAGGTGGCTCAGTTGTTCGCTTGCCCCTCTTTAAAAAAAAATGTATATGCGAAATGTTCAGGTATGTAAAATATGGGAAAAATATATTGATAGAAATTCTGTTATAATTATTACACAAAATGTAAAGTAACTACTACAATCTACAACAGGTGCCAACAGTAAATGCCTAATCCGAGCCGATATTTTATGATAGTGGCTGTACTCGCGACTTCGTCCGCGTGAAAATTTTTTGTGCCTTTTCCAGGTTAGTGTTTTCTTTTCACCCCCTTGTGGGTTAGATTTTCATAAAGAGTAGCCTTTGTCTTTTTCTTTAAAAAAATCTATCACTATTTCAAACATTATAATCGGTTCACCGGTTTAGCCTTTCCCGTACATAACTTTATCCGTTTTTCCATCCCATTAGGGATAATGGGATCTTCGATAAAAAAAAGTAGCCTGTGTTCGTCTCCAGGTTTTAAACTATCTCCATGCTGAATTTCAGGCAGTTTAGCCGTAAAAACGTAATAGACAGACAGACATATTTTTGCATGAATAATACTTATTAAAATGACAGTATGGATATGGATAGTATGAATCTAATACCTATAACATACAATGTATATTTTAATGTACTGTCGCGGAAAGGGTCGCATAGAATATAGTAGGTTGGCCGTCACTTTAAATTGGCCGTATTATACAATCACGAGATAACACGGTTGATGTCGATTAGAAAGACGCGAATTGCAGACGATGCGATGGCAGCTCAAATTTTGAAATTCAAATTTATATTCATTTTAAGGTCCAACCTTTTACGAGTGTTTCCTCATGTATGTAAAAATAAATAAATAAGGCTACTTTCATAATTATTTCTAAATCGTGCATGATATAACTAAAAATAATAAGAAATTAAAGAAATTAAATTTGGTTAATTTCCGATAATTTATTTAAATATCACAAAAATAAAAACAACTTCATCAACCAAATTAGAAACTACTCTCGATAGTAATGCAGAGTCGAAGCTCATCGAAGCGAAACTCTTATTTTAAATAAATTTCTAAAGAGAAAATAAATGCGTGCATTCCACCAAATGCGCACAACATTGAAAACGCAAAAAGTCTAATTCTTTTTCATTTGCGACAGCAGAATGTCCAATATGTTTTTACGTATTCAATGAATGTACATTACAGACATCCTCTTCCTGAATCTAACTGAAGCTATAGAAACACGTGTTAATTTTACACGGCAATATACGCCAAATGTTCAATTTAATAAACAGAATGTTAGATAGATAGATAAATTCTTTGTTGTGCACTTGCTAACAAAAATAGTTTTCAATTAAACTTATTTTGATTGATTTTGAGTATTTTTGAACGAAAAACTTTAAATAACTTATTTTTAACTTCAGTTTATTATTAAGTAACGATCGCCCGCAACTTCGTCCGCGTGAACTCGAGTTTCCGTGGGAAGAATCACTTACTTTCTCACGGTGAAAGTATGTCAAAGAAGGACAAACATACGTTCGAATTTATAATATATAATTAGAATTAGTTTTTAATTTAATTTAATTTCATTTCATTTATTTTAAATCATCTATGGATCACAATTATGTTAGTAAACTCAAAACTACAGTAAACTTATACTACGGGTTAGTAACTTATACCTATTTAGATCAGGTCTGTCCGCTATCATGGCCAGTAGGCTATTGGCACTACCACGTATCCTTCTCACCATAGATCCGCAACTTTTGCGCATGGTGGCATAAAAACAATCTACACGGGCCTCTGCAAACATGCCTGAGGCACTGCAGTGACGTAGCAACCCCATCAGCATCCTGAACACATTATTATATTGGACTCGAAGGACTTTTGATTTAGTTCGTGAAAAATAATAATTCGAATTGACTATGTAAAAATATTCCCGACTATCTGGTAAATTTTTCTTAGTATTTGTCTATTCCGTCCAATTAACTTAAAACACACTTTATGAAGAGTGCCTTAAATTTTTTATTCGTGATCTACGACCAAATCATAAGGGCTTAAGTTTGACTACGCATCCGTCAATTGCAGTTAATTTTTATATACTGCTCTTTAGCACATGTCGCTCTTCGATTCTCGTCATTCGTGTTAGTTCGGAATACGAAGATTATCGATTGGTAACCCGTACATTTATCTTTCAATTTTGAATTTCGAAATGACAAAGGCACCAACAGAAACTGCGATTTGCTGACGTTGTCAAGTCGATAAAACAGTCTATTACACGACAAAAAGGTTTTTTAAACTACTAAACATTCACTTTCAGCGATAGTACATCCACATTATATAGTGCGACAAAAATACTTCCTCTCGACGACATGTTGCGCTATGACTTTTCTAACTAAAGTTGAAAATATTTTTTTTTATCTTGAGTATTGAGTAGGTCGATTATGATAAAATAAATACTATATGTTACTCAGATAGAAGGTTCAAATTTTTCAAAAATTAGATTCTGAATTCAATAAGCGGTATTTGCGTGATGCGCTTTCAAACGAAGAAAGTCTACGATTTTATTATATGTATATAATAGAATATAGAATAGATAATTTAAATATTTGGGTAGATTTTTTGTACTGATCATTTAGCTCAGTAATTTTAAATTATATATTACTTTATTCACATAAATCAGTAAATATCTTAAAGTTAAACTCTACATTATCTTTAAATCATGAACTTTTTAGTTTTTTCTTATATTTATTTATTGTCTTAATTATTAAAAAGGATAAATAATAATTTACTGATGTATTCATAAATCCGTGCTGAGCAGTGAATGTACTTTCTTGAACAGGAAACATTATAAAATTAAAAATAAAAACAGTAAATAATAAAATTGCCCTTGGACAACTGAAAGGGCTTCATCTCTTAGACAACCATTAAAGTAAGAAAAAATATAGATATATTGTTAAAAGTTTCTGTAATATGTTGATGAAATAGATATTATAGTTGATGATAAATGCAATATATGTGTATAGAAATGAATACATCATATTACTTTCGAAGTATTTTATGCTTTATATACACTTCTCATCAAAAAAATTGAAACACTGCTGCAAGTGCTATTCAGGCGGGATTTAAATAAAAAAGAGGTTTGATATCATTAAAAAAATACTCCAATAAATAGCTGGCAGTTTAGTCTACACAATAATGTACCACAATTCCAAATTTGAATTTAAATTTTCGAATTTTCATCAAATAAATGAATGTGGAGCTCAATATGGAGAATTTCTGCATTTAATCACATATTTTTTGCTAAAAATGACGGTTTTTTAATAGTAATTGGCTTTGTAACATCCTACCAAGGAGATTATTTTCATAACAAATATGCATAACTCGCCCACGGAAGCCGCCCAACTAGTGGCATTGCTGAATTCCGGGCTTAATCAACGTGTTGTGGCTGCACAATTGCATCTTAGCCTCTCTACTGTCAATAGAGTGTATCAGTGTTATCAGGAGCCTAGTATGTTTACTCCCCGTCCAGGATCTGGTAGACATCGTCACGTCTGAACGAGATGACCGGTGTATTGTGTCAGTTTCTCTAAGAAATCGTCGATTTAACTCTATTCAACTACAGCAGCGGCTCCGTGAGATACGAGGATTGACTGTGAGCGATTCTACCATTAGAAAAAGATTGGCGGAGCGTGGCCTGTAACCTCATAATAAGTTAATGGCCCAAAATTGACGGTAGACTACCGAAGAGCGCGCATTAACTTTGTACGTGAGCACTTAAATTGGTCATACCTTCAATGGAGCAAAGTTCTCTTTTCTAAAAAATGTAAGGTCATGCTCTATGGTAACGATGGAAGACATAAGGTGTATCGAAGAGAGGGAGAGCGTTTTGCACAGTGCTGCATTGAAGAAAGAGTCAGTTACGGTAGCGGTTCATGGACGGTTTGGGGAGGCATAAGCGCCGATAGAAAACCTGAACTTGCTTTTGTATCTGGACCTCGCTTACCATCATTAAATGGGTCATGTTACATCGAAGAGTGACTGGGACCTCATGTGGTACCTTACGCACATTTTATTGGCGAGTTCATTTTTATGCAGGACAATGCCAGGGCTCATACCGCAGGCATTGTAAATGAATACCTGAACGAAGTCGGTATTACGGTTATGGGCTGGCCAGCAAAAAGCTCGGATATGAATCCCATAGAACACCTATGGAATGAGTTGAAGAGACGACTAAGAGCGAGAGATCCTGCTCCGGAGACGCTTGTCCAGTTTAAAACAGCTATACCAGAAGAATGGGTTAACATCCCACAACACAAGATTGTGACTCATCCGTTCCATGAGGAACCGCATGGAAGCAGTCATTAGAGCCCGGGGAGGAAATACGAGATACTGAATAAACTTTTTTTAAACATTTTTTTGTCTGACATCTTTGTTTCTAACATTTTACAAATTCTTCTCAAAGGGTAAAACCATACCTGTTGAACAAAACATGTTGAAATTTTATTTTAATTTGAAACATCAATGTTTGTTAAACGATACCTTATAATATCCGCAATTAACTGGCACTATTTCTTTTTTTTGTGTTAGCGTAAAAAATTCATAAGACTCATTCAAAATCAAACTTTAGGGGTGTTTCGATTTTTTTGATGAGAAGTATACTTTCGGAGTATTTACAATTTTTTTTAATATACCTATTTTATTTATTATTTAATAGTAAATTATTTTTTACAATTTTTATCAGGAATTCAGGGATAGCAGCAAGATAAAAAATAGTCGATCAGCCCATTTACTACAACGCCAACGTAATGTTACATAACGCCAAAATATTTAATATTATACGCTGTATGTTTGAATAGCAAAAGCAGAGACACCCTTGCGAGTCTTTTATCACATTTAAATGAGTTTCTTTTATGTTGACTGAGAAAGAAGACGAAGATATGTACCTACCTGTAATAAATTCACTTTCACACATGTAATATTTATGAAAAATATTTTGTATATCTACGCGGTCAATGTCCTAACACAACGGAAACATATTGCGATGAAGTGACACGTACGTACCAGAGTAACACTGCGCTGCTACGATTACGTAATCGAGTTCTCATTTCTAGGCGATTCTTATCTAGTTTTTGTCTGTTATCCATTTATTTATACGTCTGTTGGTTCGTATGCCTAACTAATGTGCGTCTGTCTGTAAGTCTGTCGGACTATTTGGCTTTCCGTCTGTCTGCTTGTTCTGTATCTGTCCATATGTCACATTTGATTTATTCCACTGTCTCATACTATACTATTATAACTGTTCCAAATTTCAAATTGCCAAATTATCTCAGATTTTTTTTGCTTTCTTTATGGCATGGCGCAAAGATTAGCGCATTTGACAATGTCACGTATTAATAAGTAGAATCACAAGTAATAGTTATTTGTTATAGAAGAGTGCAAAGTTGCTTTTTTATCGCATGCTCAATTTTAATGACCGAGCAAGCGAAGGATTCAAAAATTAGAATCCTGAGCGTTAGCGAGGGAATCAAAAGAGCACGAGGTGAAAAATCTTTGCACTTGAGTGCAACACGTAACTTTTCATCCCACCTCAGCGAGGAAATGACTAAATGCAAAACAAAAACATTTACAATCACAAGATACTTTTATTTCGGTTTAGGTATTAACTACTACATTATGATAGGTAAGTATTACAGAATAATCTTGAAATTATAACAAATAATACTTAGGTATAATTAAGAAAAATTGAAAGTAATGTTGCTACAGTTTGTTAGTGAGCTACGTGGTGTTAGTGACTTGTGTACTGTTTTTCGGTAAACTATCTGTCATACTTAATAGTTGTACCGAATCATCGGATTCCCTTGGCGTAAATGTTGGCGAGAGAGGGCGATGGTTAGGTGTTTCGTAACGGCTCATTTTTGATATAGAAGGGCCAGTCCAAGGATCTGACTGAGGCTCTTTCAGTGTAATGGCTCCTACGATGCATTTACATATTTTAGACTTATTTTGGATGGAATCCTCTATGTATCCCTCTACAACCGCATTGGACTTCCAGCCTCCATGGCGCTTAAGGGACAGGAGATCAGCTCCTGGCCAATCGGCCAAAAGTGTCTCTGAAGTTCGTCGGAAACAATGACCCGTATACAACAGGGGTTCTGGAAGTTCAAGAAATGTTGCTATTTCTCGTGGGATACTGCCAATTTTATAGCACCCATAGGCTGTCTAACACACTTTCCGTTGCGATATTGTAGAAAAAATCAATTGATTGGAGTGTTAGGCGGGTGTAAGGCTTGATATTTCTCAACAATTGTTACGTATTCCTTGCGAATGACGAAGTTGCGGTCTCTTTTTGTCTTTGTATTAGGTAAATTAATTAATAGTAAGTCATCTGAATGTTTCTCAATGTTTTTGACATTAAGTTGAGTTAGTTCATTAATTCGACATGCTCCGTTTATACCAATAATAAAAACAACCTATAACGTAAAGAGTATTGTAGTAGATAAATTAATAAAATTGATATGCATGCATAATTATGCCTATCAACATCTACTAAGTACGTATTATATTATGTTAAGTAGTTGATTAATATACTTAAGTAGATACTGAATGTGCAACTGACTATACTTTTGTCGCCAAATATACCGAATCAGGTGCTTCGTTTTTTCAATTTCAGATCCTGTGAAAACCTTCGATTTTTTGGTTGATGACCAGATGAGGCTCTTTTTAAAAATGCCACAAATTTAGGGTAGGTGTCGATATGTATGTCTTTTTTCATCTTTATTGTTGCTTTTAGCATTGAATACGTACTCCATGCAGTGCTTGATTTCTTGGTCTCGGATAATTCAATAAAATATGCCAGCAAAACGTTTTCTGAGAAAGTTTTGGCTCCTTTAGCTAGTCGCCACGTGTTAAACATATTGTACTGTTTTAAATATTTCTCGCGTGATTGTTGAGGGAGAAAGCTCATTTGCGCATTATTAACAGTTTCAGTCAATTCTGTTGGCGTGAAATACAATTCCTCGTCGCTAGAACCACTCATTTTAGGTTTTCCACTTGTTTTCAAGTTTCTTGTTTTTAACCTAAGGTTTTAACAATATGACGTGAAAGAAAATGGCGCGCGCAAAGCAAATTAAAAAAAAGTACACCAAGAAGGTTCCGAGTCTGAGTTTTTAACAAATTAAAAAAGGTTGTATGATAAATTCGGCACCATGGAGGGAGAAGTAAATAGGTTTAATGATGTTTTGAATTCACAAACTTAGTGCACACGATGTTCTAAATTCAATTTACTTTATCCTCTAGCGGATAAAAATGGCTTTTGCACTCAGATATCGAAGAGCAAAACTACTCTTTCCGAGATGGGGGGATGAAAATTAGTTTTTTCTTATCGTAAAACTCTTACAGTAGAGTGATAGTAGGCTTTTCTGAAGTTAAAAAGGACTTCTTGGAAGAACGCGAGAACTTCAGCTACACATGTTTATTTAGACTTACTCCATTCTTTTCACTTACATAGAACTTTAAAACACAATTTACTATCATCTTTGTAATTTAAAACTCCCAGAAATGTAAAAAAAAGAAAACCTAAATAAAATGACAACCTCACTTCTCCCGTTCCCGCCAAAAAGTCTCTGGATAAAAATGACTGTGACACACAGACATACCGACGGCGATGTGTTCCTTTTTCAAATTTTGGAAGGAAATTAAAAATAAACTTAGGGCATCAAGTTTCAGGATTCACTCACAAAATCAATTGCGTTTGTTAAAGCTATTCATGTAATTAGAAAAGAAACCGTCCTCTGGAATTTATAAGGTTATATTATCGGCAGTTAATAAACATACTTGTAATTAAATTTTAAACAATTCCCACTTCAAACTTTGCACACAATACGTATGTATATCCAATATGATTGTTGTAGCAAGTAGCATTACATTTTTCAGTTACCAACATTATAGTAATGAAGAAAAAGTAGAGAATTTTCTTAGGTGCTCTATTGTGTTTACTGACACAGAGCACAATGAGACATCTCTGAATAAATAAAAAGAAATCAAACAGTACTGTGGATGTATAATAAAGATTCCGAGATATTTCAACAATCGATAGAATGGAATTCGTCAAAATTATCTATCAGTCGAGATCGAGGAAATCATCGAGAACACGAAAAAGGTCTCATGACATATTTATACTTGGATTGGACTTAGTCGATTCAACTCTGATGATTACTTTGTTTGTATCGAGTTACGTTGACTCGAGACTCCTGGTTGTGGTTGTCCTGGTCTAAATACGCTCAAGGTATTTGTATTGCTCAAGGTCCGTATAATTATAACCCTTATAATTTCGTTATGTCTTTCTGATCGCCCGTGTGTCGCTTATCGGTCTTTGTGTCTGCAAAACACAGCAGATTTATTTCTTTACAGCTTCTAAACTGTTTGGTATGCAGACGTAAATTGGATACCAATTTACCACAAAAACCACAGCTGGTAACCCAAATCTAATCTATGCCCGAATTTGAGAAATAAAAATGAGTAAATGAGTATTTTCGACCCAATTTTTTATTAAACATTTAATTTGTCCGAAATTACATCGCGGAACCCTACATTAATGCATGTTCAACGCACACTTTTTTGAACTGAGTTTTAAGTTTTCAACAAGGAAACTTAAGTTTAATGTATTGAAGAGATTTATCCTGAGTGTATCTAGCGGTCTTCTTTTTTATATAGGTACTGGCAATTCGTTTCATATTTGTTAGAAATATATATGCCAATCTCATCTAAAAATAGATGTATCTCTAAATTAAAATGTATGTCTTCTTATTTTTAAGCTCTTCAGTAGTGTTAGTAGGCTTTACTGAAGTTAAAGGAAAAATTCTGTTTTCTACCAATTACCTACCAAGAAACCGCAGAAATCTATAGATTAAACACTGAAATATATCAACGATATTTTTTTTAATTATCATACGATCTACTGAATTTTCATGTGTGCTGGTTTTTAAAAATTGGCAACCCTAGTTTCCCGACGCGTATGCGAGTGACCTTAAAATATAATCTTTGATTTAGGAATTCAAATTAGGAATTCGATTGCATGAATTCCGAAATGAGAGATCTACAAGTGTTTCAGCATCTTCATGCAAATTACGGTTGGATGTGCGTATAGCACGTACATGTGCCACCGTCGTTCAAAGCTCAATAACCGCTTGTCAAAGACTTTATGTAAATGTTGCCTCGGTGCCTCCGTAGCTGTTTACGGTTAACCCAAGAGCATTCACTTTTGATCTAGATAGTTTGTAAGCAATTTATCATGGTGAAAATCAAAAAGTTGTTACATTAATAATTTTCTCCTTTAGGTATATTTCAAGCGGTATAGAAATTTCGGAACTTAAATACGTAATTTTGTGCATATATAGAACACCAACCAGTAATTTTGAATTATTTATTAAAAAACTAGATACATTATTATATAAATTAACGATAGGCAATACATATAAAAATAAAAGACTTATTGTATTAGGGGACTTCAATGTCAATATTTTGGAACAATCTAAAATGACTTGCACATTTGTTAATACCTTAAAATCATTTAACTTACGTACTACCATAAATGAACCCACCCGAATCACATCCCATTCTAAAACATGTCTGGATAATATTATAACAAATATAAAAAAATGTAGCTCCAAAGTTTTGGACCTAGGGTTATCAGACCATACCGCCCAACTAATCTCCATTGCAACAAAGTTAAGCTTTCATGAACGTTACTGGTTCTCATACAAGCGAAACGTAGGAAAACACATTGAAACTTTTATAAAATATATTTCACAAGTCAGTTTCAGAGAAGTGTATCTACAATCTTCGGCGGACGATGCATATAATAAATTTCTAGAAATATTTGACTTGATATTCAAATTATGCATCCCATTACAAGAAATTAAAATAACTTATAGTTCAAAACCACGTTGGAAAACTAAAGGAATCGTAATTTCCAGTAAAATGAAGAGACGAATGCATCTAGACACTAGGATTAACAAATCTGACGAAAAAATTATGAGATACAAAATGTATTCGAAAACCATGAAGGCAGTTACAAAACGTGCTAAAACCCTTTCAAATACGAAATATATAAAATGCAGCAATAATACATCGAAAGCCACATGGACCATAATTAAGCAAAATACTACACAAATAAATAATATAAAAACTACCATTGATAAATTATGCATAAATGATACAGATATAACAAATCATCATGACATTGCTAAATCTATGAATAATTATTTTATTACTTTGACTAATTCCGATAAAATTGATATTAAAAATTACAAATCTATATTAGTAAATAAAACAGGTGATAGCATGTTCTTTACTCCTATTGATATTAATGAATTGAAGAAAATAGTTAATTGAAAAATAAAAAAAGCACCGGACATGATAAAATACCAATTCAATTGATTAAGGCTAGTATTGACTTTATAGGCGAACCCTTGTTATACGTTATGAATCTTGCAATGGAAACCGGCTGCTTTCCTAAGGAATTACAAAAAGCGCTAGTTAAATCCTTACATAAAAAAGGCTCCACTACCAATATGGAAAATTACAGACCTATTGCATTACTCTCCAATTTTTCTAAAATTTTTGAAAAAGCTGTTTACAATAGGTTAATGACATTTATTACAAAATATGACTTGCTAAACAAGAATCAATATGGGTTTCAAAAAAACCGAAATACAACTTTGGCAATATTTAACGTTTTAAAACAAATCTGTACTGAAGTTAACAATAGAAACTCCTGCATTGGACTTTTCATAGATTTATCGAAGGCATTTGACTGTGTTGTCCATAAATTGCTTTTGAAACAACTAGAAAATATTGGGATAAGAGGAAACGTACTAGCTTTCTTTGAATCGTATCTTAATGGGAGAGAACAAATGGTGATACTTGATAGTTATAACAAAACTACTAAAACTATAGAACAAGTGAAGTCTGGTCCCGAAACTGTGCTTACAGGAGTTCCTCAAGGCAGCATTTTGGGGCCATTATTATTCTTGATTTACTTGAACGATTTACCTTTAATTACAAATCACCTTTGCATTTTATTTGCGGATGATGCAACCATTTTTATATCTAAGGACAATCGAAATGACGTGGAGTTCGAACTAGAAATAAATTCAACTGTAAATAAGATAGTCACATGGCTAAGAAAAATAAATTTGCAGGTAAACGTTGACAAAACCAAATATATTTCTTTCAAAAATTATAACAAATCATCTCAAAAATTAAATATTATAAATTGTAACAAAAAAATACAAGTAGTGAATGAAATAAATTTCCTAGGAGTAAATATAGACATGCATTTGAATTGCAAATCTCATATTGACAAAATAAACAAAAGAATTTCCAGTCATTGCTATGCTTTATCGATCTTAAAAAATGTAACATCCACAGGCGTAGCAAAAAGCGCTTATTATGGAAGTGTATATCCACTTCTTACCTACGGAGTGATTTTTTGGGGCAATTCTGTCAATGTTGAATCCACATTTATTCTACAGAAAAGATGTGTACGTACTATTTATAACATGTATAAAATGGAGTCACTAAGAGGCATATTTAGAAAAAATGAGATTCTGACTTTGCCAAGCATTTATATATTGGAAGTTTGTACATTTATGAAGACATAAAGATTACTTTGTTGAAATGTCTACTCTTAGATATAACGCGTTCAAACTACCTTTTTAATTTTAGTGTCCCAAGAGCACACAGCTCTATATTACGTAAATGTGTAATTGTGTCTGGAGTCAAAATATTTAATAAGCTACCATTAGAAATAAAAATGTTTAAAGAGAATATTATATTTAAAAAAACCCTGAAAAAATGGCTAATTAGTAAAGAATTTTATAGTCTAAGTGAGTATTTTCAGAATAACTAAATGCATGCATATCCTATTTTATTTAATTAAGAAAATTGTACGTCCGAAACGGACAAACTGTTGAAACATTTAATACTGTAAGATCCTATGTACACAGTTTACAATAAAGATGATTTGATTTGATTTTGATTTGGAGAAAAAAAAAAAGTGAATTTATAAATCGTTAGTGAAAATGTTATTAAAAAAAACACAGTACATACATATCTTCACGCCGTATTCGGAGCACCACGAGGACGGAGCACCACGCGTCGCGGACCTTACATACTTCTTTCGCCTCCTCAAATTTCATTATTCTCACACATTTTCGACTAGGTATACGAGTGCTTTTAACATTTCCGTCGGCTAACATTCTAGCTATTTGATCTCCATAAGTCAGCTTTGGTCTTCCTTAGCTTCTTTTACCACTCACTTTTACTGTATAGATTTTCTTCGTCAGTCTTTCATCACTCATTCTTTCCATGTGCCCGAACCATCTTAGCATCTCTTTCTTCAATTTTACAATAACACACACAGTACCAAAACATAATTCTTATATTTCATCTATTTCTCGCCAGTTTTCAATTTGCTGCTTTTGAATTCAGCCAAATTTAATTTAGGCTTAGGTTTGTATTGTTCATTGTTTTGGTAGCGTGGTATATATGATTTAAAATTTCACTAAAAACAACTTTTGGTGGTTAAATTATAAGTCGATGTTAGGTTTTTTTAACTATTCAAAAAGACTTTTTCAACTATTGGAAAGCTTTTTATTGTCGACGCCTCAATAAATGTCTACATCATCGCATTATGGAATAGCATTTAACGTAGCATGTTCCTAATTGTTACATATTATGAATTTTTCGAGAAAACATAAATAATCTAAAGTTCTTCCGTAATTTAAAACCAACATTTTCCTAAATAATATTATTTACAAATTTTAACCACTAATTTAAACTTTGAAATAGTTTTCACAATATTTTTTTTAACTTAAGGCGCTCCCTTAGTCAGGCAGGCAAACGCACAAAGTCCCTCATTCTAGAATTCGTAAAATTCTTTATGTAGTTTAGTAAATATTGATTTTACTTATGAAAAAAGGGTCGTTTGGAAAAATTTCAATGGTCAAATTTTATATCATAAAATTATCTATATATTGGTATATATCGCAAGTAAATATAACTTCTACATATGATCTAGATGCACGTATGTATTTCAAATTTTTAGGCTTTCTTTTGAATACAGATTTTATGTGTATTTCACATACAAATGAAAAATATGAGACGTCGAAAGTGTTAAAATGTTGAAGATTATTACTATATTTGTATTATTTTTTATATTTTTTCAAATAAAGAAAAGAGCCTCTAAAACTTGCAAAAAAGCAGTATTTGACTAGGGGAAACGCTTTAAATCACGGGCAGATGTCATTGTCAGGGCGATAACAGAAAATATATTGAAATAAATTTATTCGTAATTGCATTTTTAAACCAGCATGTTCGAAATTTATAAACTATAATATTAAGAGATACCATTTTGACGATAAAAACTCGACACTTCAACTGCAGCAACATATTCAGAAAAAACATATGCAAAGGAAAAATATTCCATTAATCACTTTATCAATGATCGATAAATCATTTAGATTTATCGATTTATATTTTTCAAATCTATTTTGTTTTATTGAAATAAATCTAAACTAATATTATTTATAAAGAGAGAGACTGGATTTTGTAAGTTAGTTCATAAGTGGAGTGCAATCTCCGGACCTATTTGAAAAATTCTTTCACTATTTGAAAGGTACATTATTACAGATGGACATAAACTATTTAAAATCAAAAAATTCGCTACTTGTCAAAGAATGTTCCGTCAGAATCGATTTAGCCATTTTGGAGATTAGTCTGAACAAACAAACAGGCAGAGACAGACAGAGGAACAAACATGTTAAGATAAAGAAAAAGTCTTCATTTCCAAATCACACACAGACGCTTCAATTTCATTTATCTGTATGCATAACTTAATAGTTTCAGTTATAAGTTCTATTTCACATTTTAATCCTACATGATTCAAAATTAATAGTATCCACAATAAATTTACTACTTACTTCAAACCACAGACTATTGTAAACTCGAAAAAGTTTTTTTCTAAAATAATGATAAAGCTATGCAGGTCACTGCAAGGCTTAAAACAGTATACGTTTTATGAAAAGTAAATAGGGAATTCATTAAAAGAGTTAAGAGATATACGCGTAATTATTAATATATTAACTATTTGTAAGACTGATCCCATTGGTTAAAAGACTTAGGTAACCCATAGTAAGTATAAACATATGATACAAACATTAAGAACCTAATATTATGTGTGACATACAATAACAATTCTATATACTTTATTCTTTAATTCCAATGTATTCTCGAGTCGTAAGTCGTAACAATAAAGAACACGAAAATTACTTTCTTTCAAACCTGACAGATACTTAGGACGCTGTGAAAGGCGAGTATAAAGTTGACATTTCGCTAATAGAGCACCTTCTGTCGAATGTAACAAATAACAAATACTTAATATATAAGCGTACCTAAAACGTTAACGAAATAAATATCGGGTTCATACAACTCTATTTATTATGGATGGTTAAGAGTGACTCTTTTAAATGGAAGAGTCACTGGATTGAAAGACAGTCATTTAATGTTTAGGTTATTATCTAAAAAAAGTATTAACAGTATCTGAAAACGGTATTAGATGTAATTGTTACATACATTCACAAACCTAAGTGAATTATTCCACTGAATTAGGATTGAAAGATAATATCTTTTGCTAAAAAATGCAGAAAGGAATACTCAGTGGGTTCGGGTACATAAAGAAGTGATGAACATTTGACGAAGAAAATTTACAAAGCAAAAGTAGTAGAAGCCGTAGTCAAGGAAGGCTAAGACTGACTTATGAAGAGTGAATAGAGTGTTAGCTAACGGAAATGTCAAAAGTTCTCGCATATATCGGTCAAAGTGTGAGAAGAATGATCAAATTTGAGGATGCGAAAGAAGTTGCAATGATTGTGAAGTTTGGCACTCTATCATTTTATTAAACATACACTGATTGAAGAAGCCGACTGTATACACATAATAGTTGTGGAATAAATCGTCTCTTTGCATGCATTTACTAGTTTTATAAATATTGTATTTTAAAATACCTAAAAATTATGTTGAAAAAATGGTACCCGACTGAGATTTTTGTCGATTCTTCACATTGTGCAAGGTACTGCTTTCTAACTAGCATGAGTTTAAATATATATTATGTATGTGTTCCTTTTGCTCGAATAACGATAGGTAATAAATGCTGTAATTACGACATACATAAAACTTCTTAAAAAATTACGTCTTGACGTCGTATCCAGCAATAAGAGTAAGTATATATTTAGGGCTTACGGATAGCAAAGCGAAATTAGATAGTGGCAGTGGCAGTGGCAGATCGATAGTCCATCGCTACATTAGTTCTTTGTAATGCCTAAGCTGAGCATATATATACCTTGGTTGACTTGAGATAAGCAGCTAAGACATTCTACAAACATTTTTTTCCTCCCATTTCAGCATTGAAACCGTGCGGCATTAACAATATCCATTCAATATAAATCGTTTTATATTTTGTTAAAATATTCACATCTTGAAAAAAATGTCGGGGTCGAGAAGAGAGATATTGAATTTTAGAGTTGTTTGGAAAATTTATTAAAAAAGTTTGGATAAGTAGGAATCTATATCGCTTGGATTGGAAAGTGTTGAAGAGCTGACTATGATTGCGGTCCTTATTGTATTTCGTTAGCTTCTTCGAAACCATTTCCATTGATTTTCTTTTTCCTTCGTTTTATTTATTTCTTTAATTTTTCTTTACTTTACTTTTTCTATAATTGCAGTCTTTATATATACAGTTCTTTGCTTCGTTCAAAACTTTTTTCTTTTTTTTTTCCGCCAGACTGACAGGCTAACAGCTAATTTGACGGAAGTATATAAAGAGATGAATTCTTAGATAACCTATTTTCCGCCCGAAACTCCAAACTAATCTAATGACGTTTCGCTTCTTAAGGTGACGCAGTGATAAACAATAATTTAATTTAAAATAGGCCTTCTGCCATATATAAACGTGTGCGCGCTAGCTTACGAAAAATACGAAAAAACGGTTATTTTCGTTTATTTTAAAAAGTATTTTTAATTTAAAAAAAATTCAACTGGCATTTTTAAGAGTGTGTTTAGATTAAACTATACAGAAATTTAGAAACATAAATCGGTCCTGTTACTCCGAAAAATGAAAGAAAGAAAGAAAGAAGAAAGAAAAAAATAGATTTTATTCAGCATCATCACACATGACATAGACAGTAAACAAACAAAAAATTTTAAACATACAGCAAACGTGAGTGATATGATGCTAAAAATGGACACCGACTCAGCACTTGCTGCAGGACAAGTGCTACAGCGCTGATTTTCAGCGGCGACCAATATTGGTGGAGTACTTCGGTCTAACAGTTGGTCGTAGCAATTAAATTGATAAATAGTATAATTTCTTTGAGATATAATATAATAAAATAAAATGTAATAAAATAAAATAATAATAAAGGCTCACACTCACATAATATGTACACACACACATGTATACATACATATACACACCCATATACATACACATATACACACACATACATACATGAGCACTTACATATATACACAAACTGATTTTCGGCTAACATTTTTGCTTTTCAAGTAAATATAATTTATAACGATATTTAAAGCCGGATATCGTCTTTAGACCCCGGATTGGTGGAGGAAGGTTGTTCCAACATTTCGTTGCCGAGTACCGAAAACTTCCTCTGAAAGCAGCCGTCCTATGCCTCTGCAAGCACAACAAATATCGAGATGCAGGTGTGTTATACGAATTGGAGCCCCATGACCATGACAACTTCTTATGAAGATATGATGGTCTGCCAATGTTTATTATACCAAACAGCAGAGTTGCAAAATGGAGGTGTCTTCTTTCTGTCATTTTCAACCGGTTACATTTATTTAAAAAAGGTGTTACATGTGATCTGCGGGGGATAGAGAAGCAAAAAGGCGCGCATGCGTTTTGTACACGCTGTGTTAGTTGAACCGTTCTAGACAGTATGCAGGGACCGTAAACACAATCCGCATAGTTGACCCTCGACAGCACCAACGACTCACACATATTTATTCTTAGCTCCTCACTGAGATTTTTGCGTATCTGGTATAATACTTTAAGACGATAGAAGCAATTTTGCACCGCTTCCAGAACATGGTTCTCAAACCTCAATCGCCCATCCATAAGCAGACCCAAGTTACGTGCCTCAACAACCCACTCTACAGCTTGACCTCCAATTGTTAATACCGGATTTTTCGCTACAATATCACTGATCTGTTTTTTTGAGCCAAGGATTAAATATTTCGACTTATGTGGAATAAGGACGAGACAGTTAGAATTAGACCATGCGTTAATACTTTCCAAATCCGAGTCTATCTCATCTATCGCAGAAGCAGTGTTACATGGATGAAATGATAGGTACAACTGGAGGTCATCTGCATAGATGTGATATTGGCAATATTTTATGTAGTTGATAACGTCTGCACTGTAGGTCGCAAATAGGATAGGACCAAGTATAGAACCCTGCGGAACGCCCCTAGACAGGCTATGGACCAAAGATGTCTCCAAGGACCCATCCGATTTTCATAATTCCACGTACTGTGATCTATTAGTGAGATAACTTTGAAACCACTTTAGTGTATTGACCTCAAATCCGTAATAGGAGAACTTAGACAACAGTAGCGAGACATTGATGCAGTCGAAAGAAAAATGTAATTCTGTTTTAAAAGAGGTTTTCTAAATATTTTTTTCTATTAAAAAGTTTCAATCATGTAACGCAACTGGAAAAACGAAGTCAATTGAATAAAGAGTCAGGTTATCAAATATCGTTTTCTAGCGTTTTAGCATCACTATTATGGAATAAAATTTAAGTCTGTTTCGGTGCAAATGATGCTTCGGAAACATAGCTAGAGAACGAGTAGTGAAAGATTATCGAAGAAAATCTAAAGAAGGAAAGTAAGTGATAACAGTGGTCAAGGAAGACCAAGGATGATCTATGAAGATTAAATAGCCAGAATGTTAACTGACGGAAATGTCAATAGCGCTTACATGCCTCTGCGAATATGAGTGATGAGAATTGATGCAAGGAAGCAAGTGAGGACCAAGGTGCTTAGCGCTCCGTCGTCAAGGTATATTACCCTGTTAGGGGTAAAGCATGAAGATATGTTATGTATGAATTATTCTCTCAATACTAATGTGATATATGTAACATAAAAAATAAACTTAGTGTATGTATACAGGCGTATAAACGAACATTGATGTCGTTGACGCGTAACGATTTTTAATTTGTCAACGTCACCTATGAAATGAATGATTCACTTGATTATTGCGATGGGTAATAAAATGCAATCACATACAGACACGTAACCATTACTGTAAAATACAGTACTTCTTTAAAATAAACAGGAATAATACGATATAATAAAATAAGTCAATAACGTTCTCCACAGTGTGACGACTTGTGACGGCCTGTCGTTCAAAGAGGGTTACAATAGCGACTCGTTTGCTGTCCCTATTTCTACTCGTGCCACTGTTATAAAAGATTACATTCTTACTCGCACTCTTCGTACATCTATACGAAGTTTATACATAATATTGTTTATGATATAATTTTTTAATGTCAAAAGTTCTGTTTATTTTTCACCATCTGCAAGGAAAAACATTGAAACTCAATTTTTGCGGTAACAAATAAATTATGATGTTATTCCTCTCAGGTTTCAATTTTATCAGTATTAAAGTAATTCTATTTTAAACTCACTTATACTCAACCTTCAGCATAAGACTAGTCAAAGTTCTAGTAACTTCATGTATTGGTTATTCAATACTATACTTCAGGTGTTAAAAAACCGCTACTTTTTTAATTGGAAAAGTAGTCAGGAAAAGTGCTACTTACTACAACTTTTCAGTTTTTTTTCGGTAACGCAGAAGAAACCTGAACCCAGGTACCCTGCGGACTGGGGGTGAGACCGGGTTATCGGAGCTTTTATCCACTAACACACCCGCGGTAGATGTCAAGGGATAATGACGCAACGGGATCGAGGACTAATGACGCAACGAATCTATTTATTTATTAAGAGCAAAAAATATTTATTAAGATGCGAATGCGAACAACCTGATTAAAATTGTTTTATTCAAATATAAATTAATATTATATATTTAAGCATACGTATTGTTATTTCATAAATATTCATTTACCTTTATTATAAACGAATATATTCGCAAACACGTATTATTACTACAAATGCGAATGCGAATATCAAAAATATGCTAATACGAATATTCGTTACATCGCAACGGAATCTGATTGCGTAAATACGACTTGCACTTAGCCGGTTCTTCGTAATTTAAATTTTTATTAAAATAGAGTATAGCGATATACGCCCACAATAACATAAAATATCCGTGTACATGTAGAAATAAATTTAGAAGGTCGACGCTGAACGAAGCAATTTATCGTTTCGCAGAATATTTCCTTTAATAAAGTCCTCTATTTTTGATATAAGCACTAGTACGCTTCGACGTGTTAACTACTTATAACAAATGCAGAATGAAATTGTGGTTGTACATAAAACTTTTTAATCATAATGACGAAAATGACATAAAAAGGTTTTCGAATTATGTTGTCACTCCACCAGGATGATTTTTTATGTAAAATCGAAAATATCATAGGCGACAAAAGAAAATGAGCTCGCATTGCATTACAATGAATTAAACAGTTTTTTGTATATGAAAAGAAAGACTTACGATAAATTTAGTAGTGTGGTTGAAGCAATTTGTGTGGGTAAGCAAGTTAAAATTACCATGATAGGAAAGTCTGAAGCGATAGAATTCTTATAACTACCTGTAACTACTTTATAAAATAGAGTTTTAAATTCCTTTTGTGGCTAGACAGCTGACCCGACGTGCTACGGAGATAGCTTGAAACTTGAGAAGGACGCAGGCTACTTCTTTAAGTCTCTACCCACTACGTGTCATACGATTACCGTAATAGGAACGTGTCAGGCACGTAGTAGCAATATTTTAAATTCCTTTAATAATTGAACACATAAAATTTGACTTCAATTAATTATTAATTAAAAGTAAAAAAAAGTGGTGGCGAGCTAGAGTTTTGATTTATAAAATGTCAAGGGTGGGGTGCAAGCCGTCGTCGTTTTTCTTGATGACGTTACGAACACCTTCGCGCTCTGCTAGAGGGCTCCAGTGTTCTCTTATTCTTTAGTCGTCGGTGTTGCTAACTACCATTCCACATTAAATTGAATAAAAAGGAATATGTAACAGGTTGTTCCAGCAAACACAGATATTCAGTTAACCAGCAGCACTTCGATATGACTTCATGTGAAGGTTCTCGTTGTGTTTATTTAATTATTCAATATACTCACTTTTAATTTGCCGGTTACCACTTTTAGTTAATCGGTTTTCAACATGAACAACGTCTTAAAAACGTCTTATAAGGATCTTATCGATCGTCTTAAAGCACCTACAACTATATATGGTATAGCTATAGCATTCCTAAAAAAATAACTTCGATATAATAAAAAAAATATACACAGAAATTTTACCTAATATTCAGTATATTTTATCAAAATTAAAACGCGAGCATAACCGCTCGCAAAAGTTATATTGTTACAATAATTGTAAAAGCTGTTTTACTACAATAAATAAACAAATACTTGTAAACAATCGTCAATCCTCGCTATTTTGATGGCGGCTGTTTATGTTGCAAGTGAGACAGACATAACTGTTAATATTTTGATGGTCACTTAAAAAGCTGAATCACACGCTTACAAAAGCTTACAGCCGGTGCACCAAAGAACTTATACAAATATATATCTATACTAACATTATAAATGCGAAAATATCTCTGACTCACGTTTTTGTGGCTAGACAGCTGACCCGACGTGCTACGGAGATAGCTTGAAACTTGAGAAGGACGCAGGCTACTTCTTTAAGTCTCTACCCACTACGTGTCATACGATTACCGTAATAGGAACGTGTCAGGCACGTAGTAGCATTGGAAACACTGTCATGCTCACTGCAACGAATCAACAGCATTCTATTCCCGTATATATGACATGCGCGAAGCGTATCGGTGCACCTGCAAAATATTCTTGCCATGGAATCGCTGGCGGTTATTACTTATTACCTAAAAATTTGCAGACAGCGACAGCCACGCGATCACTGCGCGACCAGTGACTAATTGTAATAAAATATTGATATCATGTATGACAAATTGCGTGTCTAATGTACTTTTAGACATAGATATAGCGCCACTATGCAAATTACATTGTACAAATTCTCGTTTTGACAGCTGATATCGTGCGATATTTGGCTGTCGCATGCTGACTGCAAGTTAGGTTATAAGTGTATCATGGCACGCTGCGGTGTTGGCCAGTGACGGAACGGTCTAGTGGGCGTTACTTGATAGTAATTCATACAAAGTCATGGTACGGTACGGTCGTAGGCAAAGTCCTGTAGGGTTTCTTTTTAGGATTTCCTACCGCAAGTGATAAAAAGGAACACGTATAGTATCACTTCGTTGTCCGTCTGTCTGTCTCTGTCTTCTAGACCCTTTTTCTCAGGAACGCGTATCAAGTTGAAATTAATATCAAACAATCAGGTCTGCAACCCCTTAGAGCAATGAAAAAATCAAACTTCAAAGTCAATGCAATCAAAGATACGGCCGTTTATGCCGCATATTTTGATACTAGCAAGGGAATCAAAACCTACAGTGTACTTCCCGTAGACCTAGAATCATGAAATTTGGTGAGAAGCAATGTCTTATAGCACAAGTAAAGGAAAAAATCCGAAAACTGTTGATTTGTAGTTATATCACGTTTAAAAATTTTTTTTCGCGATTACAAACTTAAATTAGCCGTTGGAGAGTATGGGAGAATGTGCATTAAAACTGCAAAGTTAAATTTGTTTTGGAATTCGACTTATATTTTATTGTAAATACGAGTACATGACACAAATATATAATGTCTTGGTACGGAACCCTCGGTGCGCGAGTTTGACTCGGACTTGGCTGGTTTTTTTGTAACGAAAATACGGAATTCTCCCTCACTTACGAAGCTACTAGATTTAGAATTCTGCGTTTTAGAGAAAATAATGCCTTTTTGGAAATACATTTTTGAGCCATTTTGTAAATATCTTAAGGCGAAGGGAGAACCGAAAACGTGAGAAATAGGTGTTTTTATGTTGATTTTTCAGCGAAAATATGGTATGACTAATACATCTCATAGCACGTATCTTTAAGTAGATTTTGGTGATCCAATTATAATTTCAATTGTGATAGCACTCAAAAGTACTTTATATTAACAGTTATGACTTGTATCTATCTTATACACGTTTTTCTTCGCTAAATCAAACTTGTTTAGTACCAAACACGGCGTGGTTATTGTGATAATTCTGTCTTTACCTTGGAGGTCAATTTATTCCGAACAGTAGTTAAATAAGTTATAAATATAAATTATTCATTTTGTCTCTGACCATAACATTACTATGTGCTAATTTACCGGTCCGTTCGCGCTCCATCTATCCGCAAAAAAGTGCGATAGTACTTTAAGGAAAAAAAACCTATAAAATCGAGCTGAAATTATTAGATGACACGTGTATAGGCATCAACCACGTGTTAACTGCTCAACGTCACTTGAGTCTCCCGTCGCCTTGAGGAAATTTTCTTGCGCTTGATCAACTTTTTAAATCGCGGTTGGTAACTAATAAAACGTAATAGAGGTTAATCCAGATAACTGCATTTTCAACATTTACTATATTTTCTGTGATAAAGGTGCGCAGTGCCACTGAACCTCGTAATGCAGGCGGAAGAAGTTATGGTACAGGCAAAAGCTAAAAAAACTATAAAATAATAATCGCTGTGTGGATTAACTTAAAATATTGTTTCAAAATATTGATATATTTTCTCTAACGGGGTAATCAGAGAGGATGGAGCGCCTAGCGTCGCGGTCCTTACACACTTCCTTCGCTTCCTCAAATATCATCATTCTCCTCACACATTTCGCCTAGGTATGCTAGTGCTTTTGACATTTCCGTCGGCTAACGCTCTGGCTATTTAATCTTCATAAGTCAGCCTTGGTCATCCTTGGTTTTTTTATACCACTCGCTTTCGCTCTATAGATTTTCTTCGTCAGTCTTTCATCATTCATTCTTTCTATGTGCCCAATCCATCTAAATATTACTTTCTTCATTTTTACAATAACACTGTCGTGCAACCCTGTCATACTGCGTGTCTCTTAATTTTTTTTCATCTATTTTCTTATATTTTACATATAATTCCTTTTGTATTAAATGGTGAAATAGAAGCAGTACCTATACTTTGAAAATTTTTGGGTTCAAAGTATACACCTATCTTATATTTTTATACGAAAGACAAAAGTGAAAAGGGCCAATTCGTTAATATTTATATGTACATTCGCTGTTTAATATGGTGTCATAGGGCGATATAAAAAATGAAAATAATAACTCTCTTACGATTCTCGGGTGTGAAATAAAAGCGATCTATTGCTTCTGCATAGTCATAATGTTGTTGTGTAGATAAAATCGTTATCTGCATGTTATTCGCCTGTATAATATGGCCACTGAAAATAACCTAATAAAAGCATCTTTCATATTTTGATTTACGATTTGCATTATGGTTTAACGATTTCACTGTAATGATTTTATTTGTTGTTTGTTAGAACAGGCTCTTATCTAAGTGTTCTCTTTTTTGGTTATAAAATGCCCATCTGTTTGTCCAGTTTAGGTAATTGATAGTTGATTTAGTGAGATAATATGTGGCCTGATTTTAATTTGTCGAACAAAAATTTGTATGCGACAGTTAATTTCAATCATTTGTTTGTTAAGAGCGAAATGTAGGAAAATTTAATTAGGCAAGCTATTACGAAGATGTTCGCTACAAAAAAGTGCAGGATTGTCAGCTTCGCGTACAAATTAATTGAGATATAAGCGGGTGCCTATTGTAAAGTTATAAGGAGGTTCCATAACTCATATACAACAAAAGCAATGAACAACATTCTTCACTCGTTTTAAAAAAAAATTGGTTAGGTTATTTATTTTTATTTTTTCATGGAATGACGCATAGATTACGGCATTGGCCTATGTGACGTATTAATCTAAGGTCTAGGTTCCCAAACTTATTTTGTCTGCTGAGTCGAGAGCTCATGCAGTCGTTGTCTAAGATTCCTCCTAACTAAATGAAATTACAAATCACCCCCCAGGCCTCTACAAAACGCCCCCATTTTTCTGGGTCTCTTACCGCCCCCCTTTAGGCCTGCAGCGCCCAAAGGTGGGCGTTATCGCCCACTTTGGGAATGGCTGATCCAAGGTATTAATAAGTAGAATCGCTTAATGAGGTATAACAGTTAGAGAATGCAATGCACATGTCACAATATTGTTATAATTCAGGACGAGCACATGAAGCACGTTCGAAATAAATTCGCTTTTCTTCTTATCGTACATATTATAAAATCCTCCAGTAAAGTGATAGTTGGCTTTACTGAAGTTATAAAGGACTTCTTGGAAGAGCGCGAGAATTTCAGCTACACATGTTTATTTAGACTTACTCCATTCTTTTCACTCATACAGAACTTTAAAACCTAATATGCTATCACTGTTGTACTTTAAAACTTCCAAAAATGTAAAAAACAGAAAATCTAAATAAAATGACAACCACACTTCCCCGTTCCCGCCAAAAAGTCGGCTAGGTTCTTTGCTACTGAATAATTTGGCAAGTTTTTGAAATCAATTATTTAGATGTTAACGTTGAAATTTTATATGTATGTTATAGACTTGTATAGACTTAGGTGTTAAGTTGGGGATATCCATTTCATGGGATGAATTCTTATAATATTTAGTTATCTTCCTAGCTAACCAGCACCGAAATGGATTCGATGCTGACCTAACTAAGCCCTGGAATATCTTGAGGATTTGAGTTGTGGAGGGTTGAGTTGAGTTGAGAGGTAAAACACGTGTTGATTAGTTTGGAATTTTGGGCGGAAGATAGCTAAATATTACAGGAATTCATCACAGTTGAAATTTTAACTTTGAAAACTGATCGCAATTTACAATTTCGATTTTTTTACGTTTTGTTGTAATTCTGAGACGCATATCATTTTACTCTATATATTTTAAAATATTATTGTATTAATTTGAAGGATAAATGATCACAGTCACAGTGATCACAGTATTGTACATATAAATCTATCATAATAAATGGTTATACACAAAAATGTTTTGGTGTTAACTTTATTGTACAGTAGTATGCCTGGATATGCCCAAAATTGAGTGAAAGTAAGAAATGCAGTGGAAATGCGATTTAATTTTAAAAAATATGTGCGGTGTCACCCTCGCAGATAAAATAAACAAAGAAATGTATTGTACAGACATACAGAAGGGAATATTCAGATGACTCGGGGACATAGAAAGAATGATGAATGACTGATAAAAGAAATGTACAGAGAGAAAATGCGAGTGTTAGCAGAAGGCAAGAAAGATCAAGATTGATCAATGATTTATGAAGACGAATTAGCCAGAGCGTTAGTTGAAGGTTTCAGGAGTACTCTCATACCTCGAAGAAGTGTGTTAGTGTGTGCGAAACAAGTATGAGTATGTATAATCACGATGCCTCGCATTCCATACATAAACACTACAATATTCATAATTGTTCCTCTGTTCAAACATGTCGTCATCGAAAACACAAATAATGAAATCATCCAATACCTTCTATTTTTTGGTTCGACGACAGAATTAAACCTTTTAAAGAAAGTTCATAAAAAGTAAAATGTCTTATGACAATAATTATTAGTATATTTTAAAATTAAAAAGACAGAAAACACTTGAAATAAATTTCAAGCTAAGTGAAAACAAACAATTAAATTTATATCTAAGAATACATGAGTGTATTTATATGGTTCGGGCACATGGAAAGAATGAGTGATGAAAGACTGACAAAGAAAATCTATGGAGCAAAAGTGAGTGGTAAAAGAAGGCAAGGAAGACCAAGGCTGACTTATGAATATCAAATAGCTCGAGTGTTAGCCTACGGAAGTGTCAAAAGCACTCGCATAGCTAGGCGAAAATATGTGAGGAGAATGATGAGATTCGAGGAAGCGAAAGAAGTGTGTAAGGACCGCGACGCTAGGCGCTGCGTCCTCTCTGACTACCCCGTTAGGGATACAGCGTGAGGATATGTATATGTGTATGTATGAGTGTATTTATTATACACTGTGAATGAATTAATTCCGTGAACTTATTCCGTAGTAGTATATACTATCGATTTAACTATCAATTAATAAGAGTACCAGAATCCAGTACATTGAATGTTCGAATCCATGAACGATTCAATCATTCAATGTACTGAGCTTCATTTGTTCGTAATTGGGAATATAATCGTCAACACTTCGCTTACATAATCCAATAATCGAAGAATAAATCATGAACTATCCAAATATTCAGACCATTCATTTGAAAATCGTGAACTATATTCGTACTGAGAATATGTCTGCATATGACATAGATTGTATTCATGTTGTTGTTTTATTGGAATGAAGTTTTTCAACGAAGTTCCTTAACCCGGCTTGCGGGAGGCGTGAGTGAGGAATGAGGAAATTTTGTTTAAAATTTATTCCTTTTTTATTTTTGATTTATTGTCTCATTATTGCAATTAAGTCTTCAGAAATGGAAACTGGGGCTAAGGAACTTTGTTCCTGATGAGGGTCCCCCGACTATACACGTTTTTTATTATTACGAAGAAAAATGGACAAACATTCACGTCGCAAGATAACGCAGTGTTGGGCGTGTTTGAAAATTCAGCGAACGTATGTTTGTCAGCCCTAAGCAAACCATTTTTATTTTGACGATCTAATCTACCACTATTCTCTCTACGAGAACAATTTGGAAATATTATAGAGGTCAATAAACCTTCTTGGAAGTAAAATAGAAAGTAATACTCACGCAAGTACAAAAGCAATTCTTTATAAACACAAGACATTTTTGGTTAATAAATTCTTCATATTACACGTGTAAAAGAAACAATACCTCTTACGAATTTGCTGTCCAAAGTAATAATTAGAGAGCTAGCGACAATAATCGTGGTAGTGTTCGCAACGTCAGATGAAACGCCTGTAGGTAGTATCAGTCCGCCTCTACAACTTTTTCCTCTGGCGATTCTCTCCAAACCTTCGGCGGAGCGCGCTAGAGCGCGTTTCAATCGATATGAGATTGATATTCATCAAAAGTGTTCGCCATGTCAGAAAATCATTTTATTTCATTGAGGAGGGTCCAATAACTACAAAAATCACATTTTCGGACAAATTCCCCCGATCAAAAACTTAAGGGAGAGTGACGAAAATTCGCAGGGCAAAAATTCATAAAAAGTTTTTACAACGGATAAAATTAGGCTCAATCGATTTGTATTCATTTAAAAATCCCAGGAAAATAATTTTCTGACAAATCAGATTTCACCAACTTTGGCATTTTCCATGTAAAGCGTGGGGGCTCGCAGATTCCGTGTAGTAGCGTATTCTTCAATCCGGACAGGTGTAAAAATGTTTAAAGATGCAACCTTCGCTATGTGCAGAGTTGACTCAAGTTAATTTTTTCTCCCTAAAATGACTTCTGATTTTCCAGTTTTGATCTTGTCAGGAATTGAGAGGACGAGGATAAATTTGTCAGAAAACCTTTTTTCTCAATGTTTGAATGTCAAGGAAGCCAAGGTATCAATATCTGACATCGCGAAAACTGTTTGCGAATTTTCATTTTTGTAATAAAAAAAAATTATTATTAAAAAATGGTCGAACTTAGGGGGTCAAATTTTTTTTACTGGGCTCTTGTACGCTGATAGCATCATTTTACAGAATTTCAGCTCAAAATTCGCTTTTTTTACAAGTGCTCGAAAAATATCCCTTTTTTAGGAATTTCCGGCGCTCTCCTGTAAGTTTTTGATCGGGGGAATTTGTCTGAAAATGTGATTTTTGTGGTTATTGGACCCTCCTCAATGGGATAAAATGATTTTCTGACATCGCGAACACTTGATGAATATCAATCTCATATCGATTGAAACGCGCTCTAGCGCGCTCCGTCGAAGATTTGGAGAAAAACGTCAGAGGAAAAAGTTGTAGAGGCGGACTGATACTACCTACAGGCACTTCATCTGACGTTGCGAACACTACCACGATTATTGTCGCTGGCTCTCTAACTATAAGTGAAATGAAAGAGAGTTTTTTGAAGTTGGAAGATGTGCATCCGACAGGTATAAGGTGTCAATCGCAATGTTTAATAGTTCGGATCAAGAATCCTAGCGGACGAAGCCATAACGAGTTACCGCTCTTATCACTGTGTCAAACGAATTTTCGTGTTTCTCTATATCATGAATGTAACCACGAGTAAAACAGATAATTATAGTAAGTTTGGCAACCTCGCATTGTCGATGTAATTCGTAAGCTCATGACCGGCGGGGTTATTACCTAAAAATGTGCAGACAGCGACAGCCACGCGATCACTCCGCGACCGGTGATTAATTGTAGTAAAAAATTAGTATCACGTATGATGATTGCGTATCTATTGGGTCCTTACATATGAAATTGGCGTTTTGTACGGGAGGAATATAAAGTCAATTTTTTTTTGTAAAATATATTTAATTAATCAAAGTATGCACCGTTGTTATCTATGCACTTTTGCTATCTCATAGGTAGTTCATTGATCCCTTTACTAAAAAAACCATGGGGGCGAGAATCAATAAACTCTTTGAAGGCGGTTTGGACTGCCGCATCGGAGTTGAATTTTTTTCCTTGTAAGAAGTTGTCCAAATTCCGGAAAAAATGGTAATCTGTTGCAGCAAGGTCCGAGGAGTACGGTGGATATCGCAGACATTCCAATTGTAGCTCATCTAACTTAGTGGTTGTTTTTTGTGCAGTGTGTGGTCTTGCGTTGTCGTGAAGCAGCAGTGGCCTAGAGCGATTGACCAATTTCGGTTGTTTAGCAGCTAGTTCTTCCTTCATGGTTTGCAGTTGCTGACAATAGATATCTGCCGTAATCGTTTGGCCTAATTTTAGAAAGCTGTAGTGAACGACACCGGCGCTAGTCCACCAAACACTCACAAGTAACTTTTTCTGAGTCAATTTTCGTTTAGGGCAGGATTTGGCTGGGTCTCCAGGGTTCACCCATTGCGACGAGCGCTTCCGATTATCGTACAGTATCCACTTTTCATCACAAGTAATGATTCGATTTAAAATCCCTTCGTTATTGTGTCCGTTGAGCAAAGTAACACAGCAGTCGACGCGTGTTTGCAAGTTCGATTCACTCAATTCATGAGGTACCCATCGTTCAAGTTTTTTACTTTCCCGATTTGCTTCAAGTGGATTAATACAGTTTTGTCACTTACCCCGAAGCCTGCAGCTATCTCTGAAGTGCTTTGTGATGGATCCGCTTCCACAATAGCCTTTAATTCTTCATTTTCCACTTTGGTCTCCGGCCGTCCACGGGGTTGGTTCTGAAGGTCGAAATATCCAGAACGAAAACGTTGAAACCAAAAAAGTACCGTGCTTTCTTTTGCGACACCAGCGCCGTACACATCATTAATCCTTCAAGCTGTTTCTGCAGCACTGGTGCCACGGTAGAACTCGTACTCGTAAATATACCGATATTTCATGTTTTCCATTGTGCGGTAATAAGCGACGACAAAGAAAAAAATAATGAGGAAAAAAACAAATGAATGACTGTTTTCAAAACTCAAATGTACCAGCTAAATGAATTTATAAATTTGAATTTGGAATTCTTAACCAAAGAGGAGATATTTCAGATTAAAGTGATCAGTACGACAAAACGTTAATTTCATATGTAAGGACCCAATATTATTCTATGACCGTAAAATGCACTTTTCGCGGTAGATTTAGCGCCACGATACAAATTACATTATACAAATTCTCGTTTTGACAGCAGATATCGCGCGATATTAGCTGTCGCATACTGTCTGCAAGTTACGTAATAAGCATGCGGCTCGACGTACAAAACAAGGCTTGCAATGCAATTGCAATGCAATGTTTTGGCGACTAGTTATTTTCGAAAATAATAATATGTCGTGTTCAACCGCATGTTCTTGTACTGTGACCGTTCCGTAGCCACGCGCATAACAAGTCTAGAATTTAACAAAAAAAAAACGGACACGCTCATAAAGTAAAGGCTCTGTCCATATGATTATTAGTCTTTCTTTAATAGTATACATGTAGTACACAGCTTATGTAATCACGCAAGCTCAGTTCTGTGTTTACATACTTGTATCATACTCTAAAAATTACATTTCTAGTTGGATTGGATGTTCGTAGTTATGAAGTTATGATTGACGGTTTCTGTGAATTCCAATTATGTCAAAAAACAACATAAAATATTTCTCTTATGAAGTATTTGCTTCCACGAAATCGGATTTTATGTAAACAATTTAACGTCACAAAAACATGTTTCCTATCATAAAAAAGCTCTCACTTATTTTTCGTAAGGAAACTTTAAAAATAAAAGTAACTTTATTGTCCATATCCAACCCAACTAGCAAAGTGATGCTTGAGAAAACATTGCAAAAATCTGTATAATTTGACCAGAAAAGGGTCCAGATTATAAATATTTTATTCGTAAAATGGTCGTGTTCTTGACTTTTTACTTCTAAGCTCCTGAGTATACCTAATTATTCAAAGATTTAAGGTACGGTGTATACTTTTATAGATATAATATAACTTTTTGCTAGTTATTCCATTCATGATTATTTTTATCTAAAGCTGCATTTAAAACGATTTACTTTTGAGTTTCTAATGTATTTGTTATTTTTATCACTGTACCTTGAGATACGTTCTAACTTGCTTCAAATAGACAGGACTATTCCTCAGTCTATTTATGTTCTATTCAATTAAATATATTTGCTGACATGTTATTTATTTTCGTAAGTCATAACATTAAATGCAATGTTTTTCTGACCATAGTTAAGGGCAGTCGAACTTTTTTAATATTTATTCTTTTATGTTAATACATTACGACTTCTGTTTCTTTCTGAAGATATCAATAATATAAACATTATAATGACATTTTTCCTGATGAGTAACGACTAAAAATTTATGAATGAAAGATCTATACTAATGTATACATACACGGATGTACAAACTCACGATTTTTCACTCTATAAGAGTTATTTAGGAACATATCCAGATTTAAACACTTGATTTTTATGAAGAAAAAAAGGATTTCCTATGCGGACATAAATAAAAAGTAATAAAAAAGTTTTCAAAAGCTATGTAACCAAATAAGTTGGTCCTCCCGCAAATGTGACATTCAATGGATTATGACGATGGACGTGACGGTAATTGAGGCAGTTAACTTGGAGCCACAACTAAAAGGTACAAATATTGCACTCCACATGTACGTATTACATTTCACATAATCGAAAAGCTGTTTATGCACACATCACACAAAAATATTTTTATTGCCTAACTTCTTCAGTTTAACTGGTTAGTAAACACCCATTCTTGAGTGCTACTTTTTAAGATGACGCATTGGAAATTTTGACGGCATGGATCTCCATTTTTCTAAGTACTACAACACGTATGAAAATGATATTTGGTAACTTCATTCTTCATTTCATTGACATTATTTTGCTAGTCGCGATACACGAAAAAATTTGAGAAACCTCTTTTAAAATAGAGATTTACAGTTTTCGGAGTAACGGGACCGATTTATTTTTTAAATTTTCTATATAGTTCTAAACATTCTAAACATATTCTTCAAAATGCCAGTTGGATTTTAAAAAATTAATTATAGTTTTTAAAATAAACGAAAATAACTGTTTTTTCGTATTTTTCGTAAGCTAGCGTGAGCACGTTTGCACAGAGCAGGTCTATTTTGGATTAATTTATTGTTCATCAATGCGTCGCCTTAAGGACATGGCTACATTCATAACAATAGGGTCATCGCCATTTCACTAAAGAACAAACACTGCGACTATTAAAAACAAAAGTAAAGATCTCGAGTGTTTTTTGCAAAAAAGTTTTTTCGAAAATAATAATGTATGTTATGGTATAGTGCAGTTACATTGTTTATTCAACTTTGGTAGTTATACACCTAATTGTGTTCATTATGAAACAACTTTTTAAATAGACTAATTACGAGTGACGGATGTATGCATATTTTTATAGAGCGTCGCGGACAGCCAGTGTGTTTATTTAATAATTACGCATTTCATCACTGTATTTTCGTTAAACATAATTTTGCTTTTTTCTATTTATATACCCTAGTGAACGCTTAGTGGTCGAAATTCGACCGCAAATATGAAATAAACGATGTTTTCGCTTGGCATACACTTCACAGACTCTAAATAGCTCACGGTTTACAAATCACACAAAATTCTCACCTAGAAACTCATTCAGTCAATTCGTCAGTAATTATTTATCGGCAACATTCAAAAATTGTTTGACGGTTGTGGGCGACAATCTCGTACTCTGTGTGACTGTTTGACTCTCGGATCAAAAAACCTAATGGACCGAGCTATAATAAGTTGCCGCTTTTACCACCGTGTGTGAAACGAATTTTCCTGTCTTTGTCTATCTCATTGACTAACCAGTAAAACAATTAGTTAAACAACCTTGCCCTGTCGGTGTAATTCGTGTCAGCTCATGACCGACTTCACGTACATTACTGAAATAATTATTTGCAAAATACTTGTAAATCCTGTTTTGGCTACTAGTATTCATGGAAATAAAAATATATCATGTTCAGCTGTGTATTGCTGCTGTACTGTGACTTTTCCCTAGTCACGCACATTAGTTAAGGTCTAGTAACTAGGTTCCTTAGAGCAGATGCTCCTTCCATTTTGATTCTCGGTCCGAAGTCTGACCAGTGGCTTGACTACAAACTGTTGTGTTTGACATTGACAGTATAAACATAAATCATGAATGTTTTGTTCTATTTAATTTTATGTATGCATTTATAACACATATCACGTAAATTTTAGCTTTCTGCGCTCTTCCTCCATATAAACATTAACTAAGCCAATTCTCACACTCCTCCGTGCGTAAAACATGCTTAAATATGGATACAAAGTTTTCTCTTCACGTATTTCATTTCCGGATAATTCCTAAAATCAGGGAAATTAGTAAGTAAATTCCTAGTAGTTTTCTTAAAGTCCGAGAATCTCCCCGAGAAATTACCATATCTGTTTTTTTTTTCTGTTAAATTTTCCCAATCTATAAAGAAATATCGATATTTTACTTACTATAATTACGGTACTTTCGTACTGTTCTAGAAAAATATAATACTCATAGAATGGGTCAGTTACTTCACTTTCTGTGCAAGTCGCAGAAATCGGCTAAGTTTTGGTACAATTAATTTTGTCATTTGAAGCCCCAAGATTTATTACTAGTAGCGTCAAGATGTGACTTGGTTGTACCTCGGTACTTTTTTCGGCGTTCACCCCGTACAGAAAATAGCTTGAAGTTATGTTACTGTGCTGGTTCTGCGTTATTTTATCATTGAGTATCTATGATCACTTCACGTCAGACTTATTTAGTTATCTTATCGGTAAGTATAATATTTTGTTTTCATCGACTTTACATAAGCATGCGTTTCAACTCAATCAAATATCACCAAGTGAGTCACAATTGTTATAAAATTTCACAACACAAGTATTAGAAAAAAGTATGTAATGAAAATATTAAAAGTACTCACCAAAAATGAGTAAAAGCGAGTCACTGATGGCTAAATTAAACAGGTAGTAGTTTGTAGTAGTGTGCATAGATGGTTGTTTCAATACGACAGCGCATACACACACGTTACCAATTAATCCACTCAGAAATATTAATATCAATAGCAAAGATAGAGGCACCAAGTAACTCACTTTAAACATTGTTTTCGGATACATCACGCAATCTACATATTTACTCTCAGTGCATAATGTGTAATTAGGTGTATGAGTAAGACAATAATCGTAACAAAATTTAACAAAATCTTCGCTCATTCTCAATAAGATTTCAATGAATAGTATCAATATTAGTTTGCCGTTGTATCACACTTTGACCTAAGATAAAATTGTTATTAGTGTATTACTTTATGATTAATGCCGGCATTCACGAAACGAAGTTGTTATACTTTTTTAACAAAACATGGTCAAAGATAGATTCATTATTTAAATGAATATTATGGTATAATAGGTAGACCTAACGCAGTCAAAATGTAACTGAACATGAGAAAATTAGGCGCCCCGCACAGCGCGGAACGAGTCTGCCAATTAATGATAAATGACGACCACTTAAACAAATAACTTAAGAAAAAATGAGAGCGAAATGATGATAAATTATCATCAGGCGGACTGTTCGTTCGTTTGTCCTTCCAGTAGTATAAAAAAATTAAATTCATGATTTAAACAAAAACTGTTTTTAATATACCATGCATACATACATTGCATTTCTTATTTAGGGTAGCTTGCTAATCAATGTACAATAAGGGTTATAGCTCATTAAAGCCACCCGTTACCCCCGGGAAGCATCGCCTCATCCGAAGCCCCGTTGTCAACCAGTGAACATCAGGTGGTCCGTGGCTGGACGCCGCGTTATCGATCGGTGAATGTCACGTGGTCAACGAGTGGACATCGCGTGCTTCGTGAATAGACAAGTAATCTGTCAGTTCTTTATTCGTTTTAAAAGCAAAACGATATGACCGACATGGTCGAAATAATGGTGGGAATGGAGGGTGTGGTAGCGGTATGCTGCCAATGAATCGTCCTCGCGTGTAAACATTCGCGGGCAGCGCGCGGTCCACTCGGAACTCATGCGTTGGTAACCCGTGGTCAACGCAAGGCAAGCGTGGGAGCAGCGGGTGGTCACCGAGTGGTTCACTCGCCTGTCGCCGTCCGCGCGTGGATAGCTTGCGCGCGATGCGGTCCGGTGACTTCACAGAGTTGATAAGTGAGCACATGTCCCTAGTAGTTCATATAAAGAATACTAACCGCACGAGACGAGGCAGTGCTGTTCGGGTGTCGGCTCTAATAAACTGTGACCTTAAAATCAGTGCCATTCCTAGTAATGGGCTTACAAATGGCAAAGCAAAGGCACATAGTGATTGCTTGTTAGAGTGTCGCCTATAAGTAGGTACTAGTTCTTTATAATAAGCCCTATCTCGGCCTACTTTTACGATCTCATCAATCGGCGCAGAAATACTTATAAGCAGACGGCACACTTAATATTATTCTATATCTCCCACAATCACAGAAGATTATTCTATTAACTTCCGACGCAAAAAAATGTTTGTTATAAGTTCGAAGCCTTCGTGTGTTATTTATATGTCTATACGTCTATTTGTGGCATCGTAGCTTCCAAACATATGCACTTATTTGTATGTTGCTTTCTTGTTTGAACAGTTTTAACGCTGTAGCTTTGTCATGAGCGTTTTTACCATGTTTGGTGCAAATCAGTCTAGCCATTTCATAGCCAAGGAAATGTATAATAATTATACATTTATTTATAATTTATAAGTATTAGTCAGTTAGTATAAAGTCAGAAATAGTAAATTTATAGTGGAAACCATCATTTACGAATATAATAAATTTTGTCGTAGTTTGAAATACTAATTCATTTGCTCGTTTATGTCTTCCGAAATTTAATAGCAATGACTATGACTAAATACTATATTGTTCGTTGCCAGCCTGTACCTGTTATCGTAAATGTTGCTTACGTATATTATATTTAACTGATAGGCGACCATTAAAATTTGTGCTATTCTTTTTTAATATTATTTTATAAATTGCACTGTCTGAAAAATGTAACTATGAAAATTCAATCAACGTATACGTCTATGTTCTTTATAACAATTTGTTTATACAATTTTGAATTAACCAAAGCGTTCGCTAAAAATTTTGAATGTAATTTACATTTCCAATAAACAATACAACGGTTACTGACGTCTAGGCGGTGGGTGGATCATTGCCTTCCTCCCCACGAAGTTAGTAGGAGATACCGGAGCCCCCCCGGACAACGCGTCGAGGACGACAACCGTAGGAGTTGTGGTTCATTAAAGTTCCATATAACCCAGACTCTCCCCCAGAGGGCTGGGTATCTGTGTACAAATTTCTCATGCGTAACCAAAAAAAAAGGCAGCGGATGAGTAATCAACACTAGTACCAGAATGCAAATGAGACATATGAATGAGCGAGGAGTGAGTGAGCGGCGTATCGGCGTTAACAACTTTTTTAGGCTTCCTTAGCCAAATTGATAAAAATGGAATCTTTATAATTTCATCATGTATGTTACAGCCCATTTATTTCATCATCTTTTACATTTCATCATCATCATCTCAATTATAACGCGTCAACTGTTAGACTAACCTATCCCATATGTCGCCAACGCTAACGGATCTGCCGCTTGGATCCACCCACTCCTGTCAACTTCGAATAAATCGTCGGTCCACCCCTGGGAACAAGAAATATATTGGGCGGAGTCATAATAAGTGGCCGTTCTAACCACCATATTTCAATCGAATTTTCGTGTCACTTTCTATCTCATTGAACGTAACCACGAGTAAAAGAGTTAGCTATGGTAATTACGGCAACCTCGCACTGTCAGTGTAATTCGTGTCAGCTTATGAGTTGGTCGTGAAGTAATTATTTGCAAAATACTCGAGAATCTTAAGTTTTGGCTACTAATAATCACAAAAATAAAAATACGTCATGCTCAGTTGTGCGTATCGTTGTTCTGTGACCTTCCCTAATCACGCACATTAGTGAAAATGTAGAAACTCGGTCAACAAAAAAGGACACTTTAAGGACATGCTGTTGAAGCAAATGCTCCGTCCATTTTGTAATATTTGGTTCGAGGTCCAGGCTGTGCAAGACCATTCCACGTTACGCCTTCCGGGTCGTGGTCGCCCTGAGAGAACTTGATTCTCCCATGCAGCGGTTATTAAATCCGTCATATACAGAAATACCAAGCGTATAAGCTCTTCCCACAGCGTGCTTATCGATAATCATTCATAGCGATCTTAAGCTTTTGCCATTAGCTTTTTTGAAAAACTTTTGACAGTTTTTATTTGCTAAAATTTTTTTTTATGCAGTATATATTCGATTTCAATTTATTTTTAGTAAGTAGTAAGTCATTACTTTTCGTAAAGAAATTTAAATTTAACATACTTGACACCAAGAATACAGAATAGTGCTACGTAACTAGACATTGTAAAAAACAATAAGAGACTGATTAATTTGTAATTTATAGTCTTCAAAAGTAACCAATTTAAGATATTATGATAAAAACCTATTGCCAAAAGTGTATGTTACATTTTATGAAATAAAATAAGATATATGACATATTGAAGTGCCAATTTTATATATAACCATTAATAAGTACGTAATAATTTACATTGCATTTATATTTCAAGTACATAATTAAAATTTTATTCTATTTTCAATATCAAACTTTTGAATACTTGAAATCCATTTTGCGGCAATAAGCCGACGATATGTACGCTTTCATCAGCGAATCGGAAAGGATTAAATGTTATAATAACAACATTATCAGATAGATATAACACGTAGTAACAAATCTAGTATATTATGTATATGCACATGTATGGTTATGTATTTAAACTTTATATTACAACTGTTTTATGTAATCTGGGAGATAAAGAAAAACATAAAATGTCCGAGCTGTTCATTTTCACAGGCATGTGGTAAAAGTTGGCCAAGGCCTGCGGCGTTTACATGGCCGTTTAAATACATTGCAGTAAATATCTTTACCCTACGTTCCTTACGGGGGGGTAGAAAGGACAGAGTGCATAGCATCATAGTATATATATAAATAGACAAACACAAAACAGTTCAATACCTTCCACTGTTGGTCAACCGATTTTTTTTTGTTTAGTAGCTATTGACGAGCTTTGGTGTTAATAAAGAAAAGTGTTGGAAATGGTTATATTAATATGTAAATCGAAAACTTCGGATCTCATTTTAAGAATATTGCGCACACGGAAGAATTTGAGATTTGGCATAGTTTTACGTTCATACTGCCAACGTCAAAAAGACTGTCAATATCGAACTCATAATAGTTTGTGAGATCATATGTTATGTTGTGGTAACTTCCTTGGATCGAACAGTCGAGTAGAGATTGTCGCCAAAGAGTTTATACTACAAGTTTATATTTATGGTCCAATTTATATCACTGGGCAACCTTTCTTGGTCCGAGGGGCAACTTCTAGTACTTATAAATAACGTTTGTTCAAACTAAAGCGACCAAAAAAGATTGCCTATCAACACCTATCAATCTCATTTATTCCTTAGCCATGTTTTGATTTATAGTTATTTACGTAGGTAATATTTATTAAACTTTCAGTTTTTCTTATTGAAACGGTTCAATTTCATTTTGTTCTAAATTTGAAATGCACACGTAGAGTAGAAAGATGTACAAAAATGAATACAATTAATTAAAGTTAATATAATTCATTATTGCTATTGCATTTGAATTAGTATTAGGTACATTAAAATTCATATGGTCCTGTTTTTGTAGTCGGTAATATAATAAAACCTACATGTTACATTTTCTAGGCTTCGAACATAGACGTTGTAATAACTGACGTCTATGGCTTCGAATAAGTTTTATCAAACGACACGAAGCCATTTTAATAAAGGGCAATTTGTTTGGAGTGGGCCACGAAAGTAGTTTTGTACGCAAATAAGTATACATACACATATAAACACATATGCACATAATCTGCTAAAATTATGAGCCTCCATTTTGCATCTTCTGGACAATCAGATGAAATCGGAATTTTATAGATCTAAAATGTAAAATTTAGAAATTCTAACCATCGCTATTCGATTTGATTTATACTTCTAGAAACATCTGTATCTATGTTATATAACATGGAACACTGTTATTATTTCATAACATCCTTGTAACGTGTTTAGAGTTTCTTCAGTCCATAGACTTTTAGGATATACCTATGTTCGTGTGAGTTGTACTGGGAGTCACTGGCAGAAATAAAGGATAAATTTTGATAGTTCCGTACAAATTTATTTTTCCAACTGAACCCCAATATTGGTCACGTTCGTACCGATCGGACAGTGCGCAGTAATTGCCGTCGACGCTCGCATACTTCACGCTTCCACATAAAACCACCGATTCGTCTTTTCTAACACACTTATAATGTCCCTACAGACCGTATTGGGAATTAAATTATTTTCCTTATCATGGTGATGGGTAATATAATAAAACTTGTAAACAACTCGAGATATAATGAGTTTTGTTGAAGAGGATCGCGTTATTTTTGACAGCTTACTATCATCCACCCCGTGCACGGTTCGTGCCAGTTCCTAGTTACCACCTTTTTAGGATTCCATTGCCAAAAAGGAATAAGGAACTTACATTTTTGTCATGTATTTTGTTGAGATTTTATCTGTTCGTACGTCATAAACAAAAATCTTAGAATCACACGGAATATCGCATTACGAACAAATCTTTGAAGTAAGAAAATATGACCTCGAGTCTCTATACGTATGAGTTTTTCTCACTCCATCGTTGACTGGCAATCATAGTAACGTACATATATTAGTTCTTTGATGGTAACAAAAAACCACCAAAGACTTTTTGGCGAGAATGGGAGAAATGAGGTTGTTATTTTATTACGATTTTCTATTTTTTTCGGAGTTTCAAAGTACAAAAGTGATAGTATATTGTGTTTTAAAGTTCTGTGTAAGTGAAAAGAATGGAGTAGGTTTAAATAAACATGTGTAGCTGAAGTTCTCGCGCTCTTCCAAGAAGTCATTTATAACTTCAGTAAAGCCTACTATCTACTCTATCACCTTACTGGAAGCGCTAATCGCTAATCTATGCGCCATGCCATAAAGAAAAAGAAAAAAAAGAACCATCAAAGAACAGTATGAGTCTAGGATCAAGGGTATGAGTTATCTCACTCTATTGTTCATAAACTATTGTTGACTGGTAACTTTGGTAACGTACTAGATCTTTGATGGTAACAAAGAACAGTATTGTATTAAATGGGTATCTTTAATTAATTCGTTTTTTAATTAAAAAGAAATTTATTAAATTGAATCGCAAATTTTTCCGAAATTGCTATGAAATCCGAAGCTAATGCGTGTCAGGCACGTTCTTGGTCGATCCATCGTGCTTGAGAAAAAGGTATCTTCCTGAAAATTGTAAATAAAGCACTTCAATTTTGCTTTAATGATTTCCGTGTAAGGATTATTTAATTTTTAGGATATTAAAATAAATACTAAAAATATAATATGAAAAATTGTATAAAAATTAATAAATATGTAAGTGTAACTATAAATTAACAAATTTAATACAATTTTTGATGAAAGGTTTGAGCTATGGTATAATTTTTTGTGGTAATATTTAAATAAAAAATTTTTAAAAATTTTTTAGCTAGGGTTCGTTAAGGGAACACCATATTGATAATTTTTCTAAGAGTGCTGTAACATAACAGCATTTACGCCATCAAATTAACCCTTTCCGTGCCGGACAAATATTTCGATTTTGTGTAATGCCGTCATATATTTGATAATCTACGAGATAAATCGTAGCTGACATAGTGGAATAAAAATCACGTTTACAACGCCTGGCTAGAAGTTTAATCGTATTCGAGAAAGAAGAGAAAACCAACCAAACCATGTTTTTTTTGCATCGAAATAAAGAAACTAGATGCTTTTGCCCATTATGTCCAAAATAACCCGTTAAAAATCCCCATAATTAATTAATTGATGGTAACAAATATGATGAAATTGAGTTAAGTTTACAAGGTCATATTTTTTTTTCAAATTAAACTTACAATCTTGATTTTACTATGCATTTTCTTTGCTAATGATGGTCTATCCAAATTCAACCTTCTTTGTAGTGCCGAGAAACAACTTTTCTTATAAATATCTATACAAACTCTACGAAAATATTAATCGTAGCCGGCATTACTGCATGTATGCCGACTACGAGTTCTCGTAGTAGGCACGGAAAGAATTAAAATATTAATATAAACATTTCTAATAATTCAAAAATACACACTAAAATAAAATAAAAATGTGATCTATAACAAAATAATAAATCTACCAATTTATTTTTAATAATACATACGGACATGTGGAGCGCCGCGGTTCTTATTTACTTCTTGCGCCTCTTCGAATGTCATTCTCCTCACACATTTTCGCCTAGGTATGCGGGTGCTTCTGACATTACTGTCAGCTAACACTGGTTATTTGATCTTCGTAAGTCAGCCTTGGTCTGCCTTGGCTTCTGCTATCACTTACTTTCGCTCGGTAGATTGTCTTCGTCAGTGTTTCATCACTCATTCTTTCCATGTGCCCGAACCATCTAAGCATTCCTTACTTCACTTTTACAATAACAGTGTCGCGCGATCCTGTCACACTGCGTATCTTTTCGCTACTTATTTTGTCCACAAGAGTGATATCGCACGTATTTCTAAGAGATCGTATAACACATTTTCTACTGCATTTATCTTAATTTAATGGGCCGTTTGACTGGCCCGTTGGCGTTGTGGCATATGTACCTGCGTTCCTAGCTAGGGTCCCGGGTTCGATCACCGGTCAGGTCAATTTAAGAAACGAACTTTTCTAAATTCGCTTAGAGTCTGGGTGTTACTGGGAACTCCCCCAGCAGAGTTCGTTGTGTGGTACCCATAGTACAAGCTTACTGCTTAGTTTGGGGTCACGCAATCTGTGTAATTGTCTGAAGTATTATTATTATTATTAATTTGATTTCAAGCATATTCAGGCCACACTACCGTACACTAAAGTTAACATCAACACCACATTGTAGATGTCCATTTTGGCCGAGTTAAATATATTTACACTTCCGCCCAATGCGGCCAGAGCACCGTTTATTTTATTGTCAGCTGCTACCCGTCTCTCCACATCACATCTTCCATCCCTGCAAAACGCACTCCCCAGATACACAATTTCATTCACTTGTTCTAGAAATTTTCTATGTATCTCATATTTCGTCTATACATCTTCTCTGTCAAATACCAGACCCTTAGTTTTGTTCACGTTCGTATTCAATCCTTTCACTAATTTAGGTAGATAAACAGCAAAAACCAAAAGCTAGGTAATTATAACGTCCTAAATCTATCAAAGCATTTTTTTAATTGGTAATATATTTTTTCTTGTAAATTACAATCAATATAATATAAATAAAAGAATGTTTCTTTGTATGTTTGTCCTCTATACGTTTCTAAACCATTCATCCGAATGTGATGAAACTTTAGTGAATTGTTCTCTGTACGCCCGCAAAGGTTTCTGAATTATTTAATTTAGTAAATAAAAGAATAAGCGAACGAAATCGCGGGCTACAGGTAGTGGCGAATAAATATTAATTTCAACATTCATCAAACTCAAAATTACATTTTTCATAAAGTTGATTATGTGAATTACATGAAAATTATAAATCTATTTAACGGAGGCAAACTTTGTAAACGGCGTCTGTGAGGAAGTTAAGTCTATTATTATTTTAAGATAATACTTACTTTTGAGTTAATATATTTATATATATCCCATCGTTAATATATACGATATTAACGTTGGGATATATACAGAATTGTAATTATTGTACTTATAATAAAGTAATAAATCTATATTAAATGATATTATAATGTGTATATGTACGTGTTCGCTATATGAAGTTAATTTTTGTAAGAATGAAATAGTTTGTTAGATAGTCAAAGTCAAATCAATTTATTCAAGTAAACCCAATTTCAAGGTATTTTTGAACGTCAAATCTACTTTAGTTCGGTTCAAATAGAAAACCTGGACACTGAGAAGAACCGACAAAAACTCAGTCAGGTATAATTTTTTCAACTTCGATTTACAAAAGGTTTATTAAAATGCAATATTTTCATTAAGCCAGTAAATGTGCAGAGAAGATCATTTCCAGACTATTGTTTTATTTTCAATGAAATCGTTTATTTTATAGTATGATTGTCTAATCAATGTACGTTTTATAACTAATCTAAATTTATTCTCTGCTAATTGAGTAATTTCCTGAGGAACTTATAAAAACAAATGCAGTTACCCATGCAGATAACTGATAGTATATTTATTATAGGTTCATACTATAAATGTATTCGTAATATTGCTGTGGAATCTTTTTCAAAGTCTAATTACTTTATAAATATTGTTTTTAACTTCAGCTCCATTACTTACTTTGATTGATTATAATAAATAATCCCTTTAACGATTGTTTAAGCCGCGGTCTAATCAAACAACCAATGAACTTTTAAACTTGTGGAAATTAAGATTTTTAAGTTCAGTGACCGCGCTCGATACGATTTTACAAACGTGGCTCGTAACGAATTTACGATAGCAGGAGAAGGACGTTTAATATTTTATTAACATTCTTAAATGGGATAATTTACAGTTCCTAATCAAGCATTTGAAAGCCTTGTAAAATTTTAAATTACACAAATATAAAATATAAGAAATACAAAGTTAAATAAAAGTTTTTACTTATGATAACAAGCCTTAAGTCATTGATCATTGAAGTAATTTACTTATATTACTTATTTAAAAATATGATATTTAGAAGTTACTCATGATCACGTTATCTAATAATGTATTTATTTTGTGTACCATTTAATTTCTGAAAAACATTTTTCTAAGTGCTAAATAATCTAAGTTTATACCGTAGTAATGTTACATTCTCTTTGGTTTGTACTAATCTAACCTGCTAAAAAATCATAACATATAATTAAAATAAATTTGAAGTAGCTTTAGACGTCACTTTTTTTTTATTTTATTTTTTTTCTTTATGGCATGGCGCACAGATTAGTGCATTTGCCAATGTCACATATTAATAAGTAGAATCACAAGTTAATAAACTAGTTTCTTCTTATCGTAAAACTCCTCCAGTAAAGTGATAGTAGTAGGCTTTACTGAAGTTATAAAGGACTTCTTGGAAGAGCGCGAGAACTTCAGCTACACCTGTTTATTTAGACCTACTCCATTCTTTTCACTTATACAGAACTTTAAAATACAATGTACTTTTGAACTATAAAACTCCCAAAAATGTAAAAAAAATATCTAAATAAAATGACGACCTCACTTCTCCCGTTCCCGCCAAAAAGACCTAGATGTCACTCGTTATAATATTACTATTTGTAAATAGTACAAATAGTACTATTTACAAATACTAATATTATAACGAGGTAAATTTTGTTTGTTTGTATGCAATAGATAAACATAAAAGCTACTTAACCGCTTTGCAAAATTCTTTCACCTATAGAAAGCTACATATCAACGAGTAACCTGGGCTGAATTTTATTTTCAAAAATATTTCTACCCGTGCGAAGTTGGGGCAAGTCGCTAATATTGTATGTAATTAGCTACATTCCACTCAAAATCATATCAATATCAAAACCGTGTTACACCGAAATCGCACTAAAGATTAGTTTTGCACTCTATGTAAAACCGTGTTACACCCAAATCGCACCAAAGATTAGTTTTGCACTCTATGTACAATATTTTGTGTGTTTGTTTGTTATAAGTATTATATTATAAGTAAGTTCATATTTCGTCTCCAACGATTAAGAATAAATATTTTAAAACTGATCAGGCCTATATACTTTATTTTGTATAAATTTTGTAATTAATGTTAAATATGTTATTTAAGGCGACGCATTGATAAACAATAATTTAATGCAAAATAGACCTTCTATTCTATGCAAACGTGTGCGCGCTAGCTAGTTATTTTCGTTTATTTTAAAAACTATATAATTTTAAAAAATCCAACTGGCATTTTGAGGAATATGTTTAAAGTAAACTATACAGAGAATTTAGAAATATAAATTGGTCCCATTCAATGAATCTGTCAGGTTACGTACGAAAATGAATCTTTCTAAGGAAAATGTTCGTGCAATAATTTTCTACAACTTTAGAAGAGGCCTGACACGGCTTCAGTGTTTTGAAGAGCTAACATCTGTGTTCAGTGATGAAGCCCCATGTCTGCGGACTGTCGAACGCTGGTATTTAGAATTCCAGCGTAGACATACTAGTATTAGTGACAAATCTCGCGAAGGACGCCCAAAATCCGCCTTCACTGAAGATAACATCATTGCTGTGAGACAACTAATTCTCGAAGATCGTCATGTGACGTATCGAGAGATAGAGGCTCTATTAGGCATCTCAGGGATAACCATTCAGAAGATCTTGCATAAAGCGCTTGGTGTGAGAAAGCTAGTTTGCCGTTGGATACCGCATCTGCTTTCCGACGATCACAAGGCGGCCCGCGTCAGATGGTGTAAGAAAACTCTGCAAAGGTTCAACCGAGGAGAGTCAAATCACGTCTACGACATCATCAATGGTGACGAATCTTGGATCTATGCCTACGATCCTGATTCCAAACAACAATCTACAATCTGGATCTTTCGAGACGAGCCAAAGCCGACTAAAGTTGTTCGTTCTCGAAGCACTTCAATGAAGATGGTAGCCACGTTCGTTGGAAAAACCGGCCATGTTGCCACTATTGCACTTGAAGATCGTAGAACGGTTAACGCAGAGTGGTATACCACAGTTTGTTTACCACAAGTCATCGCCGAACTTCGAAAATCTAACTCAAAGCGACGCATCATCCTGCACCACGACAACGCAAGCTCACACAGCGCTCGTCAAACGATTGAGTATTTGAAGCAGAAAAAAGTAGAAATTCTTGACCATCCTCCATACGGTCCTGACCTAAGCCCTAACGATTTCTTTACATTTACTAAAATTAAGAAAAGTCTTCGTGGTCAAAGGTTCCAGTCCGGTGAAGAAGCAGTCGACGCTTTCAAGTCAGCCATTTTGAACACCCCCACTTTAGAGTGGAATAAATGTTATAATAACTGGTTTGAGCGAATGGAAAAGTGTATTAAGCTACGTGGTGAATACTTTGAAAAACAATAAAAAGTACTATAAGGTTCTAGTTGTGTTTTTTTCTTGAAACGACAAAACTTAAAAGGCATGCCTCGTACTCATGGTTCTCTTACGGGATTGAACTGTGGGGCGACAGTACAGACTTCAAAGACCTCTTTATCTTACAAAAAAAATGTCTTCGAATTCTATGTAATTTAAAAAAGAATGAAAGTTGTAAACCACACTTCGTAAGCAAAAAAATACTAACACTACCTTCAATATATATTGTAAAAGTATCAACATTCGTAAGAAAATATAGAAATAATTATTTTAAATCAAAGAATGACATCTGCAAGCGATATGAATTTAGAAATAAAAATAAATTACAATTACCCGAAGTCAAATTAAAAACTGTAGGAAAGAATCCAAATTTCAGATTTGTTAATATATACAACAAACTTCCAAATGCTATAAAATCGGAAGAAAAAGATAGATTATTTAATTATAAATTGAAGTCGCTATTAATAAAAAAATTTTACTACAGTTTAAATGATTTCCTCTCAGATTGTGCGTTGTAGATGGGTTTGCCGTGTGTCGTCTGATGGCGACACACTAATCTAATTAATAATTTCTGCACAGTCGTCCGACGTGTGCAAGTACTTTTATACTTGGTTTTGTTTTTTTTACATTCATAATAAAGACGACACGTGAAATTTATTAAAAACGCTCATCCTCGTCATATAATATATATTGCAGCGCCCCAACGGGGTTCATGTAATGTACTTATTGTTTACATACTGTACCATAACATTTGTAACTATAAAATACATGTACGCAACTATGAAATAAATAAATATGAAAACTAACCGTGTATCGCAACTTTGAAAATGAAGTCAATATATATATATAATAATATTCTGTCGTTACTTAGAAAAATTGAGGTTTCTAGCGTCAAAATTTCCAATGCGTCGCCGCTCTCATAATAACAAGAATAAACATGCGAACACGTGTAAGGCTTTTGTGAAAAAGTATCTACGCATAATATTTCTGATTCACTTTTCCCTGTTACCAATTTAACCCTAAATAGTACATTTGGATACAAGTGTGGAAAGTATGTCATTTCTTCACGAGTCCCGGTTTGTTGACCCAAGCTAAAGGCGCGGGTCAACAATAGGGACGAGTAAAAATGACAATTCCGCACGTCCATCGAACAAAGTTTTTTAATACATTTGCGAAAAAAATATAAATAAATAAAAAAAATGCAGAAATGTAATTTCGCTGGAGTAACTTTTTTTTTTTTTTTAGAGGACATGGCAGGGCAGCGGCTTCTATGCATTCAGGCAATTCAATGTCAATAATTTATTTAAATACAAAATAATTTTAATTGCTTTATTTATATTTACATTATACGTATAATATATTAAAAAATCTTTTTATTTTAAATTGAATTCATGCATTATAGTATTTACGCTGTAAAATAGGCATTTCATACAAAAACTTTGTACAGAAAACTTTTTGATTAAAAACCTCCTTCATGCATTTGGATGTTATATGCACGAGGAAAACAAAAAGCACTAATGTGGAAAAGACTAACTTTCCGCACGCTAAACACACAAGTCTACTTGTTGAGCAAATGCATTAAAAAATATATTATTATCCATATCGAAACGAGTTAGAATTTGTACTCCAAACTGTTTCAACCGAGAATTAAACCTCTCAAGTAAAAAAGTCAGATCTGCGGGTTATTCACAAACGTCGGAAAACTTTTTGATGATTTTGTCTATACGCGATTCACAAATCTGAAATCGTATTATATTTATATTATATATATATCATGTTATATATAGTCGTTTCACAAATCCAAGCAATCAGATTGAATTTATGTTTTCCGACGATCGGCCTTTTCGTCACAGAATGTTTATAACTTTATTCGGAAACTAATGTTTTGTTTTTTTTTTATCTACATTACAATTTACAACCCATTCAAATGCTTTAATTGAATAAAAGAAGTTAATTAAGAGGTTTTCTATACTAATACTAATAATATTACGAAGAGGTAAACTTTGTTTGTATGTAATGGATAAACTCAAAAACTACTCATCGATTTCAAAAATTCTTTCACCTATAGAAAGCTACATTATCAGCCACTAACATGGGTTGTATGTTATTTTCAAAAAAATTCTACCCGTGCGAAGCCAGGGCGAGTCGCTCCGGCTTCGCTAAGTATCGCGAAGTATTAAATAAGACTAAAAAAATATGGTAGGCTAGAAAAGTACATATTCTAAAAATAGACCTGGTACACATACCGAGACAGAACTCCGTGTCACTGCAGTAGCTAAGTACTTAGGGTATTGTATGTGAGCGGCAAATAGCCTCTCTCAAGCTCAAGTATCTCCTCCAACCATTGGTTATTCTTCTCTCTACTTCTTTTTGTACAAGATCATTTTGTGTCATTAACTGTCCCAGGTAAATGTATACATATGAATACATTTACCCCCAAATTGACAGACACCTATTACACAGATGTGTAATAAATTTGGGTGTCTCCTAAATGTGTGCTATTTTTCTTTTCATTTGTCATCACTCTTGTTTTTTCCGGGTTCATTCTTGCTTTCCGTTGCTAGTACGCTTATTATTCTTCTTATGTCTTCTGATATTTTAGAAAATAGCACTGTGTCATCCGCAAATCTCAAGTGCGTTAGTGAGATACCATCCACATTGATACCAAGATTTCCCCAATTGAGACCTCTGAAAATTCATTCCAGTGCCGCTGAGAACAGTTTTCAGCCACAGCCAAGGGTCTCCTTGTCTGATTCCTTTTCCTACTCTGAATAGTTCGCCTTTCTTTTGTAATTGAATTCTCACGGTACTGTGGCTATATACATTTTTTATTAAGCGAATGTATTTGTGTTCGATTCCTTATTCCATTAGTGCCTCTGATATCTTTTCGTGATACAAAGAATCGAAAGCTTTGCTGTAATCGATAAATGACATATAGTATGTAACGCTGGTATTCGTTACACTTCTCTAAGACTTGGCGTACTACGTGAATGTAGTCGATAACCGAATAGTCTTTACGAAAACCTGCCTGCTCAATAGGTTGATATTCGTCAAATTTTCCATTAATTCATTTTAATAAAATCCTAGCAAATATCTTGTATAAGTTGGACATAATGCTAATAGGGCGGTAATTTCCAATTTCATGTTTATCTCCCTTCTTATACAGCAGCATAATGTTAGACTGTCCATTGCTGTGGAATATTTTTGGTGTTTATGATATCGTTAAATATTTCTGTGAGGATAGGTGTCATAACTTCCTTGCTTTGTTTTAGGGTTTCGTTTTTTATACCATCGGGTCCTGGCGGTTTGTCTCTTACTTGAGTATATATTGTTTTCTCGACTTCGGCATGAAGGATGTTGGAAATATCTGGAGTCTCCACCAAAATCATCAAATCGATTACGCCTTTTATACGCCTTGCATTCGTATAATTTTTTGTAACATATATTTATATTTTTCTTATAAGCAGGATTACTTGGTATATATTTGAAGTCCAAGCTCCAATATCAGTGGAATTTAAGTGAGTCCATCTTGGAGCTATACTCAGTCCAAGGGAAAAACAATCATTAAAATCAGTTTATAAATAAAGTAGTTAAGCCCGAACTTACATACAAAGAAAGTACATACAAACAAATTAAGATCCTTCTCCTTATTGAAGTCGGTTAAAAAAAAGATGGATTGATGCCGTACATTGTACCGTTTTGGGTTCTTCCGGCTCGGTTCGCAGCCGCTCTGTGTTACGTTGACAGTTTTCTCTTTAATATACGAGGTCTATGCACCAAGAGCTTGAGCCATATCTTCCTTTTGTTAATATTTACGTTGAAGTGTATAAATATCTGCGCGAAAATTTAGATTCAATAATACGAACAATTAACATCTGCTTCGTAACTGCTAAAGTTAACTAAGTAAATCAACTTTATTTTATGTTTCACAACTAAAATGCCTCGGAAGACGTTAAGTAAGGAAACGTCTAAATGATAGAATCCCTGTTTACTGCCTTCGCTCGACCGTTTTGCTTAAATAAAGGTTTTAGGCTGGGGTGTTGTTTTACGACGAAGTTATCGAGCCTTGAATTTTGATACTTAAGTTGTCAATTAGGCCGTTTAAATGAAAAAAATTTATGCAATTGTAGGACTAGCCGAAATAACAACTGCAAGTACAATTATTTTCTTCTTTATTTACTTCCAACACAATACACACAGCATCACTCTTAATGTCTCCGCCCGAAAAACCGCCCCGATCAACCAAATGCATCCACTTTTATATCTACCTCCCATATCACCCCTTTTTTTAGCAAGGCGTCAGAGCGCCACCTAGTGTGTTTTGCAAAACTGTGATCATTTTCCAACTGGTATTGCGGATTTATCAATTATTCAAAATTTGTTAGAATTAAAGTATTTTATAATAAAAGATACTACTTATAGAAATACTTTTACTGATTTGACTAAAATATTTAACTTCCTTTATATGATAGCTAATACGCTTTCCGTACTGAATACTGTTTTTATTATAAATGGGGTAATTTTTTAAAATAACTATATTTATTATTCAAACAAGTCATTTTCAATTTATTTGACTTTACACAATAAATGTATAAAATTCAAATTTTTTCTGTATTTATTACAGACTATTCTCAGTAACAGTTTTTATAAAAAAAAAACAAATCTAAAAAGTTTATTGAAACCTGAGGAAATTGTCATAGTTCAAGCCTAGTGCTTACTATGGGTCAGACAGTGTAATTGCCAATACACATAAATACGCACATAAATGAGACACTTTCAGTGTAATGGTATTTCAGCATTTGATTCAATTACTGAAGTTAAGTAATGCTCTGCAATATCACAAACCGAACGAATGATCAAATTATATTCAAGTAGTCTCTTGTCAGTTCCGGTTATTGCTAAGTGCTAACGAAATACGGAGCTTCCTCTGACATCACAATGACTGAGTGCTCACTTCCTAAAATAGTTGTGAAATTAGAAAAAAAGATGAAGATAGAAAAATACAGTAAATAAACAGATGGAATGTTTTCAATTTAAATATTACATTTACTAAAAACACATACATTTTTTTAAATTTTGTGTCAGCGACAGTTAGTTCAGCAGTGACATTAGGAAGCCTTACAACTCCGATCTTTCTGTGCATTCAGCCATTCGTCCGTCAGTATGTCACAGATATCGTTTCCGGTGTACCGATTTGAGCGGGACGTTCCATTTTTACCGACAAAAAAATTTTTTTACGTATGACCATGCATAACTTTTTACAGAAAAGTAGGATTTTGATGATTCTTTTTACGTTGGGTTTAGTATAGTTACGAGGCTGTTTGCAAAGGTCAAAACAACTCTTTCTCGCAAGTAAATCAATTTGTTGAGGTAAAATAGTTCTTATTGCGATGTAATAAAGTTCATTAAACCGCCACGACATTTTGCGAGCGTGACCGTATTCAACACGTTCTCGATGGATGGTTTTAGTTATACCATACACTAAGTACGATATTATACTCGTATGTGTAAGTAGTAATTCCTGGCAACAGTAATTTATTTTAATTAACTTAATGTTATCCAAATTAACGGTTTCACTGAATTACTGAATAACTAGGTAATTACCGAATTTAGTGGATAGGAGGTACATCGATAAAATAGATGTTTCTAGGTAAATTACTAACGATTTTTTCATTTAAAAAATAATTGATTAAATGTAAACAAATATAATTGGCGGTAATTAGCTTGCGACTTGTTACGTATAAAGTATAAATCTATTTCAGTATGTTACTGGAAAACGTGGTCATGTTTATACCAAATGTTCTAATTTGATCGAATCTGACCAGAACCATAGGTTAGAGATGTATAAGAATCTATGTATGTCACTTTTTTGATATACGTGTGAAGATTCGGAATCCAAATTGTTCCTCAACAATTTCTCTACTCGTGTTAATACTTGATACTTTAAGGCTAATACCTTATTTATCCCGAAGTTTCGACCGCATTAAAGCCATTAATCTTAAAGTATCAACACGATATAGACCCGGTTATTAAATTGTAAGATGTGTACAAGTTTATTTTACTTTTCTGCCAATTAGGCGTATTGTTATTATTACAATTTCGAAAATTGTGTAATGGCCAAATTGTAGTTGAACGTATAATAGCAGACAGTCTCTTTTTGATGTTCGATATTGATGAGGGCTGAGAGCCAGTATTTGTCGACTATGCTGTGTATGGTGAGCTCAATCTCGATACCTAAGGAGACTGAGTACGAGTAGATAGTTGGTTATATAATATATTCGTAAAAAAACCTGTCTGGTCCAAAAGGGCCATATAAGTATTCCAATGGCATTACTCAAGAAATAAAAAAATTATATTATTCATAAAAATCAAAACGTGATTGTAATTTAGAATTCATGTCTATACATACAGACATGCATATTTTCACGCCGTATCCATAACAGGGGGAGTCAGTGAGGACGGAGCGCCAGGAAGCGTCGCGGTCCTTACATCTATTTCTTTCGGTTCCTCAAATCTCGGCATTCGCCTCACACATTTTCGCCTAGGTATGCGAGTGCTATTGATATTTCTGTCAGCTAACACTCTGGCAATTTGATCTTCGTAAGTCAGCTTTGATCTTCCTTGGCTTCTTCTACAAACTTTCATCACTCATTCTTTCTATGTTCCCGAACCATCTAAGCATTCCTTTCTACATTTTTACAATACCACTGTCGTGCAATCCTGTCATACTCTCTGTCATACATGTCTATAGTACCCAACTACCCCAAAATCTAGCAAATACTTAAAATGTGACAATACCGTTGTCGTCGGCGGCAATTATACCCCAGAGTTGTTATGGATACGTTGCTCACGCATACATGCATAAATAACTTTTTTGCTTCATTTTTTCAGCATCGTTTGATAATCAACACTCCTTCTTAACGCTATTACGTAATATGTACAGTTTTCAAGAAACTTTAATTGTTGTCGATATCGAACCATTGATATTTAAATATTTAATATTTATTTCAGAGAAAAGATTTACATACGAGCTATATGATTTGTTGGGCATCGCTTTGAAAAGTGTTTGAAGAAATTAATATATTATTCTAAAATATAATGCGTAGTGACAGTGATAAATATATTAGGTCTTTACCTATGAAATTGCCGTTTAGTATACAAAAAGTTTAAGTCTTTTTAGATATATTTTTTTTATTTCTATTAATCAAAGTATGCACCCATGCCATTGATGCATCTCTGCCAGTGCAGTGGTAAATTTACAATGCCCTTCTTGAAGAAGTCAGGTGTACGGGAGGCAACAAACTCTTCAAAGGCATTTTGTACTGCCTCTTATGTACAGAACTTTTTTCCTGCCAAGAAGTTGTCCAAATTTTGGAAAAAGTAGAAGTCTGTCGGCACAAGGTCTGATGAGTATGAATCATGACACAAAACTTCCAACTCTAGCTCTTGTAGCTTAGAGATCGTCTGTTGTGCCGCGTGAGGTCGAGTGTTATCGTGTAGGAGCAGCGGTGATGAGCGATTAACCAAGGCTAGCCGGAGATTTGAAAGCTTCTCCATTATTGTATCCAGCTCCTCACAGTACACATCCACAGTGATGCTCGTGACATTTGGTAAGAAGCTGTGATGAATTACACTGGCACTAGACCACCAAACAGTAACCATCACTTTTCTAGGGGTAAGTTTTCGTTTGAGGCATTGCCTAGGTGCTGAACCAGGATCTAACCAACATGATGACCGCTTACGATTGTCAAAAAGAATCCATTTTTCATCGCAAGTGACAATGCAGTTCAAAATCCCTTCGTTTCTGTATCTATTAAGAAACGCAAGGCATATCTCAACGCGTTCATCGCGCTGGCGATCGTTCATGTCATGCGGCATCCACTTATCTATCTTTTTTACCTTGCGAATTTGACGCAAATAGACCAATTTTGTTTTGATGCTTACATCGAAAGCTGCTGCTAACTCAGCAGTAGATTGAGTATCGTCAGCTTCCACTACCGCCTTTAATTCGTCGTTGTTGAATTTAGTTTTCAGGCGACCACGGGGTTCATTTTTCAGATCAAAACTTCCATGTCGTTCAAACCAATAACCACACGCTTATTACGTAACTTGCAGACAGCATGCGACAGCCAATATCGAGCGATATCAGCTGTTAAAACGAGAATTTGTGTAATGAAATTTGTATAGTGGTGCTAAATCAACCGCGAAAAGTGCAAAGTGCAAAGTACGGTCATAGAATAATAGATACGCAATCGTCATACATGATACTAATTTTTATTACAATTAATCACCGATCGCGCAGTGATCGCGTGCCTGTTGCTGTCTGCAAATTTTTAGGTAATAACCCCCCGGGTCGTGGGTTCGTTTGTAGTGTTCACTCCGCACACGTCGTTAATGTTGCGAGCCGTTTGTGCCGCATTGCTACCGCGACGGAACTCGTATTCCGTAATTATTCGTATTTTTATAGTGTCCATACTGATGAAAAAGATACAAATGTAGTGAAAACAAAACACTAATCAATAAATAAATAACTGAATTTAAAAATAAAATTCCATATTTTTAAAATAAAATTCATTTGAATTTAGAATTTATTGCCAGTCATACACAAATTACATTTCAAATGGCCAGTATTGTAGAACGGCAACTTCATAGGTAAAGACTTATTAGGTATTTAACACTATTCAAAATATTCCTAGTATAAACATATATTTCCCATAATTTATGCAATTGTTAAAGTTATTAAAACCAGGAAATAATACAAATTAAATATAAGCGTGTAAATTATTGATTTTAAAACAATTACCAAATAGTGGGTTACATTTCCCTTATAAATCTACAAATAACGTGATAAATGAAGAAATATAATAACAAAAACGAATAATGGGAAATAAATCCTAACACAAAAATATATTTACACGCTAATCTATTTATTTATTAATATCTATACAATCAGTTCTCGCTGTTCGCCATTTTTTTTTGGTTTCTGAGTGGCGAAAAAAGCCCCCCAGACAATCAGCCGGACTTTACGCCGACTGAGTAGTGTCGGACTCGAACCGACTAAAAAAATCCCTCTTTCCTGTTAGCCCTTGTGGCTTTTACAGCCTCATCGGTCGCGTTGAGCGAGCGCTTAAGGCGCCCTGCCAGATGATCGACCGCCTGAGAGTTCCTCCAGCCGAGGGATACCTCGTATGGAGGGTGGACCTTGAGCTCAAGGCGTCGCCAGGGAAGCTTTCCGCACCTGCGTGCATTGTATATATTTATTTAGTCTAAGGTCATTTGAAACGAAGAAATAAAAAACTTTTTAAGAAAAAAAATTAAACCAACTAAAAAAAAAACACTGAAAAATGCAAAATAACTATCCTCTACTTATCAAATCTCAAGTACAAAAATAACTTTACACATACGATACAAATACCTACATAATTAAAGACAGTTCTTGAAGTCGGTGCCAAATCATATTTGGTTGTCATAGTTTGGTAGGGTTGGCACTAAATTCAGTAACTTTATTTTATATTTTTGTACAAGTTTCGATTAGTAAAGAATAGTTATTTTGCCCCTATCAGTGGTTTTTTGAAATCGGTTTAATTTTTTGTAAACAGTTTTTTTTTATTACAGTCTTGAATGCACTGTAATATTCAGGTAAAAATAGCACTAAAACATAATACGATGTATCTACTTATTATCAAATAATGCGTTTGATTTGATTTGATTCGATCTGTACTTAGGTATATGTTATAATAAAAAAACTAGCGTGTAACTTGCCTTGTATTTTATTAGCTTGTAAAGAAATCTACTTTTATAAAATATTAAAGAATAATCTACTGATGTTTTTTAAGATGAAATATTAAACAAGCATTTATCTTCGAAAAAAATATTTAGCAATGTTTTTCTGAATCATTGTTTTTCTACGTTACTACACCTAATATCTATCTTTTCAACTAAACTATGTTTTTGACATATATTATAGACCAAGTGGTTGCTCAATGAGTAATACAGCATTACAAAAGGTTATCATACATATCTGCTACAAATTGATGTTAGTTATACATGGTTCATATAAATGTTAGTTATATATAGCTCTACTTACAATATGGCATATAGATTATATCAGAATTTATTGTAAACTATGAAAATGAAATGAAATAAAAATTTAAAAAAACATCGACATTGAAACCTTGAACTCGTCGTGTGAAAAGACGGACACTTGCGTTTATAAACAAATAGCGTTCCGCTATCTAGTATCCACGTTGTGCGATGTCTGCTCTCTTCTTAGCTTAGCTTAGCATTCGTCGAATTGATTATCCATGGCAATTGACGTATGTTTTTCGTCGCTCGGGATACTCGGGAACACGTCGCGTGCACTGCTTTTCCATCCACACCCAGAATTTGTATTACAGTCCATATGATACAGACAAAGGGATTAATCTGGCTATTACATATACTATGCAGTCATCATGTATAACGACCACCTAATTTACCTTACGTAATGGAAAAGGCGCAATTAAAAATAGTCTAGCTACTTCTAACATTTCGTGAGACTTGGATAAAGTGACACGTGCAAATATAAAGTTAATAAAGTTGGTACACATGTATCTACATTAAAGTTAATAAAGGTTTAGTTGCGCGGATACAAAATATCACAAGTTATCTTTGCAAGTAATGAAGTATTCATATTTACAAAAACGTAGTGTCCGACACGTACCAGCACAGACACATAAAAAATTACATACATTTTCTATAGGCGTATTAATATCTAACGGAAGTGAACTTAGCGTGTCTGCACAGACACGGGCCGATCGCTAGATATGAATACGCCTGTAGAAATTGTATGTAATAATATTTTTTATGTCTATGCTGACGTCTTAAACACACAATGTATCTGCAGATATAAATGCTCCTTAGGACTTTGGACAAACAAAACTCAATGTATAGGCAAAGATGTTATAATAACGACTTCATAATAGAAATCTTTAAGGTGGTTCGTTTTCCATACAAAAAGTAATCATAATATACTGTTTCATTGAATAGTTAAAATGCTTAAAAACGTGCTCATAAATAGTAGTTGAGGTACTTATTTACGCAAAATTAATAAAAAGTAATAAATCTTTAATAGAAATAATTTATATCAAATACCGTTTTTTACAAAATGATATGCGTGTTGTGTGTGACGATTTTCGTGTAACAACACGAAATGCAAATAAATTAGCGATGTTGCCGGCCCGCGCGCGCCGCCAGTACGCTACGTTGCCATTCATGATATCTTTCCTTTAAACTTCAAAATGGATTAGAAACAATAATTGCGAATTTTTAACAGGACTACAAATTATTAGTGTACACAATATATTGTAAATCGGTATCAAAAATGTAGACCTAAAATGAGTTAAATTATTACTTAAAACGATGTACAATTATATGTTGTATATTATTTATGTACTTTTATAGTTGATGACAATAATAGATATTATTTGGATATTATTATCTACATACATATCTTCACGCTGTATCCCAACGGGGAAGTCAAAGAGGACGGAGCGTCAAGCGTCACAGTCCTTACATACTTCTATCGCTTCCTCAAATCTCATCATTCTCCTCACAGATTTTTGCCTAGGTAGGTATACGCGTGCTTTGAACATTTCCGCCGGCTAACACTCCAGCTATTTGATCGTCATAAGTTAGCCTTGGTCTTCCTTGGCTTCTTTTACCACTGACTTTTGCTCTGTAGATTTTTTTTCATCGGTCTTTCATCATTCATTCTGTCTATGTGCCCGAACCATCTAAGCATTCCTTTTTTCATATTTACTATGATATTGTCGTGCAATTCTGTCATACTGCGTATCTCTTCATTGATTATCTCGTCTCCAAAAGTACACCGCACTTATTTCTAAGAGATCAAATTTCTACTGCATTTATCTTACTTTCATTCGAGTTCGAGCATATCCAGGCTTCACTACCATGCAATAAATTTGGAACAAACGCCGCATTGTAGATGGCAATTTTAGCAGTGTTATATATATTCACACTATCTAATAATGCGGACAGAGCACCGTTGACTTTATTGCCAGCTGCTGTCAGTCTCTCCACATCCAACTCACATCTTCCATCCCTCGAAAACGACATTTTCCATTTATCCATACTTCACACTTTGTCGTACATCTTCCCTTTTAAACACTAAAACCATAGTTTTGTTCACATTCATATTCAATGCTTCACTCACAGTCATCTTTTGTGCACGTAACTAGTGTCTGTAACTCCTCTTCTGATGGTGCTATAAGCACAGCATCGTCAGCGTAGAACAGGCAGTTTGCCACTGTACCATCACATACCGTACCACTTATACTACCTTTCAATGTCTGGAGGCAATTGTCTAAAAGGCAGAAATCACGCAGCCCTGTCTGACGCCTGAACAGAATTCGAACCAGGGCGACATGTCACCATCTACCTTTACGCGGGCTCTGTGGTCTCGATATAATGACCTCACATCCTGCAGTAAGGGGCCCTCCACGCCATATTCAGGCAGAAGACTCTATAAATTCCTTTCGCACTACTCTATCGAATGCTTTTTCATGATCCACGAAAGCGCAGAAAACTTTCCGACCTATGGCCAGAAATTTCCCTACGACACCGCGGAGCGAGAAAATCTGATACATACAACTGCTACAGTTCCTAAAACCACCTTGTGCCTCCCAGAAATATACGTTCATTCAATACTTTGATATAGACTTTACTTGCTAAGCTGACCAAGCTGATAGTCCTATAGCACGCGCAATCTAAAAAGGAAAGGAAAATATATAGAGAGGCACCATGATTACGGCGCGCCAGTCCTCCGGAACCTTTCTCTTCTGCCAGCAATGATTGCACAGTTTATAGAATGCATCCCTAACTCTAGGACCACCATACTTGATCATATCAGCAGTCACCTCATCATTTGCCGCAGCCTTTCCAAACTTCAGACTTCTTATCGCTTTCTCAAGATATTCTTATCTTATTATTATAAAATTTCTGCTGACTTCAATAATGTCACAATAACATAGTAACCTTGACCAGATGCTGAGCATCATCTGAAGTCAGCAGGATATCCAACTTCTCGCCACTTACAGTAGAGGTATCCGGTTTAGGCTCATTGAAATGGTCTCTATGAATAGGTTATAGATAGATAGATAGATGGTGATCAGGGTCTGATGACGGATCAGACAACTATTTTCAGAATACTCAGATTTGATCAGATTTTGTAATAGAAATTGTAACAGAAAATGAACATAATCTTATTATTTCGTAAAAAAAATATAAGTATTTTTAATTTTTATTCGTAGGTTTTTTTTTATAAAATGAATTACATAATTTAATTTTAATATTTTACTACCTAACAATATAATAACGGTATAACAATAAAAAAAAAGTTAGTGTGTAGGGATTCGAACACTGAAAATTACAAATCTCTAGTATAAATATATACCACTGGGCAAATTCGACTTAAAACTTCAGTCTGAAATTATTGAATAGTACAATCACTTGAACTCAGTATACATGTGTGGGTAAAAAGACCAAATTTGTGATTTGAATTATTTATCATGATATGTGACTAATAGATCTACAGGATAACTAACAAAGTTGTCGGAGTAGTTGCGTATAGGTGTAAAGTGTACGCAAACATAACTTTCGTGAGAGGTACAATAATAACTCTATAAAAAAATAAAAACCACGAATTTGCGTAACTAACGCCATCTATTGAGAAAATAGGCGCTCGGGAACCGAACGAACCACCTTAAGTCATCATTTTATTATAAATTTGAATATGCGCCGTCATATTCTAACATAACATAACATAACTTCACGCTGTATCCCCAACGGGGTAGTCAGAGAGGACGGAGCGCCAGGAGTCGCGGTCCTTACATACCTCTTTCGCTTCCTCAAATCTCATCATTCTCCTCACACATTTTCGCCTAGGTATGCGAGTGCTTTTGACATTTCCGTCTGCTAACACTCTGGCTATTTGATCTTCATAAGTCAGCCTTGGTCTTCCTTGGCTTCTTTTACCACTCACTTTCCCTCTGTATATTTTCTTCGTCAGTCTTTCATCACTCATTCTTTCCATGTGCCCGAACCATCTAAGCATTCCTTTCTTCATTTTTACAATAACACTGTTGTGCAACCCTGTCATACTGCGTATCTCATCATTGCTTATCATCCTGTCCGCAAGCGTGACACCGCACATATTTCTGAGAGACCGCATCTCCACAGCATTTATCATACTTTCACTCGATTTCGGGCATATCCAGGCCTCACTGCCGTACAACAAAGTTGGCACCAACACCACATTGTGGATGGCCATTTTAGCAGTGTTAGATATATTCACACTACCCACTAATGCGGACAGAGCACCGTTCACTTTATTGCCGGCTGCTACCCGTCTCTCCACATCCAATTCACATCTCCCATCCCTCGAAAACGCACTCCCCAGGTACACAATTTCATTCACCTGTTCTAGACATTTTCCATTTACACTAATCACACATTTCGTTTGTTCCGCTTCTCTTTCAAACACCAGAACCTTAGTTTTGTTCACATTCATTTTCAATCCTTTTACTTCACAATCTTCTTTCATGCACGTGACTAGTGTCTGCAACTCTGCTTCTGATGGTGCTATTAGCACAGCATCGTCAGCGTACAATAGGCAGTTTACTACTGTGTCACCACATCCCATACCACTCATATTACCTTTCAATCTCTGGAGGCAACTGTCCAAATACAGCACGAATAGCCAGGCAGACATCACGCAGCCCTGTCTGACACCAGAACAGACTTCAAACCAGGGCGACATGTCACCGTCTATCCTTACACAGGCTCTGTGGTCTCGATATAATGACCTCACAGCCTGCAGTAAGGAGCCCTCCACGCCATATTCAGGCAGAAGACTCCACAATTTCTTCCGCACTACTCTATCGAATGCTTTCTCTAGATCCACGAAAGCGCAGAAAACTTTCTGACCTAAAGCCAGAAACCTTCCCACGATAACGCGAAGCGAGAAAATCTGATCCATACAACCCCTACCGTTCCTGAATCCACCTTGCGCCTCCCACAAATATCTTTCTGAAACACCTTTCATACGTTCAGTCAATACTTTAGTATAGACTTTACTCGCTAAGCTGACCAAGCTGATGGCCCTATAGCACGCACAGTCTAGGTAGGAACCTTTCCCTTTATATAGAGGTACTATGACTGCCGTGCGCCAGTCCTCTGGAACCTCCCCCTTCTGCCAACAAAGGTTGCAGAGTGCACAGAAGGCATCCCAGACCCTAGGACCACCATACTTGATCATCTCAGCAGTCACCTCATCAATTCCCGCAGCCTTTCCACATTTCAAACTTCTTATCACTTCCACAATCTCTTTCATACTAATGGCATCCTCCAGTCCCTGGCCTGAGTGTGGCAATTCATTAGAATCGCTCTCAGTATCAGAGACGGAGTCGCCACTCTCATACAGTTCTCCATAGTATTCACTCCATCGCTGCAGAACATCCTTTTTATTTGTAAGCAGGTTGTTTTCTTTCGAACGCACTTTATTCATTCTGCAAGGTGCCGGACCACTTCGGATCTTACGTACTTCTTTCCAAAATAATTTGGAATTTTCCTCGAAGTTGTCCGACATCTTGTTTTCATCTAACACCCTACACCTTTCACGCTTCTCTTTCACTAGTGCCTTCGTTTCTGCTTTCTGCAGCTTATACCTGTCTTTTATCAAATTTTTCATACCACAGTCATTAGTAGCAAGGTAGTCTCGCCATGCTTTCTTTTTCTTATACACAGCCACTTTCACCTCATCATCCCACCACACATCACGCTTTTTGCCGTTCCCAATCTTATTCATTCCACACACTTCTTTCGCAGCCTCAACCATACTATCTCTAAGGTTCTGCCAGCATTCTTCAACATCCTCGCTCATCACTTTCAATCTATCATCAAGCTTACTGGATAATACCCTTTCATATTCATTCCTGGTGGTCGCATCCTGCAGTTTCCAGCTTTTAATACGGCTAACCGCTGCAGGTTTGGACACTACGCGATGTCGCCATGCTGCGAACAGACCCCTTATTCTGGTTATCACCAGAAAGTGGTCCGTCCCGAGGTCGGCTCCTCTATACGCTCTTGTGTCCATTACCTGCTTCTTAAGTCTGCTATCCACCAGGAATAAATCAATCATACTTCTCGCACCCTTTCTTTCCCACGTGTACTGATGGATCCCTTTGTGCCCAAACATGGTATTAGCCACAAAAAGATCCTTTTCCATACACAGTCCTAGCACAATCTTACCAGCATCATTTACTCTCTTATCTCCATATTTGCCTAGGACAGACTCAAATCCTGTTCGAGCTGTCCCGACCCATCCATTCATGTCTCCACACACAACAATTCTTTCGTTCTCTTCAACCGTCGCTAGAACTTCTCTAACATTTTCCCAGAACTGCTCTAGTTCAGCCAAACCGACAGAGGATACTGGGGCATATACTGCCAAAACAAAAATTCTTGTCAACCCAATCTTGAGGCGTACCCAGAGCAGTCTGGGATTTATACATTCATACTCAGTCATACAATTAACCATACGAGAGGACAGTAAAACGCCTACCCCTTGGCATCCCCTATCTCCTTGTGGTACCCCTGACCACAAAGCGATGCCTCCTCCGGGCAAGTCGGCAAGTTCACTGCCGCCTCGCTTGGTTTCACTCAAACATAGCACATCCAATCTTTTCTCTTCCATAATATCAATCACTTCATTCATCTTCTCCTCAATCCCACCTCTCACATTCCACGCAGCTACTCTGCACTCCTCCCTCCACTTCCCGCCGCTAGGTGCACAGCGTGTTGGGTGGCGGTCCCCAACGCCGAACTGCACTCTGCACACACCAGCGGGGACAGACCGGTGTACGTCGCTTCCGGGGGACGCCCTAACATTATAATTGCCGTTGTCCCGCATGGTATGCACAGAAGAGGAATTGCAGCCCTGAAAAGGGCTGGCAGGGGTCGCGACGAGCACGCTTCCTCAGTTGACCCCCTATCTATTCTAATTGACAAATATATTCTAATTGACAATAAGCCAATCACATCACAAAGTTATACAAAATAAGAAACCGAAATAGAGTTCCCAGGCATCCGGCTTTAGCTGAACATATTTGGCTTTTCAGTGTTACCTGGCCAAATATTTACATTTCCCGCCTGTCCGGCTATTATTAGGCTTGTTACCAAATACATTTCTTTATTTTACACAATTATTTTATCGATATCGACATATTGAATACCTGACTACAGCACTAAACGAATGGCATCGAACTTTTGTTTAAAATAATACTTGATGAAACATTATTAAATATGTCCGGCTTTAAAACATTTTGTATTTTAGCACCTGGCAACTCTGGAGACCATATTTATTACTTCACCGCGAACTCAAATGTCTATTATGTATAACAAGTAGATAAGTACATAACAAAATCCACATACTACTAGACATGATTTGGTTCAAATACATAATATCTAGCCATTCTGTGCAATTGCTATTTAATCACTTTCTAACACACAATATACGACGACCTCGATGGCGCAATGGTTTAAACGTTGCACCAAGCGCGGAAGGTTCCGGGTTCGATTCCCGGTCGAGTCATTTTAAGAAATGAACTTTTCTAGATTGTCTCGGGTCTGACTGTACTGGGAGACGCCCCCAGTAGTCGTCGACTGGTTCTCATAGCACAAGGAATACCCTAGTTTGACATCAGATGATTAGTGTATATCGACTGACGAATTATTATTATTATTATTATTAAACTCTCTGACTACCTCGTTAGGGATACAGCGTGAGGATATGTATGCATGTATTATTAAAAAAAAAGGATTCGAATTCATTCTGCACCAACACCAAAGAAGCATTAAATTAACGTATTAGCATACATGTAGAAAGTAGTAAATCTACGAATTTCATTATGTCGTTATTTATTTGTTTTATTTCTGTTTTTTTGCCACTGAACTTGTAAGATATCCACAAGTATCGTGTATCTTTATAATTTTGTTTCTTTTGATTCTGATCCAGGAGAAGGTTCTCAAAATTTAAAGTATTATGTATCACTGTATTATATTATTTTAATAAAGAGTTAGAATGGAAAAGCAAATTCACATTAAAAACCGAATCCGTGCCGTTTTGCTTGTACCGTAATTTTAATAAATTCCATATTTCATATATTCCACGAAACACAAATTCCTAAAATCATTTTAGTTATTTTAATATGAGTTTATGTAAACGCGAAATATGAGAAGGACGAGAGGTAAAGATATAGACACGAATTTTATGAAAGCAGTAGATTATTAAATCTCTGCTTCTGATAAGTATAATACATCATATGTTACTTGCTATAGCTTGCGGCTTCGCTCCTGTGGTGCATCAGCTAAAATGTCATACTTGTATCGAGCTTACCATTGCGTTTCGTGTCAAAGTCAAAGTCAAATCAATTTATTCTACTAAACCCAATCGCAAGGTATTTTAAACGTCAAATCTACTTCAGTTCGGTTCGAAAAAAACCTGGATACTGAGAAGAACCGACGACAAACTCAGGTATCATTTTTTCAACATCATTATACAATAATTATTTAAAATATAATTTTCGTAAAGCCAGTGAATGAATGTGCACAGAGGATTATTTCCAGAGTATTGTTTTTTCTTCAATGAAATCGCTAATTTTGTAATGCTCTTCCAATCAGTGTTCCAAGTCTAAATCCCTTTTCGTGAATTGAGTAATTTCTTGAGGAATTTTATTGTAAAAACGGACGCAGCTGCCCCGAAATGACTGACTTGACTTTTGCGATTTAAACAATTTGATATTCATATTGTCATCTTAGAGCACCCTCTATATTTCCATTTATGATGATATCACATGTATAGAAGAAACCTTCTCGGCGTATTGTCTTTCATTTGACACTCATATTAACAAATCTTGTACTAAACAAAAAAGGTACTCTTTATATTGGAGCATCTGCCATACCTATTGGATTTGTGATGACGTCACATATATAAAAACCTTCAATGGCGTGTACACAACAACTCACGAAGTTCAACTCAGTCGGATGAACGATACGCGAAAGCATAAGACGGACAAACAAACTATATTTTAATATTAGATTAGATTAATCAGCTTTATACCGTAATAAATCAGTTAGTTATATGTTTATAATATGCCTATAAAGACCTTCCATGATTACATGATTCCATGCAATATACGATACGTACGCCGAGGATGAGGACGACAAAAGAAAACTTGGTTGTTGGTTATCTATTCAGTGTCTATTCCATCTATCATTCCATCTCTCTCTCTGTTTCTCTATGATACTATAATTATAAGACATCAAAGGTTAACTAACAAAGATTGCTTCAGTGTATTTTATCTGTACTACCGCTCGCAATTTGCGTGAATTTACGTGACTTATCTGTGTGTTACTCTAATATTACTACGAATATTTCTTTAAGTAATAATCCTGTGAAAAGGGTGAGTTGGTAGTTCAAATTTCATTTCAAATATCGTTAAATAAACTACAATATAACTTCGTACTAACCGTGAGCGACTTAATACTACGCAAAATAATACTGTTTGTCATAGACACACATTTCTACTTTGATAATTTTGTATCATAATTTCACGATTACTTTCATATCTGACATTAAGCTGAAATATAATGAAAATTAAACAAATAAAATCTTAATTAAAAAACTCATCTACCCCATTTTATAATAACGTGTTCTCAAAAACTGTCCCAATTCCAATCATTTTGTTTCAATAAACTTTATTAAAATATTCTATAGAACATCAATTGTGAAAGCTAAAATTTTTTAAGAAAAAACAAAACCAATTAAAAAAAACATTAAAAAGTACAAAACAAATAACTTAAACAAAACACAAATACAAAAATAACTTTATATTCTGTGCTTTACATATACGATAAAAATAGGTATGTATTTTGTTGTGCGAATTAAGAACACTCACTCGTATATTCACTTTTACATTTTATTTCTCAATAATTAATAACAAATTACAAACTAACACGTTGTCACAAATAGCCGACGACGAACAATCAACAGCTAAACCGCAGAATAATGTAGAATGATCCATATTTTTTTTATTTTTATTTTTTTTTTGGTTTCTGAGAGGCGAAATGAAACCCCCGCGGGCTACCCAGCCGGACTCTACGCCGACTGGGGAGTGTCGGACTCGAACCGACTAAACAAAACCCCTCTTTGCTGTTAGCCCTAGTGGCTTTTACAGCGTCACAGGTCGCGTTGGGGCGAGCGCTGAAGGCGCCCTGCCAGATGGTCGACCGCCTGAGGGTTCCTCCAGCCGAGGGATGCCTCGTATGGAGGGCGAACCTCGGGCTCAAGGCGTCGCCAGGGGAGCTTTCCGCACCTGCGTGCATCTTAACAATGATCCATATCTTAGCACGCATCGGCTTATATAGACTTCCTGATGTCACTTCTCCTACGCCTTGGCGACAACAGATGTGCCAGGCAAGATGTGATGTCCGCTAGGCAGACCCGGTGACAGTGACGTCATCTTGCTCAGTTACACTCTGCCATCCTAGGATGATTGCTCCCGCAATTGTATACAAAACAAGTATTAATTCTCAAGAAGGAAGGTCAATGAGATCTTCAGTCTTTAGCTGTTTATCCATACTGCATTTACGCAATGACATATTAGCTGCATCTACTCGTTTATATCAAAGCCTATAAAGGAATCTACCGAACCAGCTCTGTAAATTTATTATGGCCTTGTAAATCCCTCTAATCTCCGCATTCTACAGCTATCGTTTTAACCTCTATATCAGCGTCAGTATCTTTTATATCAGTCAGAACAGACGTCATTTAACTTCGAATTTACTTTAGATTTTGAATTTACTTTAGATTTTGAATTTACTTTAGAATTATTGCAATCTGGCTCTTGCTTCCACAGCATATAATCCACTTTTTTTTATTCAATATTTGCACGCTATATGTATAATTAGCAGCATGCGTAAGCGCTCTTCTATTTTTCTATCGATGCCAAAGAATATGGAGTTACTTTTTACCTTTACAACCTTTATGTGCTGGGTTAGAAAATAAGCTGACATATTTTCAGTTTATTTCTTTTCACATACCAGCATGGGCTCCGCCGGGCTGGCCAGCTGGCTAGCTCGGCTTGGCTGGCTGGGTTGGCTAACCCTGCGGGGCTGGCAAGCCCGGCGGAGCTGGCTAGCTCGGCTTGGCTGGTTGGGTTGGCTAGCCCTGCGGGGCTGTCAAGCCCGGCGGAGCTGGCTAGCTCGGCTTGGCTGGATGGGTTGGCTGACTCTGCGGGGCTGGCAAGCCCGGTGGAGCTGGTTAGCGCGGCTTAGCTAGTGAGGCCGACTAACCTTTTTGCACTTATGCTTGCACACGAAATCTATAAAAATGTCAATCATAAAAGACGTTATTGATAGCAAAATGACGTAATCTCGTCTGTTTGGAAAGCGGAGACACCATGTACTTTCTATGCTGCCTCCTATAAGGCTCCCGTTTTCGCAGCTGGCCGGCAACAGTGGCAGAAAGCACAAGCTCGACTATAGCCTTTAAAATCCCGTGACTGCCGTGTCACATAATGCTTGTTTGGCTGGTTTACGCTCAACTCATATCACCACTGCGTGGACACAATGTGTAACAGTAGCTACTATAATTGATTTCCTCTCTATGGCACAGAGTTTACTTTAGTCATATGCATCGTCCATTTGACATTGTTAAAATTGGCAGAACGATATCAGAATTGTGACGGCATGTAATGCACGACATATTACGCGCTACTTAAGCATAGCTCTTTTCTAATTCTTTAATATATCGACATCGATAATAATAGCTCCGACATTTTGTCTGCGCATTGTATGACGTTTAATAGTACAACAGTTTGAAGAGTACTTCTCAAGTTGAAAGCGTGGAATTGCATAAAGTTACCCGCATTTTGGATACTTGATTATCAAATACACGATATTTTTTTATACAGTGAAGTATGCTAGACTGGGCTCTTTAATAATGGCTTCTAACTGCTCTGAAAAAGTTACTACATTTTATTGTTCCTGATTGGCGAAAAGCAAGCTTATATTAAGACAATTTGATATGAATTTTCACTTAATCGGAACAGCCCAACTTGATTGCAAGACTAAGGAAGTGCATTACGCTAAATACTGCTAAGGCTAAGAATTAATTTTATTTAAATGTACCCCTAATTGTAGCAATTGCAGTAAGCTAGGCTTCCATAAAAATGGTTCGGTATAATTGGCGCAAGCACTTACCCAGCTTCAGTTCATATAGCACGCGTCAGGACATTTCCCTCCTAGAGGACAGCCTAGCCTCCTGATAACCTTGAAACAGCTTCCGCCGCCGCGCAGCTTTTTTTTTGAAAAGCGGGTCGCTTGCTGTCGCTATTCATTGGTTTCTTTGCCGCTACTTTCAGGATAACCTTTTGAGTCTATGCGTACGCGTTTCTTGTTTCAAAGCTCACAGTAGTTGTTACGACCACCAGGAGTGCCTCGTATAGCTCGTCCGACTGCCTACACTACAAAGTCCACATGTTGCGCAACAATGCGACAGGTCAGCGCGAATCATGCACGATTAGCAATACACACGACGGTGAAGCAACTTGATTTAGATGTGCCAAGTCCTCAATCTATTCTAAACTTTCTTCGCCAAAGTAAGATATGCAGGCCCTTTTTATTTATTTTTTTCTTAATGCGGGCAAACTTTTCTTCATTGTTGTATGTTCATCCCACTTCCGAATTGTTGCGCGAATTAAGAACACTCACTCGTATATTCACTTTTACATTTTATTTCTCAATAATTAATAACAAATTACAAACTATAACACGTTGTCACAAATGGCCGACGACGAACAATCAACAGCGAAACCGCAGAATGATGTAGAATGATCCATATCTTAGCACGCATCGGCTTATATAGACTTCCTGACGTCACTTTTCCCACGCCTTGGCGGCAGCAGATGTGGCAGGCAAGATGTGATGTCAGCTAGGCAGACCCGGTGACAGTGACGTCATCGTCATCAATTTATATAATTAAATTAGACAGTTACCGAAATGTCAAGATTACCAAACTATGACTAAATTAGTACACTTTCTGTTGCTGCTTCTTCTTCTGTTTTATTTACTGGCAACTCATTTCGTATTTATTAGAAACATTTCTGCCATTCTCAAGTAAAAAGTGGTGTATCTCTTAAGTAAAGTGTCTGTCTTCTTATTACTAAATCCCTAACAATCTCCGGTAAAGTAACAGTCGGCTTTACTGGAGTTAAAAATATTTTAAGAAAAAAAAATTGAACCACCTTAAAAAAAACACTGAAAAGTACAAAATAACTATCCTTTACTAATCAAAACTCAAGTACAATAAAAATAGCTTTATAAATACGATACACATATCTATGTAATTAGATTTGACAGTTACTGAAGTCGGTGCCAAATCAATTTGCAACAATAGAAGTTTATTAGTTTGATAGACTTTGCACCGACTTCAGTACCGGATAAATTTGATTATATAGGTATGTGTATCGTACTTATAAAGTTATTTTTATTGTACTTGAGTTTTGATTAGTAAAGGATAGGTTATTTTGTAATTTTCACTGTTTTTTTTGAAAGCGGTTTAAGTTTTTTCTTAAATTTTTTTTATTTCTCCGTTTTGAGTGATCTTGACATAAATAATTGTTCTTTCTAATTCTGGACCGCAACGATATACAAGAGAATCATCAATATAAATAAAGGTTATATCCAGGTCGCGTTAACTTCCTCCTTTTTTGTAGTCGTTTAAAAAAAATTGCTTAAGAGTGAATTTGATTCACAAGCAAGGGGTACCCTACCACATTAATAAAATTACAGGTACGTAAAATCAATTTTTAAATCAATTTTCCAGTAAACATTAAATAAGGCGCTTTATTATACTTTCGAAATTCTTGATTTTTCAAAAATGTCAAGTATTTTTGCAAAAAAGGAAGGGGAATAGTAAAATAGTTTGGGTATACTTAACCAATTTTAACTCGCTATTTGTTTTATTATTATATTGTAAATTGCATTTTTGACAAACAAATGGATGCGAGAGTGTTCTTATAGCAGTTCCATTTTTCTTTTGAGGCACGCAATCTCAAAAATCTTGCGTTAGAAAGAATCAATAAGAAATTTAAGTAAGTACACGGAAGATTATTCCCAGATTACATTTCAATCTTCAACGAAATTGCTTCTGCCTTAACAGGGACAATCTTTACTTGGTGTACATTTAATTATTACGACTTTAAACTTTTCTTTTAATTGGATGACTCGAAGAAATGTCTTAAAAAATGAAAGAAATAATGTAATAAATTTTTTATTATAGAATTTCGTTATTTAAAAGGGAACTTAACTGGTCCCTAGAAGGATAATATTACTTAAATGTAAGATATGATATGGACTTTAGCTATTGTCCAAGACAGCTACGGGTACAAGTGTACCTTTAGTCCCCATCGCTGGCCATGAACGCAAAAACAAACACGAGTCCAATTAAAGATAAGGGATAATGGGATACTCTCTGAGAGGGTGTAGGTTATGCATAGTTAACGATGACGGCTACTTCCGACATGTTTAGTATCAAAAAAAAAGTTATCATTATTTCATAACTTTCCCTTCTTTATTCAGTAAATTTACTCATTAGCGCGACGTGAGCTCATAAATTATAACTTCATTTATTTTTTAGAGTAGCTATTGACGTAAAGAAAAAATATTAATTTCCGTATTTGTCTCGAATTTTTCAACATGATGTTTTTTTTTCCTCTTTCTCATGGCACGGCGCACAGATTAGCGCATTTGCCAATGTCACGTATTGTATTTAATTGTATCTAATAAGTACAAAGTCATCGTAAAACTCCTCCATTAATGTGATAGTAGACTTTACTGAAGTTTTATAGGACTTTTTGGAAGAGTGCGAGAACTTCAGCTATACATGTTCATTTAGACCTACTCCATTCTTTTCACTTACACAGAACTTTAAAACACAATATACTATCACTTTTGTACTTTAAAACTCCCAAAAACGAAAAAAATAGAAAATTTAAATAAAATGACAACCTCGTTTCTGCCGTTCCCGCCAAAAAGTCGACATAATGTTCTGACATTAACGAAATATGATTTTGTAGGTTGATTCTTCTAAACATTTTTAAATCGTTTTAGGAAACAATCTGTGTAATTCTGTTTCTAGAGGTCATGAAAGTTATTGGAAAAAATTGCAAATATATTTAAGTTACTCTTATGTGAACATTTCTAGGCTCACGACTCGAAACTGTTTAAGGACGTAAGACCCAGAATATACGTTTCATTTCAAATCTTTTTCACTATAAAGCGTTACAAAAACTGACGAAGAAAAGCGCGAAAGCGAGTGGTAAAAGAAGTCAAGGAAGACCAAAGCCGACTTACAAAGATCAAATAGCCAGAGTTTTAGCTGACGGAAATATCAAAGCATTTGCATACCTTGGCAAAAATGTGCCAGGAGAATGATGAGATTTGAGGAAGCGAAAAAAGTATGTAAGGACCGCGACGCTTTTTGCTCCGTCCTCTCTGACTACCCCCCCGTTAGGGATACAGTGTAAAGCTATATGAAACAACCGAGTCTGTGCAATTATATTAAGGACACATAAGTAATCCTAAATGGTGGGTTTTATTATCCCGTTAAGATACAGGACCCTAAAAACAACCTGTACGAGTTGTAATGTTCAAGATTTCAAGCATAAAATGTTTAGCATTTGTAACAGTTATTAATTTATGAATGAATAATTATATTATTATTCCACAAATCGCTGTTTGGAAAAACGAAAACTTGTTATCAATAATCGTTGCATTGACTTGAATTGTATTGACCCATCAGCTTTTTAAATATTTTGACTGTAAAACAAGGTCAGTAATATAAAATACGAAGAAAATTAAATACGTCAAGGCTGTATACATCTGTTAATGAGCTCGGTACTTCACAAATCTTATTATTGTACTAATGTAAAAAATAAAATTAATTTGCAGTAAATATATGACACGTTTACGTGGTCACAACTTATTCCACGTTACATACAGTTTTCAATTTCAATAATAAAGTTTTCAAACTCAAATAATGAATACCATCTCCTAATGTGGGTATATGACTGGTCCGTTAGAGCGGCAGAGTAGAGCATCGACCTTCCAAAGCGAGGCCCCAGATTCGATTTCCCATAAGGTCAATTTCAAACAAACGTTTCTAAATTGGCTTGATACCCAAGATGCCTGGCGGTTAGTTTGGGGTCACGTAATTTGTTAAATTATCTGGAGTACTATTATTATTATTTTATCTGTGTTAACAGAAGTAATTATTTAACTTTGTAAACACACGCGCATTATTAGTTCTAAAATCCAATTTTTTTGTTTACGAAGTGGGCTATTTTCTTAGTCAAGTGTTTATAATAAAATATTTTAAATGGCACTTAAATGCTATAAGTACCTAGACATCAAAAAAATAATGTAAAATTAATTCGAAGAAAAAATATTGTTTACAAAGAATCGAATTTTCTGTAGGCTACGTATTATGTAATAAGAGAGGCTTCACAATAAATAAGCTCATTTTAACAAATATTTGTAAAGGCCGTTTTATTATTTATTTGTATTCTTGGATAAAAGGGAAGCGAATCGATTATATTAGAAGTAAAAAGTCCGCGCAAAAGCACTGAATTTGAAATATTACAATTACAAATAACTGTTATTTAGTGAAATATAACGATATAATAATCAATTACAGCTGTTAAATATGGAACTGATCTATAAAATAGTTAATTGAAATGAAATTGATGTACGAAAAGTAAAAATGTCACAGTGTTTTCAATCGCACAGGGCATTTGCAAGATAGCCGCTAGCCCCGCGCAATCCTGTTAAAAATTTCAAAAATAGGTATATGTAATTCCATAACCAATTTTAACTTTTAACCATGAATTTGGTGAACATAAATAAAAAAAAACATAGCAATTTCTCCTTTTTTTGAAATCGGTTTAAAATGTATCCGACATAGGGTAATCTAAATATTTTTTTTATTTAACTTTTAACCCCCGACTATTCTCAACGTTCACGATTGTTTCAAATATTGGGTCCTTACATATGAAATTAGCGTTTTGTCGTACTGACCACTTTGCTCTGAAATATCTCCTCTTCGGTTAAGAATTCCAAATTCAAATTTATAAATTCATTTAGCTGGTACATTTGAGTTTTGAAAACAGTCATTCATTTGTTTTTTTCCTCATTATTTTTTTCTTGGCGTCGCTTATTACCACACAATGGAAAACATGAAATATCGGTATATTTACGAGTACGAGTTCTACCGTGGCACCAGTGCTGCAGAATCAGCTCGAAGGATTAATGATGTGTACGGCGCTGGTGTCGCAAAAGAAAGCACGGTACGTTTTTGGTTTCAACGTTTTCTTTCTGGAAATTTCGACCTTCAGAACCAACCCCGTGGACGGCCGGATACCAAAGTGGAAAATGAAGAATTAAAGGCTATTGTGGAAGCGGATCCATCACAAAGCACTTCAGAGATAGCTGCAGGCTTCGGGGTAAGTGACAAAACTGTATTAATCCACTTGAAGCAAATCGAGAAAGTAAAAAAACTTGAACGATGGGTACCTCATGAATTGAGTGAATCGAACTTGCAAACACGCGTCGACTGCTGTGTTACTTTGTTCAACCGACACAATAATGAAGGGATTTTAAATCGAATCATTACTTGTGATGAAAAGTGGATACTGTACGATAATCGGAAGCGCTCGTCGCAATGGCTGAACCCTGGAGACCCAGCCAAATCCTGCCCTAAACGAAAATTGACTCGGAAAAAGTTACTTGTGAGTGTTTGGTAGACTAGCGCCGGTGTCGTTCACTACAGCGTTCTAAAATCTGGCCAAACGATTACGGCAGATATCTATTGTCAGCAACTGAAAACCATGAAGGAAGAACTAGCTGCTAAACAACCGAGATTGGTCAATCGCTCTAGGCCACTGCTGCTTCACGACAACGCAAGACCACACACTGCACAACAAACAACCACCAAGTTAGATGAGCTACAACTGGAATGTCTGCGACATCCACCGTACTCCCCGGACCTTGCTCCAACAGATTACCATTTTTTCCGGAATTTGGACAACTTCTTACAAGGAAAAAATTCAACTCCGATGCGGCAGTCCAAACCGCCTTGAAAGAGTTTATTGATTCTCGCCCCCATGGTGTTTTTAGTAAAGGGATCAATGAACTACCTATGAGATGGCAAAAGTGCATAGATAACAACGGTGCATACTTTGATTAATTAAATATATTTTACAAAAAAAAAATTGACTTTATATTCCTCCCGTACAAAATGCCAATTTCATATGTAAGGACCCAATATTACTTTCATAGATAAAATTGAAAACGTCTGCAACTGAAGTTAACATCGCAAAAGTGAAGGAAATAGTGACTGAAAATGCTCATTCAAGTTTGAGAGAGATAGCCGCCGAACTTTCTGTCTCACGAGTCGATCCGTATCATTTTAAATAATCACTTGGGTATGTTACATGTTGCCGCTCGGGTAGTCCCAAAAGACCTGAATTTTCTTCAAAAACACAATCGCATAAGAGTCGCTGAGGACATGTTAGAACGAGTCAATTCCGACCCAACATTCATGAAACGCATTGTTACTGGTGACGAGACGTGGGTTTACGAGTTTGACATGCAAATTAATCAACAAGCTTCGGAGTGGCGCCTTCCAACTGAACCGAAACCTAAAAAACCACGCCAAAGTCGCTCAAAAGTCAAAGTCATGTTGACTGTTTACTTTAACTATCGCGGTGTTGTGCACTCGGAATTCTTGGCGGAAAGTCAAACGGTAAATAAAGAATATTATTTGGGCGGTATACGGCGTTTAAGAGAGCAAATTCGATGAAAAAGGCCAGATTTGTGGAAAGAAAATTCTTGGATTTTGCACAACGATAATGCGCCTTCGCACAAGGTCATCATTGTGAACGAATTTTTGACCAAAACCTCAACAAATACCATCGAGCAACCACCTTATTCACCAAATATGGCTCCAGCCGACTTCTTTCTTTTTCCTAAACTCAAATTACCACTTCGCGGCACCCGTTTTCATTCGGTAATTCGGAGCACTGAACTCAATTCCGGAAAAAGCGTTTAAAAAATGTTTTGATGATTGGATTATTCGTTGGCGTAAGTGTATCATTTCTGAAGGAGCATACTTTGTAGGTGATAAAATAAATTTGGATGAATAGCTAACATTTCGTGTATTATTGATCTTTTCCCGGTACCTCCTTGACAGAGTAGTATTCATATTCATTTATTTGCCATTGTGTTGTTAGTTTTACATAGATTTACATATCAGTGATGAAAGTATCAAACACAAAGTCACAGAATGACATGCAAATATTAATTTTAACAAATACATGTACATAAATACCCCGAGAATCATAATAATTTCTTAAGTCGCAATGTCAATATAATGCCAGTGCCACGTTAAGATTTTGTAATAATGTCAATTATTTATAATCATGTCAATTCTTTATAATAATATAAATTGTAATATTAATTCATGTTATATTCATAATGTCAATAATTTTATGTTGATAATTATAATTAGTACTCTGCTATAATAACTTCTAAATAAATTCAGTAACTACTATTTATTGTTAGGAATTCTGTTAGTGAGTAGAAACATTTAATTTTCAACCAGTTCTTGAGCTTAAATTTAAAAACTTTATAAAGTACACTTTTTATGTGATTTGGTACATGGATAAATATTTTACCACTCATGACCACTGATTTATACTCACGACATGACCATTTCTTAAATAAAAAGTAGTCCTAAGCTTTCTAGACATAACAACTCTATTGGGATTTCTTGTGTTTCTCATTTACATTTCAGAAGCCGTCGTAAACAGATTTTCATTAACTTTAACGAAACATGTTGATTCTAATATGTAAATGCAAGACAATGTTACGATACTTAATTTTTGGAAAAACGGCTTACATGATTCCCACGAGGGAATACCAATAATAGCTCTAATACATTTCTTTTGAGTGGTGATATCTCTGTTAACACTGACTGAATTTCCCCATAATATCAACCCATAACTCAGTGACGATGTCACGTATCCATGGTAAGCAGCTATAAGGTAGTAAGCGATGTGGTTTTTCTCAATTTCTAAAAGACATGACATATCTATTAATTTTATTACAGACCTTATCAATTGAGCTTTCCAGGTGCAATGATTATCTAATATTATTCTCAAAAATGTTGTTTGTTCTGCTTTTCCGATATGTTTACTTTTGTAATTAATATTGATTTTTTCCTTTAGAGATCTTTTAGTAGAAAACTATTATTTTTGTTTTGTTTATAAGCACTTTCGAGTTATTTTCTTTCGAGTTATGAACAATATATTCTTTTTGAGCCATTCAATAATTGCTTCAATTGTAATATTAATATTATTTATATTTGAGTCAATATCATCATTGTTATTAAATCCCATGACTATGGATATGTCATCAGCAAATAATGTACACGAATGTGAAGTTATGTCAGGCAAGTCATTAATATACAACAAGAGCTACAACAGCTCAAGTACACTTCCTTGCGGTACTCCATAGTTGTTACACTTACACAATGAACAATATATTTATTACATTTTTTCCATTGATATCTGTTATTTCAACACATTGCGTTCGATTCTCTAAGTAGAAAGTTAGCCATAGCAGCACCGGTCCACGAATACCATATTTCTCCAATTTAAATAAAAAATGCTAATGTGACACAAAGTCAAAGGCTTTAGACATATCAAAGAATATTCTTACTGTGGGCTAATTATTGTCTATGTTATTAATAATCTCAGTTATAACTTTGTAACAAGCATCAATCCTTCAAAGTACTATGCTTTGTAATAGAGTTTAAAATAAGTTTGTTTAAGGCTACTTCGATAACTTTGGATATAATTGAGATCAAAGTTATCGGTCTGTAACACGGGTAATTATATAAGTTGGTTTTGTCTTCCTTTTTAAGTAGCGGTTTTACTATGAAAAATTTAAGTAAGTTAGGAAAGGTGTCAATACCGAAGCAAATTCATGTGAACAGATTTTTAAAATTTTAGTTTTAAGTTTGTCAAATCCAACCGCTTTAGTATTTTTTAGGGGCATAATTGTTCTCTGAATTTCATCAACAGTACATGGTATAAGATAAATACTACTAACTCAGTATTTGATCATACGTATATTTGGTGTTGTTTATTTCGTTGGTCGAATGTATTCACTAATTCTTAAATACATTTGCTACATCGTGCGGAGTATTCAGGGATTTTTTTTTTCCTAATTAAATCATGCGATCAACCCTGTGGTTATAAGCAGATGTGATGGTGGTGGTTGTTGAGTCGGGTGCTACCCCCAGTGGGGTACAGCCCTTTTATTTGTGTAGTCAGTCTATCTGCTGACTATCCTGGTCAAAGATGTCTCGCCTCTTTTTAAGCCGACGAGTAATTTCTGGCATTGTTAGTTGCCCCGCTAGTTGATTTGGGTGCTTTTGTAGTCTTGCTTTGTATTTGTCACCATACAAAACAATTTCTTGTTTGACTGTTGGCATATCGAGTATATCATGAAGCTCTGTAGTTTCAAGGAACCACGGTGCATTTGATATCTGTCTCAGTATACTGTTCTGCATCCTTTGTATTATTGCTAGGTTGGTTGCACTGGCAGCGCCCCACAGTTGTATTCCATATGTCCAAATTGGCTTTATCAGGGTTTTGTAAATGAGAATTTTATTATCCATTACGAGCTTTGAGTTTCTGCCCATCAGCCAGTAAAGGCCCTTGTACTTTAAATTAATCTTATCTCTTTTTGTCTTTATATATTTCTGCCAGGTGAGCCTCCGGTCTAGGTGCATGCCAAAGTACTTAACGGTGTCTTGATGGGGCAGTTGTACGCCGTTCAAGGTGACAGGAGCACAGTCTTCCTTGCGAAGAGTGAATGTAATGTGTGTGGATTTAGTTACACTAACAGCAATTCTCCACTTAGTTAGCCACTTCTCCACTTCATTAAGGCTGTTTTGTAGCATTCGTGATGCTTCAACTGGACATTTATTCGAAGCTAGCAGAGCGGTATCGTCAGCAAAGGTGGCGATCGTTGTATCTGAGTTCTGTGGCAGGTCAGATGTGAACAATGTGTACAGGACAGGTCCAAGTACAGAGCCTTGTGGCACCCCTGCAGTAATTTCGTGAAATCCTGATGCTGAATCACTTTCGATTACTTGAAATATTCTATTAGTAATGTACGACCTCAGGATCCCGTAGAAAGTGTGCGGCAATAGGGTCTTTATTTTACATAACAATCCCTCGTGCCACACTCTGTCAAAGGCTTGCTGTATGTCGAGGAAGGCTGATGAACAGTATTCTTTCATCTCAAATGATTTTCTAATTTTCCTGCACACTCTGTGGACCTGTTCTATAGTAGAATGTTCTCTCCGAAAGCCGAACTGGTGGTCTGGGACAATGGATTTTTCCTTTAGTGCACTGTTGAGTCTATGGAGCAGACACTTCTCAAAAAGTTTGGAGATGATGGGCAGCAGGCTAATCGGTCTATATGAAGTTACCTCATGCGAAGGTTTACCAGGTTTATGGATCATTATTACCATGGATACTTTCCACAAATCGGGAAAGTATCCTAGTCTCAAAATAGCATTGAAGAGTATAGTTAAGTACACGATACCTTTGCGTGGTAATTTTTCGAGAACTTTTTTGTCGATGAGGTCGAATCCCGGTGCCGCATTATTATCCATCGATTTGACATTTCTAACAACCTCGCTGGGCGTCACTAGTCTTAGGGGGCGGTCGAGTTGGAAGTCTTGGTTGAGGATTGAGTCAATGTCCAGTTCGTCTGCGATAGATACGGTGTTATTCGGTTTGAAAACTTGGCTCAGGTGTTTTGCGAATTCTTCCGCCTTACTTTGTCCCGACCTAGCCCATTCTCCATTCTGCGTCCGTAGTGGTGGCCTGTGGTGTAATGGTCTGTCGAAATTTTTGCATGCTCTCCATAATGAGTAGTTCGTCGCTTTTGTTGCTGTAAGGCCCTCCAGATAAGTTTGCAGGGCTGTATCATTGGCTTCTGTTATTAGGGTCTTCAATTCTTTGGCAGCTTTGTTGAACGCTGCAGTGTCGTTTGGATGTCTACTTGTGTGCCACACTCTTCGTAGTCTCCTTTTATCCCTTATTTTTAACAGTATGCTTTCAGAGTAAACTTTGCATTTTGGTGGACTCTCGGTAGCTACCGGTGTGCACTGCCAGCAACTTTCTTGGATGGTTGTGGTTAATATTTTTGCAGCCTTATCAATGTCTGACTCTGATTTTAGAGCTATTTGTAGGTCCAGCCTTTTGTGTACAAGTTCCTGAAAGGAAACCCAGTCTGTGCGTTTGTTATATAGCTTTGGCCTTTTTGTAGTATTGATTACTGTGGTTCCAATTGTTAGAATTACCGGTACATGATTTGAGTTTACGTCCAGACATGTTTGTATTTTGTGGAAGAGTCTTGATAAACCCTTGACGATAAAGAAGTCAATGACATCTGGTAACCTGTTTGGATCACTAGGCCAGTTCGCGGGCTCTGCTGTAGAGATTGAAGTAAGGTTATTCTTTTCAATACTTTTCTTTAGATTTTTACCTCTGTTGGTGGTCAGCCTAGAACCCCAGTGGAGGTTCTTTGCGTTCCAATCTCCTCCAACAATGAATCGCAGGCCAAGAGTGTTGAACAGTTCGTTATATTGCTCCGCAATTATTTTATGTTTCGGGGGGCAGTAAACAGCAGAAACGTTGAATGTTCCGTTACGATCTTGTATTCAGATAGTAGCTGCTTGTATGTGAGGCTTCTTAAACTGAGGCTGCTCAAAGCGTTTTATGTTCGATTTCATTGTTACTGCCGCTCCTGCATGCGCAGTTCCATCGGGGTGATTTGTGGCGTAAATTTCATAGTTTTTTATCTTAACACTACTGTTTGCCGTAAAGTGTGTTTCCGCTACTAGTAGTTTATCGATTTTATGTGTGTTTAACAGGATTTCAACTTCGTATTTGTTTGGTGTTAGCCCGTCCAGGTTCCAGGTAGCTATCTTGAGAGAAGTCATTTTGTTGATTGAGAGACTAGGGTTGTTATGAGACTGATTAGTGTACTCATTTGTTGAAGGATTAGGTCCATTTTTTAATTTTGTTTGACGAACATTTCTTCAATTGTTTTGTTTGGAATTACTTTGTCTTTACTGTCGTTATTCTTGTTAGTTTTGAAGAGGTCATCTTTTGTTTGTTGGTAACGAGATTCTCATTTGGTCTAGCATTTTCATTGCTGGTATGTGGTGGAAGTTGAGCAGTCGGAATAGCAACTGTCCCTGAGTTCTCCCTTTGTCTAGGGTTTGTCTGTTTATTAGATTTTCTGGCCAATATTTCTTTATATACTTCGCACCCTCTGTAATTTGCTGGGTGGGCACCATTACACAGAGCACATGTAGCCGGAGTGTTGCGATCGATTTTGGTACAGTCCGCAGTTTTGTGGGCTTGTGCGCATTTTACACAGCGATATGGCCTCATGCAGTAGTTCTTAGTGTGGCCATATTGCTGGCATCTCTGACATTGGACCACTGAGTTACGTTTGCGGGGATCTTCTACAATGACTGATTGGTGATATATGTATTTTAGATTTTTAACTGCTTTATTATTCGGGCCTTGGAACAGATTGGCAAAGAATGTGGAGGTTGGTTTTTTTTCCGGTCCGTACTTAGCATTAATAATTTCACCAACTACAGTGTTGCCTGTACCTTCCAATGTTCCTTTTATTATATCGATTGGTGTTGTGTGATGTAGATTTCTAATCACAATCCTATATGCTCGTTTATTTTTCCTATTAAACGTGTGTCCTATCAGGCACTTCTCTTTAACAGCATCTATGACTTTTTTATAGGCGTCTACAGTAGTGCAGCTAATCCGGAGTTAGTTTTTGTTAACGACTTTGTAGACAAAATCATTTTTATCACAACACTTTCTAAGACTACTGTAAGTTTATTGACGTCTTCAATGCCGTAGAGAATTATCGGTGGTGGTTTAGGATCTTTTTTTGGGAGTTCATTATCCTCAACTTTTTCATCTGTCGGAAGTCCACTGAAAGTATTAGTCACACTTATTTTCTCAGGTCAGGGAGAGGATGCTTTTCTCCTTTTGGCTCCTCTTAAAGTCGGTACACTTTGCCATGTTGGTGGTAGGTTCGTAGTGTTCTGGCTCGTATTTTGAATCGTATCTATGTTTGGCTTGGTTGTTTGAGCCTGGGTGTCATGTTCTGGTTCCAGCCCATCAGACGAGAATGTCGGTATATTACTAAGAGAGGAAGATCGAGGCCGGTTAAAGAGTGCTGGGTGGAATATTTGTTGAACAAGTATTTTTTCTGAAGCCTGGCCATACACTTCAGATAGTTTTTGTTTTTCATGGGGATTCATTTTCTTTTAATGGCAACTCTAATGAAGTTGTCAGTTGGCATCATGTCAAAAAGAAGTGAATTAGTTAAATAAATGAAATAGTGAGAGGGTAGTAACAAATATTATGTAGCCATAAACTGTCAAATGCGATTTCTATGCACTGTTTTTCTGTAGTAATTTAGTGTTTTACACAAAAACAACAATTTCACAGCTTCCACACTTTATATTTTTCACTTTAGTGTTGTTTTGAGGTTGCTAGTTCACCATTTAACGTTAAAACCGAACAAATCTTCGAGAGCAGGTTAGCTCAGCTAGACAAGATGACAGATACAGATATCAGGGATTTATTAAATTAAATTTCTTTAATAAATTCCGTGGTTTCATTACTTTTTGATTCATGTTCGAGTAATTGCCAGCAGGCTCTGCATTTATTTCTTGAATAATTTATGAAATCATGATTATGTCTTTTTTGAGATAACGAAATGCATTGTTTCAATAATTTCAAATACTGGTTATATCTTAATCAACTGTATTTAGATTAATCATTATACAATTTGTAGCGTAATAGTCTTTTAGTTTTACAGCTCACTCTTATACTCTTTGTTATCCATTTGTTAGTCATACTCGTAGTAGTCCTATTTGGAATTTTTGTTTTTAGTTTTGGAAAACATAAATTGTAGAAAAGTGATATGATACTGTGGAATTCTAGATATGCATCATTTACATTTTCATTATTGTATATTTCTGCTAAGGACAGGCTTGCTAAGCAATTTTGAAACTTCTTTATATTATCTTTATTATAATCTCCCATATACGTGTAATAATGTAATATGGGCACCACCTTCTGCTTCACAGGTATATTTAACATTTGAGCAGTATGTGTCAGCAGTTGTATGAGCATATTTTTTCAAGATATAAACATTAAAAAAAATAGGACATAGAAAGGTGTTGTATTTTTTCAATTCATGAATTAGAGACCATTCAATGATACCCCATTAAATGACGTCAAAATTTATTTTTGTAATTTTGAATATTATAGGTACATAAATTTTCAAAACTAGGCTCTAAAGACAAAATTGAACTTCAAAAGCTCATATCTATCTTATGAGTATAATTTACATATAACTGTACAATAAATCCGTATCTATGTCACGTTAGTATCTTAGAAAAAGGGCTAGGACGGAGAAGCATCGTGGTAAATATACGTAACGAGATAATGAATTATTTATTAACAAAAAATACATACATATGTTAATTTTTACAAACTTAAAACTACTACGAGATAATTAAATGTTTCTATTTTCCAATTTTGGAATGGAACACCAAAAATAGTGAGTTATAAATATGAAATGTTTAACGAAATATAGGTCACCGTTAGTTCGTTGGATATGGGTTCAAGTAGCTAGAGCAACGTCGCGACCTTTTTGCACTAGTGCCGTAAATCACAACTCATGGCACACATAATTCCTTCCACGCTGAAACCCTGCGGCTGTAATCGGAACTAATGGTTCTAATTTACTCATACGCGTTCATAGTAAACCAGTTTTTGTCTATAACTTCATGCTCTTAGATTACAGAGTTAATGCTATCTTCATCTATACAAATAAATAAGATTGAAGTGTTGTCTGTGACTTCAAAATTAAGATTTTTTTTAAGCTCACGTGTCTCCTCATATGGTAAAGTCTTTATTTAAGTATGTTATGTCATGACATAATATATGCGAACGCGACCGCGCGTTGTCTACTACTGTACTGTAAGGTGTCAAGTCGCCGGCGCTCAGTCCAACACCCATTGATACAGCGAGGCAGTGCTGTTTGGTAGCGTTTTGAATATGTAATGAGCGTTGATTTTTAGTTTTAATGCTAGTCGGTTAGTTTGGCAAAAAAAAAGAATTTATTTATTTTTTGTCTTAATTGCTGAAAAGGATATATAATAATTTACATATTTAATGAAGATTGAGGATTGAGGAGGCGAAAGAAGTATGTAAGGACCGTGATACTTGACGCTCCCTTCTCTCTGACTACCCCGTTGGGAATCCAGCATGAGGATACGTATGTATATGTATTATATGTATACATATTTTTAAGTCCAAATGCTCTTTTAAAAAACATTTTAAGATTTTTCTTTTAGTCAAGCAAACTGCTGGTATACCACATGGTTGCTCGTTGGCGGATTTTGCTGTGTAGGGAGGTACTTACCTTGCTGGATTTACTTTTTCCTTTTGTCATATCACGTATATACTTCTTACAATATCACGTAGGTACATAACTCTTGCAAGATACTTAATTTTTGACATAACCTCATTTCGCTCTAACAACTTAATTGTTTGCCTGTTCTTTGATCGCGCTCTTATAGTAACATGTGAATAACACGTAGTTCTCAGTTTGAATCGTATGTATATATATAATTTTTTTTTTTTTATATAATTTATCTATTTATCTTATTTTATTTTATTATTTTAAATTATATCTGTAGTATGTTATCTTTGCTTATAATTGCTTATCGTTTTCTAGGTTGTGGCAGAATATCAGAGTTTTGCTCCTATGGGCAAGGATATACTCTGAGCCATGACCTTTTCGTACAGCTGCAACACACACATGATGTCTATTTCGCTGTAAATAGTTTTAAGTTTGTGTTTTATTTTATTTTGTCTTATTTCATACTATACTTAATTACGGTAGTACCTAATTAATCTGTATTATAGCTATATGTAAGATTGTAAAGTCATGTGTGTGACCAAGTGTGACTGTATGAATAAACGTTTTATCTATCTATCTATCTATCTATATTTATAAATACTGCTGAGCGTAGTACTTTTAAAAGCAGAAATTATTATAAAATTGAATATAATCTCAGAACAGTAAAATAATTGTCCCTTAAATAGTGCTTTGTCTTCCCGTCTATCACTGAAGTAGGGAAAATTATCGAAATTTTGTTAAAAGATGTTAAATATATTGGTGGAATAAATGTTAACTTTATGATAAATACGATATTTATATAAGAAATGAATATGTAATTATATTTGTCAAGAATTCAGGTGTGAAACAGAAAATAGTTAACTGACTCATTTAAGTTGCACCTGTACTCATTTCAACAATAAAAACTACATTTAAATTACTCCTTACAAAAAAGTACATACATACGTTAATATTTACAAACTTAAAACTACACATTATAACTTAAAACTACACATAGACTTCCTCAAAGTTGCCGCTTAGAAAGCTGTCATTGCTGAATGTGCCCAGCAGACTGGCAGCATTGCCTTACAAAGAAATTTCAAAATATTATAGAAATATACCTTTTAATTTCTAACTAAAACATGTTCATCTATCTATAATAATAATTCTATATAAATAAAAATCAATTGCCGCTTGTATGAAAGATCATCACTCGAGAACGGTTCGGCCGATTTGGTTGATTTTGAAATTTTGAAAGAAAAATTTGCAAAAATCCACCGCAAAAGTCTGAAATTTGGATGGTATTTCTGTATGGAAATCTGAATAACAAAAAACGGAAAAATGGCGTCATGATCTGACGATCAATGTCCCACTCGGGTGAAGCCGAGGTAGGTCGCTAATAAAATATAAATATCTTTCATGTCTGTCACAGTTTTGAAATAGTCGTATAATTTTCCGAACACTCGTGTAAATTTTGGTATTTTTCAAGGTAAAAAGTCTCATCAAAGTCGGTTCAGCTCTTTTAGAGATTAGCTGAACATGCAAATAGACGAACAGGCAAAAATGTAAAAAACGCTTGGATTTTGTTACCATGCAAATAACTATTTAAGCTTAAGAAAAAAACCTTGATTTCGATATCACACAGAAATTTCAATGTTGTTTATTTGCATACATTTTCGAAGTACGTTATAAATAGTTGAGAACGTGTATTGAATATTGTCTACGGTCTAAACTACTCTAAACTAATATCTGGAAGAGCAAAGTCCATTAAATGTAGTAATTTCTGTATCAACATTAATATCACTTGGAAACCGTTGGATTTTCGAGGAACCTTTCATTGGTTAGAAATTTAAGGTACGTAATTTCATAGAGGCTTTCTATTATCGCAACTAAAAGTTTTTAGGACATGATTTATCTACTTTAATATTGTACAAAGCTGGCGAGAGTTGCGTAGTTTATGAATTTGCTAACGTTTAGCCCCGGCTTCGCTTGGGTGGAATCTACTCCGGAAGAAATTCTATAAAAGATGGTAAAAACCGCATTAAAAACTATTGCGTAGTTTAAAAGAAGTAAACGCACAAACAGACAGACAGAAATCGCTACTTTGTTTCATATATGCATTTACTAATAGAATATTGTTTGCCATGACCAGTAAAACATAATTTTTTGAATATTATTTAAATAATCAAAGCCCACGATAATACAACACAACGGCTTGTACTACTTACAATACTCATAATATACGTTGTACGGTAGTGAGGCCGAAATTGAGTGAAAGTATGATAAATGCAATAGAAATGCGATCTCTTAGAAAGAAGTGCGGTGTCACCCTTGCGGACAGGATAAGCAATGAGGAGATACACAGTATGATAGGGTCGCACGACAGTGTTATTGTAAAAATGAAGAAAGGAATGCTTAGATGGTTCGGGCACATAGAAAGAATGAGTGATGAAAGACTGACGAAGAAAATATGCAGAGCGAAAGTGAGTGGTAAAAGAAGGCAACGAAGACTAAGGCTGACTTATGAAGATCAAATAGCCAGAGTGTTAGCAGACGGAAATGTCAAAAGCTCTCGCATACCTAGGCGAAAATGTATGAGGAAAATGATGAGATTTGAGGAAGCGAAAGAAGTATGTAAGAACCGCGACGCTTGGCGCTCCGTCCTCTCTGACTACTCCGTTAGGGATACAGCGTGAGGATATGTATGTATATATTGGCTTAATATAATACTTAAAAATAAAATGTACCATACATTTTAATGAATTGAGAAAACATAATTATTATTCGCTAGACGAATTTTTAACATAACTAGATATTGATTATTCATAGATATTGCAACGAAATGGTCTTTATTGAGTTTTTTTCTTATTACAAGCTTTCATTTACTTCACATGTATTTTTGTATCTTTAGTTCTAAACTTGCAAGCTAAATTCAAACCACTTCCTCTAAACTTATGGCTGAAATTTTGCATGCTTATTCAGTTCTGATGACAATATACTAAAACAAGACTAAAACGATAGAAATCTTGTCGCGCAATTTGGTTAACTTACCACTTAAAATAAAAAATTACGCGACATGCTTTAAGATCGCGTAAGAACATGATCATAGTGATAATAGGTTTATATTACTTTTGCTCACACTTTTGCTGATGACTCAGAAGTGTCATCAGCTCTATAGAAGCAGAGCAGCCATAAAGCAGCCATATTCAACCTTTTTGCGGGTATAAGGTTTACACAACATCATGGGTTTTGTAAACTCCTTGGTTTATTTTTTTCTGCGCTGTACATTTTCACGAATGCTTGTTTTTTGAAATTACATTTTACTTTTCATTTATTTACATGTTAAAAACTTAGAATAGCTTCATGTCATTGACTTCATTCAAAACTTTAGAAGTCACAAGGCTCAATTTAATCCATCTTACGCTATTAATTAAGATAGAGTAACATAGAATTAAACTTTGAATTAATGAGAATACGTTGTCGCTTTGAAGATGGTATCGTGTTTTTATTGTTCCATTCCAAAATTGTTAAAAAGAAGCACTTATTATGGAACATTCATGCCTACAAACACGTAGCGCGTATAAGCACAGAAAAAGAAATATTATTACATACATTTCCTATAGGCGTATTCCTATCTCTGCACGGATGCGCTACGCTCACGTCCGTTAGTTTATTCACGTATAAAAATCAAGAAAATGTATGTAATAATACTTTTTGTATTATCTATGCTGGTACGGACTGGACACATCGAAAAAATACTTTAGTCGGTTTTGCATAAGTTTTACTAAAGTTGTGGGTTAATTTAGGACTAACACACGGAAATTGTTGATGTCACTAAATTTAATGTTGAAGATTGTTTTGCGTAATTAACAAATTTGTTATGTAATATTAACTAAGGTAGGTCCGATGCACACCATCAATATACTCTTGTCAATTTTACTATGTTAAAACGTGTAACAATCTTTTTTATTTTTAATACAAAACTAATTAATACTACATAATTAATACTTTAGTGAACTTTGGTTGCTTTTTCGAAACAACAGATCGCAAATCAAAAAAGTATTTTTTGAGTGCACGCTAATTGTCTGTAGATATGAAGGCTCCTTTCATCACCTTAGGGTTTGGTTGTATGTAATGGCAATTATTCCTAGGATTTTATTTGGCATAAACAGCCAAACAAATAATAGATGTAGTAAAACATGGTCCAAAAAAGGGAAGTGAACTTCAAAGCTTTGAAGGCTTGTACAGAAATTTAAAGAAATTAATTTTTTTGGGGTATCAGTTGCGAATGTCAAATGAAAGCTTATCTCAAAAAGCTGCATCACATAAAAAAATTGAAAGAAATCCCGAAATTTGAGAATAAGGTATAAATGAAAATTATCAGAATTGGATACACAGATTTTTGTTGTTAGCCCAAATAGTATATAATGACAGGTCTTCATTTGAAAGAATGTCCTCAACATCAGTCCTAGGCATATAGTACAATTTGGTGAACAAGTTCAACTTTTCGTTAGTATATATGGCTCGTATTTCTGAATACAAGGTGTTCATAAACTGTTTTGCTGCATCTACTTTATTATCCAATGCTGATGTGGAATCAGTCGCACGATTTTGTGAACTTAATTTGTTCATGTCAACATATTCGGGACCAAAGGGAAACAGACCACTTTTTCTAAATCCATTTCTCATTGTATCTGCAGTGGTGTTTTCTGTGTTGTTACTCAACACATTGGCTGCAGCAGATCTCAGAGCCATCGTTACACATCTCACAGGCTGGAACTGAACCACTAAGAGAATGTGTCGGAATTTTACTTCATACAGATGCCGCAACTATCTCGGAGCACTCTTTACAGGTCTCGCAGTCTTCCAAACTTGAATTTCCAAAAGAAAGTGTTAAAACTTTGCCTCAGACAGGCACGTCAACTATTTCGAAGTAAATATTACAGGTTTCTCAGACTTACAAATCTAAACCTTTTAAAGAATGTGTCGACATGTTGCCATTAAAAACATTTAAGACATCTGTGGAAGCCAATTCTTTCGTTTCTGGATTACCTGAAATTACATTGAATGAATCTGATCAGACATCTAGATAGACATCTGAAAATTTACTCCCAGAAAATATTCAGTCAAGTCACTTTAGACCATCTATGTCTCACGTTTTTGCAGGAAATAATACAATCGATGGTGATAATCCGGATCTAGGATCCCAAATGCAAATATCAAAAACAGTTTCAAAAGACACTTCCTCAAAAAAATCACTATTTTCAAATCTTTACTTTTAAAGTCGCATACTTTAATGGAAGAAAACATTCCATCGCCATTTAAACGTGCTTTATTTTGGCCAGAACCAGAAACAAAGAAAAGGCGTACGAAGGAACGTATTCCTTCAGCAATTACTGGTGAGGCTTGGAGGTCATATGTGATTAAAAAAGAAAATGAAAAGAAAGAAAAAGAGGAGCAGAAAAAGGAACGAATCCAAGAGAGGAAAAATAACTATTAAAAAAGAAGATAGCAGAAGAAAAGAGAATAACAAATAAAAGGAAACTATGTAAAACCGTTAATAGGAAAAGAAAGACAATAGAATCATCAAGTTCTTCGTCGGAAGATAATAGACTTGATATTCAATATCAAGAAAGTGACCACGATATCGAGTTGTCGACTGATGACGAGATTAATCAGCCAGGCAATCACACAGAGGAGTCAGATGAAGATGTTCCCCTAAGAGCCCTGCAAACACCAAAGAAAAATACATACGTTATAATCAAATACGAAGGGGAATACTTTCCCGGATTGATTAAAAATATTGATAGCAAAAGTTACGAAATAAGTACTATGATCCTCTCGAAAGGAAATACGTTTCGTTGGCCTGATACGCCAGACCAAATTTGGTATGATAAAGAAGCAATAATTAAATTCAAGAACCGCAAATTATTAATAAAAGAGGCTTCTACAAAGTACCTGAAATGAAAAAATATTTGACATTTATATGTTAGTGAATATAATAAATATTACTTACATATAAATGGAAGATTTACCTACTTTTGAGTACATCCTAGTTGTAAGAAAAAGTCATATAAGTATCTATATTTTTTTTAAGTTTTGTTTGTTAGGATTCGCTCAAAGATCTCATAGAAAGATTGTTAATTATTGAGACTGATTATAGTTGTATTTCGAAGGGGACCTTTTTAGTAATAAGAATCTTTATTTATTGAAAGAGAGTTTTTTTATTAATATGTTTAAAGATGTCAAAGTAAGAATGTTAATTATTGAGGCTGATTAAAGCTTTAATATGAAAGGGACCTAATTAACAAGACTTTTATTTTTGGTTGTACTTATGGCTTAAGTTAGAACAAAATATTAAGTATCTTTGTTTTTTTTTTACATTTTTTATATAGCCTCTAAGATTTGTTAAAACTGACTTGCTTAAAGATCAGGGTATAAATAATGTAAGATAGGGTGATCGTATTGCGCCTGTTATTATTAAGATAAAAGCTTTGCTAAGGAGTCATTTTTATTTAGTTTTTGTTGGCTTAAAAACCAAAACAAATTATTGTGTTTGATAACTGATTAATTTGATTTTTGAATTATTAAACTATTCCAAAATTTTATTTCATCTGTTTTTATTTATCAACCCCGGAACTTAATCCCTTAAAGAGCCCTACATGATCATTCAATGTCCATAACTAGCTGTCCGTATTTGGATATATTGTCCATAGTTGGGGGTTTATATTTGGATAATGTCCATAGTTGGGGGTTTATAATTAGATTTTCCTTGTCCATAAATGGAGTCTGGAAGAGGGTATCTTTTAAAAATTATATTTTATTACTGTTAGTTGTAAATCAATTTAAAACCTTTAATACTTATTACTTAAACGACTTGTCAATTACCTGCAAATCCCAGATAACATATATCATAGAATGTACAAATGACAAAGCATAAACCAAAATAAAATCCTTATACTGTCCATAATTGGTGCATTTACCTTACTAGGTATTCATAATAATATTTAATGCACTCTCTACATACCTACATATTATATAATACATGTTATACATACTATACATATGGAATAAACATACACAGATACATGAAAAATTAAATAAATAAGTAACTAAATAAAATAATAACTAGTAGGAAAGATAATAAATTTTTAGGTGACGCTTAAAACTTAAAAGGGTGTTGGCATGTCTTATAGTAATAAGTAGGGAGTTTAATAATCGAACAGTCTGTACTGAGAACGATCGAGGAACGAACTGGGAAATGTGCAAAGGAGTGTGAAGACGAAGAGTTTTACTACTTCTCAAACTACGTTCTTCATTGCTGTGGAACTTGGAAATATCTTTTAAATATGTCAGTGTCCTGCGGTTAAATAACACAGAATGAAGGAGCGAAAGAATGTCTGTGTTCCGGCGAAAACGAATAGGGAGAAACTTGAGTTAGAATATAAGTCATATTTCCAGAGTACATATATTCCGACGAAATGATGGTTCATAGCTGCGCTAGGATCCATAGGTGGTGCTATAGTCAGCCCTGTAGCCAGGGACAGAGAATAAGGCTACGGTATCACCCACCTGTTATAAGTAGCGACTAAAGGGCCTTTCGAGGTCGTTGGCTGATAGGAGTAAGGGCTCCGCTTATCTTTCCGCGTGACCCCGAGTAGTGGCCCGTTCTCACTCGTCGTGTGTCGGATCCGATAAAATGTCGGGTGCTCTAGTGGCAAAACGTTTTGCATGAAGCTATTCACATTTATCCGACACCGGTTTTGTATCGGCTCCGACAGACATTGTCGGGTGTTTTACTAGCGCCCACGCCCAAACGCAAATCGTGTCGGTTTTCGTTCGAGTAAGCACCACGCTGTTCACATTCGTCGAGTTTCGGACCCAGAAACTCTCCTCAATACCCGTTGCCCGCAGCTCTAGTCGGCCATTTGCAGTCACATCGCGAAAAGCGCTAGTTGTGCGTGTTATTTTGTGTGGTGGGTAATTTTTTTGTTTTATAATAGAGAAAAACGCTATAAATCCTGAAGATTTGATTCCACTAGTCCATGAAAGAGCTGCCCTTTGGGACAAAACTTCAGATGATTATAAAAAAACTAATTTTACATAATATACCTGACGAGAATTGCTCAATTCGCTGATTAAGGTTTGAAAAGTTCCCAAAATAAATCCTTCCCTCATTAATCGTTGCAGCCAAAATTGTCTTTAGTTGGTTGTTTTTTTTTGTTTTCTTCTAAAATAATAAATCACAACAAAAGTTTCATCGGCGTCCATCGTGTACAGTACACAGAATAAACTATGTCAATAGCTATTAATTTAAACGCTGTGTAAACAATCGGTGGAGGAGAATTTCGAGTAGATCTGATGAGAGAATAAATTAAATTCTAATAATTGCTTACTAGAATTTAATTTACATCCTATAAAATTCCCTGTATACCATACTTACTTATACAGACAATTTTATAGGGTTATTTTAAAAGTTTAACAAGAGATACATGAACAAATCCGTTCCATCGTCACTGTGTAATTATTAGTATTAATTTTTAAGGTATAAAAATTAGGAAATCATAAAAAGTTTAAGCTTATCCGTCTGTCCTTCCATCTGGATATCCCTTAAATTCCATCATCCTATTATTTACTTACTTAACAACTTTTATTTCATATATGTAATCACTTTTTCTAAAGCAAACAAGTTAAAAATGCAGCTCAGTAATTTCAATGCTTGAATGAGAACGCTCTTGGTTGGTTTTTATTCTTTTGATAATATGATATTAAGATTATAAAGCTAAGCTAAGCTATTAACTAACGTTAGCAAAAGGGTAAAAAAGCACTGTGAGGATTAAATTCCTATACAAACGCTGCTTGCCCAACGGGGTAGTCAGAGAGGACGGAGCACCAAGCGTCGCAGTGCTTACATATACTTCTTTGGCTTCCTCAAATTTCATGATTCTTCTCACACATTTTCGCCTAGATATGCGAGTACTTTTGACATATCCATCGGCTAACACTCTGGCTATTTGATCTGCATAAGTCAGCCTTGGTATTTCTTGGCTTCTTTTACCACTCCTTTCGCTCTGTAGATCTATCCTATATGTATAAAAGCTGTACCTTATGTGACTTATGTGATTTCTCATGCAGTCTATGTGCCTATTACGTAGAATTTAGGTACCTATTACATACATTTTCGTAGAAATGTTATCGAAAAATATATTCAAGAATTTCATGTTATTTTTACTAAACACGCGTTTATATCTGACCTGTGAATTTTTGTGACACGAATTTATGGTTGTTACAACTAATTAAACAAAGGAAGTCATTAAACATTACCGATAAAAGAAAAAACGTAAACATTATTTACGTTATTATAATTATTGCAATACAACGAACGAATATTATTGTTTTGTTTTTGTATGTAGAACAGAAAAATGCCGTTTTGTGTCCGGTTTATAGGGAAATAATAATAAATTAATACATAATTGAAAGAGAAAGTAATTAATAAATATCCATTGATACATTTAACACACTGATAAGCTACTAATCAGTTAGAAGATTATCTATAAAATGTTATAGGTTTATCCTATGGACAGAGCGTCTAGATGTGACAAATTGAAGCATTGACTTCAAATATCAATATGCTTAACGTCAAGGCCTGATTTATTACTTATTGCTTATTGCCCAAAATAATTATTGCCATTTGTTAGCCCAATGGCCTATATAAGTAAGTAGTAATAAGTACCTATTTAGAGCTCACAGATAACAAGCGGAACTCGATGGTGGCAGGTTGTTTACTCATCTCCTATTACCAGTACCTGTAATAAGTCCTGTTCCATAATCAATTCTGACGTAATATTTATAAAATATGATCTATTTCTTTTCTAATAAAGGGTTTCAAAACGAGTTTCGAATAACTTTTTATCAAATTACATCAAAATTTGGTAATAAACATATTCCTACCAACAGCATTATTGGAATTTCTCTGAGAACGGCAAAACTTTTTTCACGGTTCGTCGCACAGATTTCGTCGAAAACGCGTTAATACCTTTAACAACCAAAATTTCCTGAGATGTAATATAAATCTAACATATATTTGCAACCAAATCAAAGAGTTCAATTATTTGTTTGTGACATGAGGAATTATTTCACGTGCTTAGAAGTTTAACAACAAAATCTCGTTTTATCTCAAGTTTGGAAAAGTTGCAACTTATATCGTATGAAACATTTGTTGTTGCCAACCAACTTACTAATCGATATCAAGGAAGTAATTACCTGAAACATGAAACTTCACATTGACATAAATCTATGAAATTATTATGTATACGAGGAAAAATATAGATTGTTTAAAAAGAAAGACGATATTAATGGTACGGAAATACGAGGTCGTGATAAATTGGTTTTTCCAAAATGTAAATTACATAAGTCAAATGTTTCATTTTTGGGTAACTGCATTTATAACAAAGTTCCTCAGGAAATTACTCAATTAACAGAGAATAAATTTAGATTGGTTATAAAACGTACATTGATTAGACAATCATACTATAAAATAAACGATTTCATTGAATATAAAACAATAGTCTGGAAATGATCTTCTCTGGACATGCATTTAATGGCTTAATGAAAATATTGTATTTTAATAAACCTTTTGTAAAATAAAGTTGAAAAAATTATACCTGACTGAATTTCTTGTCGGTTCTTCTCAGTGTCCAGGTTTTCTATTTGAACCGAACTAAAGTAGATTTGACGTTCAAAAATACCTTGTTATTGGGTTTACTTGAATAAATTGATTTGACTTTGACTTTGAACATACACTCGAACGTTCTTAAATTTTATGTGTTTGAATATTTCGCCCAAAATCATTAAGATAAATGCGGTAAAAATACAATCCCTCAGAAACATGTGCCGTATCACCCTCGCGGACTTTTGATTACGCATTCTGCGCAATGAAAAAATACCCAAAGTATCTGAGTTGGAGTGTAATTATAAAAATTGAAAGAATTAAAGGCATGTTTAGATGGTTCGAACTTTCGGATGAGTGATGAAATATGGAAAAAAAGCAAGGAAAATCAAGGCTGACTTAAGAAAATCAATTAGCCAGTGTCAACCAAAGTACATTTTAAAAGCACTGTGTCTTCTTTGTCTGTCTCGTTACGTACTCGTTACGTTCAAATAAAGATTATATATGATATATGTATCACATTATACAAAAATAATACGTTGTACCTCGAGTTACAGAAGTATAAATGTACAATCGCGCTGAAGCAGTCAATATGCAACTTCAGCTATTTTAATAATTGCAACATACGTAAATAGAATATAAATAAGACACACTTGTTAGTTTTAAGTTCAGTCTCGTCTAATTTGTTAAATAAATTTGAATATTATAAATAGCTGTAATTGTATTAAATAAATAAATATTTTATTTTTATAAGTTTTTTTGGTTGCCAATACTCAACTCTCGTTCTTACTTTTTATTGAACGATTTAGGGCTCACAGATGGTAAAGCGAACCTTGATGGTGGCAGGTTACTAGCTCATATCATATTACCAGTATCTTATTATTTATAAGTCTTATTATTTATAAAAGGCCTCGTCCATAAATTCCAAGTTTGCACAGCGAGCTATGGAAAGGGCTATGCTCTGAGTTTCACTGAAGGATAGAATCCGAAACGAGAATATCCGACAGAGAACTAAAGTGACCGACATAGCCTTGAGAATAAGCAAGCTGAAGTGGCGGTGGGCGGGGCACGTTTGTCGCAGAGCCGATGGACGTTGGGGTTCTGGAGTGGAGATCACGTTCAAGACGTTCAAGGACGGTCTCCCGCTAGGTGGACTGACGACCTGAAGAGAGTGGTGGGAAACGGATGGATGCGGAGAGCCGAGGACCGGATATGGTGGCACAATATTGGAAAGGCTTATGTCCAGCAGTGAATGAACACTGGCTGACGATGATGATGATGATTAAATTGATTAGGACCGTGAAAAATTATTAAATTGGTAAAATGAACTAATTTAATTCATTTTATTAATTAATGTAATCATAATCAATATAAGTAATCAATTTCGATGACCATTTTCGTTCTACCACTTGTTCCTACCAGTAATATTGGAAGTTCTCTGAGAACGGTTTAACTTATTTACGTATGTTATAGGTAGACTTTACATACCTACACATTAAGCATTTTATATGTATTTGCCAAAGTTTAAAAATTCTAAGCTCCGATAGAAAAGAAAGTAATTAAATGTTTGAGTTGGCTGGCTATTTGTTTGTCTTGAACTAATGGATAAATTTGTATATATCTATATCTGTAAATAGTTAAAGCAAAGTCGCTGTTTTCGTCTGTCTGTTTCTCCGCTAACTTCTTTTAAACCACGCAACGGATTTTGATTTCACTATAATTTAGAGAATTTTTCCGGAAGGTCTATATCATGTATAATATATGCATATTATAGTAGAGAAAAGCCGAGAATTTCTATGATTTGTAATGATGTCGCAAAAACATATTTTTAGGGGCTTACATTGTTAGTGCTGGATAAACTTTACGAGACTTCTCTACATTTAAATAATGTAATACGAAATTGGATATCTCAAAAATGTTTATGTCTAACTCCTAAGGATAACCCATAGTAACAATTTTTATCTTTTACATATTACTTAAAATTAATGGGTTATTTACGAAAATTTCTACTCCTGCGAAGCCGGGGCGGGTCGCTTGTATCTAATATGTGTATCATTGCCTGGTCTTCTTTCGTCAACGTACACAAGGAAAATCTTTTCCTATTTATTATTCGCCCTTCCTTAAGATCTGGTGAGGTGCCGTGCTTGACTAATGCTCGAAATGTCAATGTTTGTCCAAGTACTAACCCGCCTACTTCGGCCTTTTATCAGAAACACTGAGATGAAACTATGCAAAACATTCATTAACAACTTTTCGATTCTCGTAGCACCAAAAGAGATCGGTGCCGTCCTAGCTGTTGTTGAGAAGAAATTAGGACACTGGTTTCAGGTAATACCTTCAAAAAACTTAGGAACCTTATTAAACGATATCAGACTTTTATAGTACCCCTTTGTCTGGAGGCCAGGACTAACCTTCTTCACCACTGTCGTTGTGGTGATCTTGCTGATGTACTAGGTCACTATGGTTTATCTTGTTTGCGTAGTGTGGGCCACATGTCACGTCATGTCGTTTTGAATGCCGTTATCCGGCGGGCTCTTATAACTGCAGACGTTCCTACAATCTTAGAGCCTATCGGCATTGCACACGGCGACGGTGGGAGACAGGATGGATTGATGCTCACTCTTAGAAACTTGAAAGACAGCCGATGTAAGACGCCCCTTGTACCGATACACTTGCCATTTCCTTGACCTTGAAAAGATGTAATTACGACCCTCTATGCGAATTTCGTATTTAGGCTTTTTGCAGTGGAAGCTTTGGAACCCTGGGGCTCCGAAACCCATAGACTAGTTTCTGAAATATTAAGAGATTGGTTGAGGTGGAGACCGTCGGGCTGACAACTTTTCTGCCAACGAACCAGTTTAGCTGTAAACGTAATGCCGCAAATCTGATAGGCGCCTTAAACAATGACAGGTTTCTAAGCTGAAATTTCAAATAAAAGTATTCATCCATGACGAGACTGGCCTTCTGGATATCTTGTTTCAAAATATTGTAAAATGGTATTTAAGAAAATCCTCCTGACTGAATTTTCCGTCGATTCCCTCTCAGTCTCTCAGATCAGTTCCGAATTTGTGTTAGATTTGACGTTCAAAAATACCCCACAAAGGAGCTTATTTTATTAACTTTTTTCAATTTAAATTTTATGTTCTGAATATTCTGGTCAACCGGTATATACAATTTGTCAATTTAATGACCAATTATACTGTTATTATGAGTTGTCAATTGAATGATTAGCCAATTAGTGTTTTATGTAAACGTCATTTCCATATTTGTCAACCAACCGTGACCAACCGTGATGCCAACAAGGTATTTTTTTTTCACATTGATGTCAATTGAATGACTAGCGTTGTGCTAGTATGTATTATTTTAAACTTTGTCAATTTAATGACCAGTATTGCTGCTAACACATGTATTTTTACATTTTGATGTCAATTGAATGATCAGCTGTGCTGCTAACATGTGTTGTCTACACTTACTTGTTAATTGAAAGACCAGCATTGCTGCTATCACAGGTATTTACTTGTGGAATTTTTCATATCTGAATACTAACTTGACGGTGGTGTCTGTCACATTCAAGAAATATAACTAACAGTGTTATCAGCTATTATAGCTACTGAAACTTCGAAACTTACCTGTTTCACAATTTCAGTGATATAGTTGATATACAGTGTCTTGTAATTTATTTGTCTACCAGTCCACGGCTCAGTTGAGCAACTGACGACTTTCAATTTAAAACAGACAACATATTCTCGCATGTTTTACCAAAGACATGTTACGTGTTTTAGAAAAATCTTTTGAAAATCACTTACACAAAGCAACACTTTATTACCATTGCATCATTTTACAGGTAATCTCTAATAAATACTCGGTTACTGTACTTTCACATAGCCAACATCGAACTTCATTGTGAACGGGTAATGTGTCACATTCGAGATTTACTTAGATCAAATTACAAAGTATTCAAAGATAATTAGCGATGATTATAACGTCTAACGTAGTCACTTCGATTATATTTCGTTGCATTCTATTAGCTATTTCCTTTATTCGCTTGTTATTCTTTTTTTTTTTAAGTATTTGTTTGTAAACGTGGGTACGTGGTACTTACAGGTCGTTGCCAATATATACTGTATAGTACAGTCTGTAAGCACTGTTACACTCTGCACTCTACTACACGTCCGTCCCCTGCGGCAGTCCGCAACCAAAGATACCGCTTGTAGGTAATTATTTCCCTTATTTAGACAGCCGCCGTTGTGGCGCTGTCACTCGTGCGTGGGGGAGGACAGAGTACTTCTTTCCCTTTCGCACCTATACACTACAGGTATGTTACAGAAAACTTTGGATATGCAGATAAAACCTATTAAAACGGAAATAGCCCAAATGAATGAGTCTATGAATTTTTTAAGTAATAAATATTGTATGATGAACTGTTGAAGGAGCACATTGCTGTAATGGATTCAATGAAGGTTTTGCAGGACGATATTATCCGATATTATACAGCTTAAGGGTACAGTCGCTGAACTTAATGTTCGCATCAATCAAATGGAGCAACAAGTTCGGTCTAATAATATTGAGATCCAATGCGTCCCGGAACGCAAGGAAGGAAACTTATTGGAGATAGTTATAAACCTAGGCAAAATTGTGGATTGCAATATTGATAGAAATGACATAATGAAATGCACAAGAACAGCGAAAATTAACCGTGAAAACCCCCGTCAGCGCTCTATTGTGGTACAGTTAGCTTCCCCTAGATTGCGTCAGAAAATTTAATAAAGCGAATGCTAGTGACAAGTTAAATAGCTGTCATTTGGGATTATCTAACTCCATAACTCCTGTTTCTATCATTATTATGCGAGCATATGTCCCCAGCAAACAAAGCCTTGCATGCTACTGTTAGAAGTGTGGCCAAAGAAAAAGGATACAAATATGTATGGATAAGAGGTGGGAGAATCTTTATATATATCTTTATTGTACACAAGTTTTATATTAACTATTACAAAGAAATAAAGTACAAAGGTGAGCTTATCTCTGCAAGAGATCTCTTCCAGCCAACCTCACAAAACGTTAGACAGTATGTAACGAAGGTAAGTAATGTACAAAAGCGTGTTAATAAATAGTCGTATTTGCACAAATTTGTATTCATACATATTCATATAAATAATACCTAAATAGCTTATAAATATATACATAATATTATGTGAACGCAAAGATATACTATATATATACATATATACATACACATAGATACACATTTAGATATACGCGCATACTACGCATTGACGTATACATACCATACATCCATAAATGCGATAATTTATGGCATTGTATCTGATAAATAATGATGACACCGTAGGACAGTTGCGAACATTAGAAGGCAGTTTATTCCACAATAACGCACCTTGTGCGGTGAAGGAGTTATAAAAAAAGTTGGTGTTGGAAAGAGGATATTGTAAAGTTTTAGTGACACAAGAGCGTCTAGGTCGAGAAGGAGAATGTAAGAAGTGAAAGCGAGAACGAAGGTATTGAGGAGCAGAAGGGTTATTAAGGATATTATAAAGAAACGAAAGAATGTGAATATTTCGTCGAAGACGAATAGGAAGCCATTTTAATTGAGTCCGAAATTGTGATACATGATCATATTTGCGTAAGCTAAAAATAAAACGAATAGCTAAATTTTGTAATCGTTCAAGCTTGTTCAGTAGTACTTCATTCGCATCCAAGTAACATACATCCGCATAGTCGATTATGGGGAGAAGAAGAGATTGAGCTAGTATAATTTTAGTTTTAAAAGGAAGAAAATGTTGGAGTCGTTTAAGACAATGAAAAGAGTGATGTACTCGTTTACTCATCTCATTGACATAGGCTGACCAATTTAAGTTTGAATCAATAATCAGACCTAGATTTTTAACTTTGAATAAGGTATATCAACACCGTTGTAACTTACACTTGGTAAATCTTGAAGATCAAACCTATGTCTGAGTCGACTACTCCCTACCACAATTACTTGAGATTTAGACGGATTAACGAGCAATCCAAAGGATCCGGCCCAAGCATGAATAGCTGCTAAATCATTGTTAATAGCATTAATAGCATTAGAAGATTCATCTAACGAGAAATGTCTGTAAATCTGCAAGTCATCGGCATACAGATGATAAGTAGAAGAGATAACTTTAGTTATTTCATTGATAAAAACCGAAAAAAGTAAAGGTGATAAAACTCCACCTTGCGGCACACCTAGATGCAAATTAGACCAGTCAGACGAAGCAATGTCAGTTTTTATACACTGTTTGCGACCACGAAGGTATGAATCTAACCAAATGACAACGGAAGAAGATACATTAAGTGAGCGAATAATACCTAGAAGGATATCGTAGTCAACACAATTGAATGCATTACTGAAGTCAAGCAAAGTGATAATGGTGAGCTTTTTATTGTCCATAGCCTGACGAATATCATCCGTGACATTCAGCAATGCAGTCACCGTACTATGGAAAGGACGAAAACCAGATTGATAGGTACTGAGAAGATTATTGCCGCAGAGAAAAGAATGAAGTATCTTTGTGTGGAAGAACGAAGACTCCGGATATATTTTAATTAAGAATAATGAATCTGAATCCAAAATAGTTTAATACTGGTCTGGTTGTATATATTTTTAGCATTGTGTCTTAATTACTTTTTCTTTTAAAAAATGTATAACTTAAATATTTATTATCAAAACGTCCGAGACTTGAGAACCAAAACCAATATTTTTTACCAATCAGTGTGCTGTAATGACTATGATGTTATTGTATTGACCGAAACATGGCTAAATTGCAATACAGTAATGAGCTCTTTGATGGTAGATATACAGTCTATAGGCGGGACAGAAAGGATACTGGACTTCACAGACATAAGGAAGGAGGAGGAGTACTAATAGCTGTATCCAATAAAATCATCTCTAAGCGCATGGGCGGATGACAAAGTAAATGTGAGGATCTATGGGTTTCAATTGAAATATCAAATACTAAAATTGCTCATCGGATAGCCCTTTGTGTTGTTTATTTGCCACCCCCGTAATCATTACTTACTTAAGTCACTTTATTTTCGATCAATGCAATTTATAAACGTATATTGTAGGCGATTTTAATCAGGGTGGAATAGACTGGGGGTTGCTGATAGAGTCTGAAAGCTATAGTGGCAATATGCATAATCTGTATCATCCGCTAATTGATTTTATTAATACCAATAAAATTACCCAAAAGAATGCAATAGTGAATGATGCTGGAAAGATACTGGATTTGGTGCTGACTAATTTCAGCCACTGTACAGCTAAGAATTCGTTATCATCACTAAGCAAAATCGATCATTACCATCTCAGATTGAAATATCTGTCACACTACCTCAAAGTAATAAACTCCCATATAATAACAATATGCAGAAGTCTAGACCCAACTTCTATAAGGAAAGATACGACAGTATCCGTGAAAGACTAAATCAGTTAAGACTGGTCTAAACTATTTATGGAACTTACTAATGTAAGTGAGATGTTGGGGGTATTTTATAGTAAATTACATGAACTAATAAACGAATTTATACCTAAGGCCGGACCTAAAAACAATCGCTTTCCTCCATGGTTTGACAGTAACATGATTAGAACTTTAAAAGAAAAAATTATATTAGACGTAGGTTTAAAACATATGAGAATCCCAGAGATGAACTTACCTTAAAATTGCTGAGTAATCGTTGTAAGGTCCTGTCTAAACGGTGTTACAATACTTATTTGGAAACCATAGAAAAGGAGATACGAGACAGCCCTAAACTTTTCTGGTCATACGTAAAATCAAAACGCAGTGGTTCCAGTATATATCCGATATCCATGTCGGATGGATACAATACTATCACTTCAGATGGCAACAATATATGTAACCTCTTTTCAAAATATTTCTCCAGTGTCTATAATCTAAGTGCGGTAAACACTGACTGTGAGTACGGGGATGATAGTGAGTCGGCTACTTTGGAAAATTACGGTCAGACTTTTTTGGCTCCAACTATAGACAATACTCTTGAAAAGACACTAAAATCCCTGGATGGAAGTAAGGGGGCCGGTACTGATGCCATTCCACCTATTTTTATAAAGAACTGTGCCTCGGAACTGGTTATGCCGCTCTGTCTAATATATAATACGTCAATCATTAGTGGTATCGTTCCTAAATTATGGAGAGTCAAGGGTGGTACCTGTATTTAAGTCTGGTAGTAGCGGAATAGTCTCCAATTACATACCTATTTCGATATTATCGACATTTGGCAAAATCTTTGAATCTTTTCTATGTCACCTTATTCAAAAACATTTTGAACAGTACATAAGCTCATATCAGCAGGGATTTGTAAAATGTAGCACAACGTTACCAATTTGGTAACGTTTTCGGAGATGTTGGTAAAATCAATGGATGTAAATGAGGAAGTAGATGTCATCTATACTGATTTCAGCAAAGCTTTCGAGATGGTTCCTCATAAAATTCTACTAAAAAAACTATCTGCTTACGGATTTAAAGATAGTTTTCTGGAATGGCTGAGATCATACTTGACAGATAGATCCTTCTCAGTAGTAATCAATGGTAATCAATCTGGAATCAGCAGTATTACATCAGGACTACCGCAAGGCTCACCTTTAGGTCCTGTTTTAATTAATATATATGTTAATGATATCTCCAACTGTTTCGAATTTTCAAAAGTTTTCATGTACGCCGATGACATAAAATTTTCAAAGACTATTCAATCCATTGAGGATACCAGGCATCTCCAAGACGATCTAAACAGACTAGTTAGCTGATGCTCAGAAAATGGTATGACTCTAAACGTATGAACACGTGTTCATTTAAAATTTACTCGAAAAATGAACGAGATACCTTTTATATTAATATGTAAATAATAATTTTTTTTCCTTATATAATTATGAGGAATGACGACATCCAAACAAGACGAAATAAGGAATCTAGGGGTGATATTTGACAAAAAGTTGACATTTTTGCCTCACTTGGAGAATGTTATAAAGCGAGCATCTAGAATCTTGGGTTTTATTATGTGCAGCTCTAAAGGTTTTAAAAATACTAAAACTATAATCATGCTATACCAAAGTCTAGTGCGCAGCATACTTGAATACTGCTCTGTAGTATGGCGGCCACATTATTCTTCACATATATTGCGTCTGGAGCGTATACAAAAAGGCTTTCCATGGCATATTGCATTTTTCGTAGGAAAGGCTAGAAAGGATTTTAGGCTGAATTATTTTAAAACGCAGTCACTTGATCAACGTAGGTGACTGCTTGACCTACTATTCTTACACAAAATATTAAATAATAAAATAGACTGTCCTCAATTATTGTCACAATTTCATTTTCGCGCTTCTGCTAGATTGCCACGACACATATTGTCACCTCCAGCTCCTTAGGGGAGCTTGAGGGAGCAAAAGAAGTATAAAGAATTAAGTTAGAAAAAATTCAATAATAAAAAAAAATTAAGTCAAGACACAAATTAGTTCATTTATTTGAAGAATTGGTGACAATTTGGAAACAAAAATAAGCAGGTCGTGGATCAGGCTAGCAATGAGTTTACATCTACTGCAGTCACCGTCCTTTCGCGACACCGTACTCCCCTTGTCCTCTTAGTCTGGGTCTGGCCGAATGATGCAACCCGTACAGCCGCGCTGTAGGTAGATTGTTGGTTGGTGACTGATGTTGATGTTTGCGATGTAGATAGAAGGGACAGAGACCAATCCCAACGGAGTTCCTGGAACGTGCGTGGATCGAGTTATCATGAGTACATTCTTCGTTCTGGACTGCCATAGCCGATTATCATTTATACAAGGGGGTAGGTTTACAATTAGCAACGAAGCAAACTGGGTGATGCGACAGTCCAGATAATGAAAATTAGCAGTAAATTACAGTAGTTGATACAAAGCGTTATGTAAGAATAAACAGTGAATGATACTATACAAGTTTAAAATTTAGTGAAAACAAAATGACAGTTGCAACCAGTGTGATTTAAATAATTTAAAAATATGAGATACACGGAATGAACTAGTACTATATATAATATAGATACATTTATTTATCGTTTAAGTTTCACATCATACAGTAATAAACATGAAGATACTAAAAAAAACAAACCTACAATGTATGAAGCCAAACAATGATTAATAATATAGTGAAAAGTAGGTATGCACATTGCAACAACTTACCCGGTACGGGAGCACACTCGATCGATACGATTATATTGTATTATTTAGAATTTTACGCTTATTATAAATTTAGAAAGATTGTCTCCAAAACGATAATACGTTGGAGAAAATTGCAAATAATAGGTATACTCGTATTATAATAGGTGAATAGTTTTTCTTTTAATATTTGTACTTAAAACAACTAAGAGTGAGCGCTGGTGAGTAAAAAAAAACAATTTTTAACAGAATGAATGTTATTCGTTCTCTTCGAGAATGAATGTTACGAACGCATCGCGGTCTATTGTTCGAATTCACTATATAAAACTTTTATTAATAAATTCAGAAACTGTCTGTATATCGATTTTTTATATTATATGTTTGTAAATAATGTAATTTTGTTTTAATATTGTTATTAATTAGTTACAGATAATATTTTAAGGATAATACATTAATTATTTTTGGAAAAAATATTTTATTTAACATAAAAAATTTAATTCTTAATCACGAATTCAAATAACCGTTCCTACAAAATAGACCTTACAAGATAACACCGCTGTATCCACCACCACGACGCACAGTGCATGGAGCCAATTCACCAGTACCTAGGCTATGTAAAGAACTCAATAGTCTCAGTGATTTAGTGGATATAAGTATAGACTCAATCAGCAACTTCCGTCGTACCATCATAGGAGAATTTCGATGTGTTGATGTATAATTATTATTTATACATATAGACTTCATTTATTGTCCTAACATATGTCTGTTTGAATAATTAATTTTAAATTTTTGTTTGTAAATTTATTTTTTGTACCTAACTTTTATGGTGTATGTCGTGCTCACCTATAATTAATTGTTATGCTTAGTAAGAATTTGCTTCTAATTTTATTGTGCATGTGTTGGTGTAAACAATTGTTGGTGTGCCTAATAAAAAAAAACGCATTTTTTAAATTTTTGTCTGTCGGTCAGTCTATTTGTTTGTCCGGGCCAATCTCTAAAACGGCTGAACCGATTTTGACGGGACTGTTCAACGGACGAAACCAAAAACTTTTTATGTGAAAATATCTTGCAAATTAAACCAAACCGACACACCCTAACAGATTAAATTATTATTGTAAACCTGCTTTGATTTTGGGATAAAGCGTGGGGTGCTAGGGTGGTTTGACCGAATTTTGTCGAGATTATTTTACTAACTCCATTAATATTGGAGATATTACAGGATATTGGACAGGAGGGTAAACGCTTGAGTGATCTTACATTATCGAACGACAAGTACTTCTTTTTATATAATACATCTAAAACTGACGAAGTTATTGTTTTTTTAAAGGAAATCGTCTAACTCTATGTGATGGCCGCGAGCTGTCTTATTATAACTTTAAAGACCGAATCTATACTCCCGTCAGTCATTCCCGTCAGACAGTCCGCATATAATTTTTAGACAAGTCGGATTTCTAGCGAGTGCTTTTCATTTGATCAACTTTGTGTAAATTAAGCACTCACCTCAACTATTTCGATAGCTTATTCGTACATAGGTCAGAGATGATTTTAGATTCCAATGGTTAGATCGCAAGACATTGCGTGTTAAAAAAATTATTACCTTTTGCCCCCATTCCGAGCTCTTCTGATACTATTAGATTTATTTATATGAATTTTCTTAATTAAATACATTTTATTAAAAAAAATTGCTTCATTTATCAATCTTTCAAAGATGTTATTTATTGTTACATAGCACTAAAACTCACGACGTTATTAGCTTTTGAAAGGAGACATAAAAGTGTGACACTTATTCCCCAGCTTCCATACTTCACGAGTTATAACTCATTATAGATGTTATCATATCTTTAAAATTCTTTTAGAAATACATTTTTATTTCTATTATAATTATATCTATATAAGCGAAATAACGCAGACTGAATGACTGACTGACTCATCACGAGATCGCCAAAACTATAGCTCCGATTGATTTGAAATTTAGCATAGTTACTTCATTCGCGGTGTAGACGCTCACCAAGAACGGATTTTATGAAAGCCCTATCCAAAATGGCTCTGCTACCCGTGCGAAGCCGGGGCGAGTCGCTAGTATACATATATTATTAACATCGAAGAGATCCGGTTGGGCTATTACTGGAGGGTGCCTGCTAAAACCGTGACTGGTGGCTATTATCTTAAAAGTACGTGTTACTTCATCGTCATATTTTCTGCGTATTCGCCTGTCAATTAGTTTCTAATCGTGTGGATGGATATTTCCAAGACTTTTATGCAAATTCTGTCTTTAGGTAATTCCTATTGATATGACGTACGATTGAAGCCATTATTTTAATAAGTATGTGTACTGTGTTAGAAGTACACATTTTTTAAAAGGTGATGAATAAAATTCTACAATAATATTTACTTATTCTATATTCTATATTATGTTACGCATAAAAATTGTGTTTACGCAAGTAGGTGTTATGTGGATATCGCAATTTTATTGGATATCGCAACGCTAATAGATTGTTAAAAATAAGTTCATGAGCTAGAAGCTAGAGTCTAGCGGCGACGCGCGCGCGGCGCCGCCCGCGCTGGCTGCGCTGCTGGCGCACTTCGGCTGGCGGCGGCTGGCCGTGCTCAGCGAGGCCTCCACGCGTTCGCGCCTCGACCCTACGCAGTTCGGCGTCGACCTCATCTCGCAATTGGAGCTGCCGGACACGCCCGACGTCGATTACAATCTAATCGCACAGGTAATAACAATTTCTCTATTAAAATACATAAAAAAGCGATAGACTACAAATGTACTTTCTGTAATAAATACCTAGTACCTACATGTATATAAAAGAAGAAACTGGCCGACTGACTTATCAAGGCACAATAGCACATAGATACTCAATTAATTTGAAAGGTCTAGTGGCTAGACCTTTCAAATTCATTGGGTATCTATCAGATAAAATATTGCAGCAACCCTTTTTTTGTTACGCGGAAGTTTGTACACAGATATTTTATTATATGGGTTTATTATATCATGGGCTGTTACTCACCGAACTGCTGCGGTGGGCAACCTCGACGCATTGTCGAGTGGTTCTCTTAGAGCAGCCATTCCCAAAGTGGGCGATAACGCCCCCTTGTGGGCGCTGCAGGCCTAAAGGGGGGCGGTAAGAGACCCAGCGTAAAAATGGGGGCGTTGTGTAGAGGCCTGGGGGGGGGGGGGGGGGGGGGGGTGATTTGTAATTTCATTTAGCTAGGAGGCATCTTAGACGACAACTGCATGAGCTCTCGACTCAGTAGACAAAATAAATTTGGGAGCCAGTGTCTTAGAGAATGGAGTCTCCTATTTTTTTAGGTTTTACAAAAATTTTACTATACTCGTGGGTTAATTTCAGACTAACACACGGAAATTGTTGATTTCACTAGGCTTGAAATGTTGAAATACTTATAAAACTGCTTTGTGTGATTAACAAATTTGTTAAGTAATATTAACTAAGGTAGGTCCAATGTACACCATCAGTATACTCTTAAACTAAACTCTTTAGTAAATTAAGCATAAAATGTTGTAAATTTTATTATCTTAGAGTGTGTAACTTCAATCTTTTTTATTTTGTACATTGAACATTCGTGATTATTATAAAAATGATTAATACTTTAGTGAACTTTGGTTTTACGAAACAATAGATCGATCAATCCTCGGAATTCAACTACAGTATTTTTTCAGTTATACGGAACGCATTTGAAGCCCTTCTCTTGGGGGTCCATTGGGGGGCACGGAAAATTCATGCAGTTATTTGCTCGGGGTCTCATTGATGGACAAATGGAGCCCCGCCCAACCAGTTGCAATCACGAAGGCCTCTTTTGTCACTACTTACGACATGCGAAGAGCGTCATAGCCCTTATTCTTTGGCCTGGGCTATAGGGCTGATTGTAGCAACGCGGTACCTAATACCACAGTACATGCTAATACTTACTCCACGCTACGTATTTACTTCAAAAATGAAACAATCAAAATAAACCGACCTGCCTATAAGTACGAAATAGATTTATATACAACAAATAAGCCATTCCCTCCATTTTGAAGTTCAATATTCGTATTTCATGATTCTCCATAAGTGTGCTTTAATTAAATTTTCGTTTGATTTTCTAGAATACTAGATAAAACAAATTGATTGAAAGAAAACTTACATATAAAATAGCTGTTTTGTTCAAACTCCATACGTTGTTAGTATGGATTCTATAAAGTCGACAATATGACATAATTTGATTTTAGGAACAATCGGATTAGAATACCTTTCATACAAAACTTAAGTAAATTGCATGCACTTGTCCGCGATTCTCAGCGAGAAAGCTGTTACGTGCTTTTCAAGTTTATTTTAGTAGGTGAAAAACTCAGACCAAATAAGAAAGAAAAACGTAATACTCCGAATAACACAGTGAGGCCGGGTTTTATGTTGTGTGGTACTACGTAGGCCAGTGTTGCCATATTGACTCCTAATACCCCAGTTATAGAAAAAAAACCATTGATGACGCTATTCTACCGATAACTTTATTTTATTAGTAATATATTTTTATTATACAACGTTGCGTATTGTACCTACATTATACATAATGTATGTCCCCATACAGTTTTATAATAGTACTAGAATTTACACATGAATGAACGAACAAGGAAACAAGTAACTACCTTATACATGTAACCTTACTTACCCGACAACCCGAATAATTATAGTACTGGCTAATAGCAACACCTGTTGAAGTTTTGAGTACAAGCAGTTTTTATTTTGATTTATTGAAATTATGAGTTTCCGTTAGGGATACAACATGAAGATATATATATATATATATATATATATATATATATATATATGTATGTATGTATGTACCTATATATGAGTTTCAAAGCGTATTTACGTATGAAACATGATTCCGTCTTGCTTTTTATATTTTGATGACAGGTTCTCGCACTCTTATCAAACGTAACAAAATAATGTAATTTATATTACGTCGCTTTTCTATAACAGACTAGCTGAAAATCAATAATGCCATGCACAGTTCGGCACGTGTACACGTGTTGCTTTGTCTGTACATGGCAAGGCATAGTTTTGCTGGCCTCTCTGTGTCATTCGCGACGATGTTGTCTTTCTTTTTTTATTAGGTTTGAGGTCGAAAAACGATGAAAGATTATTATCAAGGCTATGCCCATAAACGTATAGGTTAGATGAGAGCATCAATCGTATATCGATATTTGATGATCTTCGTTATTACATTCGTAAAGTATGTATTGTACTCGACTCGTATCAACAGCAGAATCGTCGACGCTCTCATGCCGAACTTAACAAAAACATAATGAACGCGTCGCGTCATTCAACGATGCGTACTTCTATGTATTTACTTACAGTGCCTTATTGCTTTTGTCGACTAATGTTCTTCGCTTACAAAGTCAAATCAATTTATTCCAATTGAGTTACTTTATCGATTCAAGGTATTTTTGATTGTCAAACTTCACTTTAGAGAAGATTAATTCCAGACTATAGTTTAGTCTTCGACAAAATCGTTTGTCCTATAATATGATTTTCTAATCAGTGTACATTTTCAGTTTAAATTTATTTTCCGTAAATTGAGTAACTTCCTAAAGAATATTATAATAATTATACGAACGCATTTTCCCAAAATTACAACCATTTAACTTCTGTAATTTTTTCTGAACAACCAATTTATCACGACCTCGGGTTTTCATTCCATTAACATCCTCCTTTTTTATAACAGATCTGTATTTTTCAGTACATCAATGTATTAGCGAGGCTTGATTCCAGACCCTGTCATCAACAAAGGAGCAATTTAATATTTGAGATAATGTATTTTTTAGAATATTGTTTACAGATTTTAAAAGGGTTTGAAATTTAAAAAGCTGAGAACAGCGAAGAGCATATGTAAATTTTGGAACAAAAAGGCAAAAGCGGACAATGAGGAGAGCCATGTGGGAATTAATTTTGAAAAGTTTGTCTGAAGACTAGCTAAATTTTTGTATTTGATCATTGATAAAGCAGGGTATGGAGTCATCTAAAAGAGAGCACCTAGGAGGTAAAGCGATTCTTTTGACAAGACTTTAATATTTGTTGCCAGATTGTTAAATTTATTAATTATTTCATTTTTTGTAATAATTGGAACAGAATCGGAAATCAAGAGTTCACATTTAGAAAAATTTAATTCTAAGCCAATAAACTTTAAACCTTTGAATGAGGGTTTTAAGGCAACTAAAACAGTAATTGCTTTACCTTCTATTGTTCCGTCGTCAAGGTACCAAATATTAAATTTGGAATTGAAATTACAAATCGCAGGATGGATAGCCAAACTGAAAATAGCTGGTCCGAGAGGATCACCTTGTTGACAGCCAACTTTGGAATGTAATAAATTATCTTTATATATTAATTTTGAAGGACTGCTGTAAGATTGCTAGAGATAGGGACATATGTCCGGAACATGCTGTTTTATCTGTGTCAACAAGGTGGATCAACAGAATTAAATGCATTTTTTATGTCTACTTTGAGGAGTACCTCACCTCCATCATATGTCAAAATATTAACTTGTGCAAACAACATTTTTTTTAATTTTTGTAAAGTAAATTGATGATCTGCTTATTTGATGTACTCGTATGTTCCAGAGGAACCCGTATTTTTATTGCTTCTATTAACGATAAATACTGTTCCATCCAGATAAGATTTTTTTACTAATGAAATTTCATGAAGGTGTCATATGAAGACACCTACCTGTGAAATTTCATTACATCCGATAGAAAGATGACAGGTTATAAGCTCGTGATATAGACATTGATGGACACGACGAAATGTTAATTATCGAAATGAAATTCTGGAACTTGGAATTTTCCGAGGAGATTCGTTGAGAGGCGAAATACGTGTCCAAATAAGTTTCAAACTATGGGCATAAGATACTTATAATATCAAAATAAAAACAATGAGAAGTACAAAACAATTTTCTTTAACTAATCAAAACTTAAGTTCAAAAATAACCTTATAAATACGATACAAATACATATGTAGTTAAATTAGACATTGAAGTCACATATTGAACTTTTAAACTTTCGCATTGCATTATAACTTAGTTTACTTGAGACTACGGTCATCACAAATTCAATAGGTATGATATGGTGCTCCAATATAAAGAGTACAAGATTTGTTACATAAACAGACAGTTTACTTGAGACCAAGGCCGATGCAACTCGGCCGAAATGTCAAGCGAAAATAAAAGGTAATCGCGTTAATTTCCCGTGTTTTTAGTCACATATTGAAGTTTGTGCTAAACCAATAAAGTTTGAGCGGTTTTGTTTCTGTGAGGAACCATCAAACTTACATACTACTCTGTCAAGAAAGTACCGAGAAAAGATCAATAATACACGAAATGTTAATTTACGATGTTAAATTCATCCAAATTTATTTTATCACCTTCAAAGTATGCTCCTTCAGAAACGATACACTTACGCCAACGAATAATCCAATCATCAAAACATTTATTAAATGCTTTTTCTGGAATTGAGTTCAGTGCTCGCCGCGAATTCTCCTTTATGTCTTCTACCGAATGAAAACGGGTGCCACGAAGTGGTAATTTGAGTTTGATAAAAAGAAAGAAGTCGGCTGAAGCCATATCTGGTGAATAAGGTGGTTGTTCGATGGTATTTTTTGAGTTTTTAGTCAAAAATTCGTTCACAATGATGGCCTTGTGCGAAGGCGCATTATCGTGGTGCAAAATCCAAGAATTTTCTTTCCATAAATCTGGCCTTTTTCGTCGAATTTGCTCTCTTAAACGCCGCATACCGCCCAAATAATATTCTTTATTTACCGTTTGACCTTCTGGCAAGAATTCCGAGTGCACAACACCGCGATGGTTAAAGAAAACAGTCAACATGACTTTGACTTTTGATCGACTTTGGCGCGGTTTTTTAGGTTTCGGTTCAGTTGGAAGGCGCCACTCCGAAGCTTGTTGACTAGTTTGCATGTCAAACTCGTAAACCCACGTCTCGTCACTAGTAACAATGCGTTTCATGAATGTTGGATCGGAATTGACTCGTTCTAGCATGTCCTCAACGACTCTTATGCGATTATGTTTTTGAAGAAAATTCAGGTCTTTTGGGACTAGCCGAGCGGCAACATATTTCATACCCAAGTGATTATTTAAAATGGTACGGATCGACTCCTGAGATACAGAAAGTTCGGCGGCTATCTCTCTCAAACTTGAATGAGGATTTTCAGTCACTATTTCCTTCACTTTTACGATGTTAACTTCAGTTGCAGACGTTGATGGCCTACCAGAGCGAGGCAAATATTCCATCACATCTCGACCGCTTTTGAACGCTTTGTACCACTCATAAGCACGTGTTTTTGATAAAGTCGATTCACCGTAAGCCTTCTGTAACATTTTCAGTGACTCCGAACACGAAATTCCATTAGCGATGCAAAATTTAAGACAAACTCTTTGTTCGATGTTTTTGTCCATTATGAAATTCGCAATATACAATAGAATGATATAACTAAAAACAGCACTGTATTTAATCTAAATAACAGATGCAACTCAAACTCCGCGCCAAAATGGAAAACGGTTGTGCCTAACAACAACAAAAAAAAAAACAAAAAATTGAATTTGGAACCATAAACAAATCATCCATTCCCGATACTTTCTTGACTGAATGTACATACTTTGATAAAATCAAATTTATATCAATGGTATGGTACGGAACCATCAGCTATAAATGGACAGTATAATGGACCATAAGTAAAAAATATATGGGTGACAATTATTATATTATAAAATTATACAGATATTCTAAACTTATGAGTTTGTAAAATTTGTTTCACGAAATCTATAAATTTAAGACTTCAATATATTTCTTCTCGTAAAATTCAAAAAAGGCGTTATATTCCCTAAAAAACTTAAGACGGTGGGAACAAGTAATTTTAGAGATATATGGGAGGAGGAATAATCAAGTAAAGTTCAAACATCCAATTCAACCCCTCTTTATATTTCCCATGAATATTTTTAAGCGTTAACAAGTGAATAATATGTGGGTTAAAGAGTTAATAAGGGGGTGAATTAATACAATGTGTTAATAGTTAATAAGATGTACTTATTAACATGCCGATCAAAGTTTTACATCACAGCTTCTGATAAATTGGTTCTGACGAAGGAACAGACGAACGAGTGATCTTATAAGGTTAAGGTTTCAGTTTTTATTTACCTTTTAATTTACAGAATATACAGCATACAGAACCCTGAAAATAGGTGTTGCACTATTTAACCACTTACAAAATGTTGCATACATATATACTGTTACAAAATTGCAATTAAGTTTGCAAATATGCGAATAAGAATTGCGAATAGGTATTCGATTTGAATTTTTTTTTATATTTTATCTTTTGTCCACTTATCCTTTCAAACATTCTTTTTAAACAAACATTGTCTCGTAATTCTCTGTTTTAGAGTTCTCTAACCAATATGACCCCTTATAATTTCGTCATAATATTTATGTCTGATTGTACATACGGTGGGCTATTCTATCATATTTACAGATTCTGTGACAGACGTGAATTAGTAACTTAAATGAAACGAGAAATAAAAAATAATTAATGGACGTTTAGTATGAAAAAATTTTTTTTTTAATTTACGTACCTATCTTTTGTTCAAAATGACTGCGGGATCCTAGTTAATGCGTGTCCAATAGGTTCTTGATCGGTTTTTAAATATATCTAAATAATCCATAATATTCGGTTTGTTGCTTTCCTTTTATCAACCTAAATCAATTTGAACGTTCTGTACAACGCAGAATAGATACGGCAAAGAGGACACGATTGTGATCCTCGATCGGTATATATAAACCAAATATATGTATGTATTTGTATTCGTAGTATAATCTCTCACGTTTCGTCCCAATTTTTATATGATCAAACATAAACAAAGTTGTCGACACAATCAACTTTATAGATGTGTGTATATAATATAATAACCCTAATACTTGCTTCATTCAAGAAGTCTCACACATCATAAATGCTCGGTGAAAATGATGATATTTGAAACTGAAAGATAATAGGATATGTTGGAAATGTATACCAAACAAGATAAAGTGCGTCACAGACGGAGCTTTAATATATTTTACTGCGCCATAACATACGGTGTCAGATTTATACTGTTTTTGATGTGGTCAGGAATTAAGTTGATTGAACGAATGAATATTTTATGTATTTTTTATTTGTATAATAGCCTGTCCTTCCCCGGGTTTCAATCTATCTCCATACCAAGTTTCATCGCAATCGGATGAAAGGTATGGCAGCCTATAAAATACGAACAAACAAACAAACATTGATTTTTATATATTAGATTTCACAAATCAGGGCTATAACAGCCGTGTATAAATAATATACAATAATAATAATAAATTTATAATGTGAGTGAATTTAAATTCTGCCCCTTCACACCTCACCGCCGTCTACAACCGTTGACGACAATCTATCGATCACAGTTATATAGTATTCATTGCATACATATACAGAGGTCGTTGTAGTAACAGTTTGCGCCTCCTCGGTTTTTGGACCTCGGTAGAATGGCACACTGCCGTGAATATACCGCATTGTCGCCCTCTCGGCGGAATTCGCATGCCACCGCGCTTCATCGAGATATTGCGCGTGAGACAGTCAGTCCACGGAAACACAGTACAAGTAAGCATACAGTATTCTATCTCGGCAGTGTCCTAGAGATAATTACCTACGGTCGTTTGGTACGTAAACACGCAATAGGGCTACTGACTTGGACTGAATGTTATTTTGGGTTACGTATTTGATAATAGGTACTATATTCAATTGTCGTATTATCTTTTCACTATATATTATTGCAAATTTAATACGTTTTTATTTATATAATTTTACTAGTATTTTATATCTAGTTTCAAAAGTTTGTGAGTTAGTATGGTGGAAATGGACAAAAAAAATGCTTTTTTATGTGCAGTATAATTAAAAATCAGCAATAAATTAACTAGATAATTATGATAATATATTTCCTATAAATTAGCAACAGAGAAATATTTCTGGTTTCGATATAGATGTATTCAAACATCCATACACTGAACATTGTGCTCGTAAACTTGATTGACATAATATTTAGTCAGTAAATGCGCAGGAGCGTCTAATAGCGTCCGACGGCAGCCGCGGCGCGCTCGCAACTGTCGTATGTCGAGATATGCTGAGATTTCGAGCGCGTCGTTTGGGAGCGTTTGTATGAAGATAGAATACTGTATGCTTACTTGTACTGTGACGGAAAGCTATTCCACCAACTGCACCATTTTGCAGTTTCACACTCACGTCTTGTAACCGACGCGAGGTCGCTGCTTCTCAGCGCTTGGTATATATATATTGCCATAATTGTGTTTAAATTGCACGAACGCTTTAATTTACTTACGTCTAACGAACTTTATTGTGTAAGTGGAGAACTTTTTGCTTGTGCTGTGCTTATGCGGGGGCCTACCGCCGTTAATAACATAACTTTAAATGCTGCCAAAGAAGCATCTTTTTGAAGCCCGTCTGGATCTAGATTATTTATCTGGAGCAGCGCCGTGGACTCACCGGACCTCCCCGGACTCATCGACTGGAGGCCAGCATCCAGACAGCCTCGGGTTTGTGTGTCTCCTTTCCCGGGGTTCAATTGGTCGTGGGGGCGCATGTATAGCCAACGTCCTTTCTCCCTTTAAATGGAACCAGCCTTCGTTTTCTATGTTGGCCCAAGAAGGGTCAAACTGGCGTGCCGACCTGGCCCTCAACTCAACACTATTATTTTGAAAGTGTTGCCTGTTACTACTTAATAATAATAATAATGCGCCAGACAATACACGCCAATCATCTGATCTCAAACTAGGGTATTCTCTGTGCTATGAGAACCAGTCGACGACTACTGGGGGCGTCTTCCAGTACACCCAGACCCGAGACAATCTAGAAAAGTTCGCTTCCTAAATTAACCCGACCGAGGATTGAACCTGGAACCTTCCACGCTTGGGTGCAAAATAAAAAAAATTAACAGCTTTTATTTTTTATTGGTAAACTTAATTATTTTTTACGTATTTTATATATTACATAGACATTTACATAATTTATTTTTTATTGTATAAATTTAATGTAGAATGTTGGGTCATGTAAATACTTCTATTAGTTAACCACACCCCTGATTCCGATCACTAGTGATTACATAGCTTTCATTTAATACCCATAAAATGACTTCATAAAAAATAACTTTCCATTTAAGCCTCCAAAACTAGCCTCCGAAGTTTTGACATTTGAAGCAGTGGGTCACTGCTTTATACAATTGGACCAAACCATTTTTGACAAATTGTCTCTCTACACACTATTTGGGTCACTGCTACCCACAATTGTACCAAGTTTCAACAATTTTCGACAAACTGTCTCTGAGAAAAACGTCTGTGTCAGACAAACAAACACTGGAGAATTCCATTTAGATACGACTCTAACAATTTTAACAATTTCCTAGTAACTTATTCAATACGACGTGAGAATATTTGATTTCCATCGACGTATACAAATATATAGTCAAAAATATTTACCAAGCCCTAAACGTGCTCTTAACATACAAAATGATTGCGCACATTATCCAAGTAATGTGGCTCTTATAGCCGGAGCGCTGATAACGAATTTTCATAACACATTTCACGCCAAACGAAGGTATGATTAACGTAATTTTAATCTTGTGTAGTTGAATAATAAATGGGAGTCAGGTGTTTGCGGTTATTTTACACAACTCTGATAATTATTTAAAACTATAATTTTCGTATCTTTTGGTACACATTTTTAAAAATAAATAATTAACATGCTTTAAAAATTTTAGAGGACATAAATTTAAGTTATTTGCCAAGACCGCCCCAAATTTGTTTTCTTAATCAACATTAATTAATTTCTATTCTTAACAAACATTAAGAATCCCATTTTTGGGGCAGTTTTTCATATTCGTAAAACGTGTAAATGATCTGGTAAATTTATTTTTGTATTCTATAGACACAATAAGAAAAATTAAAAAATCAAAGTTAGTACTCACAGATGCATTTCTTGATTTTGATTTTTTACAAATACTGCGTAGAAATATATAAATATTAATAATGCAAGTGAAATAGAGACGCCACGCAGACGTCGTTAATGACTCTCCATTCTTTATTCGACTATAAACTTTTAAACTTTCGTGCTGCATTATAAAATATCTAAAAACACGGGAAATTAACGCGATTACCTTTTATTTTCTCTTGACGTTTCGGCCGAGTTTCATCGGCCGTGGTCTCAAGTAAACTGTCGCAGCAAGCTTCACTCCGTGTCAGAGGCAGATTTTATTTCATCTACCCCCGATATTTGTAAATAATTATTAGGGTTCCTACACACAACACTCACGGTGTCCACACACTGAACCGAATGTGAAAAACGAGGTTTTGTCATTTGAATCACAGGATTCCACGCTGTTGATAAATTGTATCCGCTTTCCCGATTGAAATTTTTGTGTCTCTTGATTTCAATTGCTTCACGCACGACTCTTGGATAAAAGTGGCGATCAGTGGAAAGGACTTATGGGCGATAAAATTCTATCCAATGATTCGTATCCGATTGGAGATGTTCCGCTATCGCTGATTTTGTAGTTTGGTAGTTTGGTAAAAACCAGCAAACTACCAAATCAGCGATAGCGGAACATCTCCAATCGGATACGAATCGGAATACGGAACGAATGAGACCACGGCCGATGAAACTCGGCCGAAACGTCAAGAGAAAATAAAAGGTAATCGCGTTAATTTCCCGTGTTTTTAGATATTTTATTCGACTAATATTAAAATGTACTTTTTTCATCCTTTGTTTGGCCTAAAATATGTTATAAAAATTCGTTCTCAGCGTTTGGACTATAACGTTTTATGCCGCGTTTCAATAAGGAGTAACCCAAATTTCTTTGACAGGTCACGGTTTACAGTAGCTATTTCTCGAGCAATTTGATGAGTCTCGACTATTTGAAAGATGTCGACAAGAATCCACTCACAGACAAAATAAAACTTACCATTAACTACATAAATCGATATAGCAGTGTATTTTATACTAGAACAAAATAGTTACAAAACTGTACCTACATTGAAGATAACTTAGCAAAATATTTGGGACTTTTTAGGCTCACCTGAATCCAAAATGAATATCTTTATTTAATAATGTTTGAATGACGTTGCTCCCCAGAGAAAAATTTAAAAAGACGTAATGCAATTCAAAACCAGTGTCGTCGAAATAACTTTAAAAGTCAGTAAGCTGAAGTTACAATGGACTGGTCTCATTTGTTAGTGGACAATCGTTGGAGCAATTGAGCCCTGGAGCGGAGACCTAATCTAAATATTCAGAAATTGTTAGAAAAAAAGAAACTTAGCTCCAATGATCGTATGGTAATAATTTCTTTTTTTTAATTTGTTGAAAAATATAAACTTTCATTAAATAGTAGTTCATTTTCGAACAATATTGAATTGAAATAATTACAGCAAAAAAACCTAACCTCTAAATTTTTGTGGTGAACTTTCATTAAATAGTAGTTTGGTGTCGATAAATGTTGCAAAAAAAAACCTAACCTCTAAATTTTTACATTTTTGTGGTTTTTTGTACCTAAAATTAAAGAAAAACAAATTCTAAACAATTGCACATGATAGTATAACCACAGTACAAGGAAGCATACAGTATTCTATCTCGGCAGTGTCCTAGAGATAATTACCTACGGTCGTTTGGTACGTAAACACGCAATAGGGCTACTGACTTGGACTGAATGTTTTTCTTGGGTTACGCATTTGATAATAGGTACTATATTAAATTGTCATATTATCTTTTCATTTTATATTATTGCAAATTTAAGACGTTTTTATTTACATAATTTTACTAGTATTTTATATCTAGTTTCAAAAGTTTGTAAGTTAGTATGGTGAAAATGGACATAAAAAATGCATTTTGTGTGCATTATAATTAAAAATCAGCAATAAATTAAATAGATCATTATGATAATATATTTCCTACAAATTAGCAACAGAGAAATATTTCCGGTTTCGATATAGATGTATTCAAACATCCATACACTGAACATTATGCCTGTAAACTTGATTGCCATAATATTTAGTCCGTAAATGCGCGGGAGCGTCTCACACCGTCCGACGACAACGGCGGCGCACTCGCGACTATGCTCGCGACTGTCGTATGCCGAGAAATGCCGAGATTTCGAGCGCGTCGTTTGGGAGCGTTTGTATGAAGATAGAATACTATATGCTTACTTGTACTGTGGTATAACTCTTCGCGAAGAAATAGAGCTCCAAAAAAATGCTCTACGATGTCGGACAGCTGTAAACGAACAACTTTACGAAACCGCTTTGTTTCCACAAAAATGAAATTTTCGTGAATAATTATCAAAATTTCGCGCCAAAAAAAAAACTACAGCCAAAATTGATATTGCACGGGACATCCATCGAAAAATAATTTTAATACCTACAACTTTCCTATTGGACTTTTTTGGATATGAGTTCAACTTTTTGATTTATTAGAGAAAAACCGTTTTTTGGACTGTAGCGAATTTTTTAGGTTAGATTCGCCATTGAAAATTCGAAAAAAAACGCTATCGTTCTTAGAATTTTTTGTTCTACACAATAAATTTTTTTTTCCTGCCCATAATTGTCTGGAAATTAATATTGTGAATCTGTAGATTGATTTGGACTATAAGACGCGTCCTTGCTAACTCGCGCGACAATCTGCTTAAAGCCGCTACAATTAATTGTATACGTAAACGTGAAGACCAAGATTCATAGCATGATGGCTTGATAGCATGTCACGAGAGAGACCTATGTATGACAGTGGACGAGTGTTGATCGATGATTATGATGACTGCTGTAATATTACTCGTTTTGTATATTTCAGACATACAGTTACGATTTCAGTTTAGACTCATTTCATACATGTAACATTATACTTTAAAAATTATTGTTAGAAGTATGAAAGTTTATTGTATGAATCGTCCCTTTTTAACAACCACATTTTTTTTATATTTATATCATTATATCAATTATTTTTATATCAATCTCTAAAATTAATTAATATTAGGTTACGGCGGAAACGGCAGAAACAACCATCAATTTTTTTATTGATTTGTCTTCAAAGTGTGGGTATATGGTATAAACAGATATTTTCATTTACATGTTTGAGAAATATCCTGCATAAGTACCCACATACATATCTCACTGCTGGGCGAAGCTCTTCAGAAGCACAGCCTTGTAGCCGGGGTCCTAGAATAAGACTACGGCATTTCCCTCCTGGCGTGAGAGACGACGAGAGGGGTCTTCGGGGTTACGTCTGTTCGAAGTGGAGGCTCCGGCCATCCATTCATGTGACCCGGAGGAGGCCGACAGCGGGTGTTGTCCGTGAAGTCATAGCACTGCCAGGGTGCAGGAAGGGCTCTTCAGCTACCTCCCGAGATGTGCTCCTGTGCGTTCCGTAGGAGATCGCAGGAATTAGGGTGACAGCTCCACAACCCAGAGGTCTTTGTATTTGTGACTCTGTGTGCAGATTTCTCTTACACAACCAAAAAGAAAAAGTTTACAAAATCAAGGATGTTTAAAATTGATACTATTATAGATCACCGATCGAGTAAGTGATTTATGTGACCACCTCTCGCCATTCTCTTTCTGAATATCTCTCTTACTTTTGCAACTAGCTTCATAAGACCTTTTTATAAGATTTTGTTATATATGTCAGCCATGTTTGCAATTCAGCCATGAGAAATAGGTACCTAAACTTACAAGAGGCGAACTACTCCATAAAACAACGTTAAGACAGTTAATGTGCAAACGACAGAAAACTCTTCATAACAATTATTACGTAGGTAATTGGAAATTTAATAATGGCAAACCGACCATCGGAGAAATGCTATCGCGCCGGCCGCCGTAGTTTAACATACTCTCAGCGCCGGCCCCGACGTTCCGTTAGTGCGTCATCGGAAGCCTTTTATTATATAAAGGAACTGACATCTCGCTAGCACCAACTATTAAATAGTTGGTCTCTTTCGTTATCAATCTCAAACTCCTGAACCTAAGCTTTTAAAAATTTTAGGGAATGTAAAGCCTTGTTTAAAACGACCTAAATCAAGTTTAAACGACAATGCCCAAATTGGCTACTACTGGTCCCAGAGTAACCATTCTGTTTAAAAGATATATTTCAATTTCTTATGATTTTCTGTGTGGTATATAACTTCCTTGAGCTAACGCGAGTAATGATCAAAATATAAAGTATTTTTAGTAACTAGACATTCATTATGACTGAACAGAACTGTAAACATTGACATTTTTATTCTTAGATTTATTAATAACAAAAAAGTACATACATACGTTAATATTTACAAACTTAAAACTTCGCAATATTTTAAATAATAGACTTCCTTAAAGTTGCCGCTCAGAAAGCTGTCATCGCTTAATTTTTGTTCTTTATACTACGTTATATGCCGATTTATGATAAAAATGATCGTATTTTAGAATTTAATAGCACTAGATTTTTTAAACTATTAATGAAAATCTCTAGAAATTCAATTGTTTCTTTTGTAAATGGAATGACTAACAGGAAGATAGCAAATAAACCACAAGTAGATCTGTGACTACAATCAACGCTTACCGAGTTTGACTTAAGAATTATGTCACACCTAACGTCATTGACATTGACATTTCGTTTTTTTTTTTTAAATAAATCTACATACATTTATTTATTTATTTATATACATATTTGCTTGTGTTACGTGTGAACTTGTTTTTCTGGCGATTTCATTATATTGTATATACATAACAACTCCTGCTGTGTTTCTGGGTCCTATGTTAGTCTATACTCCTTTTGGCTCTACTCAACTTGACTTCTGTAGTCATTAATTTGGAAAATGTCGCGATGCGCGCGTAATTTTTTGGTAGGCGCTTTCAATTTCTTTTTTTGTAATATCGTTAGATTCGCTATCTATTTCACTTTAGTTACTACACTGTTTTGCAGTGTTCTTAATAGCTCATAGAATAAAATAAATATCAATACTGGGCATGCAAGTTTGCGGATGGGCAAAGTTCCATATTTTTTAGGCATTGTCTACTGTTTTATAATAATCGTACGGAGCCTTCTATGGCTGAGTCGAAATCTCTCTTAACCGATTTTTATGTTTTTAGTCTCCTTTGTTAGATCTACTTCACCCGCCCTTCAGCGAAGCGTGTCGACTACATTTAAATTCAGTAGACCTCAATCATTATACTTAATAATAATTGATTGCGGATAACGTTTACAACCGAATGAATCGATGATATTAAATGTCAATTTTGAGGGTTCCATATTTACCTCAAAATTGAACGCGTAACTGATAAAAACACTGCGGTGCGTCCGACCATAAACTTAGTATATACTGGTACATACAAAAAGTGCGAGTGAGAATCTTAATAATCTTTTATGATAATGAAAAAAACTAATCTTATATGAAAATGGCACGAGTTGGAAAGGGAAAGCAAACGAGACTCTATTGTAACCCTTTTTGAATAACAGGTCGTCATAAGTCGTCACGCTGTGGAGAACACTGTCGACTTATTTTATTCTTTTGTGTTATTTCTATTTTATTTCAAAGAAGTACTGTTGTTTTTCAATAATGGTTACGTGTACTGTATGTGGTTGTGATGTTACATATCGCAATAACCAAGGGAATCGTTCATTTCGTAGTTGACATTGACAAATTTACGCGTCAACGAGCTCTATGTTCGTCTATACGCCAATATACAAGTTTATTTCGAAAGGATGGGTAAATACGAAAGGATATTAAAATATCCATGACAACGGAAAACTTGCGAAGTGTAAACATCTCAAGTTAATAAAAAATAAAGGTAAGACAACCCTAATATGTTTTTTCGTCGTTAGCAAACATTTGGAATATAGGGCATAATGATATAGGGTTGTAAATTTTTTCCAGTTAAATAGATGTTTTTTTTTGTATAGAAAACAAAATAAAAGTATCCCGTAATTATCACATCTGCAAAAGAACAGTCAACAGTGACACGTTGGGACCCCGGCGGATTTATGCCCCTTTTCACATTAACATTGTATACTAAGTTTATGCGTGCGACTGTCTTCCACGACTGATTTTTTATAAACCATGCAAGAAATGTGGTGTAGTGATACGTCTTATTGATGCACATATTTTGTTCTAATTAAAGCTTTAATATTTTTACATAAGAACTTTAAAAAATATTTTCAATTAAATATTATATTTTCAAATAATTTTCAAAAAATATTGAACCTTTTTTTGTGACGCAGGAGAAACTTGAATCCGAGTACTTAGAGCTCCCTGGAGATGGGACTCATGGGACTGGCTTTTACCCACTATAATGTGGACTGTATTTTTATGAATGAATACACCGAATTTTACGAGGAAATAAGAAATATAATATATAACATGACAGAAATAAACGTAGGATTACAAATAAATAGTTGTATAATATATTTCAATAAATAAAATATCATACATTTTGTACCATCTATAATAAATCTAATTTGTGTCGTCTACGCCCACCAAGTCTCCCGTGGTGGTCGTCCTCGGCGCGTTGTCGAGGGACTCCGCACTCTTATTATCTAATTTGCAGTCAGCATGTGACAGCTGAATATCGCACATCTACTGTCAAAACGAGAATTCGTATAATATAGTTTGTACCGCGAAAAGTGCATTTTACGGTCATGGCGCAATAGCTCGCAATCGTCATACATGATACCAATTTATTATTGTCATCGGTCACGCAGTGATTGCGTGGCTTTCACTTTCTGCGAATTTGTGGGTAATAACCCCGCTGGCTACCTTATTATGAAACTGCAGCCAGTAAGTGATATTCGAATCTAAACTTTTAAACTTTCGCGTTGCATTATAAAATATAATATATCTAAAAACACGGGAAATTAAGGCGATTACCTTTTATTTTCGCTTCACGTTTCGGCCGAGTTGCATCGGCCGTGGTCTCACGTAAGCTGTCGCAGCAAGCTTCACTCCGTGTCCAAGGCAGACTTTATTTCTTCTACCTCCGATATTTGTAAATAATTATTAGAGTTCCTACACACAACACTCACGGTGTCCACACACTTAACCAGATGTGGAAAACTATTGCTGACAGGATTAATGAACACATTGCAGCTGTAAAAAACCAGCAAAAGCAAATCAACGATAGCGGAATATCTTATGCAATCGGATACGAATCATTGGATAGAACTTCATCGCCCACAAGTCCTTTCCACCGAACGTCACTTTTATCCAAGAGTCGTGCGTGAAGCAATTGAAATCAAGAGACACAAAAATTTCAATCGGGAGTTTTCCGGATTGAAATTTAATCTTATGCGATCGACCATGAAATGTTAACTCGAGCACGATATAACGTCGCGAATCCCTATCGCTGCCTCTGTTGATTAATCAGTGAATTAAAAACTATTGCTAGCGACTCTATTTATGCTAGGAAAAGCTATTTCACTGCATGGTACCGTAATCGCGCAATTAAGTGATACCAATTTAAGACAACTGTCGCGCGACTGCGACTCAGCTATCGTTGTCTGCAGTTCTTTTAGCCTAGCGGGATGTCCTACGGTACGCACCGAAGCTGCTCTAGCTGCTATTTTTCCGAATGAATCCATTTTATTTTTCTATTGCAATCCGAAATGCTTTCTTAACCTTGATATTGTAGATTTCAATATGCAGGGAGCCTAAATCCACTTACTATCCACTTATCACCGTGGAAAAAAAAATTCTAATGTAATTATATTATTTCCCGTTAGACCTTCAATGAAAATTTTTGTGTTTTATTCATAAACCCAATAACTTACATATGTATATGGATATAAGATGTGCCAAATCAGTTATATATGTATATATATTTTGGGAACAGTTCATTGCTGTCAGGCGCGGATCCAGTCATGTGGGCACGGTGGGTATGCCCACGACCCTAATTGAAGTCGATAGACTGATCCAATGCCTTAATAAAAAAATAAAAAAGAACAGTGAGTGACTCGAAATGCAGCGCAGCACACACACACATACATACACATTTTCGTTACGCGACAGCTATATTTTTTCGAATTTCAAAAAAGAAACGTGAACTTGAATTTGTTATTTAGGTAAGATTTTTTATTTAGATAAATAAAATTATTCAGTGTAAAATGTGTACCTGTATTTAAATCTAAAATCCGAAGTGCTTTTAAGCTGTAAAAGTTTCATCGACATCTGTTTAGTAATTCAGTTTCGATGTGATATTGTGATGCACAAACAAGGATACATCGTATCGTTATTGATGTCGTATATTTATGAAAATTATTAATTAAAATTAAATTATTATTTATTAAAAATTAAATATACGAACTAACATTTTAAAGGTTTAATATAATAATTTACTAGCGTTGCCTCCCGGCTTTGCCCGCTTGGACGTACACACTGTACAGGATCTTGGCCGCGGCGTTCGATCGTGAACCAGTCCGTAGTCGCACTATTAAGATGCTAGTCCGTGATACTAGGTATTCCATTCCTGTTCTATTCCTTATCACGTAGGCTTGGGCTTATTTGTTTAGATACATAAAAAACGTAATCAAAAAATCATAACGTAGGCGTACCCGAGTTTATAATACTCACCAACTCTAGTAAACAACTGTCACTTTGATTTATTTCTCTGTTATCTCTTGAACTTTACGTTATATTTACGTGGACATTATTATAGCCCGATGTAGCGGTGACTAATACATCTGCCTTTTCAGTTTTACACCGATGTTCTAAGTTCGACTCCCGGCTAGGTCGATTTCGAAGGAACTGGAAATATTTAAATTGTGACTTAAATTATTTTGTAGTCTGAGTGTCGCTGAGTACTCCCAATTTGTTGTGACCCAATTTGTTGTGACCCAATTTGTTGTGACCCAATTTGTTGTGCGTTACAAGCCCAGTGTGTACTTCGTGGCTTATCCAACTTTATCGAAGAAACTTTTATTGTAATTTTATATTTATTTTAATTTATTCCATCATATTGATATTTATTGTATAACGTTTTATGCTGGCTGCTTAGGCGATGGCGGTGAGATAAAGGAAGTGACAGTGTTGCCCACACAGATAACAACAAAAAAGGAAATTGTGTTTTGTTACCTACTAGAATATAACCAGACAGATAAACAGATAACACCCAGCTGATGACGCATATAGAAAAGTTCTCTTTTATCAAATATTTTTAGGTACACTTGGAACGCGAAATTGTGATAGCGCGTTGGTATCAACTAAAAAAAATTGACATTAATTTCAGATAAGTATAGAAAAGCCATAAAAAAGTTAAAACAGTTATCGCCTGTAGTTCCACAATAATAAGCATAACTTGTATAAATCATCGTTTCTCAACTTTTTAGTGTCGTGATTCACTAAACCGTTAATTAAAAAACGTTGTGACTTCTCACTCCAATACATATTTATATTAATTTGACATTTATCAAAGTTTTACATCGGCCTGATGATGGCCTGGGATGATTCGTTCATTTTCCAGTATCGTGATCTATGAAGAATCATTTTTATTTTTAAACACGAGCGTGTTTGTTTACCCGTTAATGAATCGTGAAAATGCAAATTGTCTATTTGTTTTCGTGTTCGTGTTGTTTTAGTTCGTGGAAATAGGAATCGTCGATGGTATATATTCGCATATATGGCGTATAAGCCATAAAACTTAAACCGAAGTACCGCACACAGTCACAAATACCTAACTACAAGACTCGTGTGACATGCTTTTTGTACTTAAATCACTTTTACCATTTGCCCCGCACTTGCACGGACTTGTACAAGCGGAAAACTAAATCAACCATCGCATAAAATTATTATTGCAAACCACTTTTTATATTACTTTATTTTATTACGTTATAATTACCTGATAATATTTAATTTTCTTATCACTTGCATTTAAATTGCAAATACTTTTCAATAAAGAAATGTTTTATATTTCAAAGTGTCTAGTAGTCCGCTAAACGGACGACTAAAAATAAATTTATCGTCCGATAATAGGACGATTAAAATAAAAAAAAATATTTCATTTGTCCGATTAGCGGATGACTAGCTACGCCCATTGATTTATCTTATTCATCCAATTAGCGGACGACTAACAATTATTTTATTCGTCTAATTAGCGGATGATTAGCAACGTCCTTTAGAACATATTGAGATTGAGAAACGTTGATTTACTTTATTCAATAAAGAATAGCGTGAATTTCACTGAAATCCTATTTGCAGTCTCGCAATGCACAATATGGAATAAAATTCTAGTTTGCAATGAAATTGTTCTATCCGACGATGACGGAGCAGAGTAGGAACAACTAATTACTTTTGGAGAGACTCCGTAGTATATCTGTAGTGCCACAATTAGGGAAATTCCTTTTTTATTAAGAAAGAAATTTCCCTAATTATGGGATGTGTACGATTTCAAGATTGAAAAATATTGTGCAATGTGATATGACATTTGAAACTAGAAAGTTTTTGTCCATTCTAAGTTGATTTTGAATAATGTAACAAATTTTCAAGGTTATGGCAGGATATTTGTATAAAATTTAAATAAACGATATGAAATTGAAAGTGTATTCAGTATCAATTACATTAAACAGGCCTTATAAGTAAAAACTTAATTGTTTTCTGTTAATAAAAAGTGTTTTGATAGAAAAGAGAATGTTAATCATTCCAGGCATAAGACAGCCTCTCTAAATGTAAGGTAGTTTAAACTGTAATCCACTGTCTGGTCCAATGCGGATTGGTGGGTCCACTACTTTAAGGCAACATATGCCTACGACTTGTGGCTGCCTGTGGGTTAGGCGGTTTCTACGAAACACTCTCCCCTCACACGGAGAAAAGGTAATATTAAATGGAAGATATTTTTCAGTAAAATAGTTAATTGTATGGGAGCCATAAATTGTTCCTTTTCCGAAGAAACGGTGGAATTATTGTAAATATAAGTCGGTTAATCAAAATAGTACCTTATTAAACGTAAGACAGTATTGTATTGATATTGTCGACCTAGATGGCGCAGTGGTTTAGACGTTAACCCAAGCGCGGAAGGTTCCGGGTTCGATTCCCGGTCTGGTCAATTTAGAAAATGAACTTTTCTAGATTCTTTCGAGTCCGGGTGTACTGGGAGACGCCCCCAGTAATCCTCGTCTGGTTTTCATAGCACAGGGAATATCCTAGTTTGAGATCAGATAATTGGTGTGTATTGTCTGGCGCATTATTATTATTATTATTGTTCAGTCGAACAAATCGAATGAAATAAATCACAAATCAAGGAGCTAGTAAATATTCGACTCATTCGCTTTCGTTTTTTTCCACCTTTTAATGAATTTACATATTTCGGTGACTCATCTGTTCAATATACATCAAATATATAAACGCCCGAAAGTAAATATAATATTACAAAGTAGACATGAGGCCGCGACAGCAATAAAATTTATTTTAGGTATGATTAAAATTTTAGATAAAATTTACACATGAAACACATAGGAATATATTCTTAGTTGCGTTAATATCTACATACATAGATAAATTACAACTACATAGATAAAAAGAAAAATCTTCGCGATATTTCGTTTTCGTGATGGACAGGGTATCAAGGTACAATTATCGATCTCACTCGCAGCAATAAACGTTTGGGTCAACGAATTCGGAAATACTATGGAACTAGGATTTATTTAAAAATATGATACAACGCAAACCCCAGTCAAGTGGGTGGTGCTAAAAAACCACAATCAACGCGCGCCTTAGTCTACCGTGCGCTCAGTGACTATCAGCCGTCGCAAACTTTGGTTTGTTGCCGTGAAAACTGGCAAAATGTAAATTAAAAATGACGTGCTGTGTGGTTAAGTGGCGTAGAAGGCAGAAAGTAGTCATGACTATAATAAGTTATCACATGTATCTAAAATAATTTTATATACATAAATAATTTTTTGTTTACAAGAAATTAAATAAAAATGTTGTGATCTGTATTATGCAACTAGTAGCCAGCCAATTTTAGTACATAAGTTATTTTTATTGTCTTTTCATGGTAAGTATGGGAATTCTTTTTATTAAATTGGATCTTATAAATTTATTCCTTTAATTTTACCAAAATGAGCTTCGGTGATTATGGTGGACTAAAGCAGTTCGCTTAGAAGGAAGAGATAATGACTAGTTACCAAATATTGCCAATAGGGTGTGCTCTAAACATTTTGAAAATACTTTTAAATAAAATACAGATGAACTCGTAAATATGCTTTTTTTACCTTTTAAACTAATTTTTAAATATTTTCTCATATGAGAGAATAAAAATAAAGAACCATTTAACTTCACGTAAATAAGGTACCTAAATAAATATTACCAATAAGTTGCGTTGCGATGCGTAGTAATGCATATAAACATTCTCGCTTGCTAGCACTTTCCCGTGCGATCACGTGATCAGTGATCACGTGTGCCGGGCATCCAGTCACCGTTGACTTTGGAATGTAATACGAAACGTTTTAAACGCCAGGCTACAAGTGGAGTTTTAAAATAGAGTTCATTTTAAAAGATGACTGTTGAGTTTGCGACCTTTCGTGCTTCAGAGTATTTGAATCAGATGCGTGGTACAGTGTTTTTCGGCCATAATTGTCCTAAATAACACTTCCATAGTATTTCCGAAATCGTTGGTTTGGGTCTACGGATGGTAAAAGGGAAAGACTCAGCTCTCGCGATAGTGGCAACTTTATACCGTCGACCACACACATTCTTCATACTAAGTCCTACCTTAAGTACGGCTTTTTTTATTTCCCAGTAGAAACCTTCCCTAACGTAACCGGCCCCCTGGGGACAGGACTGATTATGTAGGGCTTTTACTTCCAAATCTCCTACGGCGTCATCCTCGGCACGTTGTCGAGGGGCTTTAGGATCTTCTATGGAACTCACGGGAGTCCCTTTTGTGCCGTGACGAAGCGCTTCGCAGGGGGGAAGTAAGGCAGTGACAGAGCTCCCTTGCACCTACACAGTACCACAACAAGCGAAAATTGATGACTTATTTTTTGAACTGGACTACTGAGCTGGACTTCAAATGCGATGAATTCTTATAACCTTTAACTATCCTCCACTCGAAACTTCAAAACCAGTAATTGCCACGTGTTTCGCCTCTGAACGTAGCATCCTTGGCTCTGTCGCGATTCGCGAATCTTCGGGGCAGTTCAGGTCTACGAAGAGGAGCGAAAGACGCGGGGGAATATATTCCAGCGATTAGACTCTGACAGATAACCAGTACCGGTTTGATACTAATACAGCCTACTATATTTTTACCTATCTTTTACATATTACGTTTACTTTTTTTTATAAGACCAGTAGCACAGTATAAACGTAGCAGTAGAATGTCTTCATAGAAAGCCAACGCACGCGGGTTGCATGTGTGTGCATTAATATGCACGCGTGGCGACACGCACACAACGGCAATATTTTGGGAGACTTCTGTTTGTTTTTAATTCGTTCGTCACATCGTCACGGAAACAAAAATGTCTAAATCGCCTAAACGAACGAACTAATAATGTCCTTAGATGCCTAAACGATTTTAGTTATTCGAATCCAGTTATCATTCTTCGACATTAACTATAAGAAATTAACTATAAGAAATTTAACAAACGAGAATAACATCTGTATGAATTATTTTTTATTATAATATACTAAATGTATAACTAAACGAGATGCTCTCCGCATCTCACATCCAACAAAATAACCCTACGTATCCGACCGAGAGTAGGCCACTCTGTTACGCATGAGGCGGGAGTCGGCCTTCTTTCCTACATATTCTCTGCCAATAGAAAATATTAAGAAAAAACCTTGATGACCGGGAATATGTTCATAATATTCTAATGACTTGAAATTAGCGATAACTTCGAACGTAAATTACATTTTATATCTCTTACTTATGTTCTTAAATGTACATAAATTAATAAATAAAATAAATACCAATAGAACATCCATCCAGAACAACTTAGAGTCAGGATGGGCTGAGTGTACCTGACTGAGACATCTTTTATTACTTTAATGGGACATTTAATAAGATGTTAACGAGCTACAAGCATACACTTATTTCATAAATGCTCTTCACAATTGTTGTTCATTACACTTTATTACATGACACTCAGATTACATTAAGGACAAATTTTATGTATAATATAATAACAATTTTCTTAAAAAACATCCGGGAAAAAAAGCGACGCGATTTGACAATGTCTAGAGAATTCGGAAGCTATTGAAAGGGCTAAGATAGATAAAATTCTGCTGTCATAGCGTTGATTCATCCACGAGTATAGTTTTTCTTTCCTGACCGCTAATATGGCGCTCAAACATGATCTTTGACGGCGATTAAAAAGTCCAAACTGAGGTTTACCAGAAAGCAAAGGAGTCTGAGTGCAGTATGGATGTAAAAAGGACTAACTGAATTTGAAATACAACACAGCGTTCCCAAACACGTATAACCGATGTTGAGGAAAAGTTTACAAACTGATGAGGGAGTGGGCAGGCCATGTTTGTGGACTAAAACTTGAAAAATGAGCGTCGATATCCTGCAATAGACGCCTACTGATTGAAATATGGAGCTTATAACAGAGCCCGCCGTCGAAATGAGACGATTTGGAATTGAATCGGAAGGAAATTTCTCAGGATCGAAGAATTTGGAGGAAGATGGAGAGGTTTTTGTTCAACAGCGAGACAGTAATGGATAAAAATATGTAATTATATGAATATACATTTCTCCATATTAGGACATTATTACATATGTATATCAATATACATATGATCATAGTACATCGAGTAACGGGCCAGTAAGGTTCAAATATAATACAGATATTTAAACATGGAAAACATTACCCAACTGGTGGCTATGTATAATGGCGCCGAAGTAATTAATCACTTATTTTAAATCCAGGAAAGCTTTTGTCTGTTGTAAAAATTAATTCGCCTCACCTAATTGACTTCCATATTAAAACCTAATTTAGCTATTAGGTTTAGCAGGATATGGACATATTATACGATTATATTATTTCAATTATTTCAATCCAATTTACACAAACTCAATAATTTTAGTCATTTTCGATAAAGAGGGTTTTATAAAATAAAACAATATTTATATAAATTGAAATTAATTTAAAAATATCTTTGTCATAAATGCAGTTTAAGGGAATTACTATTTTACATATTTTAATAGTATGTCTGTCCTCTTTAATTAAAGAAACACTATCTTATTTAACTTTTTGAAAAATGAAATTGGAACTTACCATAATAGATTTAATTACACTATTTATATATGAGAAAGGGATTAAAAATGTATTACTTTCTTGAAAATCTGTTTATCGTTGACAAACTAGGCTACATCCATGTATCAAATTTCATCAAAGTACCTGTTATGTAGGGACCTGTAATGTAGAGCCAAACGGACGGACAAACAGACTGAAACTATGAGGGTTCCCTAATATTACTACGCAATCCTGAATACAAATGTTACACGTTATAATAATATAAAAAAAGTCACATTTGTCCCAACCTCTTCTCAATCAATCTTGTGGTTTAGCAGGAGACCGCAACATGAGCATTTACATTTTTTCAAAAATATGTAACACGTTCTTTAAACTTACTAGGTTTTACCACATTTTCGAAAAACGCTTAAAAATCGCTGTACCCCCCCTACATTATCTCTTTTTGCATTAATCAAAAAAACATTTTAATAAAATCATAAAAATTGAGTATAAGGTTGTTTTATATCTACACTTAAAGAAATTATCTCAAATGATATATATTCAATTTTTTTTATATGAAAAGAAAGATTTAAATTAAGAATTTTACTGTAAGAAAGGGTAATCTCATCACAATCTCGTGCGCGAGGTTTTTTTTTGGATGATTACTTTTTCTTCCCTTCTATCATAATATGATAGCTCGAGAACAGAAACAAAATAAGAAAGGTTGAACAAGTAACTAGACAATGTCGTTATTAATTCCACTTTCAATATTTAATAATAACTTTATAAGAAGAGAATATAAGAGAGTGAGTGGATTTAATAAGTCTGTTTATATGTGGAGGATAATCTCCGTACCATTGCACCTATTTGAATAATTATTTCGCCGTTCGAAAGGTACATTATTTCAGATGGATATAGACTACATCTTATATATTTAATCCGGGTACAGTCGGGACGGGCCATTAGTTAGTAAATATAATATTATATTGTATACAGCGCAGGAAGGCCGATATCATAAAACGAAATTAATATAACTCATGCGAAAATACTGAAATAATTTATCAATATACCTTAGCTTGGTAAACTCAATTGGAATCCGAATTCGATTGGATACTCCACTTTGTTACAAATACTTTGTGCTTAGGTTCTATTGTCAAAACAAATGATAAGTAAAAATTAAATAAATCGATAATTGGCAAATAAAAACTACAACTAATATTGCAATGACAACATTTCTAATGACGACTTTATAGAAGTCTATTATTTGAGATGATATTTAGTTTTAAGTTTGTAAATACTAACCTTTAGATATGTACAGATTTGTTACTATTACCACAGATCAATTAGTTTACTAACGTAAACTATTACTACTAACATTTGGAATTGAATTTTAATTCTTTATAGAATGGAATTTTAAGCGAGCAAATAAATAAGAGGAAAAAGGTGAGAAGTATCTAGATAGGCAAGCATCAGGCAATTTTTGACGCCGTTTGCCGTTGGGGTAGAAGCCCTTGAGAGGGGCTCAAATCAAAGCACACACACGCACACACACACTCACAATATGATTCTAAGGCTCAATTTGATATCAAATATTTATCTAGACTATTGAAATTTAATAATTTTTACATGCATTGATGTACAAAAGACTTTTTATACCTGTATGTGTATTTTTATACACTCAGTTATTTCGTACATAAGACATTTGTAGTTAACCGAACAACGACACGTTTGTATAAAAACAACAAAACAAAAGTGCACATTATCGAACATTGTTCATTAACATTTGTATCTACTTTGCGACAACTTTTAATTTTAATTTCATAGATAAGATCATAACAGATGAATTTCTCTCTTATTCGTCATTTTTATCAGAATTTTTCAACTATTTTTTAAAAAAACACATACGTAATATACTCCTATAAAGAATATGTGTGTATACTTACAAGAATTTCTCATTTAATTCTCAGGAGGGACCAACACTTTTAAAACATTGCTCTATCTATTATCTATCTATAACATCTCTTGTAGTACTAAACGTCTCTTTAAGATCTTTAAAAAGACTCATTTGTAAATAAAATCTGAAGAACACAAAACCATTTACACAAGGATTTATTCTGCGAAAAACGAACCCTTAGCGCTGCGAATGACGGCATACTAATCACAGGCTTTACAAGTCAACATACGTTACCAAATAATCCAAGGTCGCATTCTCCGTTAACTTCCTTTGATTGATAATGATTTATCTAGAGACCTGCCTCTAGTTTATAGATTACATTAACCTGGTTTTCAGGGAACGGGGTCTATTAGATGTTATTGTTTCGAAGGTAATTGGTAATTAGCCACCGCAACCGTATCGGAACAAATAAAAGCCTTTATTGTTCAAATTGTATATAATACTATAAGTAACAGTCTATGTAGGGCCCACTGGTGGAGATAGAGCACTCCTCACAAAATTAATGAGGTCATTAGAAGATTTGTCACGCTGCACAATGAAGGTCCAGTGAATATGGTTACCAAGTACCAGCCTATCGCTGTTCAAGCAAGTCTGTAAAGTCTATTTATGATAACTAATTAGGTAACATACATTTTTTAAATATTTTCCGCCCAGAGGTTTCAAATAAACCATCCCTTAGAAATTTCGGAGTTCAGATTCGGTCAGTTACCCAACATCCAGTCTGCTGATGAGTTTCAACGGTTTTAGTTAGCTGATCCAGTCTGACCTCGGGACTTTCCTGAGTTGTTAAGCAAAACACGTTACAATCAACATACAAAACCTTATTTTTGCTAATGAGTTAAACAGGTGTACCTAATTGAAAAAATACTGATAACCTCTTATAATAAAATTCCTGTCGTTATATCTAACAACTTTTATTCTAGGACTTTTCCAAAATATAATGCGTGCCCCAAAATAATAAGTTTAAAATTTTATCGTACTGTCCAATACGTAATTACTCTGTATAGGTACGTATTTCCAATTGTAAAGCACAGGTACCGCGACGCAACAACCCCCACCCCTCACCATGGGTGTCCCACCCCCACAGTGTTTATCTCTTTGACCCTTTTTGTCACTTATTAGATACATGGTAGAGTAGGTACATTTTCAGAAACATTTTTTGTATGAAAACAACATATGAATCAGAAAGTAGTAGTTACTAGTGAGTTAAAATAAAGTGCTCTGTGGTTGGACCCCGACAGCATAGGGCGCAGTTCCTATATGGATCCGACCATGAAGTATTATTAATAAGTAGTAGAGACAGAGAATAGTGGCAAAGAATATGTAGAAAAGGATGCCGACTTCCGCGTATATATAACGGAATTACCTACTATATACGTAGCGTTGTTGCGTTGGGTGTGCGATGCGAAGAGCATCTCGTTAAGTTATAAGTACATTTAATAAATGTATAACTTATTTAACTTATAAAAACAATGCGCACGGATAAGTTTTTCGTGTTCGGTAAATTTAATTTCTTGTAGTTATGTTGAAGAATTTTTGACAAACTAACAGAAAGAGTTTTTGACAAACTAACAGAAAAAAAAGAAATATAAAATTCTTTCCTATTCTTTTTATGTCAACTATTTTATAACACGCCAAAATGAAATTAAATGAATAACATAAAAAGTTTATTTAATCGTGAATAACCTAAGACGTCAAGAAATTTTATGTGAGATTCGTTATGATTTTTTGTAAAGAACATCGATATTACCGCAAGAACAATAACTTCTAGAGATAGATATAAATCAGAAACATTAAAAGAAACTTTCAGGTATCATGTCGTTTTTTTTGTGCACATGAAGGAAACTATATTTTTTTCAATAAAGACTACGTTTTTTCCTTCAGCCAAGCTATTACTGGCGTATATCCTATCCTATCCTATCCTGTACTATAATACGAATAAATATTTTTATATTTGTAATCACGTTTTCGAAAACGAAATATGTGGAATTGTTGAAATAAGTGTTTATTTAGTAGTGTGATGATGAAATTTTTTTAGTGGCGTAGTCTGCTTTAGCGATCCTATTAGAAAAACTGCCTCAATATATATTTGTCGCCAGAGACTCCAAGAAACATTAAATGAATTTTAATGAATTAATATGTCATATCTTGTAAAAATTTATCTTTAATATTTCGACTGAAGAACTTACAATGACTATGATCAAGAATAAATTAAACAACAACATTTTAAAATATCTGAAAAACGGAAAATTAACGTGATCACCTTTTTATAGTATAATATTTGAAAGACAAATATAATGAAACAACTATAAAAAAAACATTAAATTTATTTCACATACCATTACCAAAACACATTTCTTTCTTAGACTTAACAGCTTAACACTTACAATTTACCAACTTTTACAAATATTCATACTAAATTATGAACTTAATTTGTTACTTATTAATAAATTGTATACATACCTTATGTAAACATTAAATTCGGTCTAATAAATTATTTTTTGTATACATGTTTACAACTTATAACAATAAATATTCACTAATAATTCCTATATAAAACGTAAACATTTTTTATTTATACAACATTTAAATTCTTGTTGAGAATTTTTATTTCGTAGCTCTTCTTACAAGTTTTTTCTTTTTATTGTAAGTATATTTATAAAGGTAAAATTCAATTGAAAACACATAATGTTAGAGCTTAACATACAGACTTGTTAAATTAATAATTGTATAATACACATCTTACTACTTTTCTATTTTATATTCAATCTACTACATTTTGTTGCTTACCACATAAATGTATATGTCACCGTATGATTGTGAACACCGTTAGTTTATAATCTATATCGCGATATTGTAAACTGCCGATAAATTGTGAGCTGTACCTTACTGCTTACAATATAACGTATTAATTTACGACAATTTATAATCTATCCATGTCAAATCGTCAAATTGTGAACTGGCATCATACTTGCATGCGTCAGAACGCACTTTGCGCGCTAATTGGTTGAACGTCAATTTTACGGGTGATAAAAACGGACAGGCTGTAAATCCTGTCGGTAAGTTCAGGTTCGTTCACAATTTGAAGGTTTAACATGGATAGATTATAATAAACTATCGAAAATTAATATGTTGTATATAAACAGTATCGTACAGTTCACAATTTACCGACAGTTTACAATTGCGAGATAGATTATAAAGTAACGGTGTTCACCATCATACGATGACATATACATACCACATAAATAAACATTAAAACAGTCAATTACTTAATGTTTGTATATGTATGTACATGTTTATTATTATTATAATGAAATTATTAATATTAATGAAATTCTACCATTAAAATGAAATTGAAATTCTAAATTGTGAACTCTTGAAGATATCAAAGTATGTATTTACAAATCCAAGTTATAGTTATGTTGTTTAATCATATTACTTCCTATTTTTTACGTTCCATTACGTCATACGTCATACCTATACCTATATATCAAAGTCAAAGTCAATTCAATTTAATCAAGTAAACCCAAATGCAAGGTATTTTTGAACATTAAATCTACTTTAATTCGGTTCGAAAAGAAAACCTGAACACTGAGAAGAACCGACAAGAAACTCAGTGAGGTATCATTTTTTCGACATCATTCTACAATAGTTATTTAAAATACAATATTCATAAAACCAGTAAACGCATGTGCAGAGAGGATTATTTCCAGCCTATTATTGTGTCTTCAATGAAATCGCTAATTTTTAGTATACTTTTCCAATCAGTGTGCGTTTAAATCTTTTTTCCGTTAATTGCGTGTAGTTTAAATCTTTTTTCCGTTAATTGAGTAATTTCTTGAGGAATTTTATTATAAAAACCAACACAGTTGCCCAAAAATTAACCAGTTGACTTTTGTAATTTAAATTTAGAAATAACTAGCTGACCACGACCACGAGTTTTCACACCATGAATAACCCCTTTCTTTTGAAATAGATCTATATTTTTTCTAGTGTACATTATGTTTTCAAGGATGTATAACGACGGTAAGTTCAGAACATCAATGTCTTTAAAACGACCTCTCAGCGACTCTCGTGCGTTCATACTATTGATGGCACGTATTGCCCTCTTGTAAAATAAAGATAGATTTCATATGCGCCGCTGATCCCCACAGTAGCAGGCTATGGAAATATGCGAAGTACACCAACCTAGCCGTGGCCACATCTGTCAACTGTCTAATGCGTCTAATGGTGTATATTGCCGAACTGAGCTTATTAGCCAAAGTTCCGATATGGTCCGCCCACTGTAACTTACTGTCTACTGTTATTTGTAATTTGTAATTAAATCATAAAAAATATAGTCCTCGATTCCGGAACTATTTATAATATGTACCTACAAATTTGTACGGAACCCTCGGTGAACGAGTCCGACTCGAACTTGTCCAGTTTTTTGTTCTCGGTCAGTCAGATATGAAATTAAGAGATCGAGATATCAAATCATGTAAATCTAGTAATCTCTACTACCCCGTTAGGGATACGGCGTGAAGATAAGTATGTACATATGTGTAAACCTATTTCATTAAAATTATATATTTTTGTATGTTTGCACATAGTACCTTGCTTTAAAGGTAAAACATTAGTTTTAAATATTATGATAAAATAATATTTCATACACATTGTATTTATGCATATAGTAGATACAAATATACATTAAGTACTAATGAAATGCATTCTTAGCAAACCGACTTCGTACGGCTAGGATATAAGTATATACAAGTACCTATGGTATATGGATTAGAATTTTGCAGCGAGCATAAAACAAATTATCGCCATACAAAATTTAAAACCTCTCAATTTGTAGGCCAGAGGTTGAAAATTAAGACTGTCCGAAACAATTTTTAATCTGTCCGCAACAATTTTTAATGGTACCACCCTCATTAAACTTGATTATCGAAAAACTATAAAACATTCTTTTTTCGTTTTTTTTTTCAATCTCTTTACCCCTCCTTTACATTTTAAGAATTTTAAGATTCTTACTTTCTAAATCCAAACCACAGATTAAGTATTTGTAGCAAGCTATAGATGCGAAAGTCACTTTGCTGTAATTGCTATGTATTTCGTTTTGTCGCTACTATTGCCTACTTTTTTGACAACCGTACTATACGTGGGTACCTATACTTTTTATTTATCTTTATGTATATTTTAAGTGGTTCCGAAAAACCACCAAAACAGCGCTTAAGATTATTTATATAAAACAACTGAGGAGAATAGGCGTTTCAAGGTTCTCAACTCAGGCATGAAAGCGAAGAAAACACAAGATAAACCAAACTTCAACTCGAAATAGAAAAGTAGCCAGTCAGACTGACAGCACACTGACAAGCAATTGACTTTTAAGGCGGATAGTTAAGACGGCAGAAGCGATTTCAACGCCAATACAACTCGTTCGGAACTAAAACTAAGTAGTTCTTTATCGATATCGACTCAACAATAAAAAGACTACGTGTCACGAGGACTAGTCCTCGGGACACGTAGTCTTTTTTACAAGTATAGATTTTAGTATTAGAAAGACATTAAGAACTTTTAAAGGATATCAATTGCGTACCAACTAAGTAACGTAACGTAAAGTAATGTGTGCAACATATTTTTCACTATTACGATTTCTGAACAACGGAGCCATTCTAGTAAAAGTATTTTTAAAAAAATGTTAAAGAATTTAGAACACGTTGTAGTACGTGCAGAGATTTTATTAAATGCTTCTTTTACAAGTACAATCGTAGCTATTTGGAACAATCGGTTGCGCAATAACAATCGCAATAAATAATGTATTTAAAAAGATTAAAGTAATAACGGCCTATAAACATTGACAGACAACATAAAATTAAAGTTAACAAATTATGTCTTAATTATGCAATATGACGAGGTTGGACGACAGTGTTATTGTGGAAATGAAGAAAAAATATTTAGATGAAATAAAAATTAAAAAAGAAGTTACATGTTTCGAACGCATTTGTAGAAAGTATGAAAAAAATCCAAGAATTTCAACGCAGCTTATCACTACTTGCCAAATTAATTTTATAACAAGCCAGCTAGCTGTACACATTATTTAAACAAAGTAGTCATCAAAAAAGTTTCTAAATGCAAGAGCTGCGTACTTATAGAGCCCATCTCGATGTTTAAATATCATTTAGATAACAAATAAACTGATAAGTTTCCAAACGCAAATCACGATACAACTTATTAAAGAAATAAGTAATTTAATGTCATCATTTTTTTTTACAAAACTTAAATAAATTGAGGATAATTGCTTCGCTTACTAATTAATTTTTTGTCCATAAATTAAGGCTAACTTATCTATTTGGGAATACCAAAGTTCTAAATTATTTTTAACTTATTCCTGTTCTAAGTTTTGCGTTGATTTGCCGACAGAGTAAACTCAATTAACTCTGTCGGCAGACAGACAGAGTTAATTCAGTCAGTAGAGTCCTGGGGATGGGAAGAAAGTTCCGGCGTCGTCTGGGGCGGGGGTCCCTCCGAAGCCCCGCCTGTTGCCTCCGGCACCAACTCCCACGGAGGAGGCGTACACCGTAGTGACCCGCAAGGGCAAAAAGAAGAAGGCTCCCGGGAAGGCGTCGCAGCTCCCCTCTACGGAAGAACATAGTACGGGAAAAAGCCAAAGAACCTAAAAAAGCCGAAACTTCGAGAACCGCGAACTTCGGCCGTGATTATTACGCTTCTGCCCTAGGCAGAGCGTAGGGGAGCGACGTATGCCTCCGTTCTGACGGAGGCACAGAATAAAATCGACCTCAGCCAGTTAGGTATTTCTGAGCTGAGGTATAGAAAGGCGGCGACTGGAGCTGGAATACTGGAGCTACCGGGCATCACCAGTGGTGAAAAGGCGGACTCCCTGGCAACCAAGCTGCGGGAGAGTCTCAGTCCGGAGATGGTTCGAATCTCCAGGCCCACTAAGTGTGCAGAATTGCGCATAACGGGCCTGGAAGATTCGGTGACGACTGCCGACGTTTTCGCGGCCGTCGCAAAGGTGGGTGGATGCGTCACTGATGCGCTGAAGGTGGGCGACATTAGGCGTGCTCCCTCGGGCCTCGGCGCTGCATGGGTTTGGTGCCCGGTAGAGGTAGCTAAGAAAGTGGCGGGTGGCCGTCTTCTGGTAGGATGGGCCTCGGCCGGGGTTCAGATCCTCGAGCCGAGGCCTTTGAGATGTTATAAGTGCCTTAAAATTGGTCATGTTAGGGCGCTTTGCACGTCTGAGGTGGACCGCAGCGGACAATGCTACCGCTGCGGCCAAGAGGGTCACAAGGCCGGCGGGTGCAATGCGGCGCCCAACTGCACGTTGTGCGCCGCGAGCGGTCTGCCGACCGGTCATCTAACGGGGTGGAAATCCTGTGCGCGGGCCAAGCCCAAAAAGAGCGAAAGGGTGGCTTCTGCCGCCGCCCGTGTGGTTCCTGCCAGGCCGGGAGTAGAGGGGTTGGCCACGGAATAGTGGCCTCCCCAGGTGACCAACGCTCTGGCGTGCACTACCTCCGCCGCCGACTGTAGCGGCGGAGAGCCCACCTGAGGCTTGGGGTGGCATTCAGGGGGAGTGCCACCCCTCAGATAGCCTCGAGATGGCGCGCGCGGTGTTCCCGCGCGCCTCTCACGCACTTAGGGTGGGAGTTCTGTTCTCCCACCCAAAACGAGACGAGGCTGGCGGTTTAGCGCCGGCCGTTGCCCGCCGGGGTCGCGGACGAATGCTAACGCGCTCCCGCTGCCCCGGTACCAAGGCTCTCGAGGAACACCGTCAGGTTTTAGTGGGTAGCCCGGCATTGCATCTCACAGCCGTGGAGTCCCACATACCCCCCTGCCATCCCCCATGGCAGGACGGGATGCATAAAGCATTTCCCGACGCAAAAAAAAAAAAGTCAGTAGAGTCCTAATTTATTAGGTCCTAATTTACTACGACTGAATTTATTATATCACAGACAATTTATATCTTCTCTCTAATACCATTATTATACCATGTGGGGACAACGATAGTTAACAAATGACATACAAGAGAATCATCAATGTAAATGAATAAAGGTTATAACCAGGTCGCGTTATTTAGTGTATCTTCGAAACCAAAGCTTCAATATCAGTGAAATTTAATCAGAATCAGTCTGGAAGTGTAATCTTTCAAACAAAAAAAGAATTTTCCAAATTGGTTCATAAATGACGGAGTTATGAGGTAACAAACATTAAAAAAAAACATACAACCGAATTGAGAACCTCCTCCTTATTTGAAAGTCGGTTAAAAATAACTACATAGTATTCTCCTTTTTTACCGGACTTCAAAAAGAAAGAGGTACAACTTATTCGTTTATGAACCGATTTCAATTATTCTTCTTCTGTTGTGTTCGGTATAGCTCCGAAGTGGCCCCATTTAAGTTTCGCTGATATTGGAGCTTGGACTTCAACGATACACCAAATAAATCTAACGATATATAAGCGTTGATTTATATTGATGATTTTTCCATTTTTTCCATTTCCATTTTTCCGTTCCAGAATTTGAAAAGAAGTTATTTGTAGACCTACCCTAGATGTTCACTTAGACCAAGGTCACAAAAGGTAGAAATTAAAGAAAAATTTGAAAAAAAAAAATGAAACCGACTTCAAATAAAAACACTGAAATGTACAAAAAAACTATCCTTTACTAATGGCAGCTAACGTACAAAAATAACTTTATAAATACGATAAAAATACCTATATCATTAAATTCGACAGTTATTGAGGTCGGTGTCAGATCAATGTGTAATAACAGAAAGTCTACTACTTTGGTAGGCTTGACATCGACTTCATTAACTCTCAATAGCAACACTCAGACTACAAGCCAATTTATAATAGTAATCTGTTTCTGAAATTGACCTGATCGAAGAACAAAACCGGAGTCCTGCCTTAACACTCTTTCAACGTGCCGACAGTCTAGTTTAAAACTACTTTTGTAATAAGTTGTAAATTTAAGCAGTGCGTTATTGTATTCTCAAGAATTATGACCAAGAAATTGACCAACAGACAGACAAACAGATTGTCACCAAGATAATTCCATAAGCGCTCTTTTTCCCAATTTCGAACGGAACACAAAAACTATAAAACATTTCTTCTTTATTCTTTATACATTTCCAATATAGATTATAAATGTGATTTATTACATCTGTTACCACAGAGGTATAATTTCCATACAATATTTTTACGTTTCAAATTAGAATTTAGAATATTACAATTATCTCTTTATTGATTTCGGAACAGTGATGATATCACTACTAGGAAAGGCCTATCGAAAATTTTTGATTGATTGCTTAGAAGTTGCTATACTCTGTGTTCCAAGAAATGTTGAATTATTTTACGTAATTCAAGCTCTCATAATCTGAAATTTATGACTAATTATTATCTTTCAATACAGCCTTATACAGACATTGTGAGAAAAGTCGAAATTACGAAATGGGTATATATTTCCCCAAAGACGTAAAGTAAACCTATAATACCTATAATCTTTCAGATAAGGGTTGAAACGTAGGAATTAAATATAATAACTCTATATATAAAAATATTAAACATGTTAATAATAAGTTAGGCTTACAGCGAGACGCAATGCGGCGCGATAAACAAGGTTTAAGTAGAGTAATCTATTTATGTATAATGTATGTATAAGTGTATATGTTAAAGATGTCCTCACTTATTCATCATCGCTAGTCGAAACTATCGAAACTAGAAGCATGAAATTCGGACAGTAGCTTCCTTTGTCGAAAATCACCCCCTAATAGGGCGAAAACAGGAGACAAAGATTGTATGGCTTTATTTGTATTACTTTGATTATATTGTTTAACCATTTCAAATCACATGAATTTATAATTTCAATTTTTTGCCTTTGAAATAAAGTCAATTTTAATTTTTGATTGCGACATCCATCCAGTAATGCCAATTAATAATACATAACTAATAATATAAAAACAAATAAAAATAATAATACGCGACAACAAGCATAACGTAAGGAAATGTTGCTAAATTGTTTTGAAATTGTTGTTGTGATATTATAATATGTAATAAATTCATCAATTATCGCTTTGAAAAACAGCAGTATAACAGTCCATCTACAATCGTTCCTTTTTAATCGCCTGCGCGACGCAAAGGAGGGTAATGTATTTATTAATTTATATTATGTACCCAGCACCTATTGTATGTACTACTCGTATATACGTTTGTTCCTTTATGGCCCTCTAGAGACGAAATGCATTGAAAACGACGGCCTTTCTTGTGCAGCGGTCTTCTTTATAAAGTGGACTGTATTTTAGCGTAATTAAATAAAGTGGAGCGGCGCGGAACCCAAACAATGTGGGTGTGGTCAAAGGTGACCGGAGCGGTGCGGACAGTACTACCACAGTATGCTATCTCGGCAGTGTCCTAGAGATAATTACCTACGGTCGTTTGGTACGTAAACGCGCAATAGGGCTACCGACTTGGACTGAATGTTTTTCTTGGGTTACTTATTTGATAATAGGTACTATATTAAATTGTTATATTATCTTTTCATTTTATATTATTGCAAATTTAATACGTTTTTATTTATATAATTTTACTAGTATTTTATATCTAGTTTCAAAAGTTTGTGAGTTAGTATGGTGGAAATGGACAAAAAAAATGCTTTTTTATGTGCAGTATAATTAAAAATCAGCAATAAATTAACTAGATCATTATGATAATATATTTCCTACAAATTAGCAAAAGAGAAATATTTCTGGTTTCGATATAGATGTATTCAAACATCCATACACTGAACATTGTGCTCGTAAACTTGATTGACATAATATTTAGTAAATAAATGCGCAGGAGCGTCTCATACCGTCCGACGACAACCGCGGAGCGCTCGCGACTGTCGTATGTCGAGATATGTCGAGATATCGAGCGCGTTGTTTGGGAGCGTTTGTATGAAGATAGCATACTGTATGCTTACTTGTACTGTAGTACTACGACCAACACGCGGCGACTTCAGAGGTCAATCGTAGATCGTAGACTAACACCCATTTTGATGATTCTTGGGACAATCAATTTGTTTTAATCTTGTGAGAGTCATTAAAAGTTGATATGGCGACAACCAGGCGTTATATTGTGATAAAGAAAAAATGAAAGTCCATGAACTATGTCAAGTGTATCATTGAAATAGGTCTTCAAAAATCTTTAGGTTTCTTTAATCATTTTTTGTTACTTTTGAATGATCTTTTAGGATTAATAAATAGAGATTTGAAGTTGGTTGCGACCGTTCTCACGTAATTTTTAAATACCTACTACTAATAATGCTGTAAGTTATTATATAGTCGCACATAAGTCTTATTAATTTTAAAAATATAATTCTTAAAATTGAATGACAAATCCAGCTCTAAAACATAATTTCGACAGCTATTATCAATTTCGTTAATTAATACGGAGAGAAAAATAACTTATAAATAAAAAAATATATAAAAGTAAATTGAAAAAAAAAAAACAAAAAACCCGACTACCTAAAAAGCTTACTTAAAAAAAGATAGAAACAAGATGTCCTACTTCACTTTCCGATCCGAACCGATAGATTAGAGTCTAAACCGTAAGTGTTTAAGGTATGAATTTTGATAGTCTACCTCTTACATCAAATTTTTTTGACACTTATCAGTCACGGACCTCGGCTTAGGGTGTACTCCCAGGCTGTGGGTTCGAAGAGAAAAATGACATTTTGTTTTCATCTCTTTTAAATTCGTTTTTTACATCGTCGGGTTTTCGTTTTTTTTAATTTGCTTTTTATTTTCATTTTAGCTACCAAATTCCAAAAATTATAACAACTGTAGAATATAATATAGCATATTGATATTACCCTTCCGTAAAATAGATGTATAAGAAATATTTTTTTATTCTTTTACCGTATTATTATTAATCATCACGAATCCAAACAGAAAAGATAATTATGCAAATAAAAATGTAAACCAAATTCTAACGACCGTATATTCAAAGAAGCAGTGACCCCTCAAAGACATCAACTTAATAAATCGCTCATTGGACTGAATATTCAAGGCTACGATATTCAACACGTGTTTACGCAATTTATATTGTCTGTGATACATGCTGCATTGGAAGCTGAAACACATGTCGAATAAATTAATTGTTGGACATTTGAAATCCAGTATTATTAACTTTTATCTGTTTTCTAAATGAGAAAATATAAAATGTAGAAAATATAAAATATAAAATCTTTAACAACCATATTGCACAAGAAGATGTATAAATATTTGAATAATTTAAATAGAAAGTATTATGAGTAAATTAAGTTCAAATTTTTATCTAACTACGGTAGTTATAAACTAAATTGAGATTTGGTTTCGCATCTAATAAAATAAATAGCTTAATAATAAATATAAGCAATACCGAGAACTTGAAACGTCATAAGTATACCTACGACTCTCTCCGAGAGTTCCATATTTGCACCTTTTACAGTCGAAACTTTGGAACTTTGGGTTCCAAAGCCCACTGACTTTCTGAAGTTTCAAGTTTCTGAAATTTGTAAGCGACTGCTCAGGGTTTTACGAGACCGTCCGCGTCGGGCTGGCAGCTTCTTCCATCAGTTAATTAATTAGCTTAGTTATTCAAAGAAATAGGTAATGCTACCAGTCTGCTAGTCACCATAAGCAATGACAACTTTTTAAACGGCGACTGAGGAAGTATATTATTTATGTCAATACATACTAATTATAAAGTTTGTGAATATTAACTTTTAGGTTTAGAAAAAGCGTTTAGGTGTGTACAACTTTATAATAGCTTATAATCATTTTAATTTTGTTTTGAATTCGCTATGCGTTATAAGTTAACAAATTAATGTATTTAAATCACCCCAGGCATTATTGTGATATATTTTGGCACGTGTATGTAAAATCACAAGGTCTAATTATGCCGTGTCTGTTGAACAATCTGACAACTATGTGAAATAAGATAAATCACATGTTCCAAGTAATTTTGAAATTGCCTGGGGTGATTGTAATTATATTTGTTCAGCGAGAATCTTCTGTCAATGAGTACTTCAATATCACAATTGTAATCTTTGGAGTATTAGTAGTCCAACGTACAAAATCCCACGACATATTGATTGTATTTGTGTCACAGAAATATTAGTTATTGTATGTAAAATACTAATTTTCTTACGAAACCATTATTAACTTAGCCTTTAAAGGGAAAACGTCTAGAAAGTCTAGAGAAATGACATAAAAGCAGGCAAAAATAGATCTTTGTTGAGATCGGGGGGTCTAGACAAGTGGTTCAATTGTCGTAAACGCTAGTAGAATAGACTGACAAATAGCGCGTGATTTAACGTATCGAATTTTAAATTGCTTAAGGCCGCATGTCACGACATGCTGCCTTGAATGACGTCATTCGGCGGGCTCTTGTCGCCGCTGGCGTTCCTGCAGTCTTAGAGCCTGTAGGTATTGCGCGCAGCGACGGCAGGAGACCGGATGGTTTGACGCTTATTCCTTGGAAACTTGGAAGATCGCTGGTGTGGGATGCCACTTGTGTCGATACACTTGCTGTTTCCCATGTGCCGGCGACTTCCAAGTCAGCAGGTGCCGCGGCCAGCACTACCGAGAACTTGAAGCGGCGTAAGTATGCGACTCTCTCTGAGAGTTTCATATTTACGCCCTTTGCAGTCGCAACTTTGGGTCCCTGGGGCCCTGAAGCCCATCGACTGGTTTCTGATATTTGTAAGAGACTGGTCGAGGCTTCGGGAGACCGCCGGGCTGGCAGCTTCTTCCGCCAACGAATCAGTTTGGCTATTCAAAGAGGCAATGCTACCAGTCTGCTAGGTACCTTGAGCAATGACAGCTTTCTAAGCGGCAACTTTGAGGAAGTTTATTATTTAAGATAATGTGTAGTTTTAAGTTTGTAAATATTAACATATGTATGTACTTTTTGTTAATGTAAATAAAGATTTGGTCTAATTGCTTGTCAAACGTTATTAATATCTTTCCATAAAATCAACTGAAAGGTAAGGTTGTGTAAAAAGTGCCGTGTAAAGCGTAGCAAAATGGCACTTTCGACGAACAATAACGCCAGCAACCCTTTCGATTTTAGAAAATGTTTGCACTTGTCTAGACGCTCAGAACATTTATATCAAAGATAAGATCCGGAACGAAAGTATTCCATGTTTTGGAACATGTTGTATTTTGTGAGACGAGAAAAAAATATTTATGACGAATGATTACCTAGTATCCTAGTATGAAACTTATTTGAAATCCAACTCACACTCTGTGTTGTCACTTGCTTTCAAAGTTCTGTAATATTGCTGTGGGCTAATTACGTAACGTTCAGGAAATGCACATGAAATTCATTCATTCCGACATTTATTGCAATGGTAGTGAATGTTTACTGATTGAAATTCACATAGGTTTAGACAAGAACAATCCACACCTAATGGGTTTCATTTCCAGTATTTCCGTGTCTCGTTAGGAACGTTAAACGGCCTGTCGACCACTCGACCATCGTCCTGACCGTAGTCGTTAAGCTATGTCGTGGGCGTTATAGGCTGCTTGAAAACCATGACTTTTGGTTACTAACCTATCTCTATACGTAAATTTTACACCGTGGCATGAAGTATAGCCTGTTTCTTTTCTATTTGTGAGAGGAAACTCGTACCCTGTAAGGAATAGGTACATACATTTCACTAACTTACATAATTAATACCATGCTATATCGCTAATAACATTGCCAAAACTAATTAATGTCAAATGACAATGACACGAAATAAAATATACCATTTTATTTCTAAAAAAGCCTTTACGTTGTGTATGGATTTTTCTATGAAATTTTAAGCAGCATCTGTCAAATGAAAAAAGTAATTGTTATTATAAAAACTACGTAAAAATACTAATTTTCATTATAGTAGTCAAACAACGCAAAGGCTGTAGTGAAAGTTTCATTCATATTTAAATGACACGAGCTTGGATTTTTGAATATACGAGTATATATCATCAATCATGTCATTTGACATTGAATTCATTAATCGTTTCAGTTTAATAGCAATAATGCAATAAATGTATATGGCAAGAAATGTGTTGTGACTAGATACATAAAATTATCAAAGTTCAAGAGTGATTAGTGAATATGGTCACTATATCTCTTAAAGCTCGGTGTCCACTCCACATTACATAATTTCTATTTACGTCATTGTAATAATACCGGTTAACGTATTTTTAGAACAGTTCTGTTATTAATTTAAAGAATTTACTTTTACTATTATAGTAGATATTTTAACGTAATATTTTACGTCATATTTTAAGAGTAAATTGAATTTTTATTGTGACGTGTTTAATGTACATACAATATTAGTATTTTCAAATTGTACAGTATTATTTTCAGCTCTTAGTAAAATTACACAATACATTTTAACTTTTACTTCAAACTAATCTTTATCAGACATATAGTATAGTAGATTGACGTAGGTCGTAGGCTAATGTTTACGTATTTGCTTGTGAAAGTTTGTTTCGATTTAAATATTTATTGACATATAATATTAACAACTATATTTAAATTGTAACTGAGAAATATTAATTTAATTATACTATGCTAAGCTCTTCAAAATCTTATTATGAATACGTACATAATTCATATTACCTTAAATTTTATTTCATTTACAAAATTCTATATCTAATCTTAGAATATCTAATATGAACTAGGTATAATTATAATAAATACACAACAAGATACAACAAGTTATTCGAGTTCTGCACAGAAAGGTACTCTTACATGCAATAGTTTCGTAAGTAAGAAAGTTAAAGTATTTTTCTCTAACTTTATTCAAAATTTATTCCCGCTTTAATTGAGTTTCATTTTAAAACATTCTTTTCTAATTTTAAATTTAAAATACAAACATTTATTTTCGTAGTCTAAACTCTAGAAAATGCAATTATTTTACAATTTACAATAGCGCCATTTTGGCGCTATCGACATATGGTCGACATACACGAGAGTACATAGAACTGAAATAACCATATGCAGTATAATTCAAAATTAGTTCATAGCCATATCAAAATTAGTTCTCGCGAACTTCGCATTTCGCAAGTGGCGCTTCAAATTGGCACACTCAATTACCTGTCATTTGCATCGTAAAGCTTGTCCAGTGGTAAATTATACATGTCAGTGCTATAATAATAGTATATTGTGCAACAAGTGCGGTAAGTGCGATAAATAAATATAAATACAAGATAGTTAATAATATACATTTACAAATAAATAAATATAAATAATAATACAGACATAATAAATATAATTAATTACATAAGTATATATATATATATATATGTATATTGGCAGTCGGGTAAAAAAATAAAAAATAAATAAAGCTTCCTCTCTTTTGGATTGCAATACCTATTTCAAGGTTCATTCAATTATTGTAATATAATTATGGAATGCAATAAAGATATTATTATTATTATAAGTTGTCGATTGCCCACTCAAACGAAGTTGAGCACACGAGCGAAGCGAGTGCGTTCATTCGCTCGAGTGGGCAATCAACAACACCACACAAGTTGCAGATATTGTTTTTAATACTAATGCGGAGATCATTTCAGTACAAGGAAAAGTTACGGAAAGTAATAACTTTATTATTATTATATTAATCTAAAACTTCGAAATCAAGATTTTCTTTATCTTTCGCACTGATGTCAATGGGTACTAAAATCGATTGTGTTTTTTATTTAGATATTCATTTTATATTCTTTTTTTAAATCGTGAATTTGCTTGTGTCAAGCAAAATTTGCGTACGACAAGTAAACTTGTCGCACTCAAATTGTAACTTGAGATAATAACTACTTATCAACCGCAAAAGTGTGCGTCTAGATACTGTTTATCCTGCATGAGTAATAAAAAGTTATTTTAATGTGCATTTGTGCATACATCCCTAGATATATGTCATAGCTATGTAACGGCGTGGATGTCTCACTACTTGCTGTTCGGGGTGGTCAGATAGTCACAGAGAGAATTAAAATCACACTTTGATGCTAGTACCTACTTTATCACTTGCGCGGAAAGTTGAGTAAAGTATGTAAGTTGAGATGACCATTCTATAACTATATTGTTCATTAATGACATGCACGGAAAGATAAGTAAAGAGATATTATATTGTTCTTTCTCCCCAAAACCAACATGGACATAGAACGATTAAATTCATGTTATAATTTTATCGTTATTGTTAGGTACTAGTGGTCACCCAGTGGTCGAACATCAAACGTAAATATAAAATAAACGTCTTCCCTTGACATACACTCCACAGACTTGAAACAGCTCACTGCTCACAAAGCACACAAAATTCTCAGCTCGAAACACATTCAGTTAATCTGTCAGTAATAATTTGTTGACAACATTTGTTGACAATTAATATTGTCTTAATAAAGTAATTAATTTCTAAAACTTCCGATTCTTAAAACCCCTAAAAATGTGAGGGATTAAGTGATGAAGATATCGCTAATTCGTCACATGATTACATTTATTAACTTAAACATGTATATATGTATAATCACATTACAATTACTTAGATTAATAAACACAAATTACGTAACGAGGTCAAACTGTCCTTATTTTAAGGCGACGCATTGGAAATTTTGGCGAAAGGTGCCCCGTTTTTCTAAGAGACTACAAAACGTATGAAAGTGATATTTGGTAACCTGACTCTTCATTTTATTTACTTTATTTTGCCAGTTGCGATACACGATTGGTTAACTTTTGTAACACAAAAAAAATATGAAAGAAACCACTTTTAAAACAGAAATTTACATTTTTTGGAGTAACGAGACCGATTTATGTTTCTTAATTTTCTGTATAGTTTAATCAAACATATTTTTCAAAATGTCAGTTGGAAATTTTAAATTTAATTATAGTTTTTAAAATAAACGAAAATAAATGCTTATCCGTATTTTTCGTAAGCTAGAGCGCGCACGTTTGCATAGAGCAGAAGGTATATTTTAGATTAAATTAGTGTTTATCAATGCGTCACCTTATTAGTTACCTATAACATCAAACTATAAGTGTATGGTACCTACATATAATGTAAACATTTCATGTGTCCATCATTATTTACAAATATTTTAACGTAATACATATACACTCTCACCTGGATTTTCATTGTATAAATTACTCAGATGAATTCTTTGTAGGATTTGAAACAAATATAATAAGTGAATTGTAACACTAATTAATTTAATACATGCCATAACTTCACGCTCTTCTTAACGGATTCTCACAAATAAATAAAAAGTGGATGTATTCCAAGATAAGTCAAGGTAATTGCAAACATTTTCAACCTGTCTTCTTCATACTTTGTCGTAACAGGTGATCTTGTTTTCCATTAGAAACGTTATACTAATTAATATAAATAATATGGAGGACACGGTGCTAGAGCTCGCACTTAAACCTGATAACCACATAGACCTGTGTCGTTAATGATCACAGAAGCGTCGGCTAGTGCTTAAGTTTGTTTTCATTATTTTACTCAAAGTGCCATCTATGAACTTACTGATCTGTGTTAATAATTGAATCGGTCATTGATTGTAATAATTAAAAAATAATTTAGCATTCACAATTGACCAAACGATCGTTCGTCGATTTAATCATTCGACAGACTGAATCTCGTACTAGTCGATGTAAAATTTATGGTGAATGTTGTGTAATGTGGAAAAAAGTATTAATCCGCACAAAACCATCACAAAACAAAACAAACTAACTTACACGTTATATCTAGTGCAAAACACATGCAATAAAATTATAAAATCAGTAGAATTATATCCAGTAGAAAAACAAAAAACCTTTAAAAAAGATCTAAATCGGAAACGACCGGTCAGGATAAAAATGAATGAGACCGATTTCGATTATAATCGTTCATCGTTACATATGTATGTATGCAATCGTTCGATCTCTCATGGGAATCAAAGAAACATGAGCTCTAATTGTGTAACAATGAACGAATAATTGGACCGTTTGAATTAATATTTTTTCATATCAACACTGGAACGGTTATCCTTGATCAAGCGCAACAAATAACGATATTTTATTCTCGTTACAAGTTATTGCATCATTCTGTTCAACTGCTGGCGTTTGCAATGTATTGATCTGTGAATATTGTCTCTGTGTTTTGTGGTAGTATCTAATCTATCAGTAAAGTACGTAATGTCCTGACGTACCATATCTACCCTTAAGTTTATATCATATTATATTATAATGGGCTCTCAGTTTAATCTATAGGGAATCAAACTCGAAACATTCTACCAGAACTTTGACAGTTCTTATTGATTGTGTCGCGTAATTTAAGATGTATAACTTCGTATTGATATAAATATAACTGGATGAGATGAAAATATACAGGGAATTAGAAATCACTGTCATTAATTGAAATCCTTATTCGAAGTATGTATTGCTAGTAGGATCAAGATTTCGAAATGAGCCAATGATATTTCGCTCATAGTATTTAATGACAAAATAAGATCATATCGTACGGATATCGTACGAATTATAAATGTGTGAGCCAACATTATATGTTATTTAAAGCATTATATTTTTCTAAATTTGACAAGGATGTATATCTTGAAAGAATTCTGGATGGTAAAGCAGGATGTTGACATAATACGTAAAAAGCACGTTGAGGTACGAAAGCTCATTATGAAGCGCACTTCTTAATGTTTCTCGCTAGAGTTAAATATAACCTCGCTCACAGGCCAAAAGTTGACGCGGCGATGGCATCGATGCAGAGTCATGCACCTTGAGTGTGCCTCGATACCTCCTCGACACCACCACTTGCGCTGCCATTGAATTTAATTCTATCGTTTTATTGAAATAGGAGTCGAAGCACTTATACCTCGACTGTTATTTTGTGAGCGGACTATCGTCCCTAAGTCCTTCCTTGACTCCGCCTCAGCCCCGCTTCGATTACACCTAGCCTTTAAAGTGATCGTGTAACCGTCAGTGTAAAATCAAATTATTCGTATAAGCCCAGTTGAAAGGATATTTTGAACATCATATTTATAAACCATCTATTCGGAAAAACATGAACTGAAAAGAATCGACAATAAAGTTAGTCAGGAATAATTTTTTAACATCATTTTACAATACATTTAAATACACTATTTAAAAATGCAAAATGCATGCGCAAAGAAGACATTGCCTGTTTACAGTTTTGTCTTCGATGCAATCGTTTATTTCATTGTATTATATGATATTTGAATCATTGTAGGATCGTCTTATAACAACTTTAGATATAAATTCCGTTGATTAAGTGACTTATTCAGGAATTTACATTATTAAAAACCACGAAGCAATATACATACATCCTCTACATATGTCCTCACAGCTACCCCGTTATAGGTCTGTACAGGGTAGTCTGTACTGTAGAGGATAGAGTGCCAATCGTTACGGTCCTTACATACTTTACTCCCAGGTCTTTACATTGATATCGGTATTGGCAGATTTACACATATTCACATTGCGAATTAATGTCGACAGAGCATCGTTAAGTTTATTGCCATCTTCTACCCGTCTCTACACATCCAGCTCACATCTTCCATCTCTCGAAAACACAGTCCCCAGAACACAGTTCAATTCACTTGTTCTAGACATTTTCCATTATCCCATATTTCGCGAAGCAATTTTCTTAACAAATTGTATTTTTTCTTAAAGTACAACATCACGAAACATAGTTACCGTACATAAAACAGAGTAAGTACCTACCTAACTAGGTATAAAAGCTTTAGGGTTTCTCATGCCTATATTAGTACCTAACTCGGGAGAAGGTGAAAAGAGAAAAGCTTGTGTAACTCAACGTCGTAAGTAGGTTAATAAGAAAAAGTTTGCACATAAACTTCATGTAGATAACAACGAGTCATACAAAATCTTTGCCTACTTTATGTACAAACAGAATTCAAACAATAGTTTACAAAATTCAACAAACTTAATTGTAGAGTAGTTGTTAAGAATCATTCAATTAAATCCATTTCGACTATTTTTCATATGTTATAATTTAATATTTCCATTAAAAAATTAAATTAAATAGTAGTCATACAAATCGATACATCTGAGAATAAACCGTGAAACGATATGCAATTAAGTGCATTTTTGTGTGTGTACATGCGGACTCTATCATTGTGTTATTGCACTACACCCAGGTGGTCACAAATATCTTCATCTTTATTAATTCTGTACTTATAAAGATTTAATATTTCATTATTCAATCAGACTTCTAGTTTTGTTACATGTTGTAGAAACATTAGAAGAAGTATTTTATAAGTAAAATTACTTGATGTCAGTAAATATAGAAAATACTGGTGAAAAATAAATCAGAGGAATCGACTTCATTAATAATAATGTCCAGAGGTGTAATAGTTAGACTAAGGTTGGACTAACTATTTACACTCGATTTAAGGATTTGACATCTCGCTCGCACCAACTATTAAATCGCTAGTGCAAGCGAGATGTCAAATCCTTAAGTCCTTAAGTGCAAACCACCCTCAATAATGATTTTTATTTTTGAGTGGAACTGTCATGTTTTTTTAAGCAGATACTTTTGTCGATTGTGTGGCCAAATATTAAGTACCAGGCTTGTACCGTGGATACGACCTGAAGAAGCACCAATTACACCCAGACCACATACATGCTTCGAAACATTCGTTTGCTTGACCTGAATGGGATTCGAACCCAAAACCTCCGGTTTGAAAGGCACCGATCACCGTATCAATGAACCAGTCACAGAAGATTGCATTTCAAAAAGCATGAAATGTCTACATTGTCTACCACGTTAGAAATATAGTGTGATGTAAATATAGTGTCAATATAGTATATACACTTGTTAAAATTAATCGAAATCCTAATCATTCTAAAACAGTTACAATAAAAATAGGTCTTACATAATATAAATAAAACAAAAAATTTACATTATTCATCCAAATTATGGAGAGATTTAGATCTATTTTCGGCAGACTATGCCCTTCTTGATAGTTTTTTATTTATCCCTTCCTTACGGTCATAAGTGTCATAAATCGGAAGGGGTAAATAAAAATCACTATTAGAAGCCTTCGATATTTTATGAAATCTATGAAACCCGTGTTTTATTCACAAGAACTACTAAAGTTTTTCAACACGGTGCTTTAGCGTCGCCGTTATGTAGATGCACTTTCTTAATGTCGTTATAAAAATAGAACACGTTACCTTCCCCGTTGACCTTCACTTCACCTTCGCCGATGCAAAACGGCGACGGGTCTTCCTTAACGTAATCCACTTTACTTATGAAAGCAATCCTTGAATCTCGTTTCCGGTGTATGCTCGACTTAGTGCCGTTGTAACTAGGCAACGTCGTGACGTCACGACAGCTGGTGTGATCGAAATTGATGATTCGAGAGTCTCGACGTCGAATTTTGCGACACAACAGCGTCTCTTGGAAGGCGATGCGATACCTGACAACAAAAGACGAGTCTGAAATCGCTTGGTAATGGATACCTCTTGAGGAAATTGTTTTTTTTTTAAATTAACATTCCTCATAACTAAAATTAAAAACTTAATAACCCCCGATGCAACATAATCTGAACAGATTAGTACTGAACATACATACATACATATCTTCACGCTGTATCCCTAACGGGGTAGTCAGAGAGGACGGTCCTTACATTCTTCTTTCGCTTCCTCAAATCTTACCATTCTCCTCACACATTTTCGCCTAGGTATGCGGGTTCTTTTAACATTTCCGTCAGCTAACACTCTGGCTATTTGATCTTCGTAAGTCGGCCTTGGTCTAATACATAAACACAATAGATAAGCATGACGATTTTGTATCAATATTGTACGTATGTCGAATTGGTACACAATTCTTGGAACCCAAATATAACACACAACGAAAGTCTTCTTTAAAATTCCTTTGTACTGAATGCGAGGAATGAAGACATAAAAAAATATGTGACTTTAAGATATAAAAACATGAATCCATATTTTTAGACAAATCTACATACATATCTTTACGGTTCTTCATAACTAAAATTAAAAATTTAATAATCCCTGATACAACATAATCTTAACAGATTAGTACTGAACATACATACATACATACATATCTTCAGGCTGTATCCCTAACGGGGTAGTCAGAGAGGATAGAGCGCCAAGCGTCGCTGTCCTTGCATACTTCCTTCGCTTGCTCAAATCTGACAATTTTCCTCACACATTTTCGCCTAGATATGCGAATGTTTTTGATATTTCCGTCAGCTAACACTCCGGCTATTTGATCTTCGTAATTCAGCCTTGGTCTTCCATGGCTTCTTTTACCACTCGCTTTAGCTCTGTAGATTTTCTTCGTCAGTCTTTCATCACCCATCCTTTCTATGTGTCCGAAACATCTGAGCATTCCTCTCTTCATTTTTACAAGAACACCGTCGTGCAACCCTGTCATACTGCGTATCTCTTCATTGCTTAGTACTGAACAGTAATCTTTATATTAATACGTGAAGAGAAAACTGTACTCCTGTTCAGTTTCAGCTATCCTTTTTCAGCGCCAATTTGAGCGTTCCATATAGCGCAGAATAAACACTTTAAGTAGAGATTTGTCGGTTGAAGCGTCGATCGGTATATCAGATCGAATATATTTGTAAGATAATCTTTCACGTTTCATCCCAATTCTTATACGACCAACATAAACAAACACACACAATCAACGTAATCAACTTTATAGATAATAAACCAAATACTTGCTTCATTCAAAAAATCTCACACACGTCATAAATACTCTAAGAGAATGATTATATTTGGAACCGAAAGATGGTAGGAGTATGTTAGACATGTATACCAAACAAGATAAAGCGGGTCACAGACGCAGCTATAATCTATAATTAATACGCGAAGTGAAAACTTTGTAGATGCCCCTTTTTAAGATTATTGCGCGCACGGAGTAGTGTGAGATTTGGCATAGTAAAAGTTTACATAGAGAAAGAGTGTAGAAAGATGAAATTTCTATATTACAAATACACTAAATTAAATATTGATTGTCTACGTTCATACTGCCAATGTCAAACACATAATTTACGTAGTATTTTTGCCTTCTCTTTGCACGTAATAGTTATATTGTCAATGCCAAAGCCAATGAGATACAAACGGACAAAAATTCACACAGAGTAAAGATTGTCAAAGAATTTTAAAATATTGCCAACAAATAATTACTGAAAATTTTACGTCATTGGTGAACTCTAAGCTGTTTCGAGTCTGTAGAGTGTATGTCAAGTATGGAAATATGCCTTTGTTTTATGTTATATATTTCTTTAAATTTATTTATTTGCGATCACATTAAGTATATAGTTTCATTTTATTTTATATTTATAGTCAAATTTAGACCACTGAGCGACCACCAGTGTTAGGTAAAATTGTAAGTAAGTAAACAGTACTAAACAGCTATGAACATTCTCGAAGATTGCAGTTTGCAAATAAAAACAAAAATCAGTCACGAGCATGTCCTACATTACCTTTTATATTTAAAGTTTTCAAAAGAATTTCGAGAAACGAGTTAAATGAAAAATTTACTGACAATACCCATTATCGTCTCAGTCATTAAGAAAAAACAAATAATTGTATTTGTTTTTCATTTGTGGTTTCGAATTACCAATCTACGTCATTGTTCTAAATTTCGGTGTAAAGATGACAGAACAAATCAGACGTGACAGACAGATGAACAGACGGGGAGAGAGACATACAGACATGCTACAAATTGTAACGACATTGATATTTTCTAAAAAAAGACCCTACTAATAGTGTATCTTACAATGCGATATACGAGTATAATGTTTGCTGTTTCCATTACATCAAGTTTCTGAAATACACGATAAGTAATTCAAGTTTTATTTTATTACGATATAAATCTCTCTAGAGTAAACTCAGAAAAAATGTCCATAAATAAATACCTACACAATGAAGTGCGTATCAATCTATCAAAAAAAAAACAAACTTCAGGTAATATTTTTAAATAAAAGTGAAATCGTTCTAAATCCATTGAAAAAAAATTATTTGTCTGGAAATAGCCGCATGCATGATAACGAAAATTAACAATCGCTGCAACTATTAATCTCAAAATATTGAGTAATTTTATTGAGATATTCGTGACATAAATTTCAGAAGCTACCATATATTAGCCGCATTTAGAAGCGTCAATGGTTTTTTTATTTTTCCGCGCAGTCGTAATCGTCGCGCAGTCAGCCAAGGAATAGGTCTTACATTATGAAGGTTAAGATATAGGCGACGGATAGCAATTTGTTTCTATCTAGTTCCGTTTATCTATCTGTAAGTATAAATATTTATTGTTATTTGTTAAGAAGTCGATAAATAAAATTTAAAAAAGAATGGTCCGGGGACGTCGTGACGTCGTCATCCAAAATTACTCACCTGCCTCAATTAGTCGTCTCGTTATTCACTACTCCTAAATGGCATTCCAAATTCGAAAACAAATGGAAAAGTTTATTTCATTTTGTAATTGAGAAGTATCTAAACGTTTCATTTAAAAAAGGATACTTATATATTTAGAACTATATTTGAACGTAGTCGATCCCCCAAAAACCTGATCGTGACTATTTATGTTAATGCAATGTCCAATCTTTACTTATGGACACCCAAAGCAAGTATTTTGTTTCAATAAATCAATAATTACTCTACATTTACCGATGCTCGTTATATTAGATATTTCATTTCATATTTGTATATATGTAGGTATTACAAGATGATAAAACTCTCGTCGCTCTTCTGAAAATCTCTCTAGAAGTGTATAAACAGTTAAAATGCTCAGTTTTACGAGATATTTGAGAATAGAAAGTACAGAGTTAAAAAGTTCTGTATTCGTGAAGATTAATGTCTCTTTATCTGCTGTTTTATCAGATCTCTTTTTACGCTTTGCTGAATAACAACGATCAAATCAAATATTGTGTTTTCCATCCGAGTTAAAATATACCTCGTATTTATTAAAAGAACAACTTGAAAAGTCCTTTTTTGATAAGTGAATTTTTGAAGTATATTCTAATTTATAACTTTAAGTTTATTATGTTTGTTTACTATATAATCTTTCTAATTTCCATTTTTAACACAATAAAAAATTGATATGTTCAAAACACTTTCTTTTTTCTCGAAAATAGACGTTTGTCTACTACATAGATTTATTATCTGTCAATTATTGTACCCATAGGAACACCTAATGATGGGTCATTGAAATCTTTCAAGAATTTTTCATGTTTTTCAATTATTTTTCGCATATTTTTCCAAGTTTTAAATTTTTCCAAAATTTTTCCTAAATTTTTCTTGAAATTTTTTGAAAAATTTCGCAAAATTATCTATCACTAGGAACATCTAAAATTTATTGCAATAAAAACACTTTCGAAATATAAAACTGAAAATTTTTTTCATTTCCTTAAAATCCTACCTAATCCGAGCATATTATTTTTTTCTAAAAATATAAAGACGTTGTATGCAACATATGTTTAAGAAGTTGTCTATAAATTATCTTTTAAATACCTATTAGCTTTCATACTCGCACGATACATGATGTCAAAAAACTTCTAAATCGTGGATATGTACCTATTAAAAAGTTATTTCATAATTGGGACGTGTACTACAGGTAAGTTCAGAATTATATTTGCGAATTATGTTTGAAATTCTGAAAGCAATTTTGCTTTGAGAATATCACGCATAGACATTAGGAAAACAATTGCATTAAAAATTGTTGAATTAAGTTGCGTACCTAACGATTTCACCGAAATTGATAAAATTACACAATTTTTTTTTATAAAAGACGGGGCAAACGAGCAAGCGAGTCACCTGGTGGAAAGTTATCATCGCCGCCTATGGACACCCGCAACATCCGGGTATCACGGGTGCATTGCCGGCCTTTAGGGAAAGAAGGAAAGGAGGGAAAGGAGGAGGAGGCGGGAGATGGGCCACCGGCATTCTCACTCACCGAACGAAGCACAACAGTAATTGATGCTGTTATTTCACACCGATATTCTGTGAGAGGCTGGTATTTCACCTAGCAAGCCGGCCCAATTCGTGCTGCAATACAGTGTGGCTTAACTATCCATACTTATATTATAGTTAATTGTTACGCAATATATAGTTAATTGAACCAAGGTCAAAATAGATTCTAACGCTTGTCTATATCATCTCTAGTCATACGGCTCGGAATTGTGGCACCCAAGTTGGGATCAAGCATACGCGAAAAAATATTATACTACAGTGAATATTTATCAAACAAAATTGTATTTAATAAAATATTTTTATTTTCAAACTAAAATTACTTGGCACTCACAGTTCGATTCTTTTATTGGCAAACTAAGCTGAGATAACGGACAATTTGGCTTATCTTATACATATTTTAATAGGAATACGCTGCTGTCGTTGTTACATTATGTACGCTAATAAAAATTAATTTATATTTTGTCTCCATTCTCTACACGAACAATTCTTTTAGTCAATCAGATACCAATCACTGGATTGAGTTTCATCGCCCACAAATCCTTTCTACTGATCGCCACTTTTGTCCAAAAGTAGTGCATGAAGCGATTGAAATCAAGAGACATAAAAATTTTAATCGGGAAAAGGGGTACAATTTATCGACGATGTGGTATCCTGTGATTCAAGGAACAAAACCTCGTGTTTCGCATTCGGTTAAACGCGTAGACACTGTGAGTGTTGTGTGTAGGTATCCCGAAAACTATTTACAAATATCGGGGGTAAACATCTACCTCAGACACGGAGTGAAACTTGCTGCGACAGTTTGCTTGAGACCACGGCCAATGCAACTCGGTCGTAACGACAAGCCAGAATAAAAAGGTAATCGCGTTAAATTTCCCGTTTTAGATATATTCTATAATTCTATAACTGTTTTAATATTGGCTTTTTGAGTTCAAATTCATTTCCATTATCTAATCAAGAAATTGATGTGTCAGGACAGTTTCTATACACACAAGCTCCCTAAGGGCTCAATTGCATTTGAATCATTATTGAACGAGAATTACCTTTTTACAATGGCAATACCGAAATAAAAAAAAACTATCATGTCAAATTCCAATCAACACAAAAGTGATGTATTGTATAGACTCTAGTGTTACTTTGTTGAAATCCATTTCATGTGAAGAATTCCAGAAGTTCAGAAGAATTCAGAAGTTGCATATTTAATATTATATATTAATAATATTTTTGGTAAAATTACATGTAAATACACACATAGATACATATCTTCACGCTGTATCCCCAACGGGGTAGTCAGAGAGGACAGAGCGCCAAGCGTCGCGGTCCTTAGATATCTCTGTCGCTTCCTCAAATCTCATCATTCTCCTCACACATTTTCGCCTAGGTATGCGAGTGATTTTGACATTTCTGTCTGCTAACACTGGCTATTTGATCTACATGTAAATGTTACAAAAAAAGAATATAGAATATTTATATTGAAACGGCAATAAAAGAGGAAATAACATCAGAATTCTCTAGCTAGATTGCAAATAGGAATATCTACGACAAAAATTTAATTTGTTTAATATAAGTGCATATAAATTAGTGTAAGAATAGGTGAGTATAAGATGCCGCAATGGTTTTTACCAGGCATATAGCTCCAAAATGTCTCCAACACCATCCATTATTTAGTAGGTATCTATTTTAGTGAGTATCCAAGCAAAAAGGGTCGGCTCTGTCTGCTCTTAGTATCAGGTAAATTCGCGTTTTTTTGGTGAACTTAGGTGGAAGTTAGCTTCTAAATTTAAGTATATAGGTAATTTTATTCATATACAAACATTAGATTAAGTTTTCTAATTTTAAATTTGAATTAGAAAATGAAAAATTAAATAAAAGTAATTTGGTAGTAATTGTTACCAAACACTTTTCACAATTTAATTATACCTTTATAAAGCATTTTAAAAACTTAAAAAATCGAGAATTAAAACCTATGTTGTAATCATTTCATTAATGGGTATGATATTAATGGATAGAATTTGATTCGATGACAGTTAATTTTTTTTTATTATGTTTAATGTAAGAGTAAAGTCGAAAGAGGTATTCCGTGGAATTAAGGTTTTTACCTGTTCTTTTTTGGACGATCTTTTTTCGACATGATAACAGATTTGACATTGAAAAAAACTTTGAGTTTGCTTGAATAAATAATACTGAATTTCGATTTCTTCTAGCTTTGTACATAGTTTAAGACACTATAAAATAAAATGTTTTATGACTCTTGCTTCCAGGAAAACCTGATTAGGACACTTTCAGTACAAATTTAAAGAAATCGCATATGTTTGTACACTACGAGATTGTAGAACACATACACAATATAACGGTATTAACGTACACTTCGTATTGTGAACAAAAATGTTCATTGTTTCATAAGGATCGAGTTAACGCCTGCTCCGTCGTCGTTATATAACAAAACATTCTACATAAGACTCGTGTTTACAAGCAAGGTTAGAATTTAATGTCAACGTAATTATAATTTCATGACATAAATATGCCATAATGTAATGACAAGTAATATGTCTTTTGATATGAATCAACTTACATACTATGCACATCTGTCTATTTTTTAGTGTTCGGCTCCAAAACTAAAAAAAATTACACCACATGGTATCACCTCGGTGTCTGTCTGTCTGTTGTAGTCGTTTTACTTGAAAATAATTTAATGGAAACGGTTATTAAAACGGTTATATTACAGTAGGTAGTCGTTCAAACTCATTGAATTTTAAAAGTTGATCCTTGGCCTTAGGGATCAGTTTTGGGGACATTCGGAGTCTATGGACCTATATCCGTTGTGATACTGCTGGATATGCATCAAAATACAAATCGGACACGTATCCGATAGGTATGCGTGTGAATAAAAAATGTGTCACAAATCGCGCGCGCCGAGAGCCATGGTAAAGTATTTTATGGTCAGTCCCATACAAGTCCGTGGACTTGGAATGTGGTGTCCAGATCTGTGTCCTTCAAAATATCAGACCTACCCACCACTACCGTGTGAACCACTACCATAACCACATTATTTCTCAGAAATGACGTCTAGAACTTTAATATTACTGATTTTCTAACCATTATCTTGAATAATGAAGGCAGTCAGTCCCAAGAGACAAGTGAACAAAACAAAGTTTAGTTAATGTATTATTATGTCGGCGTGGTCTGAACTTTGTTCAATTAATCACTATAGGCCAGGTATATGCGCATATTTTTTGTTACGTGAATCCATTTGGAATGCAAGCCGTGTCGGGTTTATTATGAGGAACTTATATAGGCGATGAGCTATCAAAACAATCGCTATCTGATGAAATTCAGTAGGTTTTGAAGGAAAAGTCAAAAAACGTAAAGAAACTCGCTTTTTTAGGATTCTGTAGCCAAGATGACAACAAAATCGTATAGCGTTTAATATTTGTTCTTATGTCATAGCCATAGTATTTCAGCCATCTTTACAACTACCGAGTTGAAATTTGACACATTGCTAAATTGGTAACCCAAAATTGAAATGAGAAAAAAAATAGTTATTTTGGCTTCCGGTTATTTTTTTAAATTTTTTATTCCGGTATATCCTGAGAATACTTCGTTGAGAGGCGAAACACGTGTCGATTGGTGGTTTTTGGCGGGAAATAGCTAAAGATTTTATGACTTCATCACATGAAATGGATTTCCGCAAAGTAACACCTGAGTCTATACAATAACTCATAATTTGTCCAAAATTGCTACATACATAACTGTGTTAATGTGTGTCTGAGCGATATTAATCGGTTTTTAAAAAGAGTAATTATTACTGTAACCTTCTTTATAGCAATTAATTATTATGACAAGAGGTCGCCTTGAGATCGCCTTGTGGTCGAAATTTGTCCTTAAATATAAATATAAACCTATAAAATAAACTCTCTGGTGACTGAGTATTCTGTGTGACTGTTTGATCCAAGGAGGTTACATAAATATGATCCAAGTTCAACTTAAACTTTCTATATTTTTACTAATGTGTACTAGGGAAGTTCACAGTACAGCGATAAAAAAAAATGTATTAAAATTCGATCAACTAAACATCAAATCAAATCACATAGGTAAGAGGAATGTACATCGAAACTTTTACTCTAAATCTTGTAATCAAAAGTTATCATTAGTTAATAGTATATAGTAGTTATAATCAGTAACTGTCAAATTAAATTTTATGGGTACTTGTATCGTATTTGTAAAGTTATTTTTGTACTTAAGTTTTGATTAGTAAGGGATAGTTATTTCATACTTTTCAGTGTTCTTTTTTGAACTCGGTTTAATTTTTTTATAAATTTTTTTATTATTGTGAATACTAGTTGCCAAAACACTTAAGATTTACGAGTATTTTGCAAAAAATTATTTCATGATACTTATAAGCTGACAAGACTTACATTGACAGTGCGAAATTGCCATACTTACTATAGTTAACTGTTTCACTCGTCGTTATGCTTAATGAGATAAAAAGAGAGACGAAAATTCGTTTTACACACGGTGGTAAGAGCGCCAACTTATTATGGCTCAGTCCATTAAATTTCTTAATCTGAGTGACAAGCACATTAATTCTGCCACAGTCACATATAAATATGATCACAAAATATTATAAGTTTGACATTGACAGTATTTTTGACATTAGCACTATGAACAGAAAACTATTCTCTCATAAAATTAAATCCCACACTCCCGTGCGCGCAATATTCTTAAAAAGGGGTCCGAAGTTTTGGCTTCACGTATTTAATATAACTGTTTCCAACATTTTTTTATTGATAATACTAAAAGCTTATCAATAGTTACTGAATAAAGAAAAGAAAATCGGTTGACAAACAGAGGAGAAAGGGTACTGAACTGTTTCGTCTTTACCTATTTATATTTAGATATTTATAAGACCTCACAGTATAAAAAGTAAACTATAATTTGTATGTATGGTACTTTGTCTTTTACACAGACAATATCAATTTTAATATTCAGTTCAGGACGAAACCTTTTATACGAGAAAACGTTTTAAATGATATCTGATTTTAAATATGAAATTTATGGCGAATCTTCGAATTAATCAATATTCGCTGAAACTGCACATGAATTTCATACATCTTTGACGTTACATTTGCATCAATTTGATTCTCTAAGTACATAAGCAACATTCTGTACTAATAACTCGAAGAATAACTTTTGTTTGTTCCATAATAATCTCAGAAAAAACTTGACCTATTTTTGTGAAACGTCAATATTATGTAGGTTTTCTTGGAATGTTCCATTTGGGCAATATTTTTGTAACGAATTTTCAGACAATATTAATATTCACTTATCTATTTATGAATTTATATTTAAAGACCGCGATACTCCATCCTCTTTGATTATTCTGTGTATTTATTTATATAATTACTTAGTTCAATTAGAAATAATTTAAAAAGGATATTTATAAATAAAACTATTGAAAGAATTCTAAATTATCCGTTAGTACAGTAAAGGTTTTAAATGAATTTACATACACACATACATTTCAAGTCGAAGGTCTCGGGTTCGATTCTCAGCTAGGTTAATTCAGGGAACAAATTTTTCTAGAATATCTTTTTGTTAGTTTTGTTAGGTACAGAATACAAACAAGTCTGGTATGGGGTCACAGAATTGGTGTACCTATCTAGAATATTTAACCTTTAACTTATAAAAGTAATCACTTTTAAGGTTCGATCACTTTCTATGAAATATTCTACGTTCTATTGAAAGCGCCATCTAAATCGACTCAATTATTCCGAGATTAAACATGATAAATACTTAAACTGTAAAACATTTTTTATTTAATTTGTTTAATATTAAAGCACTTATTACTGAAATGATATTCTAAATCTAAGTTGAATTGCATTCAGACGAGAACGAAGTAAGTGTATTATATTATAGTATTATATTAATATAAGACTCACGTTGACCAATAAAATTCGTCAAGTGTGAGTCGACTCGAATTCAGAGGATAAAACGGTAAACTAAACATAAATAACATAAACAAAACTCGCAATATTTTTAAATTTTAAATAGCTGCCCAAAGTTTTACATTATCTGCAATTTTTATATTTTAGTTCTAATTTTTATGTCACATGCAGCTATAAATTTTAAAATTTTTATTCTAGATCTAGTAATTTCGGAATAAGTAGAGGGGATGGTCAAGTCCAGTTCGAGTACCTGAATTGTCCCTTCGCTTCAATTTTGTGTTTACTATTGTTATGTATTTTTTGATTATTTTTAAACTGAAAAGTGCCTTAGTAGTACCTACACACATATGTTCAAAATAGTCCAAAAAAAAAACAGAGCTTTTTAGGTTTATTTTGAAAATATGATGTATGTACTACTAAGGCTTTTCACAGTTCGAAATGTAAAATATCAATAAAAAATACCCACTCTGTCTAACTAAAATGAAAGCTTGTATAGATACTTAGTTCTAATGATACACAGTAGACAGCTTTCAACAGACTGACTTTATTTTTGAATACCTACATCATTACATAATCAAAAAGTGACAAGTACAGACTACTGATTATTTTGTTATAATAAAACAATAAGTTCATCTTAGTTTGTGCTTAGCTTTGTTATAGACCACAAAAACAAAAGTTTATGCCACATATATTTTATCACACGCTAACGATACACCTACGTAAAGAATATGGAATCGTTATCGTATTTTTTATTGAGGTAATCGATGGAGGCGGAGTTGAAAATGTACGGAGCCTCTATGCCATAAAAACCCTCAACGAAAAAACTAAAACGGTTCGTTACCCCAATAGTGTATACTACGAAAGAAAACTTACGTTTCAAGCAAAATCGCGTTGTATCCGTTAATCAAACAAAATGTCGCAGTAAGAATAAAAATAATAAATAATCTTCAAACAATTTCATTCGTTTTATGACCCTAAAGCACGAGGCTTTTATTTTAGTACCCAACGACGAATTGGATGACAACAACAGTTAGAATAGTCCGGTTACGCAACTAATCTGATCAAAACCTTCATTTCAACTCAGTAATTGTAAAGATGGCGGACATACAAGGGCTATGACATAAGAACAAATATTAGACACTATACAAATCTAAGATTTTGTCTTTGGGATCTTGACTATAGAATCCTAAAAATCCGTAGTCCTATATTTACCCATCTTTCTCTTGCTCAGGATCTCAGTCTCCGGTAATGAATTCAAGAAAGTTATTTCACTATGCTTGCAAGATTACAAAACATTTCAAAAGAGGAGGAGGTTATTGATTCTTCTGAATTTTTTCACTTTCTTATTTATGTTATCGATATGTCAGTTAGATTTTCATTATTATTTAATTGAAAGGATATATTATGTCCAGAGTGGTCTCATAGAAAAGATAAGTTTTTATCATGAAGTGTTGCCAAAACAATAGAGTTTCTCAATAGCTCACATATTTTGATCACCCTTTTATTTAATCTTCCAATTCGGAATTAGAAAATAGATTACCGTTAGATAGACTCTAGATGTTTATTTAGATGTTAGAAAAAGGCAACTCAAAAGGCTAAATGACTTCTTAAAAAAATTACTACAGCTTTTCAAAATAAAAGCACCGAAAACTACAAAGTTATTCTTTACTTATCGAAATTCAAATACAAAAACGTCAAACGTAAATACGATACAATTACTAATAAAATTTAATTTGATAGTCCTTGAAGTCGGTGCCAAACCAATAACCGACAACAGAAAGCCAATAAATAACAATTAGTTTGGTAGGTTTGGCACCGACTTTAGTAACTGTCTTATAACATAGGTATATGTATAACATAGATATATGTATCACATTGATGAAATAGTTATTATATTCGAGTTTTGATTAGTCAAGGACAATTATTTTCAGTGTATTAATTTAAGTCGGTTAAAGGACAATGTCCATTTCTGCCCCACGCATGGACAACAATATGTGACGTACGAAAAATTATTTATTTTTAATTAAATAATTATCATGTAATTTTTGTCTGAGTTACCTGCGAGAAAATAAATTATTCGTATTTTATAGGATTTTTATTGACTTCCAGTATATATCGTCCATAATATACTATATAACATACGTTCAGAAACATGACGTGTGAAATAATCGATTTTCGAGAAGAATTTATGATGAAAAAAATATCGGAGCCAGTTTTATTACATTGTTGACAAAATATTTAGATAAAATATATTCAACAGGATTATAAATGTATCCATTATTATGTCAGAAATACTCAATACTGCTATGGATCCGTTATTCTATTTTCTAACGTTATTGTTACGCCATCCTAAGTTTGAGAGAAAGTGTCAAATCAAAGTGATAAATTCCTAAAATCTTTAGATATTTTCCGCTCAAACTCCAAAAACCACCAATCGACACGTGTTTCGCTTCTCAACGAAGCATCCTCAGGATATATCAGAGATAGGATTCGGTCAGCTAACCAGCACCGAATCGGTGCTGATTGTTGATCGGTTTCGATTCCTCAGGCTCGGTGCTGGTTAGCTGACCGAATCCTATCTCTGGTATATCCTGAGGATGCTTCGTTAAGAAGCGAAGCACGTGTCGATTGGTGGTTTTTGGAGTTTGTGCAAAAAATAGCTAAAGATTTTAAGAATTTATCACATGGGATGGATTTCCGCAAGGTAACACCTGAGTCTATACAATATCAAATCAAAGTGTCAAATAATAACTGATTTTTCTTTTAAACGTCGTGTACAGACTGTGCTCTACAAATCACCTTTTTCAATTAAATACTTTTATCGCGCGCCGAAACCGCCAAATATAAATACGTTCGTGTAGACTGCCTGAATAATTAGGTTAACTGAATTAAAAATAAATTCGATTTCAGACCTTTGTTGAAAGAGTCAAACGAAATTTGATTTTCTATTTTCTTCTCACCATCGTTGACAGCTTGTAGCTTGCAGTGTGACATAATTATAGACTTTTGCAAGCAAGGGTGATGTTCATATATGGCGAGTGAATAGAACACAGTCGATAAACGCCTACTAAATCACGTATGCTATATTTTGTGTAATTGCTGCATAAATAACAACAGGTGTTTACGCAATTTTTGTCAATTATACTGACGATCTTCCACGTAATATTTTTTTCACTTTTTGTAAACTGTAAGACCTCAAGCTTTCAAATGATATATTCATTGTTAGTGTTCATGTATATTTTTGTGTGGGGCATGGGTCCATACAAAAGTTGGCATTGTCCCTTTTTTTTTAATTTATTATTAAATCTGTAGCCAAGTGTTTATCTTATTAATTGTTATTATTTTTAAGGAACTAATAATATAAGGCAAAGGCTAAAGCGAAGGGTATAAATGTATCACTTTCTCGTGTTTATTGTTATGTAGATGATAGTAGATAGGATTGTAAGCTTAACAGCAGTTGTAGACTGTAAATGTTGCTGTAAACGATTTCGTTGCGCCTTGAAGGTTTGTCCACTCTTAAATGAAAGTCGTAGCTGAAGTAATGTATTGTATGTAATTACATAAGTATGTCCTCGGTTCAATTTGTAGTTACTTCAAAGCGTCGTCACTGCCAAGATTCTTATTCGATTCTGCTCAAGGTATGAGACACTTATTGTCTTATATTATTTTCTATTTTATCACGTTACCAATGCTTCAAGGAACGTGATTTTTACGTTAAAGATAACAGTCGGTGGAGTTGTCGTAAGAAGAATTTTCATAAGTCAATTGTTCCTATAACATTCTTCATTTGATATTTTTTTTTCATAGTTGCAAAACTTCGGTGTGTCGTGTAGATGTCGCACTTCTCCTATTCTCTCATTTTTACACCAATGACATTAAACATACACGTATGTAGGATGATCGAAAAATAGGTAGAAAGGGATCTCTGAAATAAAATTTGTCCCCTCTCCGCATTTGAAAAGAAAACGCAAAAAGTTACAGAGTTACGAATTTCGCTAAAAGACCACCCGAAATATTATTGTCATAATGTTAGTCTTCCAGTTACCGGAAGTGTGAAGTTCTTGCTTCAAGCTCGTGCTTGTTACTGAAGTAAGTTTAGTCGTATTCATTGAATCAACAATGCTCGCTCCGAAAACTCCAAAAAAGCACAAGCATAATATTTTAAATTAAATAAGGCTGTTAGTGGCTGTTATTAAGGTTATTTTGAAACTGGATTTAATCATAACTCTTAGAAAATCCAGTGTTTTAATAGAACTCCAAATTAGGACAGTAATAGCACAGATTAATTAGTTTACGTAATAGTAATATGAAAAAACAGTAGGTAATGTTTCTAGTTATTCCTATGACTAAATTATAACCATGTGATTGTGACATAATTAATTATCTCACATATATATATATATATGAAATGTGTGAGAATATCGACAATGCAATATGTCGGTGGAAATAATAACAGGCATTCATTTGACTATACCATGGCAAAGCGCGACTTCCGATGACGCGCTAACGGAACGTCAGGGCCGGCGCTGAGTCTGTTAGACTATGGCGGCCGGTGCGATAGCATTTCTCCGACGGATCGTTTGCCATTATTAAATTTCCAATTACCTACGTAATAATTGTTACAAAGAGTTTTCTGTCGTTTGCATATATTAACTTTGTCTTAACGTAGTATTTTATGGAGTAGTTCGCCTCTTGTGAGATTAGGTACCTATTTCTCATGGCTGAGTTGCAAAAGCACGAATTGTCTCGTGTCTTTTCCGACATATATACATATATTTATCATTGTTATTGAAAAAAGAAAAAAATTGCGAACATAAGAATTACTTTCAAGTACTCACCTTCCACTCATGACATTATAGAGTATGGGGTTGACAGTCGCCGAGACGTAGTACAAGGCACCAGCAACGTTGAATAGGTGTTCATTGATAACGTTGAACTGCGGTAAACTGAACCCGTATATGAAGAATAGCCGCTGGACGTGGAATGGCGCCCAGCATACAAAGAACGCTATCACCACAGCCGCTGTTGACAAAAATGTCTAATCAAAATTTATTATTAAATATATAACATTATGTATTAAAATTAGATAAATCATTTTTAAAATCAGACAGCCAGTAAACAAATAATTAATTATAAAAAAGTAATAATAGTATCTCTAATAACAATAAGAGTTGGCTTTAGCCTTAGTAAAAAAGCCCGCCCCGAAACGCTTGATGCAAAAGCGTGCCCATAATGCTTGCGGCATTGCCTTTTTGTATTGCAAGCGATATATGCTGAGAGGGTGTTTTTCAGAACTTTGTATTGGCAAATCCTAGAGAATTCAAATCAATAAAAAATATATGTTATTTAACAATGTTTGTTGTAACGCTGGTCGATCTGTTTTAATTCAATGCATAAACAATCGTATAATTTGTAATCTAAATATTCCGTTCGAAATATTTATTAATATCACAGCCAAGTACAGTACCAAAATAATTGTCATTGAATGGGTGAGACATTTCAGCTATCATAACCTACAATCGGCTCTCGCGTCCTAACCATCCAATCAATGTTACTGGTCCGCCGTCTGTGATTGATTTAACGAATTATCGAGAATTTTTTGTCAGGCCTCACGAAGAAGCACTCATGATCCATTCGCGAATGGCGCGTTCCAAGCATGTTGCGAGCGAGTGTACAGTTCTCTAGGCTCTATCGGTTGATATTTTTGGGATTCCGTACCCTCATAAAGACTCCACACATAAGCAAACTTATAAAATCCGTTCTTCTTTTTTGTAATTTTGTTACGGATGTGTTTCTTTTCCTTTCCTATATCCCATTCGTAATACGCCAAAAAGAAAGGTAATAAAAAATTAAACGTCTATGTGAAATAAATCACGCACCGTCGAGCTCGTATTTTTAAATAAAACGCTGCACAATAATTTCGCAAAAACGTGTTAAAAAATATTTCCTACTAAGTACCAATACCAACTCCTCAAATTTCGTGGTGCTTGCGAATAAGACGAACCAGTGATAGTGGCTTGCATGAAGAAGAAATTGACACCTTGGAATAAACTTAAGTCCGCCCATGTAGCCCGATGCAACCAATTTGTTTATTACACCCACGCCCTATGGTGATAACAATAAGGTTGATTTTCACAGTTGTCGTTTGATCATATTTTAGCGCGGAGAAATCTCAACACTTATTTTTGTACATAATTGTAATTTGCAAGAACACTATATTACCAATAAAAAACTAGTTTTAGAGATTTGAGATATTATAATTACCTATCCATTTTAGTAAAAATCATTTTAAAATTCTGTCGAATTTCGGAGACGCAACTGAATCTTTGTACAAAACAGTGTTTTTTCTGGATTTTTTTATCGAGATTTTTTTTCCGATTATGTTTCCACGTTTAAGAATTTCAAGATAGAGTTGAAGCTGTATGCATCCTAATATCTAACTCTCAGCCTTCTAAGATATTGAGATCCAGGTCACAAAACACACCAAAGTATGCATAGGCAGATTAAGTCATGTCTTTCCCGTCTTAGATCCATTACATAGAAACACCACTGACCATTTATTCGAAAAGTACGATTTTTACGGTTTTACCTTTAAATAACCCTTAATTTTCACCCTAACTAATCACATTACTAATCTAATCACCAATTAATTCACACGAATTACGCGGATCGAATCGTAGGAGTTTTACGACCCGTTATACTTTGATCATCATGAATAGTGGTTCGTACTTTTTACTTATCATTGTTTAGTAAGAACTACATAATCACGCTAATTACAAAACAAAATGTATCAGTCTGTTTTGTCTATACTTATAATACGATTAAATATGAAAAAGTACCCATAAAGGGTTAAATCTTTGTAAATAAAATTGTTGTGTGCGCGTTTTCGTAATTCTTCTTCTTTTAAACGGCTTGACCGATCTTAATGTTTTTTTTTGTATTTATGGGGTCACCTGGATGGATCTTAACTATAGTTAGACCCGGTAGGTTGTTCCTTGTAGTTGCGGGCAATGCCTACTATAAATAAACTTTACAACATTATGTATGTGTAGATATTTGTCTTGTCTCGCAATTTATCCTAGCCATGACTTACATACATCGAACTTACATATTTTTAGGTAAACTTCTCATGATATCCTCTTTGAATAGTCTCTTATAATATCATAATTTGATAATAAATATTAGTACATTTCATAACGTTATTATTGTTTTTAGCTCTTAGATTACTTAATTAAAAGTTTTGATGTATTTGGTTTTGTTTAGAACAACTGCGTTCATTGGCTTCCTAAATTCACTGACAATTTTTTTGAAACTTAAAGAAACAGTTGTGAAGTACAATTCGATATTAAATGTTATTTACAGAAACATAATAGTTACTTTACTTATATCTTAAACAATATATCGGCAACAATTTGAAAATATTCCGATCAAAATTCTTTACGATATTGTATAGATTCAGGTGCATGTTACTTTGCGGAAATCCATCTCACGCAACGAATCCCTAAAATCTTTAGCCATTTTCCGCTCAAACTCCAAAAACCACCAATCGACACGTGTTTCGCCTCTCAACGAAGCATCCCCAGAATACACCAGAGATCAGACTCGGTCAGATAACCAGTACCGAATCTTTCTTTACTTCAATGATTAATTTTTGTGTGAATCAGTATAAAATGCTGTTTCACTGTTCTAATTACTAATCGACCTATTTCCAACATTTAATTTACATCTACAGTAATAAAATTTATTACAGGTAGAGTATCAAAGAACAGTGACAATAAAAATTTTATGGTGGTACGGACGTATATCTACATCACTAATAATAATATTTAGGTCAAACTATAACCATGTTTATGTACATTGAAGCTGAATTTCAATCAATAAACAAATTAATCGCGAAACCGAATAGAGAAACAACTTTAACGACCGACGTCCACTAGCAAAGCTATACTAGGCATTATGCAGCGTTACGAAAAATTACAGCGTTACGACAAGTAAACTTGTCGCACGCAAATTTTGCTTGAGACACGAAAATTCACGATTTAAAAAAAGAATGTTAAATAAATATCTCAAAAAAAAAACAGAATCGATATTAGTACCCATTGACATCAGTGTGAAAGATAAAGAATATCTTGATTTCGAAGTTTTAGATTTCAGTTACGTTTTCAAATTGTTCAAGTATAACTGTTTATTTAAATAAAAAAAAATTAATTGCTTTTGTTAAACAACATGGCCATTGTTTGCAGTAAAGTTATTACTTTCTATAATATTTCTTTGTACCTTTTATTATTATTTTTTTTTTGTTTATCGGAAGGGAAGAAACTCCGCACGAGCACCCAACCGCCTCCGACGCCTCACGAGAGAACGTCGGGCGTGACCGGGTAGTGCCGGGCTCGAACCGGCTAAAACTACCCTCCACCACCACTTGACCCTACAGGCCGTCGTAGCGAGCCGGACGCGTAGCGTGAAAGCACGGAGGGTGCTCCCCCAAGAGAGGTCGACAAAGCCTGAGGGCCCCTCCGTCCGGGGGCTACCCGGGACGGAGGACGGAACCTCGGCTCAGGTTCTCGACGGGAAAATATGCACCTACGTGCCGTCGAGAAACCTATACGGGTGAGGGCCGGTCCCAGAGTGGTTTTAACCGGTCGGCGTACAATCGGCTGAAGGCCCGAATGGAATGGTGGGTGCCTAACGTGTGACTCAGCGCGGGCGGAAGACCCGCGCTCAAGTGAGGCTCTATCTGAGTATGTGTGATGTGATCGTCGGAGAGAACCTACATGAGAGGCCCTGGTGTTAGCGCGCAAGACGTCGACGCCCCCTCCGAATGGAGCGGTGTGATGTCGCAGCGTTGTTTATATTGTTTAACAGGGCGTCGTTCGCCACTGTTATGAGGTCGTCCGGGTCCGTGAAAATGTCCCTAGGACGTCTACGATGGGGTAGGTTCTTTTTACCGAAATTATCTCCGCATTAGTAATAGAAAATATTGTAGTATCTACAACTCGTGCGGTGTTGTCGATTGCCCACTCGAGCGAATGAGCGCACTCGCTACGCTACTTAACTTATCGCACTTGTTGCACAATATGCTATAATATTGTTAACTTTTAAAATACAGCAATCACAATAATTCCTTATTTTGTTAGATGCCAAAGGCAGATTATCACACACTTACATATTATATAAACATGGTTTACTAAAATTCATAAACTTTTATTTATCCAGCGATTAATTTCCAAAAGTTCTACTCAATCATTTCTAAATAAGGCCGTAACTTGTTATCGATAGGCAACTGATTGCTATTTGCGTTATGGCATAGTTAGTCGGTTGACAGAGACTATTGAATAAGTTTATTTGTTAGGTCAGAGATTAGATAGACAAGGCTTACTGTACAAAGACAATATTTATTTGTATTGTATTTCAAATTACAATGTAACACGTACATTGGTGTGCCGTTCCAATTCTATCTCCACCGGTATCAATGTGTATCATAAATCGATACACTTAATGTTCGTGATTATTTTATCACAAATATATGGGACTATGGGTATTGTATACTAAATACACTGCAATTTTTCTTTTCCCTATTATGTCTTTATGTGAGGTTTTGCGCCATTGTATTTATTCAGTCAAGTACAGTGCAGTTCAATCGATATAGTTAAAATTAAAAAATATTGATTTTTCTTTATTTGTGAATGATAGAAATGAGATAATTAAAATAATATTTATTGATTTCTGTTTTATTTCACGGGGCAACTTATTTCACAACTTAGCATTTCAAGAAAGATGTAAATCTAGTGAAAATAGGGTAGTATCATAAACCTTGTTGGTGATCCAGAAATAAGTCTGGAAGAGGACGAATTCGATATAGGGAACCAAAAGTATTATTGAGAATTTTAGAGAGAAGCAGGGCAGCCCGTCCACATAGACAAACTTGGCGAGAGCCTAGGGCGCTTAAATTTCGGGAATAATAATAATGATAATACTCCAGACAATTACACAGATTGTGTGACCCCAAACTAAGTTAAGTACTATGGGTACCACACAACGAACTCTGGGGGAGTTCCCAGTAACACCCAGACTCAAAGCCAATTTAGAAAAGTTCGTTTCCTAAATCGACCTGATCGGGGATCGAACCCGGAACCCTAGTTTGGAAAGCAGGTGCGTATGCCACTGCGCCAACGGGCCAGTCATATACACGCATGGAATGTTATGCATAATAGTCAATGGTAGAGTACGAGAGGATACATGGTGAAATAATTAGAAATTCGTGTTACTATGATTAAGTAAGGTAAATTCCTACCTACGTAAGTTCGTAACTCGTTACACGATCGGTGTTATGGCGATCAAACATCGGTCCATTTGGCAAATTTTCTTTACTGATTTTGGTAATTTATGTGGATATGTAAATATCAAGAAAAGCAACAAAAACGCGCCGTACCCCAGGACAATAGAAAATTTTGTTTTCAAACTTAAGAAATCTTTACTTGTTATTCTTATTATGAGGAAATAATGCAAATAAATTGTTTGTTTCAATGGTCAAAATTTTTGTTCAAGTTATTCGCCTTGAGCACCGAGATTGCTCGGGACGCGGCACTGGAGAGAAGAAAAATAATGTTTGGGTACGTACATTTCGTAGAAGACGAATAGGCAACCATTTCAACTCCAAATTCAATTTATTTACTTTTAAATTGTTTCCAACTTATCAATTCCCTTTTCGTTTGGACAACAAAGATACATTTCGATATTTAGGATACCTATACATTCTGTCTAGCCTATTCAGTGAGGAACATTTATTAAACGTTTCAAATACGGGTTAACTTACTCCTTCATGACATGTGACCTGTTTTTCATGAAATATACATAATTGTCAACAATTAGAATTTTCCACATACTATGTTCAAATGCAAAGCAATGTATGAATAAACATGGCGTTAAATGTTGTCTTTACTGTTATGTACATAGATTAATACAGATTATATGTAATATAATTGTAATGATAAAGTTATAATTCATATAAAAAAAAGGAATAACGTTTGTTTAGATGGGTGTGTTGAAACATGTTTCATCAGTACGAAAAGAGAGAGAAAGAGAGTACTATAATTTAAAATGATCATCTAACAATTGCGATCAATAACGTAATTGGTAGATGATTATTTTAAATTATAGTACTCTCGTTGACTAATAATCGAATACAAGTAGCTACGTAATAAAGAAACTTAAAATGTGATGCTCACAATTTTCATTCGAAACATTATATCAAGGATTTTTCTGAAATTTTCCAAACTATTCTGAGCAATGATTTATGAGACCGTGAGGGCGCGTTTATTCGACACACTTCGCGCCGATATAACTCTGTCGCGGCGCCGCGTGTCCAGCGTGTAGTCGCTAAGAGGACATCGCAAAATAGAGCAAAATACACTCTATATATTTACATATCTAAGCTCATATCATGTGCAAGTAACTTCGCTCTATCTGGAGGGGCCAGAGAGGAATGGAACGCGAGGTGAGATAGTTTTCGAACGGTTAGGTAATTCCCAGAAATTTGAATGTTGCCTAGTGAATAGTGTTTAAATTTTCGCGTCATTTAACTGCGCCGTGAAAACAGACAGTCCGTAAATCGAAAGGTTTGATGAATAATTTGTAAAATTCACCATTTAAAAATGAGCACATAACATTTCGTCGTTTTATTATTGAGTATTTTGTACATTTTATAAGAAATGTATATTAATTTGTACATATTATAATAATGTATCTTAAAGTCATAATATATTAACTTACTTATTATTATTGACTTATGAAGATCAAATAGCCAGTGTTAGTAGACGGAACTGTCAAAAGGACACAAAAAAATGATGAAATTTGAGGAAGCGGAAGACGTATGTAGTGACCGCGACACTTGGGGCTCTATCCTCCCTGACTGGAGATACAACGTGAAGATATGTATGTTTGTATGTATAATATATTAAATATTCTGCATGAGCAATGTCCTCAACAGAATAAAAAATGATTTCATAAGTGTTAATATTATTTAAGTGTTATTAAGCATTAATGAAAGGAAAGTTTTTAGGAATAAGTTGATTACATTACGCCTATAATGTTTGCAAACAACCGAACAAAGTTATGGATTAAACCAAAGCATCAGACGGCCCTTTTAAAGTTTAACCTTACAGAGTAGTACCTAGAAGCCAAATATTGGATGAATTAATGCCTACTAAGTGTTTATTATACAATGTTTTCGATCTCGATGTTGATTAAAAACATTTTTACTTAAGCTATAGCTTCTCTAGCTACTGCGAGCAACCCGACAAAGTGTAATGGCTAAATATTTGATATTTTCATTTATTAGAAATGAAAGATCAAGAGGACAACAAATTGCGACTGTGATTGTGTGAAGAAAATATTGTATATCCTTTAATACCTTGAAGAAAATCATATCGCAATTAATAAATACAGACTTAAATACTTGAAATCTAAATCAATCTAATTATCGCATTTTACACTGACATTGACAAGTTTCAGTTATTAAGTTATACCGTTGACCTTTCGTTTACAAGTTATGCGCATTTGAAATCGACCCTTCAAATTACTGGATATTGTGAATGCTTTTAACATGTAATTACATGTTATAATTGATATTGTATGAAAGCTTGCCAAATTGATATTGTATGAAAGCTTGTAAATGAAGCCACGAAATAGACGGAGTTAAAACGCTATCTCAACTACACCGTTGTGGATTATGTTTATATGTTACTTTTATCCACGAAGTAAAATTCGTGTCATACTTAGAATACTTTCAAACTAATACATTGTTTCTCAATCATTTTAAGTCGCGACCCACAAAAAAGCCAAAAAGATAAGTATAAAGTCTTACGACCCCTTCACTGTGTTATTATAATAATATTTTAATTAATAGTTCATTTATAGGTTTAATTTAAATTCTCAAGGCTCCTCAGGTGATAAAAACGCAAAACCGCGCATTACAAATATAAATTATTACGCGTGTAAATAGCGTTCGCCTGTCTGAGGGTCTAAAATTACTGTCTAGGCGAGGTTTTAACCTGCGTTGTACTTACACGAACTTGTCAAATAAGCCGCCCGCGCATCCGTGACACGTGCACTAGACAGTACAAGTTAAATGCCTTAGTTATAAAAACAAAAGGACGCGAGGCAGAGTTTCATTGTCATTAAGTCTATTACTCATTCATTGTTAGGGAAATAGTACAGGGAAGCAAGTACATACAACAATGATCTTATCTCACTCACCCAGTATTTAATTTTTGTGAATAACAGTAAAAAGTTAAACGAAATGTGCCTTGTTTATACGTCTGGTGAACCGGTTAAGAAAAAGACCAAGTTATACAACGACACATATTTAAAATATGGATTTATTGTATTGGATGACAAGCCACAGTTTGTTGTTTGTCTTCAAGTGCAATCAGCGGAAAGCATGAAGCCTTCAAAATTACTCCGGCATCTGAAAACAAGACACCCGTCTTTACAAAGAAAACCGTTAGAATTCTTCGAGCATAAGTCACTTGTTTTGAATAATCAACAAATCTATAAAAAAATCCAGCCCTAATGAGACTGCAGCACTGCGAGTCGCGAGGAAATCTAAGCCCCATACTATTGCGGAAAGACTCATTTTGCCCGCTGCCATTGATTTGGTTAATATCAATGGCAGCGGAAGAAGGTAAAAAATTAAAAACTATACCCCTTTCAAATGATACAATATTGAGACCTTATTAATGAAATGGCCATCGATATTCACAACTAAATACATGAAAAAGTTAAATTAAGTGAATTTTTACCATTCAGTTTGACGAGTCAACAGACGTGTCGAACTTGGCGCAATTTTTATGTTTTGTCCGAAATGAATGTGAGGAGTCTATTAAAGAAAATATGCTTTGTTGCAAATCAATTCCTGGCGAAAACTTGGACATGAATAAATGCATTGTATAAAACAAAGTAAGCTATAAGTTTATTTTTTCATGTTGTTATTACATGTTTTTTATATACAAAAGATTCCTAATAATAATAAATAAGACCTATTAGGTCCTATTTTTTTGTACAGATTGCGACACCCTTTTGTAACAAACGCGACACCCCCCCAAGGGTCGCGACCCTCAGTTTGACAAACTAGGAACTTAAAAATATATTCGAACGTTCCAATAAAAAGCATATCTTTACATCAGATTGTCTATTGATTAAAAAATCAAAAAAACTTTGTAAATGAGCGTGCCGTAACACTTTCATAGCGTTTAGAAAAATCCTGGCAAACATTTTTTTCGTTCAAAATTTCATTTATAACGTTTAAACTTTTGTTAAATTTATCTATATTTAAACACGAGAATTAGTTATTAACTATTTTTTGAAGTCTAAGACAATGAAACTACTCGGTTTTTTTTATTCAGGTAATAAAATGTGTTAACAACAATTAATAAATAATATCAATGATTTCCTATACCTAAGATACTGTGCAATACAGGTCAATAATAGATAATACTAATTTTTATTACTTATACCTAATAATTAGAAAAATATATATAGTGTACAATTGCATTGCATCATTTACCCCATGGAGCACTTATCTCTGATAATACTGTCGATCATAAATGCACAGCTTCTGTAGTATGGCTTCTATAAATATGCACAACGCGACACATTTCATTCTTTGTGTAATTTGTGCTTCGTAGGACATACAGTAACTTAATACCTACTATGTTTAAAATTATTATTCTGTTTAAATAAAAACCTCAAAAGTTTTACAAACGCTATCGTATCAACTTGAGATTGTAAAATACAAAATACTTTATACCTATAGTTCCTACTTCAAGTAGTATTACTTTTGGTAATAAATTTGGTGAATTTTAGGAAAATTGCATTTTTAAGGAGATGATTATCAAAAAAATGGAATTAGGTAGTTCTCATTTTTACGACATGCACGTTAAATTCTGAACTCTTTATACTGAATTTAAAATATGCACAATATCTTACAATTTATAACTAAACGTAAACATGAATTTGTCGTGTATATTGAGGACCTCATGAATATAACAATCTAATAATGTTTGATGTTACAAATTCTTTCCATTCAATTGAATAGAATGTATCCCTTTATAAAGTTTATAAACGATTTCTTTGAAGTTACGCATTGCATATTATGACTTCCGTTTTTTTCGATTTGTTGCGAGCACATTCCTTGTTAGAGATTTAAGTCTAATAAAAACAGCATTTGTGCGAACAACAGCGAATGTGTTTCGTAGTCCCTTAATTGGTTGGAATGTAAGTTTCTTTTCAACAATTATAAATGATTCCTTCTTGGAATTAAACAAAGTGTATAACTTTCTTTTCGGAAATCTTTTAACGCTTAGCTTATCTTTATTTAGATATTAATTATGACATCAGTATTGACGCTCATTACAATCTCATTTTTACTTCTGTACATATGGGCGAATCCAGCTTTCAAGTCAGGGGGGATCGTATATGCACAATACAACAGTATTCTATCTTCAAACGAACGCTCCCAATCGACGCGCCTCGAAATCTCGGCATTTTTCGGCATACAAGAGTCGTTAGTGCGCCGCGGTTGTCGTAAGTCGGTGTGAGACGCTCCCGCGCATTTACTCACGAAATATTATGTCAATCAAGTTTTTGAGCATAATGTTCAATGTATGGATGTTTGAATACATCTATATCGAAACCGGAAATATTTCTTTGTTGCTAATTTGTAGGAAATATATTATCATAACGATCTAGTTAATTTATTGCTGATTTTTAATTATACTGCACACAAAATTCATTTTTTTTGTCTATTTCCACCATACTAACTCACAAACTTTTGAAACTAGATAGAAAATACTAATAGAATTATATAAATAAAAACTTATTAAATTTGCAATAATATAAAATGAAAAGATAATATAACAATTTAATATAGTACCTATTATCAAATACCTAACCCAAGAAAAACATTCAGTCCATGTCGGTAGCCCTATTGCGTGTTTACGTACCGAGCGATCGTAGGTAATTATCTCTAGGACACTGCCGAGATAGAATACTACTTGCTTACTTGTACTATGGTATATGGTAGTAGACATCTAATCAGGACAGACTCCAATTCGATTACAACGAGATTAAGAAAATTATCACTAGTCAACCTAGACCCCGCCCAGGGGAGGTCAATTTGGACCTCCGTCATACTTGGTCGCTCAAGAGTATGACGGAATTACTCACTCCGTCATACTCCTGATATATGGCAGAAAAGTAGGTACATACACTCACTCGCCGACGAACTTGTAAAAATGCTTGGCTAGATTACGCTTGTCAATAATTTGGACATCTGGTTTGTGACAAGCATACAGATATAGGATTAGAAAAGAAAATGTAAAATGCGTTTTCTATCTCCCTATGCATGTCGTAACGATCAACCAAACAATATGGCTTACTATGAGTAGAATAGGCGATGGAGACAAACTGTCACTATCCAGTTTCTATTAGTGTAACACTACTATGTTTTCGATATTATACTGTATTCTACATTGCATAGATGTTATTTAATAGCATTTTCTACAAAATTGTGTTATTTCTAGGGGATACATTTAAAGTCTTCAAAATTGGTGAAAATGTGGACAATATTGCTATTAATTGCTAAATAAAAATATAACATTATACAACTAAATGATACTCCTTCATTAAAATTATATTAGCTTAAAAAAATTTAAGATGCTATAAAATAATTATATCTAATAAAAAAAATTAGCAATCATTAAAAATAATAAATTGTGCTATGAAAAATAACATTTTCTATTAACTCGGCAAAATCCTTAGCGCCAAATAAGTAAATCAGACGCATTTCACTGCGCCGGCGCTTTAAGTTAATTCAAAATTTCGTCATAGCGAAACAAAATGGTACGCGTCAAGTAGGTGCCGAGTGAGTCTCTCAGCACGCGCCACTCACAAGTCGCGCCCGCTAGCCTTTAGCCTTAGCGGCGCATTATGTTCTGAAGCGTGTTATGCACCAACATATTTAGATTAAGGGAACCGACACATCTGGTGCAGTGAATGGAACTGGTGCAATTGCGCGACGTCTCTTCCTAACTCCTGGAAATAGCTCGGAAATACGCCTACTAGTACCATATTATAAGATTGCTATATATACATATACCAACAGCAAAATATGAAAAGAGATGGAAGGATATAGAGATATTTCAAGATTAAATTTCTCGACTTCAACTTTCTCCTTAGAGTGCGGACTTCTGTTTCAACACTGCTCTTGGAAATAACTCAGAAATACACCTACTGGCATATATAACATTGCTATATATAGATATACCAACAGCAAAAGATGAAAAGGGATAGAAGGATATAGAGATATTTCAAGATTAAATTTCTCAACTTCAACTATCTCCTTAGAGTGCGGCCTCCTGTTTCAATGCTGCTCCTGGAAATACACCTACTAGTATATATAAGATTGTTATTTATAGATATACCAACAGCAAAAGATGAAAAGGGATAAAAGGATACAGAGATATCTCAAGATTAAGTTTCTGGATTTCAACTGTGACAATGAGTCACGAAGAGAGAGGAAACGAAGTATGGCACTCACGGTCTTGTTCTATCGATGAGTGTTTTTTGTTAAGATTTTCGTATTTATTCCCACAGACACGAGTAAAGACACTTTCGCTTGTACACAAATCATATCTTTATTCCGATTCACAAATATTAAAAACGTCCATGCACATACGTGATTCGATTGTTCTGCCCGCTCGGTGCCCGTATTTTTCCTACCCCCGAACCGCGAGATATTCTCTTAGAGGGTAGTTGGAGAATTGGATGACGGGTAGCAGTAATGAGGATTACTCATTGTCACACAACCATGTCCTTAGTGTGCGGCCTCCTGTTTCAATACTGCTCCATATATAAAACGGATTCCGATCTGGCGCTTCGCCGGCCGCTCCCGCGCAAGCTCGCTTCACTCGCTCGGCTCGCGCGTAGTGATAAAAAGACATAACCTAACATAACCAAAAAAAGTGTTCATGTAGAAATTACAAAATTAATATCTCTAATACTTTTAGCGAATGCCTTGTGTTATAAATATATCGTCGTGTTTGTATAGTTACAAAAAAATTTGCAAAATTTATTTTAACCAAAAAAAGTTCCACATCACACTACATTAAAATTTCAATGATTGACGTCGTAACCAAAATTTAATTGTGAAAACTGTTAATTTTGAAGTTGACTATATTTTGATTGCAAAAACCATATTAACTGTGCTGTTAACAACCATATTAGTAATTTTAAAGATGTGATTTATATCGAAAGTAGAAAAATAGACAAAACTATTAATTCTAAATAATGCGAGTTGTAGCGAAAATTACTAATTTTATTGCTCCGTGATATATATTCCTATTTCAAGTAACTATTGTATATCGAATTACGACTAATGATATTACAAGTCTATATAATACGCAACACGCAACAATGTGTACATTACGAAACTATCAGAAAGCATTCATACACCTATACATTATTTTTAGGCCTATCGCAGTACAAAAGAAAAGGACTTTGACTTCTTCATTACAGTCTATCCGCCAAAATATGTTTACTTTGTAAGTAAAACCGAATTTCAAATGCCCGGCAGACAATTTGATTGCCAAAAGTTATTCTTTGTTCTTCATCACCATTATTTTAGTAATCGCAATTATTTTTATTCTTTTCTCAATATTATTGAGCCAATCTTCTTTTCTTGTTCGAAGTTCGAAATGCGTAATTTTAGAAATGAAGTGCACGAAATTAAAGGTAAAATGTACTTGAAGCCATAAGCAAGCGAAATGCAAGCAATTGTCAATAGCATATCTCTCAAAATGGAAGTGCAAAATAAAAACTAAAAAATGGAAGAAACTACAGTAAGTGTAGTTCCGCAGGTATCTAAGTATTAGATTTTAATCAATACGTTGCTTACGCGAATATGCATTGTTTTTGTATTTTGTTTTGTTCAGTATCGCTTGTTAATAAACATTCACTTTAAGCGTTATTATTCTAAGAGAGTAATTTTATTAATTATACATTCTGCACAGGCCTTCTCAGAAACGATGCTTTAGGGCATGAGCTGTACTCTCGGTTGCGAAAGGCTGGGGTGGGCTAGTGGCTGTTGACCTAATTGATTTTTAAAGCCACTTTCATACATACCACTCGCGAAAGATTCATATAGTCGACAGTCGACCACTGTGTAACTGTGACTGGTCGCTTGTGGTTATCCTGGGTCCTCTGTAGGTGCCCTAAAACTTTCGTTCTTAATGACTACCAATTAGATACCAACCAACAATAACTTGATATAGTTCATGTGCTGTCACCATCACCGGACGCACATATAACATTAGCCTGATCACTTGGGGCTGTCGTGATCTGTTTGCAGATGACCTTCGATCTTAACGATTATTAAAACTTAGCTATACGGCCGAGATCAACAGCTTAACATAGCAGCATAACAGCTTGTAACAGCATGGCTTATAAGTTTTGAAATGAGTGAACGCTAGGGTGTAGCTGTATATTTTTTTAGTTCCGATTCATTAAAATTTTACAAAAATAAAATCTATAAACATATCAATTAAATTAAAGTACAATTAGCAACGTAATGGAAATACTATATCATCGATACCATCGCCATTAAAATCATGAAATCCATTTATTTACAAAATATTTTGAAAGGATTCATTAATATGGATGCCACTAGAGCACCAGAGCACCTATCTATCAAATTGACTAGTTCAGTGGTAGTAACAATCAGCGAGAAAAAAACCAGTCAAGTGGAAATCCTAGGCAATTAATTTCCGTTACCAACCGCCAGCAGCAGAACAAAGTTTTCTCTAGACCACTTCCTTTTGTCTAACATAATGCAATCTTGCCAATTTTTCTGCAATGTAACCTTCGTTCTCAATATTCACATTTTTTTAACTTTTCTGAATGATTCAAATGTAACTTGATTTGTCTGTGATTACAAGTTGTTAGTATCTATAGACAGATAAAACAAAAAAAAAACAAAAAAGTTCTGTGTAATCCGCGAAGTACAGACTAAAAATAAATTTAAAAAAAATCATGCTCAATCGATATAGCAAAAAATAAAGAAAACTATACAATAATAAAATGAGTTAAAATCGCACCATTTCACCAACAATGAAAAAAGTGAATGTCAAGAAATAATTCAATGTCAAAATATAAAAATAAGTGTCAATAAATATATTAAATAAAAATTAATAGTAAAAAACATTTTTTCAAAATAAGCTTTTATTTAAATATTCTAAAAAGAAGAGATAACCTTTATAGTAAATCAAACCCATTATTTTGTAAATTGTACAATTTTATATATTAAAGCTCGTCACAAGAATATATTATCTTGATATTAGTAATTCTATGTAGAAGTTTCTGTATTTTTTACAAAAAAAACTTACACAGTAAAATCTCAAACTAATTTTAAATTGCATAATATGATAAAATTTAGAAACAGCAAATTTATGCTAGAAATTGCTGATTTAAATACATGTTGTAGTTTGAATTACTAATTTTGTTGCTCGTTAATATATTTCCCATTTTATTTTTTATTTTTTTTTAATATTGGAACAAAAACACTACTAAGGAACAATATCAGATAAATTTTCATCTGCGAAGTTCGGGAATTTCAGATTGCTAACCCTAAGCGATAAACAATGTCGATACGCCGATGTTTACTGTTCCACTTCCCAAGTTTGATAGACTAGCTAGCTTGTTAGTTGTTACGTAAGTCGAGGACAAAGTTATGTACTTTCCGTTAGTTGTTTTGTTATTAGTAATATCTGATATCACGGAAGTATACCAGCCTACGAGGCCATTTCTACTAATACTGTTTACTACGTAATACATTACTTTGTATACCACTAAACGTATCGCAATCCCGCAGGGCACATAGTTACCCTGCGGAATGCCGCAGATATTTAAAATACATCTATTTAAAATTATATGCGGATATCTATTATATGCTTATTTATATATAATATTTTAAAAATATCCGCAGATATACAAAAGTCAATAAATCAAATGTTTAAGTTTATTAATATTTACAAACTTAAAACTACACATTATCTTAAATAATAAACTTCCTCAAAGTTGCCGCTTAGAAAGCTGTCATTGCTCAAGGTAAATATTTGTAAATATTAACATATGTATGTACTTTTTGTTAATAAATCAATAGTTTATTAATTATTAAATTTTACCTGTTTTGGTAGAGTAACAGCGGTAATAGCGTACACGTAAATTGGAGAATGCTAGAAGCTCTATAGAACTTTAGCCCACTCGAAAAGGGTGTTTACACAAATGCGGTAAGCGGTATTACATTGCAGTTTTATTACTGATATCAATATATTTGTCAAAAACTTTCTAGAACTTGCGGTTTCTTTTAAAATGTTACAAAAGTAATTATATTTACCCTACGTCTTCTAAATTGCATTTGTGCAGTCAATTACAATTGCTGTACAAAAATAACCAGGCGCTTATGTAATTACGTATTCGAAATCCGAAATGACTTCCTAGCTACTTTAGGCCATGTAAGTATGATTATAATGTTCGAAGTGTCTATGCAACCGTCATATTTCCTACACGTAGACTACGTTCAGTACAAAAATCAATGTATTGCGCCTTATTGTATCGATACAACGTATTGCACACATTGCGTTACAAAATTGCGAAAGACGGTCTATTTAGTTCATTGAATAATTAATATTTCCTAAAAGTTACGCCATTAATGTCGCGCATTAAAATATACATATTAGTAAAAAACACCTTCTTCAACTTATATCATTCAATCTGTTATTGAAGATGACAGAATAACTCGGCTTAGAGGGACAGGGACAGGGAGGTAGTTTGACATCAGAAAGGGATAAAGACTACTTTTTTTTTAATCAAAAATTTACCCCTAAAAAGATGAAAAGGGGGATGAAACTTTGTATGGGAAACGCTAAATCTTGGTAATAATAAAATTTGGTGAGGTGATAAGACTTTTTTTATCAAAAGTACATAGGCTACTTTTTTTTATTAAAAAATCTGTGAAAAGGGGGACAGGAGGGGAGGGAGGGGGACGAAACTTTGCACGGAAAATGCTAAATCGTTGAACTAATTATGATGTAACATTGATATAACATATTGATGTAACATTGACACCTGGGAACGGACATACGTTAAACTACCCCTTAGAGGGTGAAAATGGGGCTGAAACTTTTATTGGGAAATTTGGTACAGAGATAGTATGTTTCCGGTAACAGACGTTGGCTAGACGTAGATTTTTTTTTAAAACAATCTTTAAACATACTATACACATCTTCTATCTATCTTCTATCTATATCTTCTCTATACTACTATAAATCTCTAGCGTCTGTCTGTAATTATAATTTCGCTGTAAAATTTTGTAATAGACAGTCATTTTATGACAATGACTTCGATTCTACCATTTTTTAAATTTTTGTTTGTCTGTCTGTATGTCCTTTTATAACTGAAGAACGTGTTGACCGATCGTGATGAAAATCAGTACGTAGTAAAAACATGTGATTGCGATAGGCTACTTAATTTTTAGAAAATCTACTCTGAAGGGGTGAAAAAATATACCCTGATCTACATCTAGCCCTCGTCTGTATCGGGGCATATACTATCTCTTTACCAACCATCATTATTGGTTCGGCAGTTCAGCATTTCTCATTCAAAATTTCATCTCCCTTTTCTCATTCAAAATTTCATCCCCCTTTCACTCCTTTAGGGGTAGTTTTTGATAACAAAATAGCATATGTCCGTCCCCAGGTGTCAAACTATATCTATGTTACATCATAATCAGTTCAGCGCTTTAGCATTTCCCGTACAAAGTTGCGTCCCCCGCCCTCCCATTCCCCTTTTCACAGATTTTTTAATAAAAAAAGTAGTCTATGTACTTTTGATAAAAAAAGTCTTATCACCTCACCAAATTTTATTATTACCAAGATTTAGCGTTTCCCATACAAAGTTTCATCCCCCTTTTCATCTTCTTAGGGGTAAATTTTGATAAAAAAAGTAGTATTTATCCCTTTTCTGATGTTAAACTACCTCCCTGTCAAATTTTATCATAATTGGTTGAGCGGTTTGCCAATTCCAATACAAAATTTCATCCCCATTTTCACCCCTTTAGAGCTGGTTTTTTAAAAAATAAGTAGCTTGTAGACAGACAGACAAAAATTTTAAAAATGGTAGAATCGAAATCAGTCAGTTATAAAACGAGCATTTATCGCAAAATTTCATAGAAATACTGAAATTACCGACAGACGCAAGAGATTTATATAGCAGTATAGATAGAAGAACATACATAGAAGATAGAAGAATATAGAAGAAGAGTAGAAGATGTGATGTATAGATGATGCATATTATGCATATATATTTTACAAATATTGTTTTAATATTTATTTAAAGAACAAAACATAAGATGTAGATTACATTAAATGTGTTACGAAAATGGACTGTTGGACAATCTAACAGACTGAAAATACACATGAACAACTTCGCCTTGGTACGAATGGGTACATAAATAATTAGTGGCAGTAAAGTTTTCCGGTAGGCCAAGCCATCCAGCAGTGATAGATAATTTGAATTAATTCAGTGTTTTTAGGGAAAAAATGCAACAGCGCGAATAGTATCATCTATTGGTAGTGTTTATTACCGATATATGCACACATTTTTTAAATAAAAAATATATTTTTAACGATGCATTATTTGCTCTATTTTCAACAATTGTAGATGTTTGACGAATTTGCATGGTCCAAGTAGCTTTTATAAAGCTTATTATAAGCTTAAATAGCTTATAAGCTTTTATTATACTTATGTTTTTAAAATATTATTATGTTATGATTTATTGAGTTTTTTTTTTCAAAAGACCCTCAATCGAGATGGCTTGAATAAATAATAATAAATTTATTTATTAATTAAATTTCATTATGTAACCACTTCGAAATAGCGCATTTGTTAAATATACCTACATCGTAAAGGCGTTGATAACGCCATGGAACTAGCCGACGCTACATAGTGTATACTTTGTGAATCTCGTTTATCGAGGAACCGTCGCTATAGTACATCATCACCATTCCCCTATCCGACTCATTCGATTATATTAGACTTTATAAGGCTGAACTATTAATTATACAGATAAAAATCACTTGTCAGTCATACAGAATATAAAAATGATAGCACTAATGAATATTATATTCTGCTATACTATTAACCCGTTCCTCGACATGCTTTTTATTTTCTCTAAATTTTAAAATAATAAGTTACATACATTTCATTCTATTCATTATTACATACGTACTTACTACTCTCATGACTCGTAATATTTGTGGACAAGGCACCCTATCTATATATTACTAAAGTCTCAGACCTACTACTGCTGAAATACAGTAAGATTTTCAAAGCTTCGAGTAGTTAAATTTGGTATTTATAGAATAACATTTTTAATGTAAATATTTCAGAAACGTTTTCAATTTAATTGGAAATTCTCTGTCGCTGTAGGTACATACAAAAAGTTAGCTAATAATTTGCACGACGCAGGATAAAGTGTTTTATAATTTACACATAGCATCCCAAAAACTGTTTCGAACAGAACAATGGATAGCGGAAGTGATAACTAAGCATATCGTTAACAACAATAACGTAAACAAACAATATTCCAGAGAGTTAATTACTTACTTATTACTTTAATTAATTAATTAATTACTTTTGTTTTTGCTGAGAAATGCCAAGTTGATAAAAGAATAGAAAATTTCAAATAGGTACACTTTTGGATTGTTTGTTTTTTTTTATTATTTAACATTCTGACGGATGGGTTTAACATTCTGATGAAAAAACTTTCATTGACAAGGTATATCTATATAATATAACTTTTCAATGAAAGTTTTTTCTTATCCATTTAGTAGTTAGCAAGATACGAACAAAAAAGTCAACTTTTGAACTGTCAATTTCCAAACTACATTTCATATTATACGTGAGTGTTGATTGAACAAACTAATTAAATCAAGAGGTTACTAGTCAGAGATTCAACTGTATCGTTCTTTAAAAAAACAGTTGATGGATTTAACCACTTTTAACAAGCTTTTAACTTATTCCTTCAACGGAACGAAACGAATACACGTACATAATATATAACATCGTTTCGTTCGTCAACTAGTTAATTCATTGACGTTGAAAAAGTAAGAAATAAAAATAATTATTTATCGTTTCTGGTATCCGCATATCACGTTTAGATCATCACTACTGGGAATCCCTATACATTTTATACAAAATTATAACAATATACCTGCAATATCTGCAGTTTGTCGCATTAAAAGCTGGAAACTGCAAGATGATGTGATCACCAGGAATGAATATGAAAGGGTAGTATCTGGTAAGCTTGGTGATGGATTGAAAGTGATGAGCGAGGATGTTGAAGAATGTTGGCAGAACCTTAGGGATAGTACGATCGAGGCTGTGAAAGAAGTGTGTGGAACGAATAAGATTTGGGAACGGTAAAAAGCGTGTTGTGTAGTAGGATGATGAGGTGAAAGAGTCTATGTATAAGAAGAAGAAAGCATAGCGAAACTACCTTGCTACTAAAAATGACTGTGGTATGAAGAATTTGATGAAAGACAGATATAAGCTGCAGAAAACAGAAACGAAGGCACTAGTGAAAGAGAAGCATGAAGGTGTTAGACGAAAACAAGATGTCGGACAACTTCGAGGAAAATTTCAAATTATTTTGGAAAGAAGTACGTAAGTACCGAAGTGGTCCGGCACCTTACAGTATGAATAAAGTGCGTTCGAAAGAAAGCAACCTGTTAACAGATAAAAAAGATGTTCGATGTCGTGGTTCGGTGTCGATGGAGAGAGCGATTCTAATGAATTGCCACACTGGGTCATGGACTGGAGGATGCCATTAGTATGAAAGAGATTGAGAAAGTGATAAGAAGTTTGAACCCTTTTTGGCAGAGGGGGGAGGTTCCAGAGGACTAGCGCACCGCAATCATAGTACCTCTCTATAAAAGGAAAGGTTCTCATTCAGACAGTGCGTGCTATAGGGTCATCAGCTTGGTCAGCTTAGCAAGTAAAGTCTATACCAAGGTATTGACTGAACGTATGAAAGGCGTTTCTGAAAGATACTTGTGGGAGCCGCAAGGTGGTTTAAGGAACGGTAAGGGTTATATGGATCAGATTTTCTCCCTTCGTGTTAATGTGGCTAAATTTCTGGCTATAGGTCAGAAAGCAGTAATTTTCTGCGCTTTCGTGCCTTAATTCTATACTCAAAACCGGTCTAAATGGCAAAAATCTTTTTACACCAATTAATATCTTTGCTGTACCAGTCCTGACTTACACCTTCGGAGTAATCAAATGGCCACAGACCGAGATCGAGAGTGTCGAAAGATTAACTCGTGTAATGCTGACCAAATATTAGTCTCACCACCCGAAATCAGCCTTACCAAGAGTAACCTTTCCAAGGACTGTCGGTGGTAGGGGCATGATGGGGCATGATGATGCCAAACAAATTAGCAATTTGCAACAATATTTCTGCGCTCAAAAGTCGTCTCCCCTACACCAAGTGGTTGTTAGTGCAGACAATAAACTCTCGCCACTTGATCTCGTTCATTTTAAAGACAGTACGCCTATGGAAACGGACGCCGTAATTACTAGGGCCAAATTAGAACAATGGGCTTCAAAAGCTCTCCATGATCGTTTTGCTCACGAACTGAGTCAATTACATGTAGACCGATAAGCGTCCAACGTCTCGCTCAGCCGAGGGAACATATTTGCCGAAACGGAGGGATTTATGTTAGCGATCCAAGATCAGGTCATACCTACAAAGAACTATCTGAAATATATAGCTAAGGCGGAAGTGGAGGATGATAGATGTCGTCGGTGTCACCAGGAAACGGAGACAATTCAGCACATTATGGGTACGTGCCAAGCGCTCGCTAGCAGGGCCATACCGAGCGCCATAATGACGTATGCAAGGTCGTGCATCAAGCCCTGGCGCTCAAACATGGCCTGCTTAAGAACGATGAAGTGCCGTACTGGCGATATCAACCAAAGTCAGTACTAGATAATGGTACGCATCAACTATACTGGGACTGGTCCGTCTTGACAGACAGATTAATAGCACACAATCGACCAGATATCATACTGGTGGAGTAAGCTAAGGGCACCGTTTGGCTGCTGGATATTAGTGTACCCAACACGCACAACATCAAGGGGTACACCGAAGAGAAGATGAAGAAGTATGAGCAGCTTGCAGAAGAGATCCAGCAAGTATGGCAGCAGCGAGAGACGTTTGTTGTGCCCCTTATTCTCTCCAGCACAGGCGCTATCCCGACGAGTCTACCGGAGGGCCTACTTAAAGTGGGCTTTCCGACAGCTATAATATATAAAATCCAAAAAGCTGTTATACTCCGCACAACAGCAATCGTACGACGACACTTAAACCTTAAATAGTGGGGTAGTGTGTTGCTGAACAAAGGCCCACATGACCATGACATGATGATCTAACAAATAATAATAATAATTACACAGATTGTGTGACCCCCAACTAAGCAGTAAGCTTGTACTATAAGTACCACACAACGAACTCTTGGGGAGTTCCCAGTAACACCCAGACTCCAAGCCAATTTAGAAAAGTTCGTTTCCTAAGTTGACCTGAATGGGATTGAACCCGGGACCCTAGCTTGGAAAGCAGATGTATATGCCACTGCGCCAACGGGCCAGTCAAGTGCAGTATTAGTGCCCGCCTGCAGTATTAGTGGTATGATATGTGATGACACAGTAGTAAACTGCTTATTGTACGCTGACGATGCTGTGCTTATAGCACCATCTGAAACAGAGTTGCAGACACTAGTCACGTACATCAAAGAAGAATGTGAAGTGAAAGCACTGAATATGAATGTTAACAAAACTAAGGTTCTGGTGTTTAAAAGGGAAGCCGTACAGACGAAATGTGAGATTAGGGTAAATGGAAAATGTCTAGAACAAGTGAGTGAAATTGTGTATCTGGAAGTGCGTTTTCGAAGGATAGAAGATGTGAGTTGGATGTGAAGACGGGTAGCAGCTGGCAATAAAATGAACTGTGCTCTGTCGCATTAGTAGGCAGTGTGAATATATCTAACACTGGCAAAAATGGCCATCCATAATGCGGTGTTGGTGCCAACTTTATTGTACGGTAGAGAGGCCTGGATATGCCCGAAATCGAGTGAAAGTCTGATAAATGCAATAGAAATGCGATCTCTTAGAAATATGTGCAATGTCACCCTTGCGGACAGGTTAAGCAATGAAGAGATACGCAGTATGATAGGGTTGCATAACAGTGTTATCGTAAAAATGAGGAAATGAATGCTTAGATGGTTCGAGCACTTAGAGAGAATGAGTGATGAAAGACTGACAAAGAAAATCTACAGAGCGATAGTGAGTGGTAAAAGAAGCCAAGGAAGACCAAAGCTGACCTATGAAGATCAAATCGCCAGTGTTAGCAGACGGAAATATCAAAAGCACTCGCTTACCTAGGCGAAAATGTGTGAGGAGAATGATGAGATTTGAGGAAGCGAAAGAAGTATGCAAAGTCTTCTCTGACTACTCCGTTAGAGATACAGCGTGAAGATATGTATGTATGTATACCTGCAGTAAATACAAATATGTATAATACCAATTCAATGATGATGTTCAAACTCCAACATATTTTAATAACGAAAACATTTTCAAATCGTTCCACAAAGAATACCTGATCAACCCTTCAGAATAATATTCCTAAGCCATTTCGGTGTAATGTCATACTTTTAAAATAACTTTGTAATTATGTTTATACTGTTTACACTTTACAGGACCTAACTTAGGGAGGGGTAAGCACCGCAGAACTCCAGAACGGTTGAGAAGAATGGTAAAATAATTACAAAAAATTAATCTACTCTTCAATCAATAAGATAAATGATTTCAATTTGTGAATACAGTACCTATCAAAGTAACAATTTCTCTTTTTAAATCGTTCGAAAAGGTTGAGAAATAATTATTCCTCAAAACCACGGAGAATTAGGTCGAGACCTTCGATCACAAACAGGCCTAACTTAATACAAAATTTTAATGTTAAGCCGTATTGCATCTTAACCTACATTTATTATAAAAAATTTGATTAAGGAAAAATGTAGTATGTCGAATAATTTTCATTAAATATACTCATTCTACAGCAATAAAAGTACGATAATCGAACCTTACGTTCCGCGATAAGCTCATTTTTCATCTTGTGAATTGAGGGAAGCGGATGTGGATAATACATGGATGATGTTTAGTCGCTCGCTCACACCAATGCAATTTGTTCACGGATTTTATTTACCGTGAAGGATCAACGACTCACCTAAATCAAATATTTACTTACGACCTTATTCTTTATAGATGCCGAATACTTTAATACAATTGCCAGAGCAAACCAACGGTTTTATATTTAAGTTAACAAAGGACTACCTCCTACATGTGCTACAGGAGTTAAAATAGGACATTGCACATATTTGTTCAAACTTTCCAATTCTCAGCACTTGCACAGAACTTTAACGCACAATATTCTATCAATTTTGTACCTTAAAAATATTATCTAAAAACGCAAAAAATTGAAAATTTAAATAAAATGCCAACTTCACAACTCTCTAATTTTCTTGTTTATAGATTTTGGTAAGGTAAAAAAACGTTTTTTATCTATACCTTACCAAAATCTATAAACGAGAAAACCAGCGATTTTTATAGTGTAACGTGTCTATAACGAATGTTCTTATCGGTCTATTTAATTTAGACATAGAAAGTTGAGACAATTTGTAGCAGTATAAAACAAGTAGTAGTGGTACGATTCTCCCTTAGGTGGGAAGGTAAATGATTATTACCCCATACAACCAGTCTTTTGTAATAAATAGAGCAAATCCTCATATAATTTCATCAAAATATGACGTAATACATTTTAGATGTTTCTTGGAGTTCCTGGCGACAAATATATTGAGGCAATCTTTCTAATAGGATCCGTTGAGGCGGCCTAAGCCACTAAAAACAACTCAACATCACTCTACTAAATAACAATTTATTTCAACAATTTCACATAACAGCACAACAGCGTAGATACTAGGGACGCAAAACTACGCCGATTTTACATCACAATATCCACTAGAAACCATTTGCAAATAATTAAAATAAACGCCCAACCCGCTCCCCATAAAATCCCGCCAAAAACTCAGTATAAAACAATTGGTATTGATGTCTCAGACTAAATAAAAAGGAGGACATACGTCGCGATCAACACGTTTAGGCAGGGTTTACATACGGTTTGTACGTGGTACATAGAACAGTGTTGTCATATTGATTCCTAGTATCCCAGTTATTATAAAATAACGTTTTCGTTTTTTCGTTTTTACGTTAACGGTGTTGATAAGGTATTTCTATAATTCTATCAAAAACATAAATGTGAAAATGAGGCCAAGTTCAATATTAAGAATATGCGTGGTTGTCAACTTTGCCGACAAAAGACTTGACATCTAAATGGGTGCCAAGTTCTGTAGATAATTCTTAAATTTATTTACAAAAACATACAACATTCTAAAATAAATTCAAAACACAATTTCTTATTATTTTAATCGACTCAAAAAAAAGGAGGAAAATCTCAATTCGGTTGTATTTTTTGTTTTTTTTTTATGTTTGTTACCTTATAACCCCGTCATTTATGAACCGATTTGAAAAATTCTTTTTTTATTTGAAAGGATACATTTCCAGATTGGTCTCATTTAAATTTCATTGGTATTGGAGCTTGGGTTTCGGAGATACACCACATTACACCAAATAATGCGAACTGGTTATAACCTTTATTTATTTATATTGATGATCCTCATGTATGTCATTTGTTAACTATCGTTATCCCCATATGGTATAATAGTAGTAGGGAGAAGGTATAAATTACCTGTGATGTAATAAATTCGAGTCAGTCTTGTGGCGCGCAAAGAATATCGCTGTTCGCTGTCGGGTTGTAAGAATACTGTTTTTTGTAATTATCATGTAACCTTTTCACTGTTCTTTTATAACAGATTTATGTTGATGATATTGATAATGGGTAATAATATCCCCTGTTCGATCTGTTCGCTTCTTTTATTGTGAGAGCCCACGGTTTGTGTTCTTCAATTTGCGCTCCAGAATCAGAAAAGAAATTAACTGTAGACCTGCCATAAATATTTATATAGGCGAAGGTCACTCAAAAGGGAGAAATAAAAAAATGTAAAAAAATAATTAAATTGACTTCAAAAAAAAACACTGAAAAGCACGAAATAACTATCCTTCTAACTTCAGTAACTGTCAAATTTAATTGTATGTGTATTCGTATCGTATTTGTAGTTATTTTTGTACTTAAGTTTTGATTAGTAAATGGTGTAGTAATTTAGTACTTTTCAATGTTTTTTTTAAGTTCGTTTAATTGTTTTATTAAATTGTTCTACTACAACAATATTTGCTATTTAAAAATGTAACTTCTTAAATTTGAACACTCAAATTATTGACACAAAGCAGACAACTTAGAATAAATTGAAACTCAAGATTTGACTTGGCTAGTTTTTACATACAAGTTATCTTTTATTTGGCTAATCAATCAAACGGACATATAACCGACATAGCGGTCACCACTAGATAATGTATACTACACATAGCCAATAAAATTTGTCATAATAATGTCAAATATATGTCATAATTATTTGCTGTATTTTATGAGTATGTACTTATGTATATTTTTTAAATTTATATTACAACTACATACATAGAGACCTGTCCTAACTTCACACGAAAGACCGTGGTACCTCTATAAACTAAATGTGAATGTGTTATACATTACCTTTCTTGTTAAACATTGTAGAAATCCATTTAGAAGTTATAAGCGAATACACAGCCAAACGTGGATTGCGATTTTATTTTTTGTTTTATTTTTAATCTATTTATTGATTACATATGAAGAATTGTACTCTAAATGGTTATTTCTAAGAACGCGAATGAAGATTTGATTTTTAATTCTGTTCTTTTGACATATACATACATATCTTCACGCTGTATCCCTAACTCTTTCTTCTTTCTTTCGGGATTCTTTTTATTTCTAACAGCGAGACCTACATACATAGATTGATATTAAACAATAAAAAATTCCGCTGATTGTAACAAATCAGTAAAATAATGAAGCCCATTTCTACGTTGAATACATTTACATGTAATTCGTTTCTTTCATTGGCTACAAAAAATATCGAAGTAGAAGTATTGCATGAATAAAAGCGCTTTTCTTTTGTGTATATGTCATTTATGTTGGTGACAGACGTAATTAGCAAGTGTTTCAATCTAAGCTTTCAATAAACAGTTGTATGTGATGGATTTACGCAGCTATGTAGAGAATTTACAGGGAATATAAAATTACTACGGATATTTGAACCAAATGTGAAATAATTATAGCCATTTAGCAAATGACGCAACTGACATCACAAAAAACTAAACGCATAATATTTTATTTTATTTGTTATTTAATTACTCACAAACAAAATGACATGTGGTAAAAACGGAAGCCATAATCTACAAAAGCCAATGCTTATCTCTTCAGGAGATCTCTACTAGAACACCTCGTTGAAGAAGAAAAGTATGAAGGGTATAATGTGTGCTCTTTAAATTATGTAATATATTGTAATAATCAGATGTTATTTTGGAGGATTCCATCCTAGCAATTAGCAATCGTTATATTATATATTATAACGACGACCTCCGTGGCGCAACAGTTAAACGCGTCGGAAAGTAATCGGGGGTTTGCGGGTTCGATTCCCGCCCCGAGTCTGGGTGTTTATGTATAATATGTATGTATATACAAAAGAAAAAGTATATAAGTAGTATATCAGTTATCTAGTACCCATAACACAAGCGCTGTGCTGCTTAGTTTGGGACTAGATGGCGCCGTGTGAAATGTCTGAATATATTATTATTATTATTAGCTATCTTTTGCTCAAGAGTTTCAGTCGGTCAGCTATACCCAACACCGAGTGAAGTACTGGGTACTGGATATCTAACTGAATCTCGGCTTTGTAGTTTCCTGAAGTCGCTTCCTTTAGAAGCGAAACGTGTCGATCAAATAAGGAGAATGGGTATGGGTGTATGAGATCTGTCCACAAAGAAAAAAACTAATTGTAACTAAATCTATGAGCGATAAATATTAACCTAATTTCACGCCATTTGTCACTGAAATTATACAAAGGATCGAGGCATAACAAAATTACACCTTGCTTCTGGCAGTAAATATTTGGGCTTAAAGTAGATAAAATAGAACGAGATAATTACATGGAACTAGTTCATTGCCTACATAAAATTAGAGCAGGGGTCGCCAAATGTCGACCGCGGTCCAGATCCGGACCGCCAGCCGACGTATTTTGTGCACCTTGCCTTAGACCTTAAGGTCTAAAAATATCAAAATAAAATAACCCGCGTTTTATTTTCTTTGCCGCTTATCGGATAGCGACGACAACGGACGACTCGATATGAACTTTATTAAAAATAAATTACGATCTCGACTTTCAGATGATCATTTCCAGGATTTAATGACAATAGCTTACATCAACTTAACTCCAGACTTCACACAGATAATTCAAATTAATAAATGTCATTTTTCGCATTAATATTATATATTTACTTTGTTATTATTGTGCATTAGGTATTTAGATGTACCCTTAAAAAAAATTCATATTTCCTTTCGTTTTATTTGTTACTTGACATTTTAAATCTTGGTTGTTAATCATCATATACCAAACGGACTGCGATAGTCTTATAATTCTTAAAAACGAACTCTCAATGAGACTAATTGGTGATCCCTGCATTAGTCTAATCTAATATAAGGATTATAAACAATTTACGTTATAGAGACTTAGATTACGTAGATAAGCAATACAGTTTTCAGAAATCGCTCACTTACTTAACACAAGCCAATTTATCGCCGACCCATTATTAAACATGACACTGTTTTTACTAAGCTTAATTGAAATCCTTTTATTTATCTAAACTCTCCAAGCTTCTTATTCGGTCGTTGGACCTACCTAAATAACTTGATCAGATCTGTAGTTATATTTGGCAATCAGCACTTATTCTCTTTTCGTATTCGCAGATTATTTATTTTCATAAAAAGTAAACTATTTCTAACTAAAAATAGATTAAATTACCTATATAATTTGTTTCCTATTTCTGTGTTTCCCTTTATCTAAAGATTGTTTCTAAGAAATTATTTTAACCTTTGGCAATAACCATATAATAATAATAATAATAAAGCCTTCCACTCGAACTTAAACTTAATAGCATATTTGGTGTTTGCTCGCATTTTGCATGTCCGATTGCCAATCGGCAAAAGCCTCCTCCAACCTTATCCATTCCAGCCATTCCCCTTTCCTATTCCATGTTATTCCTGCAAGCTGTCTAATGTCATCATCTCACCGTTTTTGTGGTCTGCTCTTTGTCTTTTTCCCTCTCTCGGATACCATTGAGTTACAATTTTATTCCATTTGTCTCTCCCTCTAATCATATGACCCGACCATTTCCATTTTCGTCTTTTGATTTTCGCTGTTATATCTTGGACTCTTAGTCTTTTGCCTGATCTTACTGTTTTCTATTTTCTCAAATTTCTTTGTTCCTGTCATGCTCCTTTCCATCGTCCGCATCGCAACACAAGCATATATTATGCATATCGCATAACAGAATATTCCTAAATAATGGTATCCTAAATAATGGTATGGTATTCTGCATATTTCTCTAGAATTTGTCTTAGGACATGAATATGGTCCAGCACTGAATAGTCTTTGCAGAAGCCTGCCTGTTCTATTGGTTGTTGTTCGTTTAAGTAGAGTCTTCACAAATATTTTATAGATGTTGGACATCAAACTGATAATTTCCAATATCGTATTGGTCACCTTTAAACAGAAGGATTATGTTAAATTGAATTACAGCAATGGACTCTATCTAACATTAGGAAATGATTGAAATGAAATGAAATAATTAACACAGAGATTACTCTTTGTTAATTATTTCATTAAAAATTTATAATTTTGAGAATGGGCACTATTGCAGACCTTGTTTGTTTTAATCAATAACTGACATATAAATAACTAGCTGTACCCGCGACTTCGTTTGTGTGGAAAGTTTTCCCGTGACTTCTCCGGGTTACCGAGGTTACCCGAGATACCTATATTGTTGGAAAATGTCTTGAAAAAAGCTACATTCTATCGCGAATTTATGAAGTAGTCAAATCTAGAGAAACCTCCTATGTAACCAATTTCATTTACCTACCTATATTGTTACTGAAGAAGTTCTATTGTTTCAGAAGAGCATCCGCCATATTGGATTTATGATGACTTCACATATACGGAAACGAAACCTTCCCCTACGTATTCCATTTTAATTGACACCCATATTTATTTTGCCATTTATGATGATGTCAAATGTATAAAAACTTTCTTCTGTGTATCCTATTTCATTTGATACCTATATTGTTGGTCTTCAAAAGTTACCTCCTATCACGAGGCATCCGCCACATTGGATTTATGATGACGTCACATATGCAGAAATCTTTCCCTGCGTATTCCATTTCATTTGATATCCATATTGTTGGTGTTGAACAAAAAGTTATTTCCTATTATGGAACATCCGAAAAATTGAATGTATGACGATGTCACATATACAGATTTTTTTTCCTGTGTCCCATTTTATTTGATACCCATATTGATGGAGGTCTTCAAAAAAAAGTTACTCCCCATCGTGGAGCATCCACTATATTGGATTTATGATGACGTCACATATACAGAAACCTTCATCTGCGTATTCCATTTCATTTGATACCCATATTGTTGGTGTTGAACAAAAAAGTTACTTCCTATTATGAAACATCCGCCATATTGGATTTTAGATGACGTCACATATACAGAAACCTTCCCCTGCATATTCGATTTCATTTCATACCCATATTGTTGGTGTTGAACAAAAAAGTTATTTTCTATTATGGAACATCTGCCATATCGGATTTATGATGACGTTACTTGAATAAAAACCGCATGTCATTTTTTGAAAAAGATAGTAGCCTAGTAGTTTTCGGGCACATACTATCTCTATACCAAATATCATTATAATCAGTTCAGCGCTTTAGCGCTTTTACCTGTAATGTTTTTCATCCCCTTTTTCACCCTTTTAGGGGTAGATTTTTGATTCAAAAATAAGTCTATGTTTTTAATTCCCAAACAAAATTTCATCCCCCTTTTCTCCTCTTTAGGAGTAGGTTTTTGAAGGAAACGTAGCCTATGTCCGTCCCCTGGTGTCAAACTATCTCCATGCCAAATTTAATCAAAATCGGTCCGGTTGTTTAGCCGTGATAACCAAGCAGGCAGACAGTCAGACAGAGAGACTTTCGCATTTATAACATTAGTATGGAAGTATGGATAGTATGGATAACAATAACTTCTTAGTCTCGATAAAAGAAAAAACATTTAAGTACGTAATGTTATCTTAAAGGACATCCATGTAATAAAATTTGGACAACTTTAGTCACTACATAAATAGTTAAGAGTCCTAAAATGTGTAAGAAGACATGTCTTAATTTTAACGTGAACTAAAGAATTTTTCTAATGAGAATTCGAGCTGAGAGGATCAAGCATCTGTGACTGAGATATATTATATCTACGTATACTTTTCCTTTGGAGAGGATTATTAAAACTCAAATAATAATATGCAGTAAGTATGAAAGAAACATACAAATCTTTAAATCCCTTCAAATAAACTCGATATTTGTAATATGTTTTCATTTTATTCTGCGATTTCGAACAGTGTATTTCTCGTAGGTATTCAATTTATGAAACAAGAAATTTCTATAACCGTATTCAGAAGAAAGGGAAACATACTGGAGATATTCGATGAAATATTTTTCACAGCTGAATAAAATGATTATAAAGATGATTGATCACCGTAAAAAATGTCTATAACTTGTCCTAGCTCGGCCGGCTATAAAAAGTTTATCATAGTAAACAGAAGAATTCGATACACTTTCTATCTTATGTACTATATATATCTACATAATAAAAAAGGATAGACATTAGAAATGTTTTATTGTTACTGTTAGAGGAGTATAAAAAAGCATACAAATCTAATACTTTTAGACACAATTTTTATGTTGAAAGTACCTAACTCATAAAGTTGGTATTATTACATTGAATACACCGGTTGTCATCCGATCGCCGAAGTTAAACAACGCTCTGCTCCTCTCCTCCCGAAGAAGTACTTCGGCAGGCACAGCGCGAGATGGGCTCTTCGTGCGTTCCGTAAGACATACCAGTCTCTCGACAATGCTTCGAGGACTACCACAAAAGCTTTAAGGGTTAAATGTCTCATATAACCTAGTCCACACTCTAGGGGGCGGGATATCTGGTTTCAGGTGTTTTCTGCGTTACATTCATTTTTAACTATTTTACTTATAGTTTCTTAATATTCGCTTCTTCAAATTTCATCATTCTCCTCACATACTTTCGCCCAGGTATGTTAGCTTTTACATTTCTCTCAGCTAATTCTTAGCTTTAGTCTTCGTTGCTTCTGATACCCATTCACTTTCGCTCTTTGTATTTTTTCGTCAATCGTTCATCACTTATTATTTCTATCTGTTGGCACCATTTGAGTATCCTTTTAGTGTTTTTACAAAGACACTCCCTAGATATGCAGTTTCTTTCACCTTTCCTTTCACTTCCCATTCTTTTTTCATGTACATGACTTTAGACTTTAGAGTCTGCGATTCTGCTTCAAATGGCGTAATAAACATTACGTAGAGAGTACATGAAATATATCGCCTAGTAATCATCACATATCCTACCATTTATGTCTCCTCTCAATACTTGAAAGCAACTCTTCAAATACAGCACAAATAACTAGGCAGTTAAGGTGCAGGTGCTTCGAATTAGAATTTCGATTGTGTGAGTTTTAGATTTGGAGAGACATTTCATCAATTTTACAATAAAAAATAAACTCCTATTATAATTGCGATTAATAAAAGCAAATCTTGTTTTTGTAATGTGACACGTCAAAAAACTCCGATCACCGCGATATCTAGACAAAACGTTGTCAAGAAAATGGGCAAATCTAATGATTTACGAATGTAAATGAACTGCGAAGCTTTTTTTATTTATTTTGTAAAAGACTGCTCGTGACCAGACTGTAACTGAAATATCTTACAGAAAAAATAACATAGATAAAGAAACACGTAAAAAAGTTTCTGTATCATAAAACCCAAAGGGAACTTACTCTTGTTTACTCTTTTAAATATCTTAAATCGATTTTACGAGGTCAATGACCAAAGTAAAAGGTTCTATTTTCTTCTAAAATATCAGCATTTACACTGTTAACAGACAAATCAGTAATTATTCGAGACTTAATTTTTTTCTCGGAACTACAGTCTAGCAACTTGTACTGACTTTAACTTTTATTTGTAATTAAATTTATATTCTAGTGTGAAGATTGTTAAGATACTCAAAGCTTAGCTGAGATAAAAGCGAGTGGTAAATGAAGCCAAGGAAGACCAAGACCCGGCTTATGAAGATCGCCAGTGTTAGTTGACAGAAATGTCAAAAGCAATCGCATACCTAGGCGAAAATGTGTGAGGAGAATGTAGAGATTTGAGGAAGCGAAAAAAGTATGTAAGGATTACGACGCTTGGCGCTTCGTTCCCTCTGACTACCCCCGTTAGAGATACAGCGTGAAGATATGTATGTATGTACCTACCGAAAGAGTAATTTAGTGTCATGTATGGTGAGTGGTTGTAAAACAAGTTAATGGGTATAACTATGGTACTCCCATAAGCCAGATCTTTAATGAGGCTTCAAAATTTCGGTAGACTGACCGTAACCTGAACACAAACCGCAGCATAGGTCTGAGAGGGTTCAACTCCGCACTTTATTCATAAGAAGATGTCGAAGGGTCGATGTCCCAATGTGTCTGTATAATGTATGTAGGTATATATCACTGAACGATTTTAGAATTGGAATGATCAATATGTGCCTAAGCATTTCATAAATTATCACCATTTCATAAAATTATCAACGAATGGCTGCCGTATTATTCATGCAAATCGTTTGACAATTCGTCCAGTTATAGTCGAGCCATAGATTTAGTATTAGTAGATAAATAAAAATTAAGTGCATTTAGTGAAGTTAAAATATTTAAGTTGTTTTAAATTTCGAATATTTTTATGTGTGTAAGTACATATTATTATATATGTATGTATGGAAATTAAAAATCAATTATAAGTTACATACATACGTTTTTATTTTGTGAATAGTATTATATGTTTGTGTGCCAAGTAATTACAGTAGCGGCACGCTATGCTGGTCGTTTTGACACTTTAGTGACGTGTAATTTGTTATTGAAAAAAATGTAAAGAAATGCGAGTCGCATCTACAAGTTTTTGGATTTATAACTAGTATTGCAACCAGTAGCTGAACAAAAAGTTTTAATAAAACGAAAACATAAATGTATACTTAATATATTTGAATTAACTGAATATTAGAATGAAAATGAATATACATACTTTATTTGCACACACAAAATAAATTCATACAGAAAGAGACAGACGAGAAGGTGCCACAAAAGGCCATATTTAATCAGATTCGTCCATACTGCTATTTTCACGGTCGTCGCTGCTTTCATCACCTATATTAATTGTAAGTTCATTCTCTAATATATTATCTATTTTCACATCTCTTTCATAATCTTCCTTTATTAATTTGACAGTTCTATTCACAACTTTTTCCCAGTCTACTTTTTCACAAGCTTCACATGTTCACAAGCTTCTAATATTTTTAGCATTTTTGTTGTGGTAAAAGGGGGTTCTGTATTGCGTTTTGCAGCATATCCCTTAATATGAGCCCACACCAACTCAATTGCATTGTATTCACAATGGTAAGGCGGTAACCGTATAACTCTGTGCCCATTTTCTAAAGCTATTTCCTGAATGACATATAAGATCTTGGTTGGTTTGGGTTTTTTTAAAGACGTACTAATTGCGCTTTTAACATATTTATGTTTGCACCTATGCCATTTTTTGAAGCCATGCAACGATGTCAGCTTTCTTTTGAGATTGGGCAGCTGGCTTATCAATTTGCATCGATTAGTATGGGGAGTTGTCCATAATTATAATATATGGTTCAGGGAGGCTGTGTAGCCTCGCTGAACCTATTTATATGCATGTAAGGGTATATGTTTTGTATATCAGAAAAATAATGGAAAAATATGAAAAATTCTTGAAAATATTCATTGACCCATCATTATCATGCTTGTAAGTTATAACTGTACGTATTACATACATACAGTACAAATTGTATGTACATAAGTACACATAAGTACATATTTACTTAATTATAAGGTATGTAATCTAGGATTCTCTCGATACAGGTTATCCTCGTGCGGGGTCCACAATAGAACATAATTTTTGCAGCTAAATACATTAATTTCATCAACTTCTGGAGCTTCATTGAAATGTATCTTTCTTGTTTAATTATTTAATTTTGTTTGGTAAAATTCAATTTGACTGACTCATTCATTGATTTGGTGCTGGTTAGCTGACCGAGTCAGATCTTTGGAATATCCTGAGGATGCTTTGTTAACAAGCGTAACACGTGTCGATTAGCGGTTTTGGAATTTTGGGCGAAAGAGAGCTAAAAATTATAAGACTTCATCACATAAAGTTCGATTTGTCTTGATGCCGCCATTTTGCGTTCCCGTGGTATAAATCAATCGATGAAACGCAACTGTTTTATTGTTTTATATCCAGTCATCACGATGTACCGAAACAGTTAGTTTAGGTCCTCAACAAATATATTGCTCTCATCGAACGGCATGGTTTTTCATTGAACACAGCATCCTAATATGACAGCTAGACATAATATATTTTCTCGCCTCCTGGCTGTTTCTGAGAAGGAGTCAGGACACTGGTTGAAGGTAATACCTTCAAAAAACTTAGGAACCTTGATTGACAATACCACACTTTCTCTCATAGTATCCCTTCGTCTGGGGGCCAGGACTAACTTCCTCACCGTTGCCGCTGTGGTGATCTCGTCGATGTACTAGGTCACCACGGTTTTTCCTGTTTACGTAGTGCGGGCCGCATGTCATGACATGCTGCATTGAATGACGTCATTCGGCGGGCTCTTGCCGCCACTGGCGTTCCTGCAGTCTTAGAACCTATAGGTATTGCATACAGCGACGACAGGAGACCGGATGGCTTGACGCTCATTCCTTGGCAACTTGGCAGATCGCTGGTGTGGGATGCCACTTGTGTCGATACACTTGCTGTTTCCCATGTGCCGGCGACTTCCAAGTCAGCAGGTGCCGCGGCTAGCACTGCCGAGAACTAGAAGGCGGCGTAAGTATGCGACTCTCTCTGAGTTTCATATTTACGCCCTTTGCAGTCGAAACTTTGGGTCCCTGGGGCCCCGAAACCCATCGACTGGTTCTGATATTTGTAAGAGACTGGTCGAGGCTTCGGGAGACCGCCGGGCTGGCAGCTTCTTCCGCCAACGAATCAGTTTGGCTATTCAAAGAGGCAATGCTGCCAGTCTGCTAGATACCTTAAAAGCAATGACAGCTTTCTAAGTGGCAACTTTGAGGAAATCTATTATTTAAGATAGTTTTAAGTTTGTAAATATTAATATATGTACTTTTTGTTAATGTAAATAAAATTTAAAAATATATTTTATTAGGTAATATTTAGCTATTACATTGTTCAAAACAAACCCCGAAAATTGCAATTTTCAGTTTTTATTATTTCCTTATACGACATCAAGTCAATAATATAATAGTTAAACATTAGTTAATTTATTTTATTAATGTTTAGATATTATATTACAACGTGTTTATTGAAAAATCAAGCGGATTATTTGTAATGTTAACAAAAATGGTACATACATTATGATCTGCCACATTGTACGATCGAACAACAATAAATTATATAAATACATATTATATGTATGCTATATTAAGCACTATGATGAGATTTGGATTTTCACGAAGACATTATTATTATTATTTCCTATTTAAACCTTTCGCGATTTTGGGTCACTTATTGTTATTATTAAAATTAAGAGCTCTTTGTTTTTTATATATTTAGAAGGTACCTATTAAGGGAGCGCGTTACAAAAACCCCAAAATCGTTGAAATAAGGACCACCCTAACATGAATATATACATAAAAACAATTCATTACTATAAAAGGTCTGCAAAGTTCTAAACGTAAATAGAATAAAACATTTCTCTAATAAAGTTTTGTTCGTGCATTAAACTTAATCGATGGTCCAGTAATAAAGTACTAGCTACAATACAATATGATACACACAATCACATAAGATTATTGACTAATTCTATTTGAAAATAAAGTTTATGTAACTTTGAAACCAGCTACCAGTACGGTAGTGAGGCCTGGATATGCCCGAAATCGAGTGAAAGGATGATAAATGCTGTGGAGATGTGGTCTCTCAGAAATATGTGCGGTGTCACACTTGCGGACAGGATAAGCAATGATGAGATACGCAGTATGACAGGGTTGCACAACAGTGTTATTGTAAAAATGAAGAAAGGAATGCTTAGATGGTTCGGGCACTTGGAAAGAATGAGTGATGAAAGACTGACGAAAAAAATCCACAGAGCGAAAGTGAGTGGTAAAAGAAGCCAAGGAAGACCAAGGCTGACTTATGAAGACCAAATAGCCAGAGTGTTAGCAGACGGAAATGTCAAAAGCACTCGCATACCTAGGCGAAAATATGTGAAGAGAATGATGAGTTTTGAGGAAGCGAAAGAGGTGTGTAAGGACCCCGACTCCTGGCGCTCCGTCCTCTCTGACTACCCCGTTGGGGATACAGCGTAAAGATATGTTATGTTATGTGAAACCAGCTACATTGTTGGTAAGTATGCCCACATGGACATACTTATACATGTCACGTCGATTAAGAAAACATTCTTCAATGTCACAAAAATGTTATAAGACGAGTATTACGCAAGGATAAAAAGGATATTTATCTTGATATTACGACAATTTACGAATACTTTCAGTCAATTTACAATTTCTAAAGGATTATATATAACAACTTGGAACAAAAGAAGTTGGGTTGGTAAAATATACCTATCTTATACCAACCCGACTTTGATTCATTATGAATTATTACGCAATGAAAAGACAATTTATGCTTTATGATAATATTCTTCACAGAATCAGCAATCCGTTATGAATTTTTAACTGTAAATGAAGATTTATGCTTCATGAAGTCAATTTACCATTCCAACTTTTTTTTAATTTTGATAATTAATTCATACATTCACTCTACCAAGCAAAAACACGGATAATGAGAGTAAATAACCCAAGCCGATAACATAGATCGAATAACACAAAAACGCGGTGCTCCATCGCTGTCAAGTTTACTGACAAACCCAAGTAAGAATAGGACTATCGCCCCGTTGCGAGAAAATCCGTTAAAATTAACGCCTCATTAAAGATTATCACTTTTTAACAATGTAGTAATCAATACAGACAACATGGTTTTTTATGAAGCATTAACTTTTTAATATAACTGTAATGCATTTTCTTGCAACTGGATATAAGTGACATAAGTGGCATAAGTGGACGTTAGTGGCATACTATTGGGTACCTACGTTCGCTTTTGATGTGTCCCGAATTTACTCAGTTCTCAGTACTTTTTTCTAGCTACTGAAGAGCTACTGCCAAATATTTGGATTGGAATTATATCAATAATGTGCCTTCGTAGGTAAATACGTCACTTTTCATAGATGTAATGAAATGTATGTATGTAATCTCAGTCTTCCTTATATAATATTGTTTGATCGAAGCAAAATTGAATCAGAAATAGAAAATGAAACAATAATGTGAATAAAACCATTAGGCTTATGTATAATTTAATAATAGTATAGGTTATTTAAATGGTACAAAATTATCTTACCCAGCATCCTTATAATGGCTTTCCTTGACTTCGCTTGTCTCGTTTCGCCGTGGATGTGACCGTTGAGTAGGCCTATCTTCGTCTTCTCACTCACACGTGTTGACCTGAAAAAAATAATTTATTAAAGATTCAGTCAGACAAAAATTTCTGTACTGATGCGAAAATTATTATGTGTTGAAAATTTCCTTAAGTCGATAATTTCTATATGTTAAAAAACATATAGATACTAGGAAACACTTCCAAAAATTTTTTAAACCTTTAATGTTTCTTAATTTAGGTCTGATAGAAAGATAAGTATATATTATAGAATATGCAGCTGCACCTGACAGATTATAGTTAGATAAAAAATCCAAAACACCTCAGTACGATGTCCTCGTCCTGCAAGTAAGACGAGAACATGATTTAGCTTCTAATGGCCCTAAAAGTTCAGGTTATGGCTATGCCAATTTTGATTTCGCAATAAAAACTACAATAAATACATTATAACAAACAACCTAAGTCTTAACAGATATAAATAAAACATAGACATTAAAAAGTAACAAATTATGTTTTCAGGCATAATTAGATGCAAGTGCACTAAAAATAAATGTTAATATACTTTACAATTTACGTTTTGAATTTTATTTAAAATTATTTTCACGATTGACCAATTTACATTTAAAAATAAAATTTAATTACAGGTACTATGACTGTGTCATTTAACATAATTGATTTCAAAGTATCTAAAATCCATTGATAACGAAATGTACACTGTCTAATTCAATATGCGACTTTGCGACTATTTATTTAATTTCATAAAATATTGTCTTCCAAATTAACATTAATACATAAAGCATAAAAATTAATACACACGTATCTCGATGATACAATATATATTTGTAAATATCTAATATGAACACGTAATAAAGAACGGAAGCAATGGACTACATCAAATGGGTCTTCAATCTTCTTCAAGTCAACAACCGTAGATAAGCATGACATTGTTCTCGTAAAATGGGAAAGTCTGCTAAGACCGCTAAAAGAATAACCCATAGACATTTAGCACGTTACGAGTATAAAAAAAAACAAAAAATGCGATAAAACCAAAAAAAAATTAATACAACTGTACATACATAGATATATATCCTCACGCAGTATCCCTAACGAGGTAGTCAAGAGACGATGGAGTGAAGGTTAATAATATCAAGAAAAATGAAAATTACCTACAATTTAAAACAAAAAGAATTAATTACTCATCATTGTTGGAAAGCACTATTTGATTATTTTGAACAAGCTGGTGCCCACGACTTCGTCCGCGTGAAAGGCGATTTTATTACGCATCCCTTGTGTCCTTGAACGTGTAACAGGCGAGCGGCGAATTTAAAATTATATTTAAATGATGATAACTTTTTTCGCTGGCATCTGATTTTAATGAAATGAAGCCTAAATGTTGCTCCAAAATAAGCTTAATCTACCTGTGAAAACCACAAGAAAATCCGTTCAGTAGTTTCGAAAATTAGCGTGTACATACAGATAGGCAGACAAAAAAAAATTTGAAATGCTTTTTGTCTTCTCTTTTTATCGCCCATACTAATTTTTTGATAAATTTAAAAAGGGTCCAGCGGTCGGCGTTTAGTTTCCGAGATTTACGCAGTTTTGTAAAGTTGTGGGAAAAAATGGCATTTCGCGATTTTAATTGATTATTAATTAATGTCCATTTATCTACAAGTTCATATATAGTAAATGACTTTATACAATGTTTCTAAGTAGAAACAAACAAATAGAAGTGTGTTTTTTTTTCAATCAAACTTTAAAAATGCTTTTTCTCAAAACAAGCTTTTTCAGAGATTTAACTTGAAATGTCTGATAAAAAACATATATGCCAGTTTTTGAATATTGTTTTGATCCTTATTATCAATTGACTATTCTAAATTCCCTATCTAGTCTTAACTCAATACCTCGCTACTGGACCCTTTTTGCTTGAACGGCCACATATGTATGGATAAGATAATGATAATTCTTCAAAATTGAAAACTTTGGATCCTTTAATTAACTCTGTAGCTGAATACTCGTACTTAATTTTACAATGGAAAAGAATAAAGACTAAAACACGTTTTCAGTTAATAGAATTTGCTCAATTAGATCCCGAATGAAAACGCCGTTTCAGCAAACGTAGAGTAAGAAATTACTGTTAGAGCGCGAGCTATTTGCGTAAAGTACCTGGAAGGAACTGAATCCATAAAGCCATAGAGATAAGGGAAGTACTTCTCTTATCTATACTATTATATAAATCTCTAGCGTCTGTCTGTAATTTCAAATTTTTCGTCGAATTTTGTGATAAATAGTCATTTTTCCTCATTGACTTCATTTCTATCATTTTTAAAATTTTTGTCTGTCTGTCTGACTGTATGTCCTTTTATACCCGAAAAACGGCTTGACTGATCTCCATGAAAATTGGTACATAGTAAAAACATATGATTGCGCGAAAATAGGCTACTTTTTATATCAAAATTTATCCCTAAAGGGGTGAAAAGGAGGATGATACTATGTATGGGAAATGATAAACCGCTTAACCTATTATGATGAAATTTGACATAAAAAATAGTTTGAGAGCAAAGAACGGATATAAGCTACATTCTTTATCAAAAATCTACCTCTACGAGAGTGAAGAGGCGGATAAAACTTTCTATGGAAAATGCTGAACTGCTAAACTGATTGTGATGCGGCATGGAAATAGTTTGACACCTGAGAACGGATATAGGCTACTTTTTTATCAAAAATCTACCCATAAGTTGTTGAAAAGGGGGATGAAATTTTGTTGGAAAATGCTAAACCGCTGAATTAATTATGTGGTACAGAGATAGTATGTGCCCGGAGGCTGAGGTAGGGTTTTCTTTTTCAAAAACGATTTTTCGAAAACGAAACATGTAATCTAACTTAATCCGGGAGAGCCACGAAGAAATTTTCCAGGCAGACGAAGTCACGGTTACGGCTAGTCTAATATAAAGCCACATCTCGGGAGTCAGCTATCTTCAACAGCGGATGAGTATTAGTTAATGATGACGGTAACTAAACGGCTAATTTTTTTTAATGTATTATATTGCATAATATTATATTAAATTTTAATGCACTTGAAACTGAACTTTTAATAATATTTGTTTTCCATATCCTCGATAAAATAATAGCATCACAGATAAAAACTACAAGTGTCCTGCATCAGACAATACTTTCAATGTAAATACACCCGCATTTAAATAAGAGTACACCGCGGGGGTGCTCTAATAAGTACAACTTTTCATAGGCGCATCACACATATGCATCACACACAACATATTTGTAGCTCTTGCAGTATATTAAATTCTCGTATAATGTGATGTGATGCAAAATGACAGCACAAGTAATCTTGCAAAAGACATAATAGGAATAATGTTAAAATTAATAATAGTTCTCAAAGTTACAGATAATTAAGTTAAGAACATAGGCATTATAATTTCTATGCGTCACATTTTTGGAAAAACATGAAAGGATAATTTCTAAACCGAATTACAAGGACGCGACGTCGCTATAGCTGTAACGATTAAAATGTAATTATTGATTAGTACGAACCAACAAATTCTTTAGTATAAATGATATAATCGAACGACATTCCCTTAGATCTTAGAATAATATCAGATTCTTTCCATTAACACGAATTGTTTTAGGTTAAGAAGTTTCTAAATCCTCGTACATATTAAGATTTTTGCAAAAAAAAACGTATGTTTTATTTTATTTACATTAAAGAGACAAGAAGAAATACCGTACCGCCTGTTAATTCCCCATACATCTGACGAAAAGGTTTAATTCAATTTTTTCTTGGTAAAAACGATGTCTTTCAAAGTACAAAAATCTTTTTAAGAAATTGGAGCGTAAACGATTCACATAAAATATCTCTGTCATAAAAAGCTATTGCTTATAATATATAATAATGTAATAATATATAAGTCAGAAAATCGTTCAATTTTATTAATGGTCCAACGACTAATCTCGATGTGTGGTGGCCCTAATGGATATCAGGAGTTTATAACAAAAGCTGTTCACATTAACGATGAGCTCACTTTCTGTTGTTCCTTAAGTAACATATAATACTATTCTATTGTATTTTTATTTACAATATTCTTCTGCCACAGAGTAACTAATCAAAGCAGTGTAAGCAGTATAAATAACAATGGTATTATTTAATCTAAGTATTATGAAATCGAGGCAAGAGAGATTATATTACTGTCATATAGTTCTGCTTCTGATGCACCTTACTTCGTTCCTTCGTATGAATACATACTATTTATAAAAATATGATCATTGTACACCCACCTATATTTAAATAAGAGTGCATTAATAAGCAATACATTACATACGTCACATATTATGCATCATACAAAACTTATTTGAAACTTTTGCAGTATAGATGTTAAATTCCCGCGTAATGTGATGTGATGCAATACAAGTCATCTTGCATTACACGTACTCGTAATTAATCTACTTAGTCTACACCTGTGATGAGCTGATGTGCCTATAACAGAAGCAGAACAGCTAGTTCATATTTGCAATGAAGATGTTTGCTTATTAAAATGATTAGTTAATCGTTATTAAAACCAAAATCCGTTATCTCTCCGTTTTTCTGTTGAGGAATCACAAAAGAAATGCATTCAGCAATTATTTGGTATAGATTTATATGTGACTTTTTTGTTTGAAACTATAGGGTTCAATTTAAATACTGAACTATTATCTATAAGGTATGGCTAGTTTGAACCTTTGGAAGCCGGTATAAGATATATCTACATAAATTGTGCAACTATATCGCGGGCAACAGTTATATGGTATTTTATAGGGTAAGAAGAAAATATAACTGAACCATGTAAGAGAGGGCACCGAAAGTTTACTGTAGGTACTGCTTGTAAAGCACTGCTTTTACTATTTTTATATTATGTTCTATAGCTGAATGGATCATAAAATGCGATGAAAAGTACACTGAACAGATTCCTAACAAATCAACGAAAATGTATCTTATACTTGCCTATATACGATACCTTTATTTTAAACATTGGTCTGAATCGCTCAAACAGAAATTATTAGATAATACATATCCCTACAATCATATTACACAAGAGTAGGTACTTATTCCACCGAGATTCTAATCAAATATATTTTATTGTGATTATTTCGATTCATAATATTTTAGTATAATTACTTCGACATTAAATTAGTAGATAGTAGATGTTGAGATATATCAACATACAAGTACATACATACAAGTGCATACATACAAGTGTGTATGTATGTAATACATATTTTACGCAGTGTTGATTTTACGAGTAGTGAAGACCAGAGAAGATTAATAGAAGACTTTGGCTTGTGAAACCCAAAAATGTATTGCGAACGTATTATGAAGTTGGTCAAAACAATCATGCAGCTTCAACGCTTGAAGAATGAAATAAATGTTGTTCGTAAACCGGACGCAGCTAGGTAACTAAATATCATAATACTTTACGCTCCGCACTATATTAATAATACTGCTAATATTGATAATGTACATTGTACACATATTACGGTTATAGTAGAAAGATAATATGTATGCGTTTTTGTATAGGTGAGCAATACATACAGTTTGGCATCACAAGTGGTTGATCAAAATAAGGTCTCAAAAAAGTGAACAAGCAGTGTTCACTTTTTTGATCACCTAACATTTGTGATTGTTAAACATATTTTTCTATAAATACGTTATAAGAATTTAATGTGTAAATAATTTCAAATATTTTTTGGCAAGTTCGACTTTAAAAATGTTGAAAAAAAATCTAATCTAATTAATATACAAACTTTAGAATTAAATTTTATAAGTTTGGATGTTGGAGGTGATCTCCGAAACTATTCATTTGATTTCAAAAATGTTTTCACCAATGTTTAGAATGGACCTTCGGGGTGGACTTAGGCTATAAATAATTTCGTTTTCCACGCGGACGAAGTCGTGGGTAATAGTTAGGTCTATAATAATGTTATAATTATAGAGAGTGGATTTTGTAAGTTTGTTTATATGTGGAGTGCAATCTCCGGAACCACTGCACCTATTTGAATAAATCTTTTACCATTTGAAAGGCACATTACTCGAGTTGGACATAGCTTATATATATTATGTATTCCACCCGGACGAAGTCGGGACGGGCCGCTAGCGTATTATGAAGTTGTTCTTGTTATCTGTTTAGAAAGATTTGTATGTTAGGCACTCGTTTTCTGTACCCCGGAGAAGACGAACGAGTTAACAGTCCGCCTGACAATGTGTTAAGGCCTGTGGACATTTATTTATTTGGACACACCAACAAATAATTCACGATACACAATAATCAAGTTCTCAATTTTAGGGGTTACAATCCCGTGAACCTATCAATTACACGTGCTTACAACTCTCAATTTACTTAAGGCTAAGTTCTTCGCACCTATTGCAAATGCTTTGGCAATCCTGAGGACTAAGATATCGTGCCTCTTGTGTCAGATACACTGGTTGTCTTTCACCGGAGAAAAACAGCGCAAGCACTGTTATTTGACGGCTGAGTTAGCAAGGAAGATGGTAATAGCGATGTAGATGATCACGCAAGGTCCTTCCACCAGCAAAATTTTATTAAATAACAATGTAAATGTTAGTTCGTTCAAAATGTTAAATCTCCAAAAGTGATACATACAAATGAGACCACCTGTCTTTGGAAAGAGTTTATTTCAATTACCTACTTTCTGACTGCTAAATAACATATCTACCACTAAAAGTACATACATTATACTTAAAGTTATTATTTACAAACTACACATTCCTCAAAGTTGCCGCTTAGAAAGCTGTCATTGCTTAAGGTGCCCAACAGACTGGTAACATTATCTCTTTGAATAGCCAAACTGATTTGTTGGCGGAAAAAGCTGCCAGCCCGGCGGTCTCTCGAAGCCTCGTCCAGTCTCTTACAAATGTCGAAAATCAGTCGAAGGGCTTCGGGCCCCCAGGGACCCAAAGTTTTGACTGCAACGGGCGTAAATATGAAACTCTCAGAGAGAGTCGCATACTTACGCCTCCCGCCACTTCAAGTTCTCGGCAGTGCTGGCCGCGGCACCATAATAATAATGATAATAACTTTACATTTACTCATTATAATTAGATATGTCCCTACATGTGTTTGCATAGGATATGATAAAAAATTGTCGAAGGTTGTGTTTACTACAATACAAAAATAACATTAGCTGACAATTAGATAATTGCATAGAACGAAAGCGGGATTCTTCATAACAATTAGGTACGAGTTTAGACAAATGTAAATATATTTTGATGAGAATTTAAGATCTAAAAGTTATTTTCATACGGTTTATAGGTATTGTAACAGATTTCGCAGCTTATAAATTTTACGGCCAAAATTACCACCTATAGTCATGTTATTCAGAAATTAGAATTCAAAAATACGACATGGTGTAAATAGAAATCGTAAATACACCTTTAATTAATCATAGAAATTCTCACGAAAATAGTTCAAAGACGACGCATTGAAAATTTACACGGCAGAGATCTCAATTTTTCTAAGTAACTACAAAACGTATAAAAATGATATTTGATTTTTCATTTCATTGACTTTATTTTGCCAGTTGCTATACACGATTGGTTAACTTTTGTAACACCAAAAAATTGTCAAAGAAACCTCTTTTAATACAGAGCTTTACATTTTTCAGAGCAACGGGACCGATTTATATTTTTAAATTTTCTGTATAGTTTACTTTAAATGTATAATACCTCAAAATATCAGTTGGATTTTTTAAAATTAGTTATATTTTTTAAAATAAACAAAAATAACAGTTTTTTCTTATTTTTCGTAAGCTAGCGCGCGCACGTTTGCATAGAGCAGAAGGTCTATTTTAGATTAAATTATTGTTTATCAATGCATCGCCTTAAATAGGTAGACATCATAATGTCACAGAAAATAAATTACTCAAGTATAACAAGACTAAATTATTATAAAAAACCAACTGTATTACATAATTTTTATTAATTATTATACCTATTTTATTTCATTTTTTGTTTTTTTTTGTTTATCGGAAGGGAAAAACTCCACACGAGCACTCAGTTGCTCCTCACGCCTCAGGAGAGAACGTGAGGACCGACCGGGTAGTGTCGGATTCGAACCGACTAAAAAACCCTCCCCACTCGCCACTTGACCCTACAGGCCGTCGTAGCGAACCGGTCGTATAACAGGGAGCAGCGAATAGCGCTCCGCCCGGAAGGTCAACAAAACCGGACTGCCCCTCCGTCCGGGGGGTACCCGGGACGGAGGACGAGACCTCGGCTCAGGTAATCGGTGATCGCCAGGAAATTGTGCACATGCGTGCCGTCGAAAAATATATATGGTTGACAGCCGGTCCCAGAGTGGTTATAACCGGCTGGCGATCGATCGGCTAATGGCTCGAAATGATGAGCGCCTATCATGTAACGTAGCGCGGACGCAAGGTCCGCGCTCGAGTGGCACTATCTGACTGTGTTGATGAAATCAGACAGAACCTACAGAGGTCCTAGGATAGCGCGCAAGACATTAGCGTCCCCCTCCGTTGGGGGGCGCTGTGGTGTCGCATTATGATTGTTTGTGTTAATCTGATTGTCTCTTTAGGTGCGGCGGCCAGCGGAGGCTGCGCGCCAGAGGTGGAGGCCGCAGATTCGACCGCGACCTCCGATAGAAAAGAAGTAGCGGCGCCCCCAAGTCGGGGCGCTCTTTTCGGTGACCCCTTCTCATGAGGGGTGATTTTTTTCGAGGAACACGCGCGACATGTAGCGCGCTCAAAGTCGTCAAGAATATCGGTCGTCTCCATCGGTTTGAAGTACGCCACGGTGAGTGAGGGTCGTGTGCTTATCCCTCCCTGCCGGGCTAGGCAGAAGGGTGTGTCCTAACGTGTGCCTTAACATATACCCCGGGTCTATCTTAATATACCCGGGGTGAATACCTAATTATTAAAAACTAGGTACCTAACACGAACAAGCGTCCGGCCGGGGAATGCGGAGCGAACTCACGGCTTGCTCCCCTAACTGCACCGAGACGCCTGTCGCTTCCGGTTTGGGGGTTCTCTGAAGGGGAAGCGCCTCCCACCGGGGCAAGGCCGCGACCGGGTGCGTTGGCACCGTTAGGATCACCCGGTCGCAGAAAGACCGACTAAAAAGGTTGACGTGTTTTTACAAAGAAACAAAAACTTAACCACCCCCGCGAGTCGCAAGGAAAATTGCGTGCGAAAATGTCGCCCGTGCGCAACGCAATCCCGACACAGAAGCCCGAGCCAATGAACGCGCCGCGAGTAAAACGGTTGCTGAGCGACGGCGCGCTGTAAAGCGCGCGCTAGCCGAGCAACCATCCGCTACGTAGCGAGCGAGGGAGCGTCTAGCTAAATACGCAAGATGACGTGTAGCTCTAATGAGTTACCGGGTCGATAGATTGACTGATTCGTTAACACCGCTAGGTATCCTCGGTCGACCACTAAAGTCGTGGTTTTCTAACTGACGCCGTGTATTTCAAAGAAACACTCGATGCGCAATGAAAATTGCGCCTAGAGATGGGCCACGTGGTTTACTTAGAGAACACTCAGTGCGTAATGAGAATTGCACGCCGAATTGGGATATGTGTTGTTTTTACGAAACAGAAACGCTCGGTTGTGCAATTAAAATTGCACTGCGAGTTGGCGTGCGTCGTGAACCGCTATGTGATGCGCTTGATTCACGCTTGCTCCCTTCCTCGCTGTTATTATACCTATATTTGAAATTGGCTATTTATTACCTTTCATTAGATACCCATATTATTATAATTTTCCCCCTCTACTTTCTTTTTCTCGGGCGTCATATTGATATTGTCACTTCCACAATTACGACAAATCAAATGACATCTTATATTATGATAATATCCGTAAAGCCGTTTAAATGAACAATGGACATACATACTCGCACACACATATATACATACGAGAAACATAACCCTTTCGCAGTCGGGTAAAAAAATGAAGCAATGAAGAGATACGCAGTATGGCAGAGTTGCACGACAGTGTTATTGTAAAATTGTAGAAAGGAATGCTTAGATGATTCGGGCACATAGAAAGAATGAGTGACGAGACTGACGAAAAAAATCTACAGAGCGAAAGTGAGTGGTAGCAGAAGCCAAAGAAGACCAAAGCTGACTTACAAAGATCAAATAACCAGAGTGTTAGCTGACGAAAATGTCAAAAGCACTCTCATACCTACGCAAAAATGTGTGAGGAGAATTATGAGATTTGAGGAAGCCAAGGAAGTATGTAAGGACCGCGACTCTTGGCGCTCCGTCCTCTCTGACTGCCCTGTTAGGGATATGGCGTGAAGATATGTTGTATGTCAGTGTTTAGAAATACTTATCATATGGACGTCTTTTATTGATTTTACAATTTACATTATCGTTTGAATGTTTTAGACAAGTGAGAAGTGATTCTATCAGGGAATGTATACAGTGCCGCTATCGACCCAAGTGTAGACGGGTCGATAGCGGCACTTGGTTGGTATGGCAAAAAAAAATCCTAATTACAAAAAAATTAAACCATACTACATCAAATACATGGTCTAATTTTTTGTAATTTGAATTTTTTTTTCTATTCTTTATTAATAACAAAAAAGTACATACATACGTTAATATTTACAAACTTAAAACTACACATTTTCTTAAATAATAGACTTCCTCAAAGTTGCAGCTTAGAAGGCTGTCATTAATTTGGATTTATTTATATTCATTCATTCATTCAACCTGCAAAAGATAGCTATATTCTTCTATCAATAGCTGCTGCCCACGACTTCATCCGCGTGGAAAATGGGAATGGGTGGCTGGACATACTACCCTATGTCCAGCCACCCTAAAGGTCTACCTATTATAAACATTATTGAAAGAATTTTTGAAATCGAATGACTAATTTCAGAAATCGCCATAATAGGTGTTGGTTCGCCTCCTTCATCCAAACCTACAAAATTACAAACTTTAACTCTTTATAGCATTAGTTTAAATAATGCATCAATTTTTAAATTTTCCTACTAAAAATGTGACTATAAAATGAAGATTGTTAAAATTTACCGAGCTTTTCATTTATTCATGTAAGTAGGTACCTAAATTAAGTATCTCTTATAAAACTTAACATCCGCATCAGCATCCGTGGATGTGAACAGTTGATTTTAAGATAGTGATATAATTAATAAATAAATGCGCCAGACAATACACACCAATCATCTGGTCTCAAACCAGGGCATAAACTGTGCTATGAGAACCAGACGACTACACGAGGATTTTCCAGTACACCCAGACTCGAGACAATCTAGAAAAGTTTGTTTCCTAAATTGACTAGGAACCGACCGGTAATCGAACCCGGTACCTTCCGCGCTTGGCTGCAACACCTAAACCACTGCGCCAACGAGGTTGGTATGGCAAAACATACGACGTCAGTCGTCAGAAACGGAAATGTTTATCATATTAACGCACGGTGTGTGGTTTTACAAAGATGTGTATAGAAATTATGTCGTAATATGACCAGTTACATTTTCTTTTAATATTAACATAACGCCTGCACCACCCTGCACAGAGTAACAAAAGCCCAAGAGCTGTGATGCTTCCTATGGCACAAACACAAGTCAGATAAATTGGTTTATTGTTGTCAAACAGATTGCCATGTTGCAGTAAAAATAAAAAATAAAATATTAATATACATCATAGATGCACTTATGATACGATTTTACAGCAGACAAATAAAATCTGACGTTTTTAACTTACCTTATGTGTAATCCCATTCTTACATACAGGCAAAGTATAAGGATGGCTGGCACGAAGAAAAAGAAAATACTGCTCAGTTCTAGGAGAGGTGATGGCGCCATCAGGGCACAGAAGGCGGACTCCAATGACACGTTCCCAGAATCTAAAACAATACATGAACTTATCTTCATTGTGAAAAAGCAATTTGATTATTACAAAGACTTCTATATGAACTGAGGCAGACGCGCTCTAAGAAGTCTTTGGATTATTACACTTTATTTCAATAAGTAATAGGTTTATTAAATTATATCTAAGTTAACGAAAACTTTACACATTTTTAAGTTTTAACCGACTACAAAAAAGGAGGAGACTCTCAATTCGGTTGTATGTTTTTTTTATGTTTGTTACCTCAGAATTCCGTCATTTGTAAACCAATTTGGAAAATTCTTTTTTTATTTGAAAGAATATATTTCCAGATTGGTTCCATTTAAATTTCACTGGTATTAGAGCTTAGATTTCGAAGATAAACTAAATAACATCAAATAACGAGAACTGCTTATAAGTTTTATTTATATTGATGATTTTCTTGTATGTCATTGCGCTACAGAATTAGAAAAAGTTAATTGTAGATCTACCCTAGATATTTATTTAGGCCAAGGTCACTTAAAAGGGAGAAATAAAAAACTTTTTTAGAAAAAAATTAAACCGACTTAAAAAAAACAGTGAAAAGTACAAAATAATTATCCTTTAGTAATTAAAACTCAAGTAAAAAAATAACTTACCAAGCCTTGCCAAGACTTCCGTTGTTGCACATTGATTTGACACCGACTTCGATAACTGTCAAATTTAATTATTTAGGATTATTTAGGTATTTGTATCGTATTTATAAAGTTATTTTTGTACTTGAGTTTTTATTAGTTTGGGATAGTTATTTTGAACTTTTCGGTTTTTTTTTTAAGTCAAATACTAAACTTTAATTATTAATTAAACTTTAATTATTATTTAACTTTACTAAAACTTTTTTTAGATACAGTGTTATCAGGTCAATTACAGTTGAAGGACAGTTGAGTAACTTTTATTTAAGAATTTATGTGATTTTTTGCCTGAATTTCAAAATGGATGCTGTATTTTTAACAAATTATATCATCTTAAATTTAAATATTACACAGAACAATATCCATTTATCAGTATAAGAATACAATCAAGGGATTTGCATAAAAGCTGCCGTTTGCGTGGTATCTCCTGTCAAACGTCAACAACCGGCAAAGCCAACCCACGCGTAGACGAACAAGGCTACCTCGACAGCTTACTGCGGTCACTGTAGGTGACTGGACGCAGTTTAACAATACGTCAGTCAGAATTCTTTATTCAAATACCACACACGTCAATGGCTCTACTATTAGTTCAATGTCTGGAACAACGAACAAATAAAGGTTTAGAAGTTTCGAAAGGAAAATATACAAATAAGCCACAGAATTAATAATTCACACTACAAAACACTACTACCTTTTATGATTTTAATCATATACGATTTAAAATTAATATAGTCTCTACAATTAACCTACTTTTAACCATTAAATTTAATGGTTGTCTCCATGACTTCATATTTCGAGACAACCTGTTCTTTGTAGTGTGTGGTAATTGAAATTAAATAAAATGTAGTACTGTGGGTATCTTTTTCTAACAAAATGGCGGCCGATCAGCTTATTTGATAATAAATGTGTCGTATTTAAAGGCGTGTCAGCTTATCTGATTTACCTCTCTGTGCTGCTCGGGCACGGTGTCTATAGTCTGTACTAATATTACAAAGAGGTAAACTTTGTTTGTATGTATGTAACGGATAAATTTAAAAACTACTCAACCGATTTCAAAAATTCTTTCACCTATAGAAAACTACATTATCAGCGAGTAACATGGGCTGTATTTTTTTTTTTATTTCTATCCGTTTGAAGCCGGGGCGGGTCGCTAGTTATTTACGAAGTCTGGTTTTCACAGTAATTTTTTTAACTGAAATCATAAATCCGAACTAATGTCAATGTCAGTGTGACAACAGGATTGTATTGCAAAATAGTATTATTAGTCGTAATTTTACAAACGAATATATTTTTAATGAAAGGATAAAAATTGCAATGCGTTTATTTTCTTATAACAATAAGTATCATTTTTATCGTTCTTTTTACTAATTTAAAAAAGTTTTAAATGGATCCCATTCATACATGGATGGATATTTAATGATACCTAAGTCACAGATTAATTAGTTAGGTACTAGCGTAAACCGAACCTACTTAGAAGTGACACCAATAATGATGATGGGTGTATGATGTTAATAAAATTTTATTACTCCTCGATGGTATGTCCAACCAGAATACGAAGAGGTGTGAAATAATATGATGTGTATTTATTTATTGTAATTTGTAAGTGCATCTTGTAACTAAAGCGCACCGCCATGGGGCATAAATTCTATGTTAATGTGGCATAATTACCATTCTAATATAAGAAACTTCTTAAAGTTTTCTACTAGTCTAATTTCATTGCCAAAACTCTTTCGTTAGATATATGTTTACATTGATATCTTTATTAAAAACGCATCTAACACCCACTATCACAAAATATTAAATTTCATGTTTTGCTGGTCCGTCTCGCACAATGACGAAAAAATCGCACCCTACTCGAAGCGCGAGGTTGATCTTTTATTAATGAAATACCGGATTGACTGGGCTATAGATATAAGTACTACACGATACTAAAGTAGCAATATTCAGAAAAAGTCGAGTAGTATTTGTATTGGGTGCGTTACCCTTGTCTATCTCGAGTTCATTTGATCAAACATTTATCTAGACAAACTTTATTGGTTAATGTCGTCCAATGGGTAGGTGGAATTAATCAATCCTATATCCTATACTATTATTATAGGAGCTATGTTTGTACATATATTTATAATAATATTCTCGAAAACAGCTCTAACGATTTTGATGAAATTGAAAATATAGGGGTTTACGGGGGCAAAAAATCGAACTAGCTAAGTCTCGATTCTGGGAAAATTTGATTTCTCCATATTTACTCGTGTTTTCACACACTTAAAATCGATAAATTGGTATTGATTGGTAATTTCGCAATATGGTTTATCTTCTTAATAGTACAGTGGCTAGAGCACAAGTCTGCCACGACGAAGTGCGCGGGTTCCGATCCAATAATGTTATCAGACTTTTTACTGTTTTTTTTATTAATTACAATCAAACCTTAAACACATAGTTACATAAAATTCATTGACCGACTGTCATAAAACACCTTCATCGACAATATGTATGTTATGTATATGTAGTCTACTCTTATTCGAAAAACTAACGTTTCCAGTACCTAGTGTTTTAGCTAATTTCTGTCGTTAATAATTTAATGTGAACTTGATAAATAATTAATAACAATTTAATTTCAACGTATTAAATAAATTAATTTTCAATTTTCTCATTTAAACTACAATCAATACACCTAAATCATAATAATAAAAATATCTGTTTTAAAATACATTTATTGATCGAAAATCTGTTTTTATTTGTACAAACTTACGTAATTATAATAATTATTTCAATTAGTGTACAATCTTCACGTAAAAGTGTCATAAAGAGGGGACAATTATTATCAAGGAACAAAGAATTTTATAAGAATGAAAGCTTAAGTAGATCAGCTAATTGAGTAAAATAATTCAAGTTATGAAAGAAAGCAGACGAAAATAATTAGTTGGTAATGAATTTTGGGATGCCTTTCGCGATGTTTTTCTTGAGGATGTGTACTGAAAACGCTAACTTTTAATCCAGTGTTTAGTAGAAATACACTTTTGAATCATTTAATTAATAAAAATATTCACGTCAGTGCCATTCTTGCAATTATTACAAATATTGCTAAGTAATAGTGCCTTGCAGCAAACATACATATAAATCATAGTTAGGTTTATTGAACCTTTAAATACATCTTAGTCCAATAAATTCATTAATAAATATATTAACTTTCAATAATTTCTAAATTACGGTTTCTACTACACGTATTACTTCGATTTAATAAGTCGATTTGTCCCTTTCTATTCGAATAAAATTGTATAATTTTGTATTACTGCAAAAACGGTTTTCGGTATCTAAATGATCTAATGTAAGAAATAAGAAGCCTTTTTTAATATATTGCAAATGTAAAATATATCATAATTTATAAATAAAATTTCTTTGAAATAAATCCAGTCTAAAAGTAAATAAAATATACTTCTGTTAAGCCACAAAATGTAACAAGAAGGTAACTTTTTCTCTGGATAATTTTGGTTTACTGATATGTTATATATCTTGGGTTTTATTACATCAATTGCATTTTCGAAGGTTATCGCGTCTCTTTGAATTAGCTATACAAACAAAGGAAGACTTTAGGTGGAATTATATTTATTCTTTTGTCCCTGTTAGATACCATTTAGATAGACGTCAAGCGGGAGCAAAATTCTACTCAAATATCCTCGAAATGGCACAAAATCTAGGTGATGTTTGTTCTGGCTCTACGCAAGGCGGTAAAGACGGTTTCAGGGTACGCATATTTTATTCTCTTTTATCTCTGAATCGCAGCCAAACCAACTGGGGCTCGAACCAAATATATAGGTATCCTCTTTGATAAAAAGATACATTTATTTTTGGGTCAAAAGCCTGAAGGGAGTGGTAACGCAATATTTTAGATTTCTCCAGAAAGAGGCTAATATTTTCTCGTTTAGGTATGTAACTATTTATGTCAGTTCTTTTGGCCTATCGTGTAGTCTAAACGACTTTACAAATTTCAATAAATGAGATGTTGTTAGAATATAATTTTTGCCTGACTGCTCCAGAATTACGGTAACGTTTTTTAAGTTCGATTTTAAACCTTGTCGGAAAAAAATTTAATTTCTCAATCTTCAATTCCCCGTTGTGTATTCTCCTACTTCAATTGCTGGAATCATCCTCATAATCGTCATAATCTTTCCTACTCATTAAGACATGATATTGGCAATATTCGCGATCGCGACGGTGCTACCTAATCAAAGAAGAAGAAGAATAAGAAGTTATCGCATCGACTTTTATCTATATATATCTCATCTCTATTATAATGTAAAAATATCAGAGAAGTTAACAAATATGACAATTGAGTTAGTTGGAACATTTAGCGCTAAAATACGTACAGACAGTCGTATATAATTAATAACACTTAACTATACTCGCCGTAAAATACGTGGACGTTATTTTGCTTGCTTATTATTAGATTTGCAATTTGGGTAAATCTACATTTAGAATTACATGATTGCTATGAATACCAAATACTATTAAAAATAACTAAATCGATGAATAAAAATACATAAAAATAATAACTGATATTAAAAACTAACCCACACGCATATATTTTAACAAAAATGTTTATAAAATTCATTTTTGACGTCACTTCTTTAAAAAATATCAGACGGTAAAATCTGGAAAAAATGATACATAAATTCCGTAACAAACGAAAACGAGACAGTCTCATTTCTGCATCGAAAGAATCAAGATAATAAGGGACGTGAATTCCCGGGTTCTGGCGAGCCGCCCATTGTTAATATACATATCGTATAGGTATAGATATTTGAACCCGACACTACTATAAAGTCCTTTAACCCTATACTCGTGATGAAACATTTTGTGTTCGTGCTTTAACATTTCTATTAGAGCTTTCATTAATTTCATCATTTACCGAGATTCGAGCTTAGACAGCTTCTTCGGAATAATTCGATCGGGAATCGAACACTGCAACAATGTCTTTTATAAGCAAGTACAATTCTTAGTTATTCTATTAACGTTAAAAAGGGTCTGTTAACCAATGAAGTTCCTATGCAGACAATCTGAAACAACGCGATTCCGGCCATGTGAATATTTTAAAAGATATCACTGAACAAAATAAAAGTTTAATCTACTTATACATGGCATAATTAACTACTTCAACTAACTAAAAAATAAACTAATTACACTAGATGAATTATAGGTAATTTGTTGTACCTGCGACTTCGTCCGCGTAGAAAATTTTTTCCGTGATCTCTCCGGGTTACCGAGGTTACCCAAGATACCCATATTGGATTTATGATGACGTCACATATATAGGCAACCGCATGTAATTTTTTCAAAAAGAAAGTAGCCTACAGTTGTTTTCGGGCACATACTATCTCTGTACCAAATTTCATCATAATCGATTCAGCGGTTTAACATTTCCCCTATAAAGTTTCATTTCACTTTTCGCCCCTTTAGGGGTAGATTTTTGATATAAAAAAGTCTATGTTTTTTAAAAAAAATTGTTCTCTGTACTAGATTTCATCTGAATCGGTTCAGCGGTTTAGAATTTCCCATACGAAGTTTCATCCCACTTTTCACCTCTTTAGGAGTAGATTTTTGAAAAAAAAAGTAGCCTATGTCCGTCCCCTGGTGTCTCTCCATGCGAAATTACATCTAAATCGGTCCGGCAGTTTGGCCGTGAAAGCCAACCAAGCAGACAGACAGAGCGACTTTCGTAGTTATAATATTAGTATGGAAGTATGGATAAGTATAGTTTCTAATATCTGTAAGCGACATGGTCGTGGCTTCGGGAGACCGACGGGAGCTTCTTCCGCCAACGAATCAATTTGGCTATTCAAAGAGATAACGCTGCCGGTATGCTGGGCACACTAAGCAATGACAGCTTTATAAACGGAAACTCTCGGAAGAACTAATATTTAAGATAATGTTTAGTTTTAAGTTTGTAAAATAATATCAATGTTAAGATATGTACTGATTTATATCAATAAAGGTAACAAGCTAGTTTAACTAATTAACTGAATTATAATAAAGTTTGAGATTTTGAACGGAAGATAGGTAATCATAACAATAATATGATAACAATTCGTCACTTATAATGAACTACTTTGTAAACAAATCGTCAGCCTGTATAATGCTATATCATATACAGACTATGTTATGACAAAGTCGCTAGTAGATAAAGTTGGCTTCCTCTACTGTTTATTTGATCGTAACATTAATTAGTGGTATAACATAATAGTAATTTCTACTAAAGTTCAAAGGATTATAATATTAAGAAGCATTTTAATAATTAATAACTTGAATTTGTTATGAAACTCAGTGGGAATTCAATTAATTTCATAATTGCGTATAATTTATAAAATAAAATAATTAAGTTAGATTTTTATTTTTTGCTTTATTATTATAATACTTATTATCATTAGTATTTAATGAAGCAAATATAAATAAGTACAGACATATCTAACGTCTAAAGTCTAACTGTAGTCAAACTGATTCGTTGGCAGAAGCTACAGGCCCGACGGTCTCCCGAAACCTGGACCAGTCGCTTCAAATATTAGAAACCAGTCCCAAAATATTGACTGAAAAGGACGTGAAATATGAAAATTTTAGGGAGACTCGCATATTAACGCTGTTTCAAGTGCTCGGCAGTGCTAGCTGCACACACTGACCTGGAAGTTACCGGGACGCGGGAAACAGCAAGTCTATCGACACCACAACACAGGATCTTATTTTGGTACAGATTATATATGTACCTATACGTTATATGTATATGTATACGTTAAATTATAATTTATTTTCATTAAAAGAAAATAAAATATTATACAATTTTTTTTTGAACGTGATAATTATTGGTACTGATAAATTGTTATGGATTGTTATATCCATCGCAATTGCATGATTCATGATACTCAGGTTTTTTTTCATAGTTATTACATTCAAAATTTTTGAATATATTAATATGATGTATTAAATATACCAATTTTAACAGCTAATCTATTCAAGAGAATCGAAACAAAAGACGTACGTAGGTATAATAAAAAAGTTAACTTAGGTCAATCATTAGCTCCGTATAAAAAACTTGGATGAAATTTTTAGTAATTTATTGATACGTCTGTGGTCGCTAAATATGCTACTCTAAATGCTATCATGTTATGAAATAATTATAAAAAAAAGTTGATGTAACCTGTAACTGTAGTAAATGGAATCAGCGGTTAGACAATTTTGCCACGTCCAACGTCAAATTAAATCGAAAAAGAAAGTGGAAAAAGTTCACGTTACTTGGGTGAAGTCAATTTGTCAACACACTAATATACTTTAGATTATCCACTCGTCTTTGTCGAGGACTCTTGAAAGCTAAAATAAGTTTGTCGACAAATAGATAATGTCAGACTTTATTTTGTGGAGAGTATATATATATATTCACTCTTTGTTGTTTCCTGTCCATTGTATTAGTATGGGCGTAAAGTCGCAGTAAAAAAAAACAGTAGGAACAAGTGATGGGTAGGAATCGTCAATTTTGAATCGAGAACTAGTTACAAAAATATGTGTGTACTCATGTATACGTGTATAGTTACACTTCTTTCCCGTTTTTAAGCAAAACTGGCCACATATAAAAAATAAAAATGGCCGCTTGAAATGAATAAAATAAGCAGTTTTTGTCGGAATTTTATGGAGAGCGGTTGGGCGTTCATTTTAATCATGTGCAAATTGTTTCTAACAGATATTGTGATGTAAAATTGGCGTAGTTTTGCATCTCAAGTATCTGTTAAGCATTATATTTAATTGTTGAATAAGTGCTTATTTAGTTGTGTGAAGTTGAGATTTTTTTTAGTGGTTTAGTGTCCCTCAGTGGATCCTACTAGAGAGATTGCCTCAATATACACACATCAAGTGTCAAGGGATCAAGTACATTTTTAACTATAAAAAATTATCGAATTAATATTCATCAAATCTAGTCTTCCAGACTAGCTTCTTACTTTAATTCCTATGTTTAAGTTAACCACTTATCCCCATGTTTTGTGAAAATTAAGAAAAATTAAAATTTTTGCAAATTGTGGGAAATTAACCTAAGTTAACGTCGTCAATTAAATGGTAAAAAAGGCAAAAATGAGAATTTTTTAAATTTTATTGTAAAGATAAAAAATTAATAATATGTGTTTCCACCATTGACACGAATTACACAATCACAGTGATTTGGCATGCTTAAAATCAATTCATCAAAATCACTTTGAGGAATGGCCGCACACATTCTTTGTGGTATGCACGTGATCCATACTCAGCAGAACTCTTCTTTCAAGTATATCCCATGCGTGCTCAATTGGGTCGAGGTCTGGCGATTGAGCAGGCCGCGGCAGAACGTTGATGCGAGCGTCGGCAAGAGCGCGTGTTACGACTCTAGCCGTGTGTGGACGTGCATTGTCGTGCATTAGTCGAAATGAATCATCCAACCGGCTTCGCAGAGGGATGATCACGTCTGAAACAATCCTCTCCGCATAAATCTGAGCATTGAGGTTGCCTCTGATCCAAATGAGATCGGTTCTTCCACCGATCCAAATACCGGCCCAAACCATTATTGTTCGCCCTCCATATGAATGAACTTCCTGACAAAATTTCAAACGTTCTTAACGTCCAGAGGTCCTCCAAACTCAAGTACGTCTTGTATCCGGCCTCACAACACAACGCCAGTCTTCTTCCTCCCAATTTATGTGTTCACGAGCCCATTGTAAACGGGCCCTAAGATGGCAGGGTGCTATGAACATAACTCTCAGCGGCCTTCGGGAACGCAGACTCACTTCACGTAAACAATTTCGGATGGTTTGGTCGCTTATCAGCAAGCCTAAAGAGCTGTGGAACCTCGTAGCCAACATCATGGCGATCATAGTACGATTCCGTCGAGCAATATTTTGGATGTACCGGTCCTGTCTGATGGTCGGTGATGCGAGATCGTCCTCTATGTCGCTCGGCCACGCTGCCCGTGATACAATAGCGTGTCCAGATACGGCTTATGACGCTCTGTGTAGTACCAAGAGCGATAGCCACAGTACGTTGCCTGGAACCAGCTTGCAACATTCCGACGGCTCTCATGATCTCTTCTCATGTCAAATGATGTCGTCGCTCCATATCAATGCAATTTTTTTCAGTTCCGGTGCAGAAATTGTAATGGTTTTGTAAAAACGCTATTACACACTTTTATAGGAATCCTGATTGACTGTTCATTTTAATCAAAATTTAAAGAAAATTCTTTATTCAAATGGTGAAAATCACTAAAAAGAATCAATAACGATCCAAAAAAGCTAAAACAATAATCCTCAATTGAGGCGATACTCTAAAACCTACTTGATCTCTAGACACTTTTGATGAGTGTATTTGTCGCCAGAAACTACAAGAAACATTAAAATGTATTGTGTCGACATTTTAATGAAATAAAATGAAAAATGTATCATTTCATTCCTGAAGAAATCGGCTGTTATAGGCATAGATCCCTTTGCCTTTCCTATCCAGAGAGAATTGTACAAAAAAAACGAGTGATTTTAAAAAATAATAAATTATGCGTTACATCGGTGTGAGCAACTTCGTCACACGATAAAAAATACACTCTGATCTGTTTTTCCAAACGCGCCAAACAAAATATAACTTCAAAAATAGGTTAATATTTTCAAGTATGTCTCAAGTACGTCAATTTCGTAATCAGCACCCCGAAAAACCCAGAATTTGATACCCATGTTAATTTATCCAAAATAAAAAAAGTAATATTCGCCATCTTGGATTTGAAAATGAACATCATTTTCGTAATAATATGAAGAATATATCTACACATTACTGAAGACATCGGCTGTTATGAGCATATATCTCTTTGTCTTCCCTTGCAGTGGAAAATCGTACAAAGAATAAGGAACTTCGTTCCAAATACAACTATTATAGCACTTCCGTTCAAAGAGAATGTAATATTACTACGTAACTTGCGTTATATATTTTTCTTACGGTTTTAGTCTCACATTTTTTCAGTTCGGTCGCGCAACAAAATCCCTATCTCCTCCAAGCCTGCCGTAAGGAACTATCGTTCCAAAAACTAGTTGACACAAAAGTCTGTGGTTGACACCAATTTTTTTTTAAGAAAAAATAATTGATCCGTTAACCAGAAGTTAACCAATAATGAACCTCCGATTGAACTACTAATGTGTAGTATCAACGCTCATTTAATTTATATTTAATTGATATTTAGCTCAATAACTGTGTTATGTAAATTAGAAATATAATTAGTTTATTGTAACAAAAAACTTTTCGACTCATATTTACTTAACGCTAATGTTCCATGAGCCAATAGATGACATCTAATTTTATGTAGACTGTTCACATAGTATCTTAGCTCATTTTAGCCGACAATTTCGTCACGAAGCACGTAAGCAAAACAGTGAACAATTTGAGTGAAATTTAATTATGCAAATATTGTGTGCACATATGCAACAGAGCCTCATATTTCTGCATAAATTGTATTTAGTACTTGGGCGACCTTGCTTTGCTCGGTGTCTTTTAGATTTGCTTGTTTTAAAAATAAAACTATTAAGAACTGTGCTATTGAGAAGGTAAACTCTATTGCAAAATTGAAAGAGTTTAGAAGTTTTAAGTGAGTAAAAACACGGAGAAAATTAATTTTCCCGGAATTGATACGTCTATCTAGATAGATTTTTGGCCCTGTAAACTTCTATTCTGTAAATTTCAACGTAATCGCGAAACGCGATTACAAATTTACAAATATTGAGCTTGTATTTATAGGACAGGATTTTTAAATTTATAGAATCACTTCGGTGACTATCTGTCTGGTTGTCCGTATGTCACTGTATTTTTTCCATCGTCGTTACATCTGTAATTGGGACTTACATTTGTAACCCGATAGCAAAAATAAGAACAAAAGTAAAAATAATGGATATTTCGGATTTTTTATTTTTTTATTTTGCTTTTATATTATCCGATATTTTCGTTATTAAAAATTTCCCATGAAGTCGAATGAAGTTTCCATTTTTTCAAATTTTAACATTTCTGTTAAAATTTGAAAAAATGGAAACTTATTTTTTATTTTTTTTTAAAACACCGACTAAGACTTGGTCGCCAGGTACTAATTCGAGCAATATACATAATCGCGTTTTCGAAAACTGCTCTAACGATTTCGATGAAATTTACAATATAAGAGTTTACGAGGGCGAATAATCGATCTGGCTAGGTCTCTATTATGGGAAAAATCGTTTTCTTCGTGTTTTCACACACTTAAAACTTTTAAACTTTAAACTTCTAAACTCTTTTAATTTCACAACAGTTTACCTTTTCAATAATACAGTGCTTGGAGCGCAGGTCTACCAGTGTGGGGATTCGAATCCTGCAACATGGTCAGACTTCTTTGTTTTTTTGATATACGATCAACGAGCAATGCTCGGTCGGTACTTATGTACTTATATTTAAACACACAAATCTAAAATCATAACTTATTTTTGTTTAGATTAGTTTAGATTGTTTTACATTGGGTAATATTTTGCAAATTTGTTTGTAACTTTATACAAACATGACGATATATTTATAACACTTTTTTTTAGATTAGGTTAGGTTAGATTAGGTGCTTTTACCACAACGCGCGAGCTTTGGCAGCGGCCGGCGAAGCGCCAGATCGAAATATGCATTGTACATAGAGCAGTATTGAAACAAGAGTCCGTACTTTAAAGGGATAGTTGTCGAGAAAGTCGAGAAATATAACCATGAAACATCTCTAAAATCCTCCGTTTCTTTTCATCTTTTGCTGTTGGTATGCTGTTGGTATATAGCAATGTTATATATACTAGTAGATGTATGTTTGAGTTATTTCCAAGATCATTATTGAAACAGGAGTCCGCACTCTAAAGAGATAGTGAAGTCGAGAAATTTAATCTCGCAACATCTCTATAACCCTCCATCTCTTTTTATCTTTTGCTGTTGGTATATCTATATACAACAATCTTATATAAACTAGTAGGTGTATTTCCGAGTTATTTCCAGGGGCAGTATTGTAATAGCAGTCCGCACTCTAAGGAGATAGTTGAAGTTGAAAAATTTAATCTTGAAACATCTCTATATCCTTTCATCTCTTTTCATCTTTTGCTGTTGGTATAACTAGCAATCTTATATGTACTACTAGGTGTATTTCCGAGTTATTTCCAGGAGTTAAGAAGAGCTGTCGCGAAATTGCACCAGCTCCATCAAGGAATATAATACTCTTCTAACTCCATTCACTGCGCCGAATATGTCGGCATCACAGATTTATAAATGGAAGCAGATCTAACATAATTCACTCACACATAGATACCGTGTAAGTAATAACACTGTCACTTTCATTGTAGTTTAAATCGTATATCTTTATCCTTTTCTTTCATTTGTTGCAACACAATGGCACACATAGACAATTCCGAAAACGTGGCAGCCGCCATCTTCCGCTTAAGTCAAAATAAGCGGAGTACGGCGTCCTCCTTGGAGTATATATGTGTTCTGTGATGGCGTCTGTTTACTTGTGTAGTACGTCACATGTTCGATGATTAAATATTTCTTGGTGTATAAACATTCTTTTGGTTATTTAAAGTGCAAAATATGGTACAAAAGTATTGTACCCCCAATAGTTGCAACGCCTCAAACAGAAAAGTCCCTAAAATCACGTTCTATCGGTAAGTAACTGATGTTGCAAATTGTTTGATTACGTTACATTCAGTTTGCTGACATTTTTATATTTCGTGGCTCCGACACTAAAATATGTTGTAAGCTATTAAAATTAAAGTTTCCTTATATTGTATAAGGTTTTTTTTATAGGTTTTTTTATATGTTTGTACCAAGTACACAACCAATTCCTCCAATTCCTCTCACTCGCACATAACTTTAACGTATAATATACTATAATTTTTGCACTTAAAACTCCCAAAAGCACAAAAAATAGCAAATCTGAATTTTGAATAAAATGCCAACCACGCTTCTTTTGTTCGCACCAAAAAGTCTAAATTCAAAACTTTCATTTGCATGATTATCAACTTTCCCAACTTTTAAAAATATATCGTTTATGTCATTAATTATGTACCCACATAAATCGAACCGTAAGCAAGGTCATCACAATGTACATGCGGCCCAAGACCAGCAGCGCACAGCCGTCAGGCCTCATGTATGGAACGAACAATCATAATATTGTATCGTGGAGCTATTGGGAACACTCCAAATTACATCCTTCATGTGACAAAAACAATCTACAAAAAGAAGGAATATATTAAAGTAATAATCTCTAATACTTAGTTTATTTAATTCTTATTTTATCAGATGAAAAATATAATTTGGGGTGTCCCAAATAGTCCCGCTCGAAGATAATACGCAGTATAAGCACCCACTCCTTAATTCGGGCCTGAGTTCTGCATGTGTGTGAGTAATATTTGTTAGTGTCCATAGCATAGCAATTTTGTCCATATTTTCACCAATTTTGAAGTGGCGTTGAATGCATCCCTATTGAAATTGGGTAGAAGTCATGTTTGCATATACATGTTTGCATATAGAAATATTAAATCTATAAATATATAAATGTATTAACTGAAAAGCCGTTTTAAAGACCAATCATCCAATTATCTATTGAATCTATGAAACATTCCATAAGATTAGCAGTAGCGAATTTTCCCATGGAGAAAGTGCTTGTTGACATCGTAAACTGGCCACAAAGTTTAAAGAATTGTATTAAGGCCAATGGAGGTCATTTTGAATGAGCTTCATATTTTTTAAATGCTAGTATATTAATGTATAAACTAACGCACACTGCAGTAATAAACGTTTTACGTAATAGAAAAAAGGGATGTTTTCCTTGTAAGAATATTTGATTGTATAAGTACTCGTATGTTTAGCCTTATAAACATACAAGCGCTTATTCAATCTGAAGATGTATATTTAAAATGGTTATATTGGTACCTGAATAATTTTTAGCGAAAAACATTTCTATTTGAGCTGTTATGCGATTTTCGTCAAGCAAAACGACTTGTATAAGGCATAGAGTTAAGCTTATAAGATAACAACGTGCAAAGTTCAAAGAAACTGTCAAAGTCGAATCCCGACTTTGATTTTTTGGGCGGTTACTATAAACACTTTTGTCATGGTGTACTTTAAAGTGTCAAACGTAATGCGCAACGCGAAAGCTGAGCTTTGCAATGGTGTGAATGATCAACAAATGAAAAGTCAGAATATAGTACAATCAAAAATATAAATCAATTTGTATGAAAATACAATAGCGTTATTCATTTGATTTTATAGTGCATTACCAATAATAATAATAGGGGAGGTAGGGGGCGCATCAGGCAGTCGGGAGGTTCAGGCACCACCTTATAACTCAAGACGTGTTGTAGATTTTTAATTTTGTTTACGGTGGTAGTTTAGTTTAACACTGGCAACATTGCACAAACAAATGTCATCTGCCATTTCATTTAGTTGGCAATGTCACATGCGGTTGATGGTTTCTTGTGTGGCGAAGTAAGTATTTTGTTATGATTTCTTAGAAAATAACAGAGCAATCTCAGGGAAAGTGTAAGTTCCCTTGTTTATGTCTAACTAAGCGTTTATCAAATATTATATTAACCTACAAATTGAGGTAGAACATTTGACTAAAAAAAACATATTAAAATTTATTTGGAAAACGAGTGTATGGAGTGCAAAAGGCATTTATTTTAAAGGGAGGTTTGGACATGCTCAATGCTCTCGTCGTTACTATGTTTCAGTATAATACTTTTGCTGTTTTACATTAATCGTTTTACTGATTTTGATTATTTATTTTAGAAAAATGCCATTCAAATTTAAAAACAAAAACAAGCAACGTGAAATCCCTAAAAACATTATCTTACGTGGCATAAAGGAAGTTTCAAAGAGAAGAAAAATTAAAACTACTGCAAGTAATTTCTTTTGTTCTTTTGTCGCCGATCGCTGTTTGCCTGACACAGATAATGTTTCTACAGAACAACCCAGACACACCGAGCCAAATCCCCGCAGAATAACCTTTGATGAAGGAAGATCAGAATCGAGTGGATCTTATAAATTCAACGACATGGTAGTTTATAGTTTTCTAAATCTTTAATTAAGAGTCTAAATAAAGCCTAACTCGTACTAAAGAAACTGAGGCAATAACTCCCGATTCCATCAGATCATATCCGAAGTCTGGTTCCAGAAAACTGGCCTGTATGAACCGGAAGAAAGGAAATACTAGAATATTGACAGACATGCCCGAGAAGAGATTAATAGAAATTGCAGAAAGAGAAAGTACAAAATGCTTAAACTTAATGAAAAACAGGAAAATAACCAGCGACGATGAAATAGGAAATATTTGTCTTTCTGGTAAAATAGTCATTGAATTTTTGGAAGATGAATCTTTCGATAAAGATGATGTTTTAGATAAAAATTTCAAAGTCAACGATTTTGTGCCGGTCAAATTGACACCAAAAAAACTGTCTATCACTAAGTTGGGCAAATTGAAGAAGTTTATCATTCCATGGCGACTATCTAATTTACCTATGCGTATGTCTAAGATAAGAAACACATTTATTTATCCAGATATCGAAGACATATCAAGTGTCCCATAGAATTACATTAAAACTAAATTGTCGGAACCAAAGATGTGGAACAAACCTGACAGCTCAAAATACACGTTCGATATACCCGTGTGGGTCCTTTCGAATCTAAGATAAATTTTATTACTTAAGTAAGAATACTGATTTTTGGGTAATCTTAATTGTTTGTTAATTTTTTGGAGTATATTCTACAAGAAATTAAATTTTTGTCGATTACATAGCAAATGTATTTTATATAGTATAACTACCTACTTTCCATTAATTACTTCAGAATAAATACGACGCTTTCCATTTTCAGGGCAATAAAACAATTATAGACATAAGGAATTTGATATTATAAAAAATAATGTATACACTTACTTGGAGGGTAATCCCTATAGCTGATCTCAGAGTATACTGCGAAAGGCGAAGCGCAAATTATGGATATAATCCACAGTATGAGAATGATTCTTGACGCTCTCGTGAGCCCAGCCATCGCGTACAGATGTAAGGGATGACATATGGCCAGATACCTCTCCAGTGAAAACGCAGATATCGTGAGTACAGAAACGTAGGTTGCCCTGAAAGAAAGGTTCCGAATTACATTACATCGAAGATGATTAAAAGATGGCCGAAGCCAAGGGATAAAGACTTATTATAAGGTTTATCATAAGGCTTATCATAAGGCTAGGACATTAGGATATCATAACATTAGGATGGGTTATACCCAGGCACAAATATTTGTAGTCAATGGTGTGCCTCAATGCTTCGTCTACCTGAAATGTTCAATGACGTAACATTAATACCTAGTACGTACTTCTAATAGAAAGAGAAGATAAGAGAAAGAAGATTAAAAGAAAACGAAACGGGAAATTATGTACAGTGCGTTTCGTTTATACTGACAGAGTCTAAGGAGTCTGCCATAAAACAAGTGTCGACGTATAAGCATGTAATAAATTATACTGATAACAAAACAACACACAAATTAGCAAAAATTACATAATACGTAGTATAGATTAATTAAGGTTTCTCTTCTCGGATATCGATTTCATGTGATCAATTCTTATATTTCTAAGTTATCGTTCCCTTAAAATTTCAAATTCGTTAATTGACACATGTTCTCAACATGCTTCTCAACGAAGCATCTTCAGGAAATTCGAGATATCATATTCGGTCGGCTAACTGGCACCGAATGTACGAAGAAATGAATGAGAAAATAATTCAATTTAATTCAGTGCTAGTAAACTGATCGAATTTGATCTTTGGTATTATTTGAGGATTTATCGTTTAGAAGCGAAACACGTGTCAATTTTTACCCCTTCTAAACCATGGTTCCGCAATTTTTCCTGTAATATACTATATGTAATATACTTTAGTCAATTTTTGGGCTTTAAGTGAAAAGAATGGAGTAGGTCTAAATAAACATGTGTAGCTGAAGTTCTCGAGCTCTTCCAAGAAGTCCCTTATAACTTCAGTGAAGCCTACAATCACTTTACTGGAGGAGTTTTACGATAAGAAAATACTAATTTACTTGTGATCCTACTTATTAATACGTGACATTGGCAAATGCGCTAATCTGTGTGCCATGCCATAAAGAAAGAAAAATAAAAACAATGTGTAGAATTCTAGTTGAGTACAAAAACCACAACGAAAACGTATAGGCCGCACAAGCGACACAACTCAGTAAAGCGGAATTTTTATTGGGTCACTAATTCGTCAGCCCATATGTCCGTATATCACACACTATCTCAGAAAGTATGTGAAGTACAAACTTAACTATGTTACACAAGTTAACAATCCCTCCCTCCCTCCTATATTCGAAACTATGGGACCTACAATTATAATTTTAGGAAATATAAAATCTTGCTTGAAGTTAACAGGAAAAACATGACCAAAAGTCTTAGGTCTTAAAGGCATCTAAGAATAAAATTTAAAAAGCTGTATTATTTTAACTTTATGAGAATCGTATATATATATACGGATCTCGAGTCCGTATTCATCGTTCCGTACCCAAAAGGTGTCTATTACTAAGCCTACGTCTTTCCGCCGATCTGTCCTACCTTTTCACCGTATAGATAGCCCGTTGAATTTCCACAGAATATACATTATTACGGTGAATATCTTAACAAATAATGAAAAAAAAAACAAAAATTAAAGCAGAGTTCCCGTACAAGAAGCGCGTCTGTTTTTCGTCATTTTTTTCGTTTTGGCTCTCGTAAAAACAGTAAATACACTCAAACATCGAACTAGATGAAATTAACAAACTAATTATTGAATACGGCTATACTCACGTCCAATCGGTATAGGTACCGACTAGTTTCGGACCTATTGGACTAGTTTCGGACGTATAACTCATCCCACTCACTCTGATGAAGGAACTCCAATAGGTCCGAAACTAGTCGGTACCTACACCGATTGGACGTGAGTAATAGCCGCGTTCAACAATTAGTTTATTAATAATGTCTCACGAAAGTTTTAATAATTTAATAGATATAATTATAATGTAAAGTCTACAGTATGCCAACAAACAAGAAAAACTGGTGAAGTGTGAGGCGTATTTGAGCTGAGATTCCCGAATTTCCGAAACGAATGAAATAAACACAAGTTTTTCGGCAAATAAATGCGAACGGTAACGGTAATGATATAACGGTACGTTAAAGGTACGGTACTGTAATTTCGGTAAGTAAATAGGTATGGAACCCTCGATTCGCGAGTTCGATTCACGATATTGCCCAGTATTTTACTGTATGTCTACCCACATGTACTGTTTGGTAGTGTATTTATATACATAGCAATGCATCGTTCACAATAACCAGTTATATAATGAACTGTGTTGGCTGTGCGGTTAGCGTATTCGTATTATTGCACCTAGGCTAATAAAAGTCGACCGACATAATGCACGTAGATAACCTGAGAGAGATGTTACATTAGTGGCCGAAGGTTTATTGCTCTTTCTGAATAGCAGTGATTTATTATATTCGATACATTATTATACTTATACCAACATTACACCGATCAAGGTTCACCATAATGTATTTAGTTTATATAAAACAGTATTCACGAAAAAGCTTTGACGTTCCGTTCCGCTCTAATTCCTAGGTGAAATAAAATACAAAGGAGGAAAACGAGTACACTCAAATTTCAAAGGAAGTGATTATTTGTGCCATTTTTCTAAGGAAATAGAAAACAACAAAAATTTTAATAGAAGTATACCAAATGTAGGAAATTCAAAACATTTATTAAAAGTTCTATTGTTTATAACTGAAGTTGTCACTATTTAAAAAAATTTACAAAGTCGACTGTGAATCAAAATTTGGATACTTTACTAGCATCTTTTATTCATGATTACACGGAAGAAACCTTCCAAAGGGATAAAACCTACCTAGACCCCAGGGAGATTGGTTTTTGTGATCTTTTTATCCACCGAAACACCTATGGAGTGGTTCCCGGTGCATGTCGAGGAGCTTTGGGATCACATATACCTACATATATACTTATGAGAAATACACATAATACCCAGAAGACAAAGGCAATTTTCAATAATGCCGACTGGGCCCGGCCTAAGGTGACCAAATATTTTTTTTTTTATTTATTTAATCTCGTTCCCCTAACTTAAGTCAAGACCAGTACAACCATTTCTTTATTTATCTTGTTCTTACTATTCACAACTTTGTTATTTATTATTATACTACATTACATCTTTCTTATCTATCTTCTTATATCTATCCGTTACATTACTCACTTATACAACATCTATCCTAAATTAATATTCTATGTCTTACTTTGCAATTTCCTCTCTATTCTTACGCTAACGATACATCTTTACTTCTTTATATCTATTACTAACGGGTCTATCCCACTTCAACTCACTTCCATCTCTACACCTTTATTTTTAATCCTACTTATTTCTAACGACATACAGTATCTACAGGTATGGTCATTATGTACCATCTCGACTATATTAATAAGTACCTAATATTAATTTACTATGCTATTACTATTCATTGGTGACCAAATATTAGGGACGGCCAATCGCGGCAAACAATACACCGATGAAAACATGTAACGAAACTAAATAAAACACTGTGAGATAAAAGTGCTTTTGAATTTCAAAATTGATATCATATGTGTGAGTAAATGATGGAGCTGAGAAGAGGGCAATTGTTATTACACGGCCTAGTGCGGCCAAAACAGCAAACAGTACCTAATGCCCATTTTTACTAAACTTAAGAGTCGCCTAAAGTAAATGCTTAATGAATTAGGAACTCTGCCTAGAACGAAAATATATTTCACTAAGGTTAATGTAGGCGTTACCTAGAGGTCTAGGTAACGCCTAAAAGACTAAATGAACGCGATCGTTTAGGTATATAACCTAACATTAAGTATTACTTAGGAGTTACCTACATCTGTGTTAGTGAAAACAGGCGTAAGTCACCCAACTCATCTGTAATTAAGATTTTTCCGAAAACTAAGCTAACAACAATGTCGTTGTTAATGAAATCGATTTCAGTAAATGTTACTGGAGAGTTAACGCCAAAAAAATAACGATTATTATTACAGTCCGGTCGCTAAGAGAATGCATACCTGAAAGGTCGTGATCGAATGACCGACGTAACTTTGAAAATGGCATTGAATTTACGATAAAAATATTTTTGTTGTTTATTTGCCCAACTAAAGAATAAATATCATTAAAATAAAATATATCAACTGACAATAAATGGTATAATTTTACGCTTAATGTTAAATGAATAAGAAAACAATATTTTTTTAAATCCATACTGCGCTATTACAAGGTTAGTGAACTATTTATTTTTATAGTGATGTGCCAAAAATAACACGCAAATGTAACGTTATCTGTAGTTATACTATACAATAAAACGTTTTTCGTTCTAATTATTTGATATTATTGCTGATTTTATATTAATTTCTGAATGTTACTCTCGCATTTTTATTTTCTTTACGCTAGTTGTTACATTCAGAAATTAGAAGCCAAACAAACAAGTATTGAAACTTACTCTTTTCTTAGGTCGGTTGAAGATATAATATAACAGTGTTACTTTTTGCCCATAACTAGCCATGACCAGCTGCCAGACGTCAGGAACGCATTCTGTCAGTGGCCAGTGGCCGGACTATAATTTTCTTATGTGACCTCAAGTTTTAATGCTTTCTCATGAATCATATTACTTTACAATTAGTTATTAAAGTTCCGAAATCTTAGCATGTTAAAACATTTTTGAAAATATATCAGGGTTGCATTATCTCGATTTTCAAATCGATTCACACAACGAAGTGTCCCTCCTCATGCAGGTTAGTTTGGCAGCTGTCAATAGCGTATCCCAATGCCCCTGCAGTATAATTTATTACCTAGTGAAAGTATCATCGCAAAATATATTCATTGTAAGCGAATGCGGGTCATAGAATCATTTTTCAAAGACGACCTCATCATCGCCCTGCCGCCCAGTCTGTGATCAAGGTCGTTTGTCAATCATACGAAAGTCCCTGCATGAGATAACAAATAAACGGTAGAGCGGAAGCGGTCGTTCATAACTTTCCCGTGATTTTTTTCGTGGAAACGGAAATAGCGAAGTTTATGTTTCATTTAAATTATTTAAGTTACGAAACTTACGGTTTTATGGTACAATATTGACTGTAAATATTTATGTTTAGTATTTCGTTAGAAATGTTTAAAAAGAGTAGCTCTATAAAATAAAAACCGACTTCGAATATAGTAATAGCGGAAATAGAAAATATAAGAATTATCATTTTGAGGTAGTCTAATTTAGGATAATATTTTAAATACTGTTTTAATGTGTCCATTTCAAATAAACAATTTATTTTTACTTACTACTGATAATATTTACTTTTCAATTTGTATTAACGTTTAGATATTACGTATGTACTGATTTATGTGAATAAAGCTTCCCATAAATAATAAAAATAGTAACTATTCAATATTCATACATGCATATCTTCACCCTGTATCCCTAACGGGGTAGTCAGAGTGGACGGGGCGCAATCTCCGCAGTTCTTACATACTTCTTTCACTTCCTCAAATCTATGGGTATTTGTATCGTATTTATAAAGTTATTTCTGTACATAAGTTTTGATTAGTAAATGATAGTTATTTCGTATTTTTCAGTGTTTTTTTATAGTCGGATTAATTTTTGTATTGATATATTTATTGTAATAAAGCAAGTAGAAACCCTGTATGTACACGCTAATCTCTAAAACTAATGAACGGATTTTCTTACGGTTTTCACAAGCAGATAAACCATAGCTAGGGGCAAGATTTGGACTTTGTTTCATTGAAATCGGATGACAGTCAAAAAAGTTATGATCATTTAAAAATAAATACATTTCGTTAATTATTTCTGTTAGATAAAATGATAAAATATATCTGATGTTTAGTCTTTTAATGTTCACTCTCTCGACTACACATTTCCACTGTGTTAAATTCAATTAATGCTTTCAAGTTTCAACATTCGTTTCAACGATAACTCTGAGTGATACCCAACGTGATACGTTCTTTAATCTTCAATATCAAACTCGATTAAAATTCATTCAAAGGGCATCAAACTGTGTCGTTGTCGTTGAACTCTCAGTTCCAGAGATCTCGTATACTCTTATTTAATAAAAAGGCTACAAATTGGATTGTACAATGAGCATTAAGTAAAGGGGTGTATCTAACGTTGCGGTACTTACGCTTCAGATATTAAAGCTCTCAGCTTACAGAACACAATACCCAAACTGTATGGATACTGATGCCAATACACGGAGAGGTCATTTGGTAGTCCTGAAAAAGAAAATATACGTTTAGATCTATAATATATAAAAAGCAATTGCCGTACGTTAGTCTCGCAAACTCGAAAACGGCTTTTCGTTGCGTTAGTAATTGTCAGGACAAGGTTTGTATAAAAGAACATTTTGGGAAAATCCACCAGAAATGTCGGAAATTATAATGATATTTTTGTATGAAAATCTCAATAAAAAAATTTGGTGTGGCAAACAAAGAACATCCCATCCGGGCCAAGTCGGAGCGGGTCTCGGGGAGTTGTCTCGTGGGTTCTGAGAAACACGTGTCAACATCGCGTATTTTATACTGATATTATAGTGTTTATTATAGCTAATACGCAGATTATTTAAAAAAAAAATTCCGTCATATATTGAACATTCAGTGAAGTTTCATTTAATATCGTTTTTTTATGTTATTTTTGGAACTAAATCGACGTTTAATCACGACACTATCCTTGAAATAAACCTTTTTAAGTATTTTTTCTGTAAAACGGAAGAAATTTATGACATTTCCACAACACTAATATTCAATAAGAATATGTATTTGATCTCAACATAATTTTAGAAATTGTTAGAACTCGTCAAAACAATATTATTTAAGACGTCAAAGAAGCGCGTCTAAGAACTTTCCTTGTAAACCGACTAGACTGGAGAATGGTTATTTTAAGATATTATAAAATAAATATGAAAATATTCAACACCAATATTCAAGAAGGGAAATGGATCTATTATAAACTGCCAGGCGAATATTAAAAAATCTTAAGGTTTCGGAGAATTAAAGCGTCAAAATATAACTATTTCGCACAAAAATGTCAAAGGGCTCTTCTTCCCTATTTATTTACAAATAAAGGCACTATTCACTACAAACTCCATTGTATCTAATATCTTAATATTGCAATTATTGAAACATTTGAGCTATATTAACAATAACTACGACAATATTGAACTCGTTTGCTATGAATACGCAACTATAATATACCTATCGTTTGTTAAAAATTACCTCTTATCTGGTAACCGCATGAGTAATACTTAAATATATTTTTATTCATCCGGGTATTGCACGATTAGCTAATAACCTTGCTGAATTTATTTGTCCGTCTACTCCTTTAACATTAAATAATTTACGTTTAAAATAATGAACAAAATAAAAATAAAAGTTAAAACAATATGAGTTGACAGAACAAACAGATTCAGTAAAGTTATCTGTCGGAAAAAAGTATATTTTTTCTTTATGTAAGTAATAAATGTTTGCTGCAAAAACATTTTATTTCAGGGACAAAAAACGTACAGTCAGACTACAGCTATATTTTTTTCCGTCATTTTTTAACGTTAGCCAAGTGAAATTGTTTAATTGAAATCTTTTATACTTAAATCGAATGTACAAAATAACAAACAGCTGTAAAACTGAATTTTGCCATAACTCTGCTTTTATCTTTCCTGTGTTATTCGTCATCATTTATTTTCGAGCAAAACTGAAATCCCGGTAATAATTTAAGTCAGCGAAACGTAAAAGCAACCCTATATCCAGGCCTGACAGAAACTAAAGCCCATTAGAAAATATTATCGCTTCATAAAAAGTAGGAGAAAATCGGGTCACCTATAAATTCTTTTTATGACATCCAAATAGGCAATCATTATTAAAATAGACCTTATCAACATACTATAAAATCGTCTGTAAGTAAAACATATTATACCCATATTGTGATTTGGATATCTTTTTACATAAGTAAAAATAATGATGCCTTTCACACTGCGACCTTTTTCCATATTATTTTCCTATAGGTACTACAGGAGTTCACAAATTGGTATTACCTACTTTATTAACCTGAGAAAGGATCTTCTCGTGTTATGGCTTAGTTATACTTATTATGGCAATATCAAATCCGCTGTTATTACTAAATATGTAGGTACTTAGGAGATCAAATTACTTCAATTAGGTCGGTACTATAAGCGAACTTATAGTCAACGTGCTCCGGACGAAAGATAAATTAATAATAGTTTTAATAATTAAAGTATTACAGAACCACCGGCTTGGTCAGTTTAGCACGTAATCTTTTTTTTCGGTTACGTAGGAGAAAGATATCTAGCCCACTGGGAGAGAGACTGGATTATGGGGACTTAGATTGTATCTGTTGTGCACATATTTCGTTGAATTACCTCGCCTTTTAAAATAAAAAAATATATAATATGATTACAGTTTATTGACATTATTCTTTCACTCCCAGAGCAGTATGGAAGCATATTTGATACATATTATAGATATTAACTATAGGTACAGATAGTATAGATGTAGATAAGTACAAATATAATATTACAGTCTCAGCCATAAGTCACAGCTACAGACTACCTAGCGTCAAAGGTCGCAGCTCACAGTATACACAAAAAGTGATCATTAGAATCTGTATAAATATATTAGATAAAATTTGTCGCAGCATGATAAAAAACGAACTCGTCATAAAAAGTGTGAACATGCTAAAAAAACTTGTGGCATCATATCTGTAATTATTTATCAAGTCGATTTATTAACTTCATATGTGTCGAAGGCACAAAAAATGTTAGAAGAAGTTCTAGGAAAATTCCTTCAGAATCTTATTTTTAAGCACATACACATACCTACTTATTTCATTCTAGTTTCCTCAGCATTTTTTCATTTTCTTTTATTTCAACAGCACCGAAACATTAAAAACGACCCCTTTTGTATACATCAAAGTTTATCTGTGTTTCCAAATAACTTCATAAAATCCTCTAGAGATCTTCTATACATCTTTCACGAGGTGGAAAACTATAATCGTCAAATACCCTTCGCTTCTGACGTAATTGCGTGTCACTAGGTCGTCTACGACAACACCAACACCTATACGTTATTCTTGTAAATTTAAGTGTAAGGCTTATTTTAGTATATAATTTGGATACGCAATATTCTATTTTCAGTAATAAGAGATCTTCATAATCTGGCAAAAACGGCAACAATGCTTTCAATTAGGTATGTATTTCATAGCTTTCATTTCGTATTCAAATAGTAAGAACTTTACATTATAGAATTAATAATTCGCTCTGCAAGTACCTATATAGATTTTATTACTTTTATGTTTGTTTGGTAAAAATATATATTTTTTTTATAATACTCCAGACAATTTACACAGATCGTATGACCCCAAACTAAGCAGTAAGCTTGTACTATGGATACCACACAACGAACTCTGCTGGGGGAGTTCCCAGTAACATCCAGACTCCAAGCCAATTTAGAAAAGTTCGTTTCCTAAATTGACCTGACCGGGGATTGAACCCGGGACCCTAGCTTGGAAAGCAGATGCATATGCCTCTGCGCCAACGGGCCAGTCTATGTAAAAGATATCAGCTGCCTATCTTCCTATAAATTTCGTAAAAATCGGCCAAGGGTAAACCCGTGTGATAACTTTTAAAAAATAGATACGATAGCCCAGTCTTTCTTAAAAGGGGCGATAATAGCCATTTCTGAGCGCTGGAGGCTTTCAGGGGAGCCAGTACAAGGCTCAGACAAAGGGGGCCTTAAGGCAATCTGAGGAGCGACGGCAGAGAAATTATGCCTACCTATAAAAATCCGACTTTACATCACCCTGTCACAGAAACTGCAGAGTCCATATTTAAGTGAATTCGAGCCTAAAATGCTTCAAATTCATACTTTGCATTATTTTATTTATTTAATGTTCTTGTGTATACTATTTTATTGACTAACTATGACTTTTATTTCATCTCATTGAAACATTATTTAATCTCAGAAATACTACGTGAGTAACATCCATATAATAATGCATAATTAAAAATGATATTTGCAATAACTGTTTTCAAGATAATGAACAGAGAATAATGAAAAAATATGTACCTAAGCTAAAAAACATGAGGACGCTAGATTTTTTTAATCTCGAAGTGGGCGGTAGTCGTAATAAATTTGAGAACCTGTGGTTAGCTAACAACTTGTCACTATATAGTTCCGAAACCCTAACACGGGCAAAAGTAGGTCAGCGAGTTGTAATTTTGTTGCGCATTGATAGTCTATCCTCTATCCACCCGAATGGGAAATGACGAGATGTATCTGTATGAACTGCCCTGTAATGTAATAATAAACGAAATTCTGGGACTGTGCCTTGACTTGTCTTTGCACTATAATGTAAAAATCACTGAACAAAATTCTGTGACTAATACTATGAACGAGCGCACAATGATATAAAAATGAACGAAATTCTATGATTGTACTATGATACTGACTGATAAATTGGCTATTCCAAAATTTAAATTATATAAGTCGAATGCTTTATTTAAATGCTTTTAATGCTTTTAATGTTGTATGTCTAAATTGTTTACTTTACTTTGTTTACTTTGTGTATTGTGTCATATATTGTGTTGGGGTGTTGAAATAAATCATATCTATCTATCTATCTTATTTTTGGATGACTGCATTCGTTTTCAACCGACTTCCAAAAAAGGAGGAGGTTCTGAATTCGGTTGTATTTTTTTTTTATGTTTGTTACCTCATAACTCCGTCATTTATGAACCGATTTGGAAAATTCTTTTTTTGTTCGAAAGGATACACTTCCAGATTGGTCCCATTGAAATTTCACTGGTATTAAAGCTTTGGTTTCGAAGATACACCAAATAACGCGGCCTGGTTATTTATATGACGATTCTCTTGTATGTCATTTGTTAACTATCGTTGTCCCCACATGGTATAATGGTAGTATAGTATAATGGTAAAGTAGGGAGAAGATATAAATTGGCTGTGATATAATAAATTCAGTCAGTAGAGTCAGTCTTGTGGCGGACAGAGAATACGGCTGGTGGCTGTCGTCTTCGGATTGTTAGAATACTGCTAGGGTGTAAATATGATGCAACCTTTACACTTTTATTTTAGAACTGATTGATATTGATATGATATTATATTGATGATATTGATAATTGAAAGAAAACAACTTGCTAGCAGATAAAAAAGATGTTCTGCAGCGATGGAGTGAATACTATGGAGAACTGTATGAGAGTGGCGACTTCGTCTCTGATACTGAGAGCGATTCTAATGAATTGCCACACTCGGGTCAGGGACTGGAGGATGTCATTAGTATGAAAGAGATCGAGAAAGTGATAAGAAGTTTGAAATGTGGAAAGGCTGCGAGAATTGATGACGTGACTGCTTAGATGATCAAGTATGGTGGTCCTAGGGTCTGGGATGCCTTCTGTGCACTCTGCAACCTTTGTTTGCAGAAGGGGGAGATTCCAGAGGACTGGCGCACCGCAGTCACAGTACCTCTCTATAAAGGGAAAGGTTTTCATTTGTACTGCGCGTGCTACAGGGCCATCAGCTTGGTCAGCTTAGCAAGTAAAGTCTATACTAAGGTATTGACTGAACGTATGAAAGGCGTTTCAGAAAGATATTTGTGGGAGGCGCAAGGTGGTTTTAGGAACGGTAGAGGTTGTATGGATCAGATTTTCTCGCTTCGCGTTATCGTGGGGAATTTTCTGGCTATAGGTCAGAAAGTTTTCTGCGCTTTCGTGGATCTAGAAAAAGCATTCGATAGAGTAGTGCGACAGAAATCGTGGAGTCTTCTGCCTGAGTATGGCGTGGGGGGCTCATTACTACGGGCTGTGAGGTCATTATATAGCGGCCACAGAGCCTGTGTAAGGATAGAGGGTGACACGTCGCCCTGGTTTGGTGTCTGTTCAGGCGTTAGACAGGGCTGCGTGATGTCTGCCTGGCTGTTCGTGCTGTATTTGGACAGTAACCTACAGAAAATGAAAGGTAGTATGAGTGGTATGTTATGTGTTGACACAGTGGTACACTGCCTATTGTACGCTGACGATGCTGTGCTTATAGCACCATCAGAAGCCGAGTTGCAGGCACTAGTCACGTGCATGAAAGAAGAATGTGAAGTAAAAGGATTGAATATGAATGTGAACAAAACTAAGGTTCTGATGTCTGAAAGGGAAGAGGTACAAACGAAATGTGATATTTGGGTAAATGGAAAATGTCTAGAACAAGTGAATGAAATTGTGTACCTGGGGAGGAATGGAAGATATGACTTGGATGTGGAGAGACTGGTAGCAGCTGGCAATAAAGTGAATAGTGCTCTGTCCGCATTAGCAGATAGTGTGAATATATCTAACACTGCCAAAATGGCGATCCACAATGCGGTGTTGGTGCCAACTTTATTGTACGGTAGTGAGGCCTGGATATGCCCGAAATCGAGTGAAAGTATGATAAATGCAGTAGAAATGCGATCTCTTAGAAAGATGTGCGGTGTCACCCTTGCGGACAGGATATGCAATGAGGAGATATGCAGTATGATAGGGTCGCACGACAGTGTTATTGTAAAAATAAAGAAAGGAATGCTTAGATGGTTCGGGCACATAGAAAGAATGATGAAAGACTGACGAAGAAAATATACAGAGCGAAAGTAAGTGGTAAAAGAAGGCAAGGAAGACCAAGGCTGACTTATGAAGATCAAATAGCCAGTGTTTTGAAACTTTGGCAACTTTGGCACTTTGGCAACAAAACAAAACTTTGGCATATGCTGAGCTTGAGACCCATTCGACATCGCATCACACAATAGTTTTTTTCTTTCTTTTTTTTTGTTGCTTACTGTCACTGTACACTGTTTATTGTTGATGTTTTTGTGATGTTGAATAAATCATCTATCTATCTATCTATCTATTTTTCAACTATAATAATACTCCAGACAATTTCCACCGATTGTGTGAGAATAAGCATTAGGGTTGTACTATGGGTACCTCACAATGATTTGGAAGAGCTCCCAGTAACACCCAGACTCCAAGCCGATTTAAAAAAGTTCCTAAATTGATCTGATTGAGAATCGAACCTGAGGTTCCACCTTGGAACATATACGCCCTACCACGGCTATAGGTATTCACATAACCTATACAATTCTTTAGAAAAATGTAGCAAACTTGAATGAAATCTTTTCTCTGTATCATTAAAACTATGTATACAAGGATTTGTTTAAAAAAGATCCATTTGGAATCTCAACTCAAAAATACTTTTGACTAATCTTTGTAACATATTATGAAATTAAAATGAGATGAAAAAAACATAAAACAACGCTCGTTGATTATGAAGATTATACATGTCCCTAAGGACGTGCCTTTTGACAACCTTCCCTCTGCTACGAAAGTTTATTAAATACATGACATGAATTTTGAAATTAAGGACGTCTCAGGACGTCTCATTGAATATATACATTCATTCATTAAAAACAAATAAGACAGGAATTCAGGTAGATATAAAAGCAATAAAATATAAAATAAAAATTTGTAAAAAGTAAAAAGGAAATAATAATTGCATAATGTAATATTATGTATATTACATGCATATCACATACATGTATATGATGTACATACATGTATCACATACATGTATGTGTCACATACATATAGTTTAAAACAAAATAAATAAAAAAGCAATTTAATTTTATAAACAGATTCGATCGGGGTCGAGTTTGGGAAGGATGTGGATTCGTCGTATTATTTTCTTTATGTTTGTTTACAAAGGAGAGTTGGTATACCAATGATGTTCACCTATTTCCCCGCCATTTCTGCACCGATTTTGAAAGTTCTTTTATTATTTGAAAGGATATGTAGCTACTTATAAAAAACAACAATACAATACTTTTACAATTAAAAAGACTTAATTCAAAATTTTGAAATGTTGTTTTGGCAAGTTACGACAATGAATACACCTAAAATCATATATAGGATTGTTCACAAATACGTGTTCGAACATTCTCACAATAAGCAGCGAATGAGGCGAATACCTAAGCGAAAATGAGTGAGGATAATGATGAGATTTGATGAAGAAAAAGAAATATGTAAAAACCGTGACACTTGGCGCTCCGTCCTCTCTGGCTACCCCATTAGGGATACAGCGTGAAGATATGTATGTAAATATAAATATTTTGTAGTTATCAGCGTTTTTATTATGAAGTCGGTTTAATATTTTCTTAGAAAATTTATAGAACAATAAACAGTTGAGAAATCATACATATACTTATGTATAACCATATCCTAACATTATTTTTTAATATATCATGACTTGATTTACGGGGTCGTTAAGATAGGTTTGACGGCTAAAAGAAGGAAAACTTTTAAAAACCCGTGAGGATACACGTAAAAATCTGAGGTGGAGAGAAGGAAAACTCGTAATGAAACCCGTGAGAAAACACGTTAAAACCAGAGGTGGAGAGAAGGAAAACTCGAAATGAAACCCGTGAGACAACACGTTAAAATCAGAGGCGGGAAGAAGGAAAACTTGTAAAAACCCGTGAGTAAACACGTAAAAATCAGGTGGGCGTGCGGACGCCCCTGCCGTGATGTAGGCGGGCTGCAGAAGCCGCCACTTTGGAGGCCTGGGGTGTCCGTCGGGGGAAGGCGCCTCACCTAATGGCCTCGGGATGGTGCGCGCGGTGTTCCCGCGCGCCTCCCAGGAGAGTTGGCAGGTCAAACTGCCCGCAAACGGAGGAGGGCCCGGCTCAGGCTGGGCATGGCCGCCGGGGTCGCGGAAGAATGCCAACGCGCTCCCGTTGCCCCGGCATCAAGACTCTCGAGGAATACCCTCAGGTTTTAGTGGGTAGACTCGACCTAGCACCCTAATATCGGGGAGTCCCACATACCCCCCTGCCACCCCCCTACGGCAGGACGGGATGCATAAAGCATTTCCTGACGCAAAAAAAAAAAAAAAGATTTGACGGCTAAACATCGCGGTTCTTACGTATTTCTTTAGCCTGCTGATGATTATGTCAATGATAAAACTAATCACTAACCTACTGTCAGAATTTCGAACTTTTGAAATCAAGTTACAATAAAATAATAATGCTATAAGAGACGATGGTAAGACCCCAGCCCTTTTTAAATAAACTCAGTAAAGGGAAGGTGCGAGTTAAATAAAGAATAGTAAAAGCGAAAAATCAACTGTGTACAGCCTTTGTTCAGATGAAAAGCTTTCAAAAAGGTAGGTCGACTGTCTGTAGCGAAGTGCCGGTCCCTACGCTTACAGATTAGATAGTACGGTATGAACGCTGGGTCTACGGTCTACTAGACGAAATATATGAATTTAAAAAATCCCGAACACAAAAAATAACAATTGTATTTCACTATTATTACGGTCTGGGAGATTGAAACTTTAAAAGAATGTGGAAAATTGATAAATGTGCCGGAGACCGCCATGATTTATTATTATAATAAAATTGTTTTCTTCTGGTTTTATTGCAATCTCTAACACATACATATCTTCACGCTGTATCTCTAACAGGGTAGTCAGAGAAGACGGAGTGCCAAGCGTCGCGGCCCTTACACACCTCTTTCACTTCCTCAAATCTCATCATTATCTTCACACATTTTCGCCTAGGTATGCGAGGGCTTTTGACATTTCCGTCCGCTAACACTCTCGCTATTTGATCTTCAAATCACCCTTGGTCTCTTCTTTGGCTTCTTTTATCACTCACTTTCGCTCTGTAAATTTTCTTCGTCAGTCTTTCATCACTCATTCTTTATATGTACTCGAACCGTCTAAGCATTCCTTTCTTAATTTTTACAATAACACTATCATCACACACAAACTACCTTTGTCTGTGACTGTCGTGCAACCCTCCCATACTGCGTATCTCTTCATTGCTTATCCCGAACACATTTATTAATTTGCTAACACCATCGTTAAAATATGAGTAAAGTATGAGAAACATAATTAAATATTTATCATTGTTTAGCTTTTTAACATTTTTAAGACGTGCGGTGCCACCCTCGCGAACAAAACAAGCAATAATAGATGAGTACCCGGTATAGCAAATTTGAATGACAGTATTTTTGTACAAATGAAGAAAGCAATGCTTAGATGCTTCAAGCACATAGAAAGAATAAGTATGTGATGAACGATTGGCCAAGAAAATATGTAGAGCGAAAATTAGTGAAAACGGATGTCAAGAAAGACTAAAGCTGACTTACGAAATCCAAATAGCCAGAGTGTTAACTGACGTAAATATCAAAAGTACCTACTGGCATGTGGCATACCTAGAGGAATGTAAGGAGAATGATGAGAGTTAGCGAGAAGTACGTAGCAAAAACCACGTTATACGTGACTACTTCGTTAGGGATACAGGATGTATTTATTTAACTTTTTAGTTAGATAAAATAATAGTACATTAAGCTGGTTTTTAATATTGAGTAGATATACAGAAGAAACTGGATAAGTACTACAAAGTGGACCAATTCCGTCTTTAGATCCGGGATCCGTGATTTATTAGGATTTCTGAAATGCTGGAAGCTATGGGGCCATATTATGTGTACATTTATTCAATTAAATTAATCGGTTTAAAAAAAATTTTGCTTTCACACATTATCGTAAGTCCCATTCGTGAAAGAATAATCATATGACTTTTAAACATAAATAACCTATGAAGTTATCAAACGAAATTAAAAGTTTTAAAAACACGGCCCAAAAAATAAACTGAACCGATTTCCACCAAACAAACAAATAAAAACCAAATTAAAATCGGTATAATTACATTCACTTAAGATACCACGCACACAGCATTTAACTTATAAGACCCCTCTTTTTCATTGGAGGTTAAAAAGTACATTTTTATGTTACTACTTACATCTTCCTTCTATTTATATCTACGTATTACTTATATACTACTGTTAAAGAAAGAGCTCTATTTTATCTCTAATAAAACTAAAAGAGATGGACTTTAAATAGAAAGGGATGTGAAATCAATGAAAGATTGACAGATGTCATTTAGACGTTCACCCGGAAGTCGAGGCGCCGCTAACGATGGTCGACGCGAGAGCACTTCACTTTTGCTCCAGACACCAAACGAAGAACACCTGCTCTCGATTGTTAATTCGTGATTGTTTTCTGTTCTTAGAGTTATTAGATCTTTCTTTTAGTGATTTCTAGCTACTAGCAAAATGAATCTCTAAATCGATATTAGAAGTTGGGATAATCATCCCGCGTATATTTTTTTAATAAATCCTACTTTTGATTATAACACTACAATATTATAAAGAGGTAAACTTTGTTTTGTATGTAACGGATAAACTCAAAAACTACTCAACCTATTTCAAAAATTCTTTCACCTATAGAAAGCTGCATTATGAGCGAGTAACTTGGGCTGTATTTTATTTTCAAAATAGTTTCTACCCGTACCAAGCCGGGGCAGGTCGCTAGTGCTTAATATAAGAGACCCCCAAACAATCTATACCTATATTAAAAAAAAAACATTAAATCTATTACGAGTCCTTCAGGCCGTACTATCCAACCGATTTTCTTAATTTTTTTTTAAATGAAGGGTATTGATGCACAGATTTCTCATCAAGCTTTGGAAATCACCTAGCTTCCACCCTTCTGAAGATATATTCAAACACGATTTCCCCCTGTACATTTCTTATGTTTCATAGCTTTCTTTCTCTATATCTCCGGTTCTAATTGAGGTACGCGGTTAGTTAGTTAGTTTTGGTGTAATAACAATCGCTGGAACGAGCTCTTTCATTTGAGCATTTGCCCACTTCAATTGGTTGAGATGGAGGAAAGCTAGGTGTGAACATTCAATCTGACTTTCAATTTTTGTATTCAACTTAGATTACAATTACTCATCATAGAAGAGCGTTATTTTTTAATTATATTATCAACACAATGCTGCGGAGCAGCACGGGTCCTCTAGTAAGAATAATAAAATTATTCTTATTCCCAAACTGTATTTGGGAAGGGGCCTACGGTCCTGGACACAACGTATGTCATAGCTTATAATATAATATAACCTTACTACGGCGAAATAAAAAAAAAGGTTATGATTTTAGCAGCATAAATATGTATGTGTTTGCATGTAGGTATGTACTACCGCGGAAAGTGAATGTTTAGCAGTTAAAAAACCTGCAAATTTGCCGTGCAATAGACTGTTTTATCGACTCGACGAAGTCAGAAAATTAGAATTTTTATTGGTGTCTTTGTCATTTCTAAATTCAAATTTGAAAGATAAACGTATGGGATACCCATCGGTAATCTAATCGGTAATCGGTAATCGGTATTCCAAACAAATACAAATGTTTGAAAATACGAGAAATTGAGTTGTTAGCGAGTGCGATTATTTTATGACTGATTATGTCATTTAGTGTCGATTTAAGGTTCGATAATAAATAAAACTAATAGTGTGACATTAAACTGATGAAACGATGAACGACGAAAAAAAACGTTTAAATCAAGAGATCACGGTCGACTGAATCTATGGCTGTATAATCATACACGCTGCCAAGAAAAAAACGTTATACGTAATAGAGTCAGGCCGTATCTCGTGTAACTTGACTGGATGACTTTTATTGGAGTGGGAGAACTCGTTGAGCTACCTCCTAGAACAAATGCTATCAATTATGTCAACATGTTGGAGGAGAGCATACTACACACTTTGCGAATTGTGTATCCACAGCAAGAAATGCCCAGGGTGTTCTACGTGCACGATATAAAAAAAAAAAAAATTAAAAAAGAATTGTGGAATGCACGCATTTATTTTCTCTTTAGGAATTTGTTTAAAATAAGAGTTTCGCTTCGATGAGCTTCGACTGCATTACTATCGAGAGTAGTTTCTAATTTAGTTGGTTGTTTTTATTTTTTTTATCTTTATTTTTATTTTTGTGATATTTAAATAAATAATCGGAAATTAATCAAATTTAAATTCTTTAATTTCTTATTATTTTTAGTTATGTCATGCATGACTTAGAAATATTTACGAAAGTAACCATATTTATTTATTTTTGCATACATGAGAAAGCACCCCTTCAAAGTTCAACCTTGATACGAATACAAATTTGAATTTCAAAATTTGAGCTGTCATCTTATCGTCTGCGATTCGTCTTTCTATTCGCCATCGATCGTATTGTCTCGTGATTGTATAATACGGCCAATTTAAAGTGACAACCAACCTGCTAAACATTCGCTTTCCGCGATAGTAGGATAGGCTCATAGAACCGAAACCACTTAATCGATTTCAATGTAGGTATATGGTATTATTAGATTTGTCTCAACTACACGCGTGACATAGACATGGGTAAGGTTGTTTATGAATAATTCAAAATGACGTTTGTAGTTTGACATAAAGTCAAGGACTAAAAAAAAATTAATCGGACCTCATCCTCATCATGATTTAGGTATGTATATCAGATTTAAGAGCTTGAGAAGGCCATTTCAAATATATACAACACAGGGCAAAAATATATGTAATACCACAGCTTAATTAGTTACTAAGAATATTAAATAGTACTGCTAGGAAATTTTTTCCATATTAAAATAATTTACAAAGAATTAAAGTTTTAATAACTAAAACCCGACTAGTGGACTACATATAATTTATCAAAAACTTGCAAACAAAATGATTTGAAGACCTCCGTGGCGCAACTGCTAAGCGCGCGGAAAGTAAACGGGGGTTGCGGGTTCGATTCCCGTCCCGAGTCTGGGTGTTTATGTATAATATGTATTTATTTACAAAAGAAAAGTATATAATTAGTATATCACTTATCTAGTACCCATAACACAAGCGCTGTGTAGCTTGCTTTGGGACTAGATGGCCCTGTGTGAAATGTCTGAGTACATTTATTATTTATTTATTTAATTACTTTAATTTCTTAAGTTAATTACCGGGCCTATTTCTTTTTTAAAAACCAATGTATACGTCCTTCGCATGCATTACTACAATTTTTAGAAAACTCCGAAACTGTTATAGACAAAGTAGCAGTAGTTCGATAATTCAAGAAAAATTAAAAATATTGAGGTCCTAAATATCTTTTATTTAATTTTTTATTTCTTATTTCTGATATTCGGTTATCAACCTGTGTATCAAACAGTTCAATAGATGTTAAATGGCGTATTATTTAAATGGGTCCGACAGACATGAAACTATTTTTATTATTTTAACTAGTCATTTTGGCCACGCAATCCTAAAAACAAAAAAAAATGTATTAAGTACTGTTACTATGACAGCGATATTAACAAAAATTATTTATTCCGATAGTGCACATTACTGTTCCTGTCCAGCGCTATTTAGTTTTTTATTTAAAAAAAATTTGAACAAATTATAAAATCGAATATATTGAATTAACTTACCAAATAAAAGTAGTAATAAGTCGCTGACAGCTAGGCTAAATAAATAATAGTTTGTTGCAGTATGCAAACCGGGATGTCGTACAATTACAACGCATACACAAACATTGCCAACGACACCAGTCAAGAATATTACCACAAGAACTATGCTTATCGGCACTATCTCTTTCAGCGGCAATCTCCGCGAACCCATCAACCACCACAACATTTCTTCCTCACTACAGTCGAAAATCGATAAATTATTGCAGCGATTGTAAAAGTCGTCGTAAGTCTCATTTTCGCGTAAAAATATTTGCGATTCCATTATGTACAGTAATTAATTTAAAAAGTTAAAAGTAAATATTTCTATTCTCTTTTTTAACTTTGGAACGAACATATAAACTATTACACATTTTTTTTAATTAAAAACTGATGAAAACAAAAATTATTTTTATTTGAAATATCGGTTTTTATTTGCTATAGGTTTTAGAGATAAAGTTATTTTCCCTTTACGCGCGATACAGAAGTTCGAAAATTCCGTTTGCAGATGCCAGAGAGAGCATGTCCTACTCTAAACAATTTGCCGCGCAAACTGACGCGAACAACAAGATTACTGCACGGCGGCAAAAGGTGTGGCGAAGGATGTTGATTTCGTTTCCTGTTTCAGACTATTTAGAAGCAAATGGAAGCAAACCATAGCCTAATGAAGAAGTACATACCTGTTTGAAAAATAATGCATTATAAATAATTGTACCGATTCGCTGTTTTATTTCAAAATTCAGATGAAATCAATGTTTCGTTTTAATACATAAAAAATGTAATATAATAATGATATAATATCACTATGTACTTACTTCAATCCAAAAAAAATCACAATAAATAAATAAAATAGGTCACACAAAAAATAACAATGTACTTTTAAATAAATACCACGACGAACCATTTTCAAAATTCAATGGAAGCAGCAACTACTTAGGTAGTTTCTTTTTCCTTTTTCGGGACGCTATCATTCTCTTTTGTAACAATGTAGTAAGCAGTTGTCCAAATACTAACGTGAACTTCTATATCAAGTTGAGTTTTGACTGAATTTTCTCTGAAGTTATCGTGTGAAATCAGTTCAAAGCTCTCCAAATCACAAATTAATTAATGTAATGACACGTTCTAAGTACTTTGTGTTACTTTCGCCTTATAGGGGGAGCTCCTTGTCGGACTCAGAATCAGTGACTTTTGCCACCCGAGCCCTAGCCGGTACTATCCCTCAAGCTTACTAGCTACGCTCAAAATAGTTCATACGCGAGAGAAATAAAAATTATGTGCTTAAAACCTCTTTTTAATTTACAAATAGGAGCCAGTCGGATAATTGTTTCAACAAAAGTGCTAACACTTTCATATCGTGGAGAGCATTTGACAATTATTACGAGGTCATAAATTATAACTCATTACTCATTAGTTACGAAACTAAAAATAGTTATAAATTGTTTCAAAGTGGTGAAAATAATATTAAAGGAAATTAACGTTGGCAATGTTTTTATGTTAGAAAGGTGACATTACGAAACATTAGCTTATTTATCAGTCCATTTAGACATGACTATTACTCCAGACAGTTTGCCCCGTACTAAAAGTGAGGCAAATCAAATAAAATGTAGATGTGTGGGTGCTGTTTTCTAACGAAATGACGATTAGCTTATCTGATAATAAATGTGCGTAGTATATATACAAGTGTGTGTCACCGTGAGTGACTCAACTGTATCTACTTATTTGATTTTCCTCTCCATTGCTGCTGGAACACGGCGGGCGTCTGGAATTATTTATAATAAAGTCTATGTAGCGGACGGCGAGACCTAAGCTCATGTAAATAGCATGTATGTAAATATATATGTTTTTGTATACAGTCTTTCCCTTATTGTTATTGTTTTGTTAGTCTTTTATTAGTCAGTAATTAGTTAAGTAAGGGAAATGTTATTGTTTTACACGCTTTGTACGTGTAATAGTGTTAAGTAAACGTTGTTGTGTTTATATCGAGCATTGTTTATGTAGTAAAGGTTATTAATGTGTGATTATGTTTGTATTCATGCGTAGTATAATATCAATTGTACTAGTTTGATAAGTCTAAATAAATAGATGAATGCAAATATATGAATAAATATAGTGAGTGAGTGAGAAAGAGACATAGTGTCGTCTCTGTCACAGAGGCCTGAGGTTCGCGAAATGCGCGCTTATAATTGGTTAACACTAGGGCCTCTCTGTAGGTTCGCTTCGACGATTACATCACTCACGCACAGATAGGGCCTCACTTGAGCGCGGGCTTTCCGCTCGCGCTGTTACAAGATAGGCACACACCATTTCGGGCCTTCAGCCGATTGTACGCCGGCCGGTCAAAACCACTGGGACCGGCCCTCACCCGTATAGGTTTCTAGACGGCACGCAGGTGCATATTTTCCCGTCGACAACCTGAGCCGAGGTTCCGTCCTCCGTCCCGGGTACCCCCCGGACGGAGTTAAGTTAGTGAAGTTTATATAAGACCTAGGGTTAGGTACACATCTGTGCACAATAAGACAGGCACAGTACGACCAGGGCTACAAAGTAGGCACTCGCTCCCCCCTGCCTGTCCCCGGCAGGGAGGTCCTCATATACAACTTGGCAGCTCTACCTGCGCCATGGACACGCTGACGGACACCGAATTCCGCGCTTTCGTGATGGCTCAACTCGAATCATCACACTCGCATATACGCGACCTGTGGGACCACCGGGTCTCACCCGCACCCCGCGCCCCCACCCCCGCTTCTTACTCGGCCGTCGTTTCCGCCGCCGCTACAGTCGCGAAGCCCCCGCCGCGCGAACCAACCAAGCCGGCCCCCGTTAGTGATTCGCCCGCTTCCCCTGACCCGACGGAGGCTTCGGACTCCGAAGAGGAAATGGACATAGCGCTTCCCTCCTCTTCGGAGGACGAGGCCACTGAGAGCGCCGATTGGCGCTTAGTAGTCAAGAGGAAGCGGGCGAATTCCCCGAGGGAAGGCGACACGCCCAGCCCGCCCCCCAAAACGACGAAGGCGGCCTCTCAGGCCTCCGGAGTTCCCGCTGCCCCTCTGGCCAAACAAAAAGCGCCTGCCTCACAGGCGACCCAGGCCCCTCAGGCCGACAAAACCAAAACACCGCCGCCGGTGTTTATTCAAGAAAAAGCGTCGTGGGATAGGGTCTCTCGGGCCTTAGACGCGCGCCGCATCAAATTCAACTCCGCCCGCAACACTGCACAGGGCATTAAGGTGCAGGTCCCCACCCCGGCTGACCATCGAGAGCTCACAGCGCTCCTACGCTCGGAGCGCATAGGTTTCCATACTTATGCGCTCCCGGAGGAGCGCCAGCTTCGCGTGGTTATCCGCGGCCTCCCCAATGAGCTGCCGGAACAGCTCATTCTCGGCGACCTTAAGTCGCAAAACCTCCCGGCGCGTGAAGTCCACCGCCTTTACAAGCCCCGCTCGAAGGAGGCCTTCGACCTCGTGTTGGTCGTACTCGACCTCTCCCCCGAGAGAAAGGCCGTTTTCCAAATAAAATCCGTGTGTAGGATTTCCGGCCTCTCCGTAGAGGCCCCGCACAAGCGCGGCACGGTAGGTCAATGCCACCGCTGCCAACTGTACGGACACTCGGCCCGCAACTGCTTCGCACGGCCTAGGTGCGTCAAGTGCCACGGAGACCACGGCACCCCCGAGTGCTCCCGCACGCCGGAGACTTCTGACTCTCCCGGTTGCGTACTGTGCGGAGAGCTCGGACATCTCGCGAACTATCGCGGATGCCCGAGAGCTCCGCACCGTCGCCGCCGCGGGTGTAAGTCGCGCCGAGCCGGCGGAGCACATCAGGGCCAACGCCGCGGCCCCCCTGCGCACCCAGCCCAACTTAAGGCCGCCCTTACCGCGACCACGACCTCCGCACCCACAGGGCCAGCGCCCTCTGCGCCAGCCAAACCCGCGCCCTCAGCGCCAACTCAACCTGCGCCCTCAGCGCCGAACAAACCCGCGCCCTCAACGCCGACCAAACCAGCACCCGCGCGCGCTCTACCGGCCCGAGAGACCATAGCGCCGACGCCAGCACAACAACCGCGGCGTAAGGGGCCCGCGCCTCAATCGCGTTCAGCGGCGCCGGCTCCTTCAGCGCCGGCGTCCGATCTCCTCGGCGACATCCGAATGCTCGCCGACCTCGTTAAGGATATCAACCTTAACGAAATTAAATTAGTCGCGCGTAAAATGCGCGACTGTAGCAACGGGATGGGACGGCTCATCATACTTGCCGAACACGCGTGCCTTCTGGACAGCCTAAGCCGCTTCACGGCGCCCCCTCGTAGGTTATAAAACCGGGCACCCACGAGACAACTCCCTCCGCGCGCATCAAACCGCGCGGGCTTTCAATCTCATTCTTTAACGCGGACGGACTCCGCAGGCAACGCGACCTTCTTCACGAGTTTACGCGAGACAACCAAATAGATATAATGCTAGTGCAGGAAACCTTTTTGAAACCTAGAAATCGCGACCCCGGCCTCTCCGGGCTTAACATCGTGCGAAACGATACGGTGCTCGCCCCCAAAGGTGGCACTATTATCTACTACAGAAGGTCCCTGCACTGCATTCCGATCGATACGCCTGCCCTCACCAACATAGAGGCGTCGGTGTGCCGGGTGGCCCTCACGGGGCACGCGCCTGTAACACTCGCGTCTGTTTATCTCCCTCCCGGTAAAGCGCTAATTAGAAGCGATCTAGAGGCCCTCCTAAACTTAGACGACTCTGTCATACTCGCCGGCGACCTCAACGCTAAACATCGTCGCTGGAATTCGCACACCACCTCGCGAAATGGCAGAGCTTTAGACGAACTAACCGATGTCCTCAACTTTGACGTTATCGCCCCCATGACGCCCACCCACTATCCCAGAGTTACAACACACAGACCGGACGTACTCGACATAGCGCTTCTAAAGAACGTAGCTCTAACGCTGCACTCAATAGAGGCGTTACACGAGTTAGACTCTGACCATAGGCCGGTACTACTCAAACTAGGACCTATGATAGACACTAGGACGCTCACAAAAACCGTGACGGATTGGCAGAGTTTAGACGAAACGCTAAACTCTGAGAATTCTGACGCGACCGCGGCGATAGACGCGCTCACGGCCCACATCCGCGAATCGGTCTCCTCGTGCTCCCGTGAGGTCCCGGCTGCGAACGACCGCCGTTGGGAGCTCCCTGGAGACATCCGTCGGCTGATCAAAGCCAAGAACGCCGCGACCCGCGCTTACGACTCGTTTCCCTCAGAAACGAATAAACGCAACTTACGCGCCTTCCAATGCGAAGTCAAATACCAAATTTCCGAACTTAGCGATAACAGGTGGAGCGATCTCATGCGAGATATCGAGCCGACGCACCAGGCTTACTGGAAGTTGGCCCGATCTCTCAAATCGGACACGTTCCAAACAATGCCGCCTCTGACGAAAGCGAACGGACAGACAGCTTTCGACGATGTAGATAAAGCCGAACTCTTGGCCGACACTCTGGAGGCCCAATGCTCCCCTAGCTCTCAGCCTGTAGATCAGAACCATTTAGACATGGTCAATCGCGAAGTAGGCTCGATGTAGCGAAGGCGTTCGACAAAGTCTGGCAAGCCGGGCTGGTGTACAAGCTGCGCCGGCTCGGCGTGCCCGACGATCTCGTACGCATAGTACGGGACTTTTTGTCGAACCGCTCCTTCCGCTATAGAGTCGAAGGGGTGCTCTCCCCGCCCCATCAGGGCAGGCGTCCCACAGGGCTCCGTTTTATCGCCCACGCTCTACTCGCTCTACACGAACGACGTCCCCAAAACCCCCGGTGTAGAGCTCGCCCTATTCGCGGACGATACCGCACTGTTCACATCAGACCGTAGTCGCCTCAGAGTCTCTCAGCTCCTCCAAGTCGCGGTGACGAGCCTAGGCGAGTGGTTCCGTCTTTGGAGAATCGAAGTCAACCCCGAGAAAAGCGCCGCCGTGTATTTCTCGAGGGGAACGACGACCAGCCGCGCCCGCCGCGCTAACACTCTCCGTACTATCACGCTCTTCGGCCAGGATATCCCTTGGACTAGGAAAGTCAAATACTTAGGAGTCACCCTTGACAGTGCCATGACCTTCGGCCAATACATCAAAACGGTCCGCGACCGCGCCGCGTTCGTCCTCGGTCGTCTCAACATGCTCATTTGCGCTAAAAGCAAAATGTCCCTAAGACATAAAGTTACCTTATATAAGACGTGCGTCAGGCCTATCATGACGTACGCCAGTGTAGTATTCGCTCACGTTGCGCGCACTCACATCAACTCCCTCCAAGTTATTCAGAATAGGTTCATGCGCAGGGCCACTGGTGCCCCTCCTTACGTGCGCAACGTAGATCTCCACTACGACCTAGAATTGCCATCTATAACTCAATATCTAAAAGAGGCGTCCCAACGCTTCTTTCACCGTTCCTCCTTACACCCGAACCCCTTAGTGGTCAGGGCGTCATCGTACACCCCCGAAGCCCGCGTCCGCAAACGCTATCGTAGGCCTAGACATGTGTTAGGTGACAGCGACGACGACATTACACGTTCGAACTCGAACATGCCAACCTACACACTACGACCGCACCGCCCCCACCGGCGGAGGCGAGGACGACCCCCGCGACACCCGTAGGGTCTCACGTTTAGAAGCTCGATCACGTAGCTCTACACGCACACACGCGGGCCTTAAGCCACATTGTAAACTGCCACGCGGAACACTAGGCACACTAACCGGCCCTCAGCCGCCTCGCCGGCCGGGTCCGCTAGAGGCCCGGCCCTCACCCGAATAGGAAGCCCGTTATGATGCACGCAGGTGCGGAAAGCTCCCCTGGCGACGCCTTGAGCCCGAGGTCCGCCCTCCATACGAGGCATCTCTCGGCTGGAGGAACCCTCAGGCGGTCGACCATCTGGCAGGGAGGGCGCCTTCAGCGCTCGCCCCAACGCGACCTGTGACGCTGTAAACGCCACTAGGGCTAACAGCAAAGAGGGGTTTTGTTTAGTCGGTTCGAGTCGGACACTCCCCAGTCGGCGTAGAGTCCGGCTGGGTAGCCCGCGGGGGTTTAATTTCGCCTCTCAGAAACCAAAAAAAATAAAAAAATCTGGGAACCAGTCGGGTGAGGCCCTCTCAAGAAAGAAGACATCGGAAAACTACTAAGAAGACAGAAGCAAAGAGTTCTCCTTAGAAGCAAAGAAGAGTTCAAGAGGAATTCAGACCGAAGATTTTGAATAAGGGCTCACCCACCTCGCTTCACGTACATGTGTATGACATATGTATATAACCTGGTTTCGCTTGGAATACAAGAATATTATTCTGGGTTCTAGTGTTTCATTCAAACTACACAAGTGAATACAGTCCACTGCTCTTACGAGTAAAGTTGGGGCACCGGCGAGAGAACGAAGAGATCTACGAGTCGAAGGCTCGCCCCCCCCAACAGTCTATGTCTACTTATTTATTGAAATAATTTTTATGTGCAAACGCAATAGTTAATTGCAAATTAAAGAATAAAATTTTTTTGCGTTGATTTTTTCTTAAATATTTTTTGATTAATCGAATATGCTTTTAAAAAGTAGATTTCTGTAAGGTATAAAATATACTGTACTGTAACACCTTCGTGAATTTTTCTTAGGCGATGAATGGTAGAGCCATGCTTCATTGCAGCTTGCAGCACGAATTGGGCCGGTTCGCCCGGTGAAATACCACTCTCGCAGAATATCGGCGTGAAACAACAGCATCTATTGCTGTTGTGTTTCGTTCGGTGAGAGCACAGACAAACTGGTGAGTGAGAGTACCGGTGGCCCATCACGTCCTCGCCCTCCTTTCCCTATTTCCCTAAAGACCGGCAACGCACCTGTGATTCCCCGGAAGTTGCGGGTGGTCATGGACGGCGGTGGTCACTCTCCATCAGGTGACCCGCTTGTTTGCTACCTCATTTATATAAAAAAAAATTAATATTACATTTATTGCAATCAATTTTTTATTTTCGAATTTCACGATACTGCCCACTTTTATAATTTGTATCCTAAGTGATGTATCACAAGCACAATGCTTTTTAATTTATACACTACCCCACCCCATTATAGGTACAACTTACATCTGATCTTCACCGCTTTTTCCTTTTTGAGGTTGACAGTGATTATAAAAACGTTATCTTTTACTACACTTTTCATGGATACAATGTGAATGTACACATTTGCATTTTAATCATACTGCGGTCAGCATCCATGCGATAAAGATAGCGTAATGATATACATAAAATATACACATTATTAAACCGAGTCTTGTCTTTCAAACAGCGAAATTAGCATATAAAATTAACAATTTCCTACTTTCCAAAAAATAATCATACAAGCACAGACAAAGTAGGATACGGCTTTGCTGCTGTTTTAAAATACTGTGGATATATTGTCTCTGCTATCTGTAAGCTAAACCCACTTTACAGACTCTACTCAGCGTCAAGAGTGCTCATTTATGAATTTTAGATCTTAGCACTTACTAAATCTTATCTTCTAAAAGGCGAAGCACGATCAAACAAACTTTAATGTGCAGATGCAACTGCAAAAATCACTTTTCGTGTTTATACATTTGTATGTACATATAATTCTAGATTTATTTCTAATTTTTAGGGTTTTTCAGTTTTTACGCAAGAACCCTAAATAGTTACTGTATAAAAAGGAGGCTAAATTATTTTTTGAAAAATCCTCTACCTAGCTTTCAGTGAAAGTATCGTCGAAGCCGGTTCAGCCGTATCGAAGTTTAGCCTGGACAAGTAAACAGAGAGAGGGACATAAATTTTAAGAACACATGTTTGGATCTGGTTACCTACGAGCCAAAAATCAAAAAAGTCTGTGCACAGATAGACATTTCAATTTTATTTGTAGGTACAGTGTGAAAGAATAATCCTCTACCTTCCAGTGAAATTCTCGCTGAAATCCAAGAAGATTAAGAAAAAGCTTTTGAGATTCAATTTTATCCATATGTATGATCGCAAAATCCGATACCGTAATACCCCGACTTACGCTACACCGTTTTACGAGAATTCGGAGATACGCGGTTTTTCTTTTTGAACATCAAGAGCTTTTGCAAGCAATTCAATGTTTTAAATGAGAATCATTGGACAATCTTGAAATGAGATTTCACGAAAAACTTTGAATGGCATCTGGAAAAAACTGTGCCCATTTTTTTCACCACCGAAACCCAAGGAGAATCAGCGCCAGATCCTGAACAAATCGATAGTGTAATTGAAGAGGTGGACGATATTGCCAAACAATTAAATTTAGAGGTGGATGGTGATAACGTTCAAGAATTGCTGGATTCACACATTCAAGAGCTGGCCATTGACAAGCTTATACAAATGTGTGAGTATGAGTAAGACATGAACAAACTGATTCGTTAGACCCAGTTGAGGGAAACTGAAATGACGATTGCAAGCATAACAGAAGACCTCAGTTCAATTGAAAAGAGGTTACAAATTCTAGAAAAAATAGACTCCAACGAAGAGCGCATTTCTGCTGTAAAACGGGGAATGAGAAAGTTATTAGCGTGCTACAAAAAAATTTTTTGTGATAAGAAAAAAAATCTACACCAATTTGATATAGGAAGATAAGAATAAAAATTAACTCGTCAGGCGACATTGTTCGAATTTAATATGAAGCCTTCTACATCAAAATAACTTCAGTTTACGTTTTTTAATTCATAAATTTTTTTATTATCTAACATTTTATTGAGCATTTTTCTTCTAAATTATTGTTTTCTTTAGACTCTGGTCCCAATTAAACATAATTTATATGTATTTATATGCAAAATTGTACCCCGACTTATGCGAATTCGACTTACACGGTTATCGCACGGTTACACCTATTTACCACCTATCGCGTAAGTCCGGGGTATTCATAGAGGGGTATTACTGTATCAAGTATCAAGATTCAAAAGCCTAAATTGCACCAACTTTTTAAACTCGATTTAAAGATTTGACATCTTGCTTGCACTAATTATTTAAAAGTTGGTTTGGTTGGTGCAAGCAAAATGTCAAATCCCTAAATCGAGTTTAAATAGTTGGTGCAAGCCACCCTAAATTGACTGTTGAACAGGGTTGCCAGCCGTACGAGGTTCCTTGTACAAATACGAGATTTGTGGTCTGCAGTACGAGGTATGAGGACACGATCAGGTACATGGGTCATTTGCAGAAAATGTGTACCAAATCTCAGAAAATAATGTAACTGAGAAATAACGAAACAAATACAATTATGATGAAACTGATACTAATAAAGACATAATTTCAGAACCAATATACTACTTGCTTCATCTGTGTTTGCTATTTTAATTGGAGTGATTCTAGAAGATTTCATGAAGTTTCTAGAATGTTCTAAGAAGTTTATGTAAAGTACAATAAAGTTTCTATGATGTTTCTAAAAGGTCCCATGAAGTTTCTAAAAGTTTCTAGAATTTTCCATGAAGTTTCTAGATGTTTCTTTGAGATTTTTTTTAAGCTTTTAAGGGTTCTGTGAAGTTTTTAGAAAATTACATGACGTTTCTAGAAGTTCTATGAAATATCTACATTGTTCTGTAGTTTCTAGAAAGTTATGGAACTTTCTAAGTTTTAGTTAGAAGTATCTATGAAATTTCGAAAAGATTCCATGAAGTTCCTAAAAGTTTCTAGAAATTTTCATGAAGTTTTTAGTAGGTTATAATTCATATGACACCAAGACAGAAGGTCATTTCAATTTCAATAAAAAGTATAAAAAAACGTAAAGTCAGCTTTAACACTATATTTGGAACAACAAAAACCTTTTGGTACATTTATCATACTCAGAAATAAAGGAATTTTGAAAGTTTAACTTAGCCGTATATGAACCACATAAAATATCGAAAGTTAGTCTTAATAATATTTTATAAGTATACAATAACAATAAACACTAGAAATTTTTTTATAAAAGATAATACCAAAGGTATTAAGTCAAATAACTGTTGATATAATTAACGAACTATAAATTAAACTTGCAGTCCTTATTTGAGTATCAGTCACATGAGCTTCTAAATCTAAAATAGCAGAACAAATTATTCAAAAATAACATAAAATTTCTTCTAAATATAATCAAATGAATAAACTATAAGCCATACAAGCCACTTTGCAACTTTATCATTAATCAATAAAACATAATCTTAAACATTTTTTAATTATCATCGTCACTTGAGTTAACTTCCCAGAAGCTCTTATTCACGTTATGGTTCATATTAATTTTGTTCAATTTCAAAGGAGCTTTACTTGTATTGATACCAAGGTAAGCGCAATTTCCCCTACTATACTTTATGTCACTTAGAATTGTCACCTTTTTTCTTTTTCGCTCAGCAGTCATATCTACATCTGAAGTATTTTTTTCTTTTTCTATTGAATCTTGAAGTAAATCGATTCTGTTCTGTCCGACCTTCTTTAGTCAAATCTAAATAGGCGCTATTTTCAGCACTATGCCTCACTTGACTTAAATAGGTCACAGAATTTTTGTCATTCTGGATTATTTTATTATTATAAAACGATTCTGAATTTTTATCACTTTCAAATTCATCCCATGGACTATCATCGCTTTCTGCATACAGTTTGCTGTCCAATTCGGACTCTTCATCGGATGAGGAGAATTTTATTAAATGCTTTTTTTCTTTTCACATTTACTCTTCTTCATTTTAATTCCCGTTTGCCATGAAGGTCCAGGTTGCAATTTTGCATTTTCTTTATCTATTTCTTATCTATCGCCTTGTTAACTTTTTTTTTGTTTGTTTTATCTTGTTTTGTTTGTATTTTTTCATATCCTTCAAATATATTTTTCACTTTATTATTATCATATCTTCTTCTTGCTTTAGGTGGATTATTGTGATCAATTGTCAGCATCTGCTTAGAATTATGTTTTTTTACGAGATTGTGCTCTTTCGTGTCGAAACATAAACAATCTCCTCGCCTATCGCCACAAAAACAGCTTACATTTCGATATTTTATCACATTGACATTTTCCGTTATAATTATTTGATGTAACATCATAGTTCCATTTAATGGTAATATGTCATTCATGAGATTTAATTCCTTAAATATGGTAATGTCATGATCAGTTACGTAAAAGAGCGTTATCGAAGATTTTTCCTGCAGTAATTTAAATGCAGCACAAGCATCTGGTACATCTGATCCATGAGCAATATTAGCGTCCAAAGGTCTTTTTAAAACCCCCCCAATACCATCCGCAGCATTTTTTCCGTGTGATGCTTCATAAAATGACCATGTTGCATGTTTGAAACCGTAATATTTGGCGTATTTTGAAAATAGCGCGAAATTTATTTTTTGTCGATATTGGGTGGTCGGACCATCGGAAAACAAATGTATTGTGTCGATTTCTGGGAATCTGTACTTGAAGTGGTTTATTACCGGTTGAAGATGGGCCCAAATACTGTATGGGCTATGTGCGTTATTCGGAGATATGTTGCAAAATGGTTCCGGGTTCCTGTTTTTTATGTAGGCAACTCCAGTGTGCAATGTTATTTGAGGCCGGGAACCAGACCAGTGCGTACCTTGAACTTCGACATGGTGTTTACATTGATAATTCTCACTAAAATCAATAACGAAAATAGCCTCATTTTCTCTTACGTTATCAACAGCATCCCTAAACGATTTCTGTTGATGATTCATATTATATACATGTCTTTTAAATAACTTTAAATCTATTTGGATCATTTGTATTAAATCTTGCACACTCCCTGTCTTTCGTTTCCTTAATGCACTTTTCTGTTAATACTTCTTCATCTTCGCCATCTTTATTTTTCTTTTTATAGGATACCTTTTTTTGACACCATTCATACCAACAAACACTTCTAGACATATCCGTTTCTAATGTCACATTTCGTGAGACGCAGTCTTGACACTCGCCATACATGCAAAATCTTGTATTTAAATCACATGCAATTTGAGTTAGTATATCTTCCTGATGGTTTAACTGTATTATTCCCAGCTTATGTAATTTTATGATCTTAAATTTTATATTCTCATGAGTCATGACGAATGCAGGCACAAGTCTCGCAATTTATTAATTTAGGTGATAAGACATAAAATGGTTTATGTCGAAGAAGAGTAGTGTAAGATGCTTTGCCTCCATTGTTTTTATATATCTTATGCAGGTTATATACAGTGTCTAAAAGATATCTAATTTACATTTTTGGTTTGTTTTTTTTTCTACATTCTTTCTTTCCCGCGGTGATCCTGCTAACATCATCTCTTAAGAAAAAAATCACGAATCTCTTTAATCAACAACTTTCTTTTAAATGTCATACGATTCTTTATTGTGTGGAATCTTCTTATTTTACCTTTCATTCCAATAACTTTGACCAGTTTACTGGACATTTTATTTTTTCGTGTTATAGGATTATCGATCACTTTTTTCAATACCTGCCTTCCTTTACGTGATGATGATTGGTATACAAACTGTAATGATTCCGAAAGAACTTCTAATTTGTTATTGGATTTTACACTTTTATTCTCAGCATTCGCTGTGTTAATAACAGTATTCTTTTCCTCAATGATGTTATACATGGTTGCAATTTTTTGTTTGAGACGATATATTTGTTTTCTCATAGTTTCGTTTTTTCGTACCTATTCTTTTAAAGCATTTTTTTGAATTATAATGTGATTCCGAAGCTGAGTTTATTTTTTCTTAATTTAGCTATAAAAATATTTCTCTCTCAGTAGCTGATATACTGCCCGATTGTTGATTACCACTTACTGATTCGCTCTTTTTTTTCGATAGTACCGCGCAGAATATTCTCTCCATTTTTATCTTACTTTTTCCTTCTCGAATTCATTTAATTCTTTTACTTTTTTTTACGAGATTTAATTCGCTCTAAGTGCTTTACTCTTAAATTGTCATATTTTTCGGGATTCAGTTTTAACCGTTCGCGGTATTTTTTTTGTCTTTCTGCATTTGACATTGGAGCCATTTCTGTAACTAAAAACACTATTTTAATAATTAATTAATATATCTATTTTTTCACGTCATAAAGTGAATTGTATAATTCTTACAAGTAATAAACGAATTTTGTTTACTTTCATCTTTATACAGTGTACCGGAAAAAAAACTTATGAACTCGCTTCGTCTTTAACAATTTGAGATAAAACTTTTTATATTCATATAAAGCTACTTCAAATATAAAGATTAAAGGTAAAACAATTTGTCGGTATGTAAATAATACAGTGTAACTGCTACTTTACTGTTTTTCAGTCTCGTAACGTTACTAAATGATAACGAAACTGATAAGATTTTCTGAGAAATTATAACCTAAACTTATTTTCTAAGCGCTAGTTTTACTAAGAAGCTGGGATTTTAAGTTATTTCGATAATAAAACACAGAAATCTACTGTTTTATATGTAGAAAATTATTTCCTACAGCATAATTCTTAGTTAAAAACTACCGTTAATCACCCTGATAACTATTAGGCACAAAAAACTTAATTACCAAACAACAAATTTCTTCACGCTGAAAAATATGGCTTCTTGTCAAGAAACGTCAAAGTAAATTAAAAAAATGTGGCCAATTTAAAAAAATGACGGCTGCGTTCAGAAATGTAGCTTTATGGTTCACAAATGCCGCGTAACTAATACTGAGTAACGAAATTTAATTATTTTGGGACACATTTAAATTACGAAAAAAAAACTACAAATGATAATAGAATACCATAAAAATTATTTAGTACTATTCCATAAGCATAAAGAATAGAATAAAATTTAAAAGTTATGCCTGTTAGAACAAAAATATATTTCTAAAAATATAATTTTATTCGTAACGTTACGACGGTACACTGAAATGTAGTATGAATAAAATACACTGGCCCTATTTTCAGAAGACTCATTTTTAAGCAATTTTAATTAACAAACGTAAAGTTTATGTGTGCAATATGGTTACAGTGACGTACAATATGAAATAGGTGTAACAGTAATTTCTCTTCATAAATATTATGTGATGTAAAAATTTAGAAGTTCACGGGACAAAAAAACACAAATAAAGTACAAATTTTCTGCAAATGACCCACATACGAGATTTTGATATAGGAAATTTTATAACATGATTTTTTATTGTACGCAACATTTTACAGCATAAAGGGAATTTTACACTTCGGGTATGTTCGCGGACCTTTTCTACATTAAGATTTACTTCATTATAATAGTGATGCATGCGTACATTGTACTTCCGACCTCCGCGGAAACGGTACGCTCGCTTTCATAAATGCTGGAAGATAAAAATATAGTGAGAACAATACCTTTTAGCCGGAAAAGTAATGAAAGCAATACATTAAATATATTTCTTGTATTGCATGCATTACATTTTGGCTATAAACATAGAACATGAGCGGCAGTTTAATATGAGCGTGAATTTAGCAGACGTAAAATATAAACATTATTTAAATTCACTAATAAAATTGAAAAGTTTTAAAATTTACTTACTTTAGATTTAAAAAAAACCAAAAAATGAAGCATTCGTAAGTCAGTGAATACACTTATTTGTCACGTCATTCCAGGGTTATTAGAGGTCACATAATTATAGTATACGTCACATAATTCTTAGTTTGCGTACTATGTGTAAGTACATCCAAAAGTAGCTATGTGACGCGATTGCGCTATAATTTTTAAATAAAAAAATATGAGGAGTAAAATCTATTCATCGAATGACAGCGTTACGTTTTTTTGTGTGCAGCCTATTGTGCGCATGACTTTCACTTTGAAATCCAAGATGGCGAATATTACTTTTTTGGATAAATCGATATGGCTGTCACATTATAGGTTTCTCAGGATGCTGATTACGAAAATTATGTTTATTTTTGAATCCAAGATGGCGATTATTATTTTTTTGGATAAATCGACATAGGTATCATATTCTAGGTTTCTCAGGGTGCTAATTACGAAAATGATGTTTATTTTCAAATCCAAGATGGCGAATATTACTTTTTTTTTTGGATAAATCGATATGGGTATCAAATTCTAGGTTTTTCGGGGTGCTGATTACGAAAATGACTTTCATGTTCAAATCCAAGATGGCGAATATTACTTTTTTGGATAAATCGATATGGGTGTCAAATTCTAAGTACCTCGGGGTGCTGATTACGAAAATGACGTTCATTTTGTAATCCAAGATGGCGAATATTATTTTTTTTGATAAATCTACATGGGTGTCATGTTCTAGGTTTCTCGGAGTACTGATTACGAAAATGACGTTCATTTTGAACTCGAAGATGGCAAATGCTACTTTTTTATATCTATTAATATTGATATTTAATATTATTGCATACATTGAAGTGAATACAAAATTTATAAAATATGGAAAAAACCAGTAAACTCCAATCGTGCGTCGGAGGTGACACACACACATTTTTTTTTGATAAATCGATATGGGTATCAAATTCTAGGTTTTTCGCGGTGCTGATTACGAAAATGACTTTGTTTCAAATCCAAGATGGCGAATATTATTTTTTTGGATAAATCGAAATCGTGTCAAATTCTAAGTATCTCGGGGTGCCAATTACGAAAACGACGTTCATTTTCAAATCCAAGATGGCGAAAATGACTTTTTTGGATAAATCGATATTAGGTAAAATTATGTTTATTTTCGAATCCTAGATGGCGATTATTTTTTTTTTGGATAAATCGATATGGGTGTCATATCCTAGGTTTCTGGGAGTGCTAATTACGAAAATGATGTTCATTTTCAAATCCAAGATGGCGAATATTACTTTTTTTTTGGATAAATCGATATGCGTATCAAGTTCTAGATTTTTCGGGGTGCTGACCACGAAAATGACTTTCATTTTCAAATCCAAGATGGCGAATATTACTTTTTTGGATAAATTAATGTGGGTGTCAAATTCTAAGTACCTCGGGGTGCTGATTACGAAAATGACGTTCATTTTGTAATCCAAAATGGCGAATATTATTTTTTTTTGATAGATCTACAGGGGTGTCATGTTCTAGGTTTCTCGGGGTACTGATTACGAAAATGACGTTCATTTTCAAATCGAAGATGGCAAATGCTACTCTTTTTATATTTATTAATATTGATATTTAATATTATTGTATACAGTGAAGTGAATAAAATTATATAAAATATGGAAAGAACCAGTAAACTCCAGTCGTGCGTCGGAAGCTGACACATACCCTTTTTTTTTTTAATTTTTGGATCCAGAAACTCGTAATTTTAATTTTTGTGTGGTGTACCATAATTTTCAAGCCTGCGCTATAATTTTACAGCCCAGAGGGTTATTCACAAACGTCGAACACTTTCCGTGGAGGAAAGGCCGATCGTCGAAAAGCATAAATTCAATCCGACGGCTTGGATTTTTGAATACGGCTATATAGTATAATATGATGTAAATATAAATACAATTTCGGATTTGTGAATCGCGTATAGACAAAATCATTGAAAAGTTTCCTGTCGGATACGGAAAGTTGAGTTTCCGACGTTTGTGAATAATTCATAGATGACATAATTTTGTTTTTCAAATCTGGGAACCCTACATCATTCTAACAATGGCGGTTTAATAATTAATACATACTTATTTAGCCTGTGTATGGCGGTCACATAATTCGCATGATTTTCGTGCAAATCGTGTAATATTTATGCCCAATATGTCAGATTATAGCTCAGAAACATACAAAACTAACGCAACTAATTAAAGAACGCAAGTAAAACCAATAGAGTAACAAATCACACCTTAGAAACAATTCTAAATTATTATTTTTCAAAATAAAACTAAATTTAAAACTATAGACTTGAGTTTGTTCAGTGATGCCATATTTGGATTTTTGTACCCAGTTTTTCATTTTATTTGTTAAAGTACTCAAATATTATTTATGCATTATGATCAGTATTTCCAGATAATGAACGAGTTGAGAATGTGAGACAGAGGTGAATAAATAGAGTAGATATTCATAAAGCAGAATGAAGACTCACAATGGTTTTTAAAATGTTTGAAAATAATATTCAGTTCATATTAAAAAGTTAAAAAAAAACGAGTAGGTCTAACTTGAATAAAGAACTTCGAAATAAAACTTTTTTTAGCTATTAAAACTATATTTTTTAGATAATTAGATTGTTAAATATAGTGTTTTTAAAAATTCTATTCGACAAAGTAAATTGAGTAATTTTCTTTTATAATTTCATATTTATGCTTGAATTTCGTCCCCGGGAGACACCTAGTAACAATATAACGGTTCTACAAATGTTTAATCGGTATTCTATTGGTGGGCAATAGTTGAAAAAAAACAAAATTAGGGCACCGTCCCTATTCTTATAAGATTTTTTGTACCCACCAATAGAATACCGACTAAACATTTATAGAACTGTTATATTCTCACTAGAGGTCGCCTGTTGGTCGAAATTCGAGCATAAATATAAATTTATAATATGAACCCTTTGACGACAATCTATTCTGCGTGACTGTTTGATTGGTTCGAGGTTTGATCCAAAGAGGTTACTTATATTTTATGAGCACAAACTATTATAAGTTTGACATCGACAGTCTTTTTGACATTGGCAGTATGAATTTAAAACTATGCCAAATCTCAAACTCCTCCCTGCGCTCAATGTTCTTAAAAAGGCATCCGAATTTTTCGCATCACGTATTAATATAACTGTCTCCAAAATTTTTTTTATTGATAAAGCTAAAACTACTAGCTACTAAACTGAAAAAAGAAAATCAGTTGGCAAACTGATGACAAAAAGACACTGAACTGTTTTGTCTTTAGCTATTTATACACAGATATTTGTTATGACAACCTAATTCATATTTGTTAGTAATAGTCTATAAGAAAAAGGTAAAACATTGTATATAAACAGTAAACACACAGCAGTAAACAGTAAATATAACTAAATCCCTAATTCAAAACAAATATTAAATAATTAGTCATCTTGTCAAGTTACCCCTCATTTCAGGTAAACAAATTGGTATTGCAATACTCCCACATTAATTTTAGAGAGGACTTTTTGGCGGGAACGGGAGAAGTGATTTTGTCATTTTTATTTAGATTTTCTATTTTTTACATTTTTAGCTGTTTTAAAGTACAACAGTGATAGTGTATTGTGTTTTAAAGTTCTGTGTAAGTGAAAAGAATGGAGGAGATCCAAATAAATATGTGTAGCTGAAGTTTTCGCGCTCTTCCAAGAAGTCCTTTTTTTTCAACTTCAGTAAAGCCTACTATCACTTTACTTGAGGAGCGTTAGGGACAGTTAATGTTTCTTTAAAAGTCTATAATATTTCGACTGAAGACTACATTGTCCATGGTCAAGAATAAATTATAAATAAATGATTTTAGATACCAGTCGTTGCCAGTCGTCTTACACACAGTTTGGATTTATAATATGATCGCGAGAAATATATTTTTTAGCTTTTCTTAAATATTTGTAAAGCTTACCTTCAATTAAATACATATTTCCGCCATTTTTTGTAACTAAATTATGTTAGAACATGATGGACGCTTTTATAATTTGCCATTGAACGTTTTTATCGCCTTTTAATTTATTTAATTGCATACATTTATATTATTTTATAAATGTATGCAATTGTACGAAGATACTTTTATATTTCCGTGCACGATAACGTCATTCCGTGGACGTTAAAAAAGCGTCTTTATCGCCGACAATAGGGAATCATTTTGCTTACCTATTGTATTTTGCACGGTAAAAACGTGGCGATAAAAACGTTCAACGGTAAATTATAAAAGCGTCCATTGTGTGACTACGTGAAATGAGCTTATTGTGAGCTTATTTTAATCGTAACCCCTTCTCGATTTGTTGACTCATACCTAAACTCATACACATACATTAATTTTTGATTTTTAAAATGTGCATTTTTTTTTGTTTTCATAATATTTACAATTTCAAATATCTGCTAAATTCACACTCATTATGCCTTTTTGTTTTTGGTTTTCTCGCTTGTACCAACTACTCAATAGTTAGTGCAAGCGAGAAGCAAGTGTTCGAGCTCCGACACAGGGCTGCCAACCGGTGACCTTTATTTTTCGTACATCAACAGCTAAAAATCTCGTATTTTGACTTTCGAAAGCCATAATACGACATTTTTAGCTGTTTATGTACAAGAAAAAAAGGTTTGTAACCCTGGAAAACCAAAATACGAGATTTTTAGTTGTTTGTGTACGAGAAAAAAAGTTCTACAGCTGGCAACCCTGTGTTGGAGCTGGAAACAAGGTCCATAGTAAAAAAAAAATTGTGTCATTGAATTGAGGTTTGTATATGTGTAACGCATTTTTGCTAACAATTTTATATTACGTTTCTGTTTTCATATTTAAAACATACATGACAAATGTTTATTTTACGTAATTTGTAATAATACGTATTAATACAACCAGAATACTAAATTATGTCGAGTGTGTGATGAAATATAATGTCTTCACAGCTGACAGATGAAATAGGTGACATAGCCATGACAAGCGCCGAGCCAGATTCTTCACAAACTCATGGCCACGAAGGTAAATAAATAAATTGTTTATGAAATTCGGCAGTTGGTTAAACAATTAAGTTTTAAACCTTTAAGCAAAAAGATTCGTGTTTTTTTATATTTTCCGTATTTTACTATATTTTTTTTATATGTGCTTTAAATAAAATTAAATAAAACATCAACAGCCACATCAAACGTCAATGAAGATGCAGGATCAAGCAATGCCACACCTGCATCAAACAGTGAGGGTCAAGCATCGAGACAGTCCAATTTACAGCGGATCCAACAGCGTAAACAGCAAGTTTACAACTGGCCACTAAACAAGAAATTGCAGAAGCTGGCTATTTATTCTGCATGCCAGGTGAGAAAGAATGAAAAGGCTTTTAATTAACTATGGCTCATGTGTTTTTTCACTTAACGAGGTGTATTACTGAGGCATCAATGATTGGATGTGATTTTTATTAGATGACTTGAATAGTTAAATAAATGTACACCAAAGCCTTATGTCCTATTTCACCAAAGTACTAATACTTAGCAAACCCCTAAAACCAGATAGCGGTCCGCTAACAATGAAATTTTATTGTTACCAGACCGCTATCTGGTTTATCCCATTTTAGGGGTTCGCTAAGTATTAGGGAACCTTGGTGAAATTGGGCATGACTTCTGACGTAACCGCTAGAAGTAGTTTTCGAGTAGAAAAGATTACATTTACTCAAATGAAAATATTATGTATTTTAATGATTCTATGATACAGTTCTTTTAGGTAAAAGCATTTCTTGTCTTAATATATGATTAACTACTAAATAGCTAGTGTTTTAAACTTATTACAATTACATTTGTCATAATGAGTTGTTAGGAATAGCAATATGCAGAATATCTGCTATGAATTCTATTTAACTTTTGTCCCAATTATACATATTTTTTTAGTATTGTAATACAGGCAGTTCTCGTACTTACGGCATGTTAGGTTCTCGAAATACGCGACGTAAATCGAAACGACGTAAGTCGAGACACATTTTTTTCATATGTTTACATGTAAAACTCAAGGGTTAGGATCCACAGGACTCGAAATTAAAAAAAAAACTGCATTTATAACAAAGGATATACATACTTTATTATCAAAAGTAAGTTCTTAAAATAATTATATATGCACTTATGAAATTGCTAGTTATTTTTGGTATATGTGTGTTATTAATTTTAATAATAATTATAAAACTTTAAATGTAATCAAAATATGTAATGAAAAATAATAAATTAAACTTTTGGCTTAAAGAAACTATCAATTCTAGATTGCTTCACTTCTTTCTTCTTGCTATCATACAGATCTTGGTAACACTGATAAGCTGCACAAATTTTGTTATTAACGTTGAAACTTCTCTCAAAATTAGGATAATTTTCTTCAAAAATTTCAACAAGACAAGTGAATTCTCCTATGCCGGAAATCGAAACAAATGACGTAAGCTTGAGGAATAGTGTCAAAACATTGTTCGACGTAACTTGAAACGACGTAAATCGAAACGACGTAAGTCAAGGACTGCCTGTATAATAAATACCTTTTCTGTAGCAAAAACTTTTAGTAGTAAATCTGCTAGAAATGTAACTTCCGCACATCTGTACTCCTTTATGCTTTTATGCATATATCATACATACTACTATAGAAGTATATCTGTATATTTCTGCAAATTTGTCTTCTCATAACTAATTAAATACATGTTAAATTAAGATGTAATTTTTCACATACCTAAAGATTATAGACTCTTGACTTAAAACATAAACCCAATGAAGTATATTATTGCAATTATCCCAAATATCAGGTTTACTGTTTCAGTCGCTAATCTATATACATAAAATGAATGTTTCATTGTATGTTTGTCCTATATGCATTCCTAAATCATTCATTAGATTGTGAAACTTTTGGTGAGTTGTTCTACATTTGCTGCGAAGGTTTCTCAATTATTTAATTTAGTAGATAAAAGACTGCAAACAGAGTTGCGAGCAGTAGCTAGTGTTTAATATTATTTTTGTGTATGTGATGTAGAACTTTACAAATGTCTGGGATTTCCACTTTAATGTGTGTCAAAAAATCAACAAACTTGAGCATATCGCCAAATAATTAGACATACTTTTAACAAGATGTCAAAATAATACATAATAATTTGCCAATACTTTCACATATTTGGGGAATCATGCATATTTGAGTAACCAGTTTTATGCATTTCATGTGTGTGTGTCAATTATTTTTTGTAGACACCAGATTGTACATGCAATGGCTGGAAATCACAGCAAGCAGTTAAAAACAGACAAGGGGACAATCAACCATCAGCAAGCTTCACTGATCCTTGCCGGAACTGTAATCACATATTAGGTAAGCTATAAGACATCTCTTCAATTCAAATATAATCTACATAATCTTAAGTAAGTGTTAAGTTTTCATTTCTACACAAAATGAAACAAATTATATCAGGATATAGTTATGTTATGTAAAAAGTAAATTTATTACATCTAGTGCTTTCTTAATACTGCAACTGCCTTGAATCTGTACTTGAGTTTGTATATGTATATTGTATACATCATTCATATAATTTTAGTATAGTAACACAATATTAATGTTGTGCAGATATCGGTATTTTATAATTTAATACTGTTGCAATTTACATACTCAGGTTTATGTAAATTGCAACAGTATTAAATTGTTATATCGGAATCATTACAAACTGATAACTGTGCCTCAAAATCATTGGTCAAGTTTCTCACACTTAGGTCTTGAGAGTAATAAAAGATATGACCAAGTAATACCTATCTTAATTATTTGTTAAATGATTTCAATAGCTTTACTCTTAGCCCATATTTCTCCACTGGCAAAGATCCTACCACCACCACTATATATATCATTGAACCTAATGTGTATATAAATAATTCAAATTTTAAAAAGTAAAAGTACTTGCAATGATATTACGTGTTCTAATTCACTGTTTATATCAATGAACACTATCTTGCATTATTCCATTGTTATTAACTAAATTCTACTACAGTGATATCTAGACTAATAGTAAAAACTCTCCTAACTAACCTAACCGATTTAATTAATTCTTTCATCATTTGAAAGATACATTAATCCTGATGGACATCAGCTATACATTACGTATTCGATCCAGCCGAAGTCGGAATGAGACCGTTAGTTATTTAATATTTATGAAAGTATCAGGAAAATCTTTTTCAGAGAAATATATATATATAGTAAGTATCTTAATTACCTTCTAGAAAAACATGTCACCCAGCTACAAAACCTACCAGTGGCTGAAGTGGACAGGCTTTTGGGGGCCGTAGTAGATGTGGAAAACATCTTCATGTCAATGCACAGGGAGGACGACCATGACACCAAACGAGTATATTGCTATTTGTTTAAGGTATGTGCTGTACAGATTCTAGTCTTATTCTATAATTCATTACTCCAAATGATACTCATTAGCATTGAAATATTTTATACAAGTAAATAATGTTTGTTTAATTAGCTCATCTATACTACTATATAAATCTCTAGCGTCTGTCTGTAATTATAATTTCTCTGTCAAATTTTGTGATAGATAGCCATTTTATGACTGACTAACTTCGATTCTATCATTTTTAAAATTTTTGTTTGTCTGTCTGTCTGTATGTCCTTTTATAACTGAAGAACGGCTTGACCGATCTCGATGAAAATCGGTACATATTAGAAACATGTGGTTGCGCTCATGATAGGCTACTTATTTTTTTTTAAATATGCCCTTAAAGGGATGAAAAGGGAGAGGAAAGTTTGTATGGAAAATGGTAAACCGCTGAACCGATTATAATGAAATTTGGCAAGAAGATAGTTCGACATGCGAGAACGGACGTACGCTACTTTTTATAAAAAATCTACTCCTAAGAGGGTAAAAAGGGGGATGAAACTTTGTATGGCGAACGCTAAATCTAGGTAATGATAAAATTTGGTGCGGTGTAAGACAATATTTATCAAAAATACATAGGCTACTTTTTTATTAAAAAATCTGTGAATAGGGGGAGGGAGAGGGACGAAACTTTGTACGGGAAATGGCTAAAACGCTGAACCGATTATGATGATATTTGGCAAGAAAATAGTTTGACGTCAGAGAACGGACATAGGCTACTTTTTACAAAAAAACTACCCCTAAGAAGGTGAAAATGGGGATAAAACTTTGTATGAGGAACGCTAAAACTTGGTAATGATACAATTTGGTGCGGTGACAAGACTTTTTTTTCGAAAATACATAGTCTACTTTTTTAATAAAAAATCTGTGAATAGGGGGACAGGATGGAGAGGAACAAAACTTTGTACGGGAAATGGCTAAAACGCTGAACCGATTATGATGACATTGGCAAGAAAATAGTTTGACATCAGAGAATGGACATAGGCTACTTTTTATAAAAAAATCTACCAAGAGGGTGAAAAAGGGGATGAAACTTTGTATGGGAAACGCTAGAATTTGGTAATGTAGGTGTAGTAGTAGTAGGTAGGTGATAAGATTTTTTTTATTAAAAAAACATGAGCTACTTTTTTTTATCAAAAATCTGTGAAAAGGGAGACGGGAGGGAGGGGAACGAAATTTTGTATGAGAAATGCTAAACCGCTGAACTGATTATGATGTAGCATGGAAATAGTTGGTCACCTGGGAACGGATATAGGCAACTTTTTTATCAAAAAAATTACCCCTAATGGGGTGAAAAGAGGAATGAAACTTTGAATGGGAAATGCTGAACCGCTGAATCAATTATGATATTTGTACAGAGATAGTATGTGCCCGGAGACAGACGTAAGCTAGATGTAGACTTTTTTCAAAAATAATCTTTAAACATACTATGCACATGTACATATAATCTAACCTAATCCGGGAAAGCCGCGAAAAAATTTTCCACGCAGACGAAGTCACGGGTACAGCTAGTTATATACATAAGAAACTAAGCAAACTTAGGTTAATGTTTATCGTAAGTTCTTATATTAATTAAAAAGTTTTTCATATATTTAATACTACTATCACTATTGTGTTGAAAAATGTAATGTCATTATGTGATATTTTATACTATTGATAGAAATAACTTGAAAAGAACGGCAGAAACATTTTCATATTTTTTTAAATGTTATAAAACATTGTATATTTTCTAACGTTTTTGAGAGATCATGTTTGTAAAAGCTAAAGAATAATAAGGACTGTGAAATTTGATGATCCATCTTTACTGTTTACCTTATTAAAGATACAGAATTAACATATATTTGTATGTACATATGTATTTATTTTAATATACTTCAGTAAAGTTGAGTTACACAGGAAATTCTAGTACAATTTAACTCACAGTATTTTATTTTAGTGTAAAATATATTATTAATATAGCAATGTCTGTTTTTCCAACAGCTCCTCAGAAAATGTATACTAACCCGAACTCACCCTCGTATCGAGGGTCCTCTCGGCCAACCACCCTTCGAACGGCCATCTATCGCCAAAGCAATCACAAATTTTGTATTGTATAAATTCAATTCATTTCCACAACGTGAGTGGCAGACAATGTATGATTTGGCAAAGATGTTCTTGCATTGTTTCAATCACTGGAACTTCGAGGCGCCCAGTGTGAGAAAGCAGGTGTGTATAAAATTGCCATTAAAAAGTTTAATGATAAAGCACTTCTCAGTCTAATGTTTATAAAAAGTTAATACAGTGGTTAATACCTGGACAACGAATTTGACTTGATGGTTTTAAAGTGCCATTTATCGTTGAGTAGCTAATGTCAAGGTATTAATGTTTGACCTTACTGGTACCATAATATTCTATGAGATGGTGTTAGAAAAAAGTTTATTTTTTTATACCTCAATATTTTATGAGATGACACTAGTAAAATTTGTTTCTTTTGTGTGGTAACCAATTTTCTTAGGGATAACACCTGTTTTATATATAAATTTAGAAATAAAATATTATCTTTGTACAAAATTTTATTGAAGTCGTTACAGCCGTTTCTGAGAAATTTATTGAGAATTGTATACAGGAATTGCTTGCTTAAAGTAATAAGACTATTATATAAACTTTCCTTTTTAAATAATGGCATCTTATTTATTTTAGACTCATGTAGTTGTATTTTTCAGCAAGTATCAAACCCAGAAGACATATCGGCATATCAAATCAATTACACACGGTATGTATGACTTTTTTCGAATACTATTGTCTCACATTAATGATATGAATCACTAGAACATTTACTGCACTTCATAAGGAAATTTGAATGAGTGCCAAATTGTAAATCAACCAATAGAGGAAGTATGTATTACTAGCAGAAAATAGACCAGTCATAATGTAAATTGTTAGCTAATGTGAATAGTCATGTATTTATCAGCAAATTTAATAATCACAAATTCAATGTGAGTGCTTCCTTCGAAACACCTATCATTTAGAATGTTTCTGTTTGAGTACTGCATTCACTTCAACTCTTGTGGCGAGACATTATACACGTTGTATAATGGTGGCGATTGATGAGCAGTGATCGGAATAGGTAGTGCAATTTTAGATCAATGACACCAACATTATATTAATATGGACAAGTCTACGAGATTCCAGGATTAGCATTATTTGATGTAAATGAGTAAAATATTTTCACTTTACGTACATGCCTTTTTAGTTTATATTACTATTATTTATATTACTTTCTATACATTCGTTGTCTTTGTCACGCAGTCGTAAGCTGAAACAATATTTTTTCTAGGAAATTTAGTCACGCACATGTAATAAAAAAAAAACATTTTAAACAACCCTAGTGAATAATTTTCAATTGCTCGCAGAAATTTTAGTCGTAAGTCGGCATTTGTTTAAAAATCCAAAATTAAATTTACGTATGAAAGTTACTAAAGTATTTCTTGTTAAGATTGCTTATCTGTTATAATAATGTTACAATTTATAACCAATTCATGGCGAATTTATGATTGTCGGAATACCGGGATTGTTTCTTATATCCACACTAAGTTAACGTTATCAAATCCCATGGAATTGTGCTACCTATTCCGAACATTGGTCTAAGCTGGTGAATAATGCCAGATGGCATGTGTTGTGCGCAGATGGCTGGTGTTCTGCCACGTGCCAGCATTCTGCGACTCGCTGCCGCATTACGACACGTCGTTAGTGTTCGGCCGCACTCTGTTGCGCGCTGTGTTCAAGTCGGTGTGCCGCCAGCTCATGGACAAGTGCCACTCGGAGCGCGACCGCATGCCGCCCGAGAAGAGGGTACACACACACGCATAAACACACACGCACACATGCGTACACATGTGCACACATTTGTACACGCGTACGTGCATACACGCGCACGCAGATACACAGACTTCAAATTTTCCAAAGTTTTATCATTTAATGTGAAAATTTCAAGTTTGTGTGTGTTAGCTAAGTACAGCTTAAATAAGGAATGTTAACTCCTAAAAAGTTGAAAATGGATGGTTCGTATGGATAAATTCGAAAATTATATAAGTATCTCTGACTCTGTTAAATAAATAAACATTTATTTAGCCGATTTTCAAAAACGGGGTGGCTTATTTATAGCCATTCTCAACCTTGTTTATCGGGTCACGTCAACGAATTCGGAAATACTATGGAACTCGCATTCATTTAAAAATATGACACAACGCAAACCCTAATCAAGTGGGCGGGGTTAAAAAACTACAATCAATGCGCTATTTAGTCTACCGTGCGCTCAGTGATAGTCAGCCGTTGCAAATAAAATTGGTTTGTTGACGGAAAATTGGCGCAATATAAATTAAAAATGACCTTCTGTGTGATTAAGTAGTGCAGACGATAGAAAGATGTCAGGATATAATAACTTACTATATGTATATAAAATAATTTTACGTCTACAAGAAATTCCATAAAAATGTTATGATCTGTATTATGCCATTAATAGCCAGCCAGTTTCTAGTTATTTTTATTGTATTTTTATATTGAGTATATGAATTCTCTTTTTTGAATTGGATCTTATAAATGTATTCTTTTCGTTTTACCTAAAACGAACTTCGGTGATTACGGTGGATTAAAGCAATTCGCTTAGAAAGAAGAGAAGACGACTGGTTACCAACTAATGCCAATAGAAGTTGCTCTATACATTTTGAAAACGAAGATATCTATTCTTATCGTAGAGGGATTGCATGTTATCTAATTGAAGACTAAAGTCTTGCAGAGATTCTAAATTGATATTTCTCAAAAACTGTAGAATGAATGGACATATTACAGATATTAAAAACAAAAAAGCAGAAAAAACAGACCACGTCACTATTTTAATAAAAACTATTTCTCTGTACTGTTTAGTAAAAAAAAGATTCTCTAAATTGAATTCCATAAGACAGACTAAATAAATTAATTATATTCTAAGGTAACATAACATATCAAGAACTTTTAAATAAAATGCAGACGAACTCGTGAATATGCTTTCTTTACCTTTATCAATAATTTTTAAATATTTTCTTATATGAGAAAATCAAAATAAAAAGCTATTTAATCTCACGTAAATAAGGTAAATAAATATTACCAATAAGTAAAGAAAGGTCATTGAAATTTTCAAGAAAATTTCTTGAAAATTTTTCAAGAATTTTTCATATTTTTCAATTATTTTTCCGAAACTTTTCCCAAATTTTTCGAAATTATCCATTACTACCAATAAGTTGCGTCACGATGCACATTCACTAGTAATGCATAAAAACATCCTGGCTTGCGAGCAGTTTCCCGTGGGATCACGTGATCACCGTTAATTTTGGAATGTAATACGAATCGTTTCTAACGCCCGGCTAAAGTTGAACAAAGTTCGCGCGGGCTTAAAGTAGTTCGTTTTAAAAGTTGACTGTTGAGTTTGCGACCCTTCGTGTTTAGGAGTATTTCAATCAGACGCGTGGTACCGAGTTTTTCGACCATAATTGTTCTGAATTACATTTCCATAGTAATTCCGAATCATTGGGTCACGTATTACAAGCGGGTCAGAATTTCTGGTACATAGAAAGAATGAGTGGTGAAAGACTGACGAAGAAAACAGAGCGAAAGAGAGTGGTAAAAGAAGCCGAGGAATACCAAGGCTGACTTACGAAGATCAAATAGCCAGTGTTAGCTGACGGAAATGTCAAAAACATCCGCATACCTAAGCGCAAAATGTGTGAGGAGAATTATGGGCTTCAAAGAGGCGAAAGAAGTAAAGACCGCGAATCTTGGCGCTATATATAACCAATGACTGTCTCAAGAAACTTTCTAAAAGCAACCTTTAGTTATTATATAAGCGTTATACTTCGATGACAAATAAAAAACCAGATACACCATTAACGCTCCAAAAATGTCTGAACCAAATGTACACTCAAATGAGTATTTGAGTGCACTTATGTTTTAGTAGTATTTGAAAACGCTAACAGCGAACATGTCAAAGTGCTCCTTCAAAAATTATAAAATCGACACATTTAGAACGCTAAAAAAAGTCTGAGATTCTTATTTTCAGTTAATACATTAAATAATATTATTTACATGTTCCTTATTTCGTTATAGTAATAACGTTACATAGCTATTTTTTATTAAATTTGTAATCATATTTTGAATATTTCCTGACGATATATGACTTATCCTTGTCACTTTCACGTAACAAATCAAAATGACATGAATAGCAATGCAAATAGATTATATGTGAATTATACTTTACGCACGAAAGGTAAGAATGCATTTAAAATATTTTTTTAAACAAACTTCGTTTCGATGTCACACAAGAATCGTTTACGAGCTTTTATAACCTTATGGTTTGACAGGAAGGTCTACTTTAAATTAAGACATTATTACCGATAATACTATACGATATTAATAATATATACGTCAATTCGGACAATATTTGTTAAGATTTTGCAGGAGATTGTGAATCTAGTTCTTTATTTGTGATCGAAGGCGTCATAAAATAACTTCAAATGGCAGATTTTACTGTCTCTATGTATATAAAATGTATAAACTTAATTTGTTCATGGAACAGGTATTGGTGCTGACGCATTTCCCGCGTTTCCTGGCGTTGCTCGAAGAAGAAATATTCAGTGTTAACTCACCTATATGGGATCCAGACTTCAAACAAATACCACCTAATCATCTCCAAGCCATACTAGATAATAAAACCAGTGAGTTTCTGTTTTTTTTTTATCTTAGACTGAAACTCCAATTATTTGTTTGATAGAAGTGTAGAAGTTTGAAAAATTTATTGGAGATTTTGTCCATCGATCCTCTGTCTAACCCATATGGGAAAGGCCATGAGTTTATGTATCTATTTTATTAATTCATCAAACATTTGCACCTTGCTGTAAATAAGTATAACAATCTTTCTTCTTGTTAATTTCCTTTGCTTAATAATTTTGTATTGTAATATTATAATGTTGTCGCGACATTGTACGCGCAAACCATATTTAGTGTTATTTTTGAATTTTCTGACAGAAATATATATGTTTTTTGGGTATTGACTAGAAAATTATAATTCACTTTTATTTTGATTAAGTAATTGAGTTGAAATCTATATACTATTTTACGCTAGTAACTAATTAACATGTATTAATAATATAATTGTGAAAGTTCTATCTGTTACGTTTTATGGTTAAATCACTGAACCGATTTTGATAGAATTTTGTTTGGAGATAGCTTCCAACCCTGGGGAAAGACTTAGCTACTTTTTTAAAATTTTACATGATAGAAGTCGCCTTTAACAGAAGCTAAATGTTATGCCAAGGTAAGCTCTACATTTTCCAGAAAACCCATCCAAATCGTCTTAGTATTCTTTTACGTAATGCTTGCATAAACAAAACGTAGACAGTTTTGTGATACGTATTAATTGATATCGACAGCGGTACGTCGTGGTGAATTTGAACGGGTTACTGCAACTGGTGATAGCAAAGATGGATTTACTACAGTTTCCCTGTCGTCAGGTAAAATACGAATATTTCTTATTTAATTGTTTGCAATACCTGTTAAAGAGAGAAAAACATATTGCTAATTTGACAAAAAACAAATTTCCTGCACAGCACGTACGAAATGCGAGAGATGGAGAGAATTTTTTATGTAGAACAGATCGTGAATCAAATAACCGACATAATTACGAGAAAGACTGTTAAATAACATAATTTTTTTTATAGATTGGAAATCTCCATGATTTATGAATACAACATTCTTAAAAACATCCTCTAAGACGTGCTCCCAAGAAACCTCGTTAACGATATGAGTTGGCAGGGTGCGTTAAGCAAGAGTCCCTGAAGCGGGCGGCGGAAGGGGCAGCGGGCGGAGCGGGGGGCAAGCGGCGGCGCGTGGTCGACGAAGCGGGCGCGGACGTGAGCGAGCGGACCGTGGCCGAGATCGTGGCCACCATCACCGACCCCAACTACATGTATGGCGTCGATGTGAGTACACGCCTACACCACACTATTCATATAACAGTTACAGTGTATTTCAATTTGAACAGGTTGTCTTCATAGAAAATTAGCATACGCGGTTTGTATGTGTGCGCGCTAATACACCGTTGCACACACACAACAGCAATATTTTTGGGTGATTATGAGTGATTTATCGTAGCGCAAAAGTAGCACGCGACGCAAACATACGACCGCTTCCGTTTGTCTTTAATTCGTTCTTCGCATCATCGCAAATACAAAAATGTGTAAATCGCATGAACGAATGTATTATAATTTCTTAAGATGTCTAATCAGTATCTGTAATTCAAATCAGTGATCTGCAGTAATCAGTAATTCAAATGCAGTTATCATTATTTAACACAAGCCATTTCCCGCCCGCTTCGCTGGGCAAAAAAAAAAGTTCAAAAAATGAATAGACAAACCATCTACAAACGATTCCGCATCGAATGGTCGTGGTCCCATGTCGATCCGTTCAGTAGTTTAGTAGTAGTAGTACATATAGGGAGTACATACAAACGGTACATATTTTTGAATATGCTATAGTATATCGAGAATTCATCTTGATTACGATTTAATAAAGTATTATTATGCAATAATAACAAAGATACAGGTTAAAACACAATTTATTTCACTTGTTCTTCCCCTTAACACAAGTAAAAGACACCGAAATTTAATTTTTACCTAATTTCACAAATCCACAGAACCTCTTTTATTTATGTAACAATAAGGTTGATATTCCTGTGTATGTGGAAAAAACGTATTTTTAAATTAGATTAGAATGATAGGTAGGTAGTGTGCCTTTGTCTCCACGTTCTCGTCGCAATGATTCTGACCTCTCACTGCGGACATACAAATGGTTATGAAAGAAATCGATAAAAAAACAAAAGATAGACTCTGACCTTGTATTCAGGCTGCAAATTACCAATGTGGGTAAATCACAAAATGTCGCACGACAACACTGCTACAATTTGATACCTTTTCACATCACTTTTTTTCCATATGTATTGAGGTCCGTAGTAATTGCACATTTACAAGTTCACAAACGTAAATGTTCAAAATTGCGACCTTGCGCTTCTATGCATGCACGTGCACGCCGCGCTATCTCACTATGCACACGATGCAATACGTTTGACGTTTCTCGTTGTAATTTATTAAAGGCATCGATGATTTTGTGCTTCATGACCTCTTCTGTATCAGATTAGGTTAAAAGGATGGCGCAGGTCTTCCTTCAGCATTTTATGGACCGTACTGTGGGGCACCTGTAGTAACCTCCCGGCCGACCTTGTACTATCATCGGGATGTTCATCAAAATGATTAAGAATGGGATCGCGGATGCCTTGGTTAGCATTGCCGCCGGAATCTGTATTGCGCGGTGTAAAGCTGCCATAATCCCTTAACCGTTGCACGATTCGCGTCAGTATTCTACCACTCGAAGGCACGTGCTCACCATTACGATGTCCAAAATGGTCCAAATACAAACACAAAGCTTCACTACAATTACCACTAGCCATACCATAAGCCAAAACCATATCGGTGTATTGCAGATTACTATACAGATAAAACGGCATGATTTAAACAAGGAAATAATTCGTAAGTAGTTAAAAACGAATTGACGATGTACACAATGAATACGTCTCACAGAGATCGTAACCCGAATGCAACTGAAAAAATTTAATTTGAACAGCTGTTCAATATGGCGGATTGGCGGTGTTACATCAAAGAAAGCCACCGTAAATCACACGTCGGCAAAGTCAAAGGCAGAAAGTATTTTAGTGACGTCACAAAGATGCCGACAAAATGTAAAGGTGTGTACATACGAAGTACGAATTGATTTTTTAATGAATGAATATTTTTGAAACTTTCTATGAAAGTGGACAAAGAGAATGAATAGGTGAGGTAAGAGCATTGTTTCAAGCTCGCTAATCATTTTGATGAACATCCCGATGATAGTACAAGGTCGGCCGGAAGGTTAAATGCAACTGAAAAAATTTAAAAATTTTTGAAAATTATTCTGTATAAAAATTATATATTCTGACTTTGCCGACGTGTGATTTACGGTGGCTTTCTTTGATGTAACACCGCCAATCCGCCATATTGAACAGCTGACAGTTCATGACCTTAGCGATTTGTAAACATTGTTAAGGGGTATACGCATTATTTTCGAAAATAGTTTTCAGGCTGTATTTCAGTAACGGATGAAATTATTACAAAATAAAAAAAAACGTAAGATTTAAAATCTGTAACTGTACACGATCAACCCAATTTTACGAGAAATGGTGGGGATAACACTTGAAAATTAAAACGGTCATAACTCTTTTTCTGACAAAGTTCTGACAATTCTGTTACGCATGAGGCGGGAGTCGGCCTTCTTTTCTACATATTCTTTGCCAAGACACATCATCAAACGGATGTGACCATCCCTAGTAAAATTCTTGAAATTGGGAAAATTAGTGTACAAACTGGCCCTAGCAGAGTCTGTTTTCCAAACTGAGACTCCGGGTTCGATCCCTGGTCAGATCAATTTAAGAAACGAACTTCTCTAAATTGGTTTGGAGTCTGGGTGTTACTGGAGGCTCCCTCAGTTCGTTGTGTGGTACTCATAGCACAAGCCTCTTTCTTAGTTTGGAGTCACACAATTTGTGTAATTGTCTCGTGTATTATAAGAAAAACCCCGGAAACATTTACTTTATTTATCTACTTAAATATTTATTAAACACATGTACACAAAGAATGTTACACATAGAGAATTTGAGCAGAGTAAAAGGATAACATTGGGATTTTTCCCAACAAATTTCGTTTTTATTCCTATTGGTAATTTTCCCGTTGACACATTGTAAGTGAAGATAATGCTAATACAGATGTATTTTTAGGTTACAGAATATATTTAACGAGCCACAACAGGAAATCAAAACTTATGATATACTCATCTGTTTATTCTCCAGGCTCTGTTCCAAATGCAAGCGCCTCGCGACGAAGCGGCCAAATTAGAAGAACAACGTAAATTAATCGAGTTTCACGTCATCGGGAACTCTTTAACTGGACCAGTTAACAAGCAGACCATGCTTTGGCTTATAGGTAGTTATTATTATACCATATATTTAAACACCAAAAAGTATAATGTTTTTAATTTGATCAGATAAGAACATTATAGGACACATAAACGAATAAATAATCGAACCATTGTGTTTATACACTAATGAATATTCAGCTTACACTTATATTCTTCATTGTGGAATAAATACATATATTTATTTTATTTTTCAGGTCTTCATAACGTATTTTCTCATCAATTACCTGAAATGACGAAGGAGTACATATCGCAGTTAGTTTTTGATCCGTAAGTAAAACTTCTAAGTTATGGTACTATCTTCACATCAATTAGTATATCATAGATAAAATCTTAAATGGAGACAAATCTTCACGGAGTTGTAACTATACAGAGACATGACTTGTGAACCAACACTCTTTCCAACTCTTTGAATGTTGAAAGAAAGGATTACAAAGATCTATAGTTTTAAATTATCGACATAATTTATACAGATATATCCTATAGTATTATACGAACAATGGACTTAAAATCTACTACTCTTAAAATCTTCGTTTTCGTCGAATATAGGTCTGAAGTTCTATTTCGGGAGTTGCAAGTTCACCCATATCTAAATAGGCTTGTAGTCTAATTGTATTGAGTATTTGCACAGCTCATTATGTGTTTTACCCATAAAACAAGTTCACAACTATGTTTAGGTCGTACAATAATTATTTTTCTGTACAGATTGTTATTAATATTGTCTAATACTATTGCCCTTATTTACAGAAAACATAAAACATTAGCTCTGATCAAAGAAGGAAAGCCAATCGGAGGAATCTGTTTTAGGACCTTTCACTCTCAGGTATCCATGTTTAGTCAGTTATTTCATAATTAAATTTATTTACCAGGATAAAAGTTTTTGTTATAGTATATCTTTTTTAAGTCATTGATAAGCATGGAGCACTCACTCAACCTATAGAGACGAAATATCGGACCATTTTATTCACCACTGCTCAGTTTATTTACACTAACAGATGTCAACTCTCGCTCGCATTAAGCATTACATAATACTGGACCTGTGTGTACATCTCTGTATATTCCAACAGATATTTAAATATTTATGTAATGGCTTATTGTTCTATTCGATGGTGTAGCAAAAACAGAAAAAAATAAAACTATTAAACAGAACGCATTAACCGCAACAGTGTTTAGACGTAAATTGTTTTTGTACATAATAAATGACATTGCCACTCTATAGGTTGAGTGCTCCATGTTGATAAATCAGTAATTGCAAACATTTGTGCTAAATATTTTATATTTATTATTTTAAATTAAAATATTTGTTAGACTACATCAGTCTCTTTTATAATATAATTACTGTAACAGTAACATCAAATGAAGCCAGAGACGTAGTTTTCTCCATATTTTTGTATGTAACAGTGAATGAACCAGTAAAAAAGATTGAGAAACCTACTCTTCTTTGGTTCTTTATGTCTAAAAATTGTTTTCGTGTGTTTATGTATTCGATTTACTGAAACTAAATGGATTTTAATGCAGCTTGCTATGATTGGAATATTTTTATACCATTCTTTTGTAATTTATTGTATGTATTTTTGTAATTATATCTTTTCGCTGTCTTTATAAGAATCAAAAGCCATAAAACTTAGATAATATATTAGTGTTAAGCATACTAAAGTTCCATATATTCAATGTGGATTATAGGTTATAAAGAAAAATGTGAATATAATAAGCAGCAGTAACAAACAGATAATGTGAGCCCGATTTAGTGCTTACAATGCTAAAATAAACTTATTGTCGCCAATTTTCAGGGTTTCAGCGAAATAGTATTTTGTGCGGTAACATCAAACGAGCAAGTGAAGGGCTATGGCACTCATCTCATGAACCACCTAAAGGATTATCACATCAGGAATAACATTTTACATTTCCTGACGTTTGCCGATGAATTTGCCATTGGTAATTGATACTCAATTATGCATAAAATCTCTCACCAGAAATATATAGGAGTTGTTGTGTATTCACTACTTGTCTGTTTTGTTTGTAGTTCATTTGGAAACATTAGTATACATGTTAGAAAAAAGTTATCTTTAATTGATAAATAAAAATGTAATAAATAGGATAAATAAATAAAAAATAATCTGCAATATGGCCGACTCTCGTATATTTTCGAACTCTCTCTCTCTCGAACCTTTTTTTAACTAGGTAGTTCCTAATAAATAATTATTCACAGCCTCCAAATGTAAATATTAAAAAATACTTACGTTATTCAATTATTATAACTTCAAATCTGAAAAGTTGACAAAATTATTCTAGAATGTTATGTTAGATAGAAACAGTTACCTGAGTCCTCTAATATATCCTTTAACGTAATATAGTCAAATCTTACCTTTCAAATAATATTGTTTATTCTTGTAACTATATACTGGCTTTTAAATACAAAAATTAATGATGTTAAAAATAAAGTTCTCAATCATGAAATAAATACCTCCAGGTTACTTCAAGAAGCAAGGGTTCAGTAAGGATATCAAACTCCCCCGAGCTATGTACCAAGGGTACATAAAGGATTATGAGGGAGCTACACTTATGCACTGCGAACTCAATCCTCGGATCGTGTACACGCAGTTCACCAGCGTGATACGGACACAAAAGGAGGTCAGTGTTGTATCAATAATTATAATATTTTCTCATACTTGCTCCGAAATTGCGGCATTAGTGAAAAAATACAATATGTTATTCGGTTCTTTTTGGTACATATCAGCACTTTATAGCGAGACCAATTGCTGGAGTTTTATCGTTATTCATGGAGTAATAAAGCGAGGTTTTTTAGTTATTATAGGCTGGATGCGTATGCCAAGAATCAATCTCATTCGTAATACTGACTTCATAACTACCTCCGCAAGATTTCGCGCTGCGTTCTTTGGCAATCGGCATATGCGGTGCGGTATATTACACATTTTTTTAGTGTAGCAATTTTGAATATTATTTAAGTAATAAAACTAAATAACACAATACATTTTTACAGATTGTGAAGAAACTTATTGACATGCGTCAAAAGGAAGTGAGAAAAATACACCCTGGGCTAACGTGTTTTAAAGAAGGAGTGAGTATTTTCAACTCATTTATATAGTTAAGCCCAAAATCCTAATCATTCAAAGGCAGCTTTTCATATTCGACAAAACTTTTACCCGACTACGGCAAAGCAAAAAGGAGGGTTATGATTTTAGCAGCATATTTTTGTATGTCAATCTGTTCCCTCTCTACTTGAACAATTTCAACTTACCAAGTATCATTGAATTCGTCTCAATTACACGTGTGACAAAGAATAGCTTGTATTTTTTTGTAAAATTCAATATGGCGTAAAAAAAAATGGCGATCGTTGAGTATGCCAGGCTCCGAATAAAAATCTTCAAACTCCTTCCAAGTTTGTGTGTATTACATAATTTCTAAAGTAATAGATTTTTATAAAGACATACAGTAACATAATGACACGTTAATAGTATGAGTGATAGTGTTTCATTTTCCATTTAAGAGTCCACCTAAAAAGACTAGTGTGTTTGGTGACTTGTATCTTGATGTCTAAGAAGACTGAGTCAGATATTTGGGTACATATAAACTTCATTTTTTTTGTCCAGAAATCCTTAAATGAGGAAAGAAAGTAATGAGTAGTTATCATTATAAACTATATTATTATGTCAACTGACAACAAATGTTATAATTTTGCGCTAAATTTAATGTGAAATAAGAAAACAATTTTTTTTTAAAATCTATACTGTGCTGTTACAAGGCTATGTGAACAATTTAGTTTTGTAGTGATGTGCCAAAAATAACACAATTGTAATGTTATCTGTCGTTATAGTATAAAATAATACATTTTTCTTTCTAATAATTTGATAACAATTAAATGTACTAATAAGTTTCATATGCTAGTTACATTCAGAAATTAGAAGCTAGACAAACAAGTATCGAAACATGCTACTTTTTATTGTGTCGGTTGGAAAAATAATATAACAGTGTTACTTTTTGTCTATCACTAGCTATGACCAGTTGACAGACGTTAGGAACGCATTCTCTAAGCGGCCGGACTATAGTTTCCTTGTAAATTATAATTATCTACAAAAGCAAATGTTGAGATTTCTCCGCGCTAAAATATGATCATACCGCAACTGAAAATAAACTTTATTGTTGTAGTCATAAGATGCGGGAGTAATTAACGAATTCGGTTGAACTGGTCTGCATAGGTGGACTCTTAAGTAACAGAATCTTAAAAATTTTAAAATAAAAAATACTATATAAAGTACTATATTATTTTATAACTAAGCAAGATGCTCTCCGCATCTCACAACCAACGAAAAAATCCTAAATATAGGCAACTCGATGTATACGTACTCGTATATGCAGGCATGAGGCGAGAGTCTGCTTTCTATTCTACATATTCTCCGTTAATAATAAAAAAATGTATATGGATAAGTTTTTCATGTTTGTTGAATTTAATTTCTTGTAGTTATGAAATGTTGAACGATAACTATAGAACTGAATAACTAAAATTATTTTGGCATCTAAGGACATTAATATACGTTCGTTTATGCAATTTTGACATTTGCATATTTGTGACGATGGGAAGAACTAATTAAAGAGAAAGGGAAGCGGTCGCATGTTGCGACGCGTGCGACCCCTCTGACGCTACAATAATCACCCATATTCACCCAAAATAATGCCGTTGTGTGCGTGTGTATTAGCGCGCATACTAACCGCCTTCTAGTGTTCTATGAAGACATCCTACTGTTATGTCTATACTGTGGTATTGTGATATCGTGGATGATGTATGACGAGTACGGTGGGCCCCAGGTGCGCAGCATCCCCGCGGAGAGCATCCCGGGGCTGCGCGAGACGGGCTGGCGCGTGGGCGGGGCGCGCGCCGCCCCCGCACCCGCGCCCGCGTCCGCGTCCGCGCCCGCGCCCGCCGACGGCGACGGGGACGTGGCCGCGCACAGGAGCGTGCTGCACGCGGTGAGCCTAAGGGATCTTAGCCCATACAACCCACGTCTTCAGTATTCTTTTTATTTCACCAAATTCTACATATTATTTCGTCAAAATGTCGACGTAATACAATTTAGATGTTTCTTGGAGTTTCTGGCGACAAATATATTGAGGCAGTGTTTCTAATAGGATCTGCTGAAGGCCGCTAAGCCACTAAAAAAATCTCAACATCACTCTACGAAATAAGCACATTTCAATTTCACATAACAGCACAACATAAATACTTGGGAAGCAAAACTACGCCAATTTTAGATCACAACATCCACTAGAAATCATTTGCAAATAATTAAAATACAACCCCAACTGCTCCCTATAAAATCCCACCAAAAACTCGATGGGGGGTTCGTTTGGGAAACCGACTTATAAGCTGACACGAGATAAACCGTAGACAAAGAAACCCATAGACTACGCCATGTACTCCCATCACTCACCCAAGAAAGACTTACTTATCAGCATGTAACGTAGACAAAAGTGACAAAGCTGCAGTATCTTCTACCCTTTAACGCGTGCCGATTTTTTCAAGGTCAAGACGTTACACGTATACAAATCTAAATTTTTTGGTGACCATAAATAATATTTTTTGTGTTGCGAAATCAATCCTGTTTAACTGATTTCTTTTGCGATTCATCTGTTCCATTAAATGCAAACCACAAAATTATATTTAGTATTAAATATCTATTCATTAATAATTCTATAATATATTAGAACAGCCTTTCCCAAAGTGGGCGATAACGCCCCCTTGTGGGCGCTGCAGGCCTAAAGGGGGGCGGTAAGAGACCTAGAAAAAAAATGAGGGCGTTGTGTAGAGGCCTGGGGGGTGATTTGTAATTTCATTCAGCTAGGAGGCATCTTAGACAACGACTGCATGAGCTCTCGACTCTCAACTACAACTTGTGAACATCAACTAATATTGATTAAAAGATTGCTCAAACTCTGTTCGATATTTCTCTCCGCGTGCTTCATATATCTGTCCTGTTTTATTGAATATACAAAATAAAAATCATGTCAATCGGTCGTTCCGTTTCGAAATGAAAGTAGACACAAACAAACAAATAAAAAGTCAACAGACACACTTTCGCATTTTAATAGTTATTAGTACTCCCAGATAGGTAATTTTCGTAGATAATAGACCGCGGGCAATCATGTTTTAACAAGTTTTTGTTAAATAACCCGAATTGTGCATTCCTGTGTCAATCGCCTGGTTCGTAGAAAACTTGTTCTGACTTGTTGAGTACGATTGAGCGTCGAATGAGATAAACGAGTTTATGCATGTTTGTTTTATTCCTGTCGGTGCGTGCTGCTTATGCAATCCTATATAAACAACGTAATATTTATTTTATTTTCATTTGCGGTTTCGCGCGCAATAGATGAGCAGTACTTAAGTTCAACACTTACTTACGTATTTCTCAAAACAAAAAAATGTCGGAAGTAAAAAAGAAGAGACGGCAATACTGTACGGAATATATTAAATTCGGATTCATTGAAAATCCGACAAACCCATCGTCGCCTTTGTGTCTTCTATGTCTAAAAACATTTTCGAATGAAGCAATGAAGCCTTCAAGACTGCAAGATCATTTGAATGAAATGCATCCAGATAAGAAAGACAAGAATGTAGCATATTTTCAAGACCTAGAGAAGAAGCATAATACTCAGCCAAGTGTAGCAAAACTATTTTCGGCGGCTGCTAAGCAAGATGACGACGGACTTCGAGCTTCGTACAATATCTCTTTGTTAATTGCTCAAAAAGGCAAACCACATAACATCGGAGAAGAGTTAATTTTGCCAGCAATAAAGGAAGTAATAACTACTGTGCTTCATAAACCAGCCGCAGATATTATCCGAAAAATTCCTTTGAGTAATAATTCTGTGCAAAGACGAATTGATGAAATGGCTGAAAACATTGAAGGATCATTGTGTGATCACCTGACACACAATTCAATACAAGTCAATCCTCAATTCAGCTCGATGAGTCCACTTTACCAACTAATGAAGCATTGTTGCTGTCTTACGTGAGGTTTATTAAAGATGAGAAAATATGTGAAGAACTATTCTTTGCTAGAAATTTAGAGACCGATACAAAAGTCGAAACCATATTCAATACATTGGAAAAGTTTTGTGATGAGAAAGAGATTCCCTTGAAAAATATTATATCAGTTGCTACGGATGGCGCTCCGGCTATGACAGGGTGCCATAAAGGCTTCATAGCGTACTTAAAAAATAAAATTCCAGATGTCCTTGCTGTACATTGCGTTATTCATAGACAACATTTGGTTGCTAGAAACTTAAGTGAACGACTATTTCAATCACTGCAATATGTCATCAAAGCAGTCAATAAAATCCGCAACAACTCTTTGAATGATAGATTATTTCATCAGCTTTGTGTTACTAATGACGAGGATTTCAACCGTTTGTTGTTTCATACTGAAGTTCGGTGGCTATCAAGAGGCAATTGTCTGACTCGAATTTACAACCTGTTTGACTCTGTTATAGAGTTCTTGGAAACTATAGATACAGAATTGCACAACAAGCTCATTACATCAAAGAATGATATAGCTTACATGACAGACCTGTATAAATTGTTCAACGACATGAATCTCCAACTGCAAGGCGATGAACTAAATTTAATTAAAACAAAAAACGTCGTTGCTGCTTTCGCAGCCAAACTGCTTCTACACAAAAAGAATATGGGCAAACGTGAGTTTCACAATTTTCCGAATTTATCAGTATCATGCAGTAACGACGAATTGTTTGCCTACTGCCAACATTTGGAAAACCTCCACATTGACTTCACTGAACGATACCAGGACATTTTGAAATTGGAAATACCAGACTGGGTGTTGGATCCGTTTTCAAATGTCAACACAGCAATGTCACCTCAGCTGGAACAAGAACTTATAGAATTGACAACAAACGAGGAAATAAAAATCAAGTTCAAAAATGGTTACCAAGAATTTTGGCTACAAAAACCGATCCCGCAATTGTACCCTGGATTGTGGTCAATCGTTCAGCGATTCTTCATAGCATTCCCATCGTCATATTTGTGTGAACGTGGATTTAGTGCTGTGGCAACACTGCTTACTAAAAAGAGAAATCGTTTGCATGTTACCAAACGTGGCGACTTGCTACTGTTCTTGAGTAAATTGGAACCTGATATCAACAAACTTATTAAACAGCATCAGACTCATCCTTCACATTAGTTTTTATATAAGGATCGATTATATTTGTTTTATTTTGAATAAAAGATACTCTGTTTGAATACTATAAAGTTGCGTTTCAATAATCATTCTCATTGGCAGGTGTAGCCCGTAAGAGTTAACTTGAGACCTGAGCGCCGTTGTGCGCCCTACTGCGCTCAGGTTTCAAGTTAACTCTTGCGGATTATAGTAAAAGTCTCGTTTGGAATTAATGTTTAATCTCCGCTAATATAGCTCACAATAATTAATTAATTTAATTTGAAGTTATAGTGGTTTTTCAGTAGGTGAAAAACTGGGGGCGCTGAAAAATAATTTATTCTCAAAGTGGGCAGTAGACAAAATAAGTTTGGGAACCCCTGTATTAGAATATCATTTTTCACACATTTTAAATCCCATCGTTAAAGAAACAATCAATGGAGGTTAGAGATTGGTACTTATGTGATCGTTATGTGTGGAGATCAATGAACGGACCATTTGCTCTAAAAAACGTGTCCTTTTAAGTTGACCTACTTTCTAAACTTTTACTAATGTGCAAGACTAGGGAAGGTCACAATATAGCGATACACAGCTGAATATGACGTATTTTTATTTTCGAGAACGAGCATTTTGCAAATACTTATTTCATAACCGACTCCTAAGCTGACACGAAATAAACCGTAGATGAAGAAACTTATAGACCACGCCGTATATTCCATCTCATTCACACATGTAAAAGACTAACCTAACTACATGCAACGTAGAAGAAAGTGACAAAGCTATAGTATTTTCTATCCTTTAGCGTCTAGGTTCCCAAACTTATTTTGTCTACTGCCCACTTTGAGTCATGCAGTCGTTGTCTAAGATGCCTCCTAGCTAAATGAAATTACAAATCACCCCCCAGGCCTCTACACAACGCCCCCATTTTTTTTCTGGGTCTCTTACCGCCCCCCTTTAGGCCTGCAGCGCCCACAAGGGGGCGTTATCGTCCACTTTGGGAAAGGCTGCTTTAGCGTGTGCCGATTTATTCAAGGTCAGGCACAATGATATGCCTTGCCATGCTATGCCAGGTTTTAATACCACTTTTCCCCATACGGTATAAAATAAGTGAAGAGAAAATGGAAAATTATTTCTATAGTTCCCAAAATAATTATATATTGGCTTTACCTTTATAAAATTTTTATTTCTTGAAAATTTCATTTACCGATAAAAAACCAAATTTCAGTGTAAAATATTAACTTCAATTTTTTATATACACACATCAAAAAAGTCTAAGCAACACGCATCATTTACAGAAACTGCATGTTTTATTAATTGATACTTTATTTTTTTCTTAGAAAAGTAAATTGGAATAGAATCTTTTTTGTTCTCGGAAACATATACTGGCTGATTTTAAAAATAGAACCTTTTCGATTGTGTTTTGTTTTCATTAAAATAAAAGCTAATTATTTTTTCCCGATTTCATGTGTTTTCGTTGCTTGATAAATTTGGTATTTATCACACTTATCATTTTGAGATATACAGTTCTTGAATAAATTGAGTGGTGAGTCATATTTTATGTTATGGAGCGACGTCATTTGAGTGCTGATAAAATGCAGAGAGCTGTAGGAATGCTACAAGGGAAAGAAATGAGTACCAGGTGTCTCGGCATTTTGGTGTCAATATGAGCGTGATTTGTCGTCTTTGGCAGCGTTACGTTAATACAGGGATCCTGCTGAGTAGCACCCAGGACGTGGAAGGAGTACAACTGCTCGACAGGACCGATACATACAACTGACTGCAAGACGTCAGCCGATGTTAACCGCCCGGGAGAGGTTTTGTTGTTAGCCACCAAATCGTGAGAAATAGGCTGCATGAATACGGCCTACGAGCACGACGCCCAATTAGGTGCCCACCTATACGCCATGGGAATCGTGCCCGTCGAAACGAATGGTGTACGGAACAATTGACGTGGACCCAGAAGCAATGGGATAAAATTTTATTTTGTGATGAGTCCCGATTTGGATTTAGGCCTGATACGAGAAGGGTAAGAGTGTATCGTCGTCCCGGAAATGCTGAACGGTTGAGATTCATCCAGGAAGTGCACCCTTACAGTGGCTCCACAGTGATGGTATGGGCGGGTATTATGACGAAGAGACGAACTGAGCACGTTTTTGTAGATGGCAATATGAACGCTGAAAGTTACGTTGAAGATGTCCTCAGGCCTTATGTTCATCCATTTGCACAGTCTTGGCTCTGATTTCACGCTGATGCACGACAATGCGCGTCCGCACGCAGCTCGGTGGACCAGAGAGTACTTGGCAATGGAAAACATCCGGGTATTGCCGTGGCCTGCACAAACGCCAAACCTCAACCCCATCGCGCACGCATGGGACGTGCTCCAGAGACGTGTTCTAGAGAACCTGGACGGAGTGTCGGCAACCCGACAACTGAAAGACTTGTTAAAATTCCATTGGGACCGATTGCCGCAGGATCAGATAAACAATCTTATGAATTCAATGAAAAATCGCTGCCGACAAGTTATAAACAACAGAGGCGGTCACGCTTTGTATTGAATTACAAAATTGTGGCGGACGGCGAGACCTAAGCTCATGTAAATAGCGTGTATGTAAATATATATGTTTTTGTATACAGTCTTTCCCGTATTGTTATTGTTTTGTTAGTCTTTTATTAGTCAGTAATTAGTTAAGTAAGGGAAATGTTAGTTTTACACGCTTTGTATGTGTAATAGTGTTAATTAAACGTTGTTGTGTTTATACCAAGCATTGTTTATGTTAGTAAAGGTTATTAATGTGTGATTATGTTTGTATTCATGCGTAGTATAATATCGAGGATAAGATTATCAATTGTACTAGTTTAATAAGTATAAATAAATAGATGAATACAAATATATGAATAAATATAGTGAGTGAGCGAGAAAGAGACATAGTGTCGTGTCTGTCACAGAGGTCCGCGGCTCGCGTAATGCGCGCTTGTAATTGGTTAATGAGACGAGCGGTGTATTGTTTGAGCCCGCTCTAGTTGCGCATTACACGCCGGCTATAAAAGCGATCCACCGCCGGCCTCTGGGAACCACCCCTGAGTGCTCCCGCACGCCGGAGACGTCTGACCCTCCCGGTTGCGTGCTGTGCGGAGAGCTCGGACATCCCGCGAACTATCGCGGATGCCCGAGAGCTCCGCGCTGTCGCCGCCGCGGGGGTAAATCGCGGAGCACATCAGGGCCAAAGCCGCGGCCCCCCTGCGCACCCAGCCCAACCTAAGGCCGCCCCTACCGCGACCTCCGCACCCACACGGCCCGCGCCCTCTGCGCCAGCCAAACCCGCACCCTCCGCGCCGTCACAACTCGCGCCCTCTGCGCCGCCACAACCTGCGCCCTCCGCGCCAACTCAACCTGCGCCCTCAGCGCCTAACAAACCCGCGCCCTCAGCGCCGACCAAACCCGCGCCCACGCGCGCTCTACTGACCCGAGAGACCATAGCGCCGACGCCAGCACAACCACCGCGGCGTAAGGGGCCCGCGCCTCAAGTGCGTTCAGCGGCGCCGGCTCCTTCAGCGCCGGCGTCCGATCTCCTCGGCGACATCCGCATGCTCGCCGACCTCGTTAAGGATATCAACCTTAACGAAATTAAATTATTCGCGCGTAAAATCCGCGACTGGCGACGGGATGGGACGGCTCATCATACTAGCCGAACACGCGTCCCTTCTGGACAGCCTAAGCCGCTTCACGGCGCCCCCTCATAGGTTATAAAACCGGGCACCCACGAGACAACTCCCTCCGCGCGCATCAAACCGCGCGGGCTCTCAATCTCCTTTTTTAACGCGGACGGACTCCGCAGGCATCGCGACCTCCTTCACGAGTTTACGCGAGACCACCAAATAGATATAATGCTAGTGCAGGAAACCTTTTTGAAACCTAGAAATCGCGACCCCGGCCTCTCCGGGCTTAATATCGTGCGAGACGATAGGGTGCCCGCCCCCAAAGGCGGCACGCTTATCTTCTACAGAAGGTCCCTGCACTGCATTCCGATCGATACGCCCGCCCTCACCAACATAGAGGCGTCGGTGTGCCGGGTGGCCCTCACGGGGCACGCTCCTGTCACACTCGCGTCTGTTTATCTCCCTCCCGGTAAAGCGGTAATTAGAAGCGATCTAGAGGCCCTCCTAAACTTAGACGACTCTGTCATACTCGCCGGCGACCTCAATGCTAAACATCGTCGCTGGAATTCGCACACCACCTCGCGAAATGGCAGAGCTTTAGACGAACTAACCGATGTCCTTAACTTTGACGTTATCGCCCCCATGACGCCCACCCACTATCCCAGAGTTACAACACACAGACCGGACGTACTCGACATAGCGCTTCTAAAGAACGTAGCTCTAACGCTGCACTCAATATAGGCGTTACACGAGTTAGACTCTGACCATAGGCCGGTACTACTCAAACTAGGACCTATGATAGACACTAGGACGCTCACAAAAGCCGTGACGGATTGGCAGAGTTTAGACGAAACGCTAAACTCTGAGAAATCGCCGCGGCTTAACGCGATACCAGACGTTATCCGTTCCGCCGAGGACGCGACCGCGGCGATAGACGCGCTCACCGCCCACATCCGCGAATCGGTCTCCTCGTGCTCCCGTGAGGTCCCGGCGGTGAACGACCGCCGTTGGGAGCTCCCTGGAGACATCCGTCGGCTGATCAGAGCCAAGAACGCCGCGACCCGCGCTTACGACTCGTTTCCCTCAGAAACGAATAAACGCAACTTACGCGCCCTCCAACGCGAAGTCAAATACCGAATTTCCGAACTTAGGGATAACAGGTGGAGCGATCTCATGCGAGAGATCGAGCCGACGCACCAGGCTTACTGGAAGTTGGCCCGATCTCTCAAATCGGACACGTTCCAAACAATGCCGCCTCTGACGAAACCGAATGGACAGACAGCTTTCGACGATGTAGATAAAGCCGAACTCTTGGCCGACACTCTGGAGGCCCAATGCTCCCCTAGCTCTCAGCCTGTAGATCAAAACCATTTAGACATGGTCAATCGCGAAGTAGGCTCCCTACCGCCCGCGACCGCCCCCTGCCAACTCAGACCCGCGACGGTTGACGAAGTTCAGGACATTGTCAAGGCTCTCAAACCTAGAAAAGCCCCCGGTAGAGACGGCATCTCCAACCGAGTAGTCAAACTTTTTTCGATGCGCCTTCTCGCGCTTTTAGCAGCTATTATCAATGCCGCCATGGCGAACCGCGTCTTCCCAGCCGCCTGGAAGGAAGCGATCGTCATCGGAATCCCGAAACCGGGTAAACCCCGCAGTAGCCCCAATAGCTATCGCCCAATCAGTCTCCTTAGCGTGCTAGGGAAAATTTACGAACGGGTCCTTCTGGCTCGTCTCAAAGCCCACTTAGACACTTCCGGTCTCCTCATAGACGAGCAATTTGGCTTTCGAGTCAAACACTCGTGCATACAACAAGTGCACCGCCTCACGGAACACATCCTGGAGGGCCTTAACCGCCCGAGTCGCACTATAGGCACGGGGGCCCTCTTCTTCGATGTAGCGAAGGCGTTCGACAAAGTCTGGCACGCCGGGCTGATGTACAAGCTGCGCCGGCTCGGCGTGCCCGACGATCTCGTACGCATAGTACGGGACTTTTTGTCGGACCGCTCCTTCCGCTATAGAGTCGAAGGGGTGCTCTCCTCTCCCCGCCCCATCAGGGCAGGCGTCCCACAGGGCTCCGTTTTATCGCCCACACTACTCGCTCTACACGAACGACGTCCCCAGAACCCCCGGTGTAGAGCTCGCCCTATTCGCGGACGATACCGCACTGTTCACATCAGACCGTAGTCGCCTCAGAGTCTCCCAACTCCTCCAAGTCGCGGTCACGAGCCTAGGCGAGTGGTTCCGTCTTTGGAGAATCGAAGTCAACCCCGAGAAAAGCGCCGCCGTGTATTTCTCGAGGGGAACGACGACCAGCCGCGCCCGCCGCGCTAACACTCTCCGTACTATCACGCTCTTCGGCCAGGATATCCCTTGGACTAGGAAAGTCAAATACTTAGGAGTCACCCTTGACAGTGCCATGACCTTCGGCCAACACATCAAAACGGTCCGCGACCGCGCCGCGTTCGTCCTCGGTCGTCTCAACATGCTCATTTGCGCTAAAAGCAAAATGTCCCTCAGACATAAAATTACCTTATATAAGACGTGCGTCAGGCCTATCATAACGTACGCCAGTGTAGTATTCGCTCACGCTGCGCGCTCTCACATCAACTCCATCCAAGTTGTTCAGAATAGGTTCATGCGCAGGGCCACCGGTGCCCCTCCTTACGTGCGCAACGTAGATCTCCACTACGACCTAGAATTGCCATCTATAACTCAATATCTAAATAGGCGTCCCAACGCTTCTTTCACCGTTCCTCCTTATACCCGAACCCCTTAGTGGTCAGGACGTCATCGTACACCCCCGAAGCCCGCGTCCGCAAACGCTATCGTAGGCCTAGACATGTGTTAGGTGACAGCGACGACGACATTACACGATCGAACTCGAACATGCCAACCTACACACTACGACCGCACCGCCCCCACCGGCGGAGGCGAGGACGACCCCCGCGACACCCGTAGGGTCTCACGTTTAGAAGCTCGATCACGTAGCTCTACACGCACACACGCGGGCCTTAAGCCACATTGTAAACTGCCACGCGGAACACTAGGCACACTAACCGGCCCTCAGCCGCCTCGCCGGCCGGGTCCGCTAGAGGCCCGGCCCTCACCCGAATAGGAAGCCCGTTAAGATGCACGCAGGTGCGGAAAGCTCCCAAGCTCCCCTGGCGACGCCTTGAGCCCGACTGGAGCTACTTGCCCTCCATACGAGGCATCCCCGGCTGGAGGAACCCTCAGGCGGTCGACCATCTGGCAGGGCGCCTTCAGCGCTCGCCCCAACGCGACCTGTGACGCTGTAAAAGCCACTAGGGCTAACAACAAAGAGGGGTTTTGTTTAGTCGGTTCGAGTCCGACACTCCCCAGTCGGCGTAGAGTCCGGCTGGGTAGCCCGCGGGGGTTTAATTTCGCCTCTCAGAAACCAAAAAAAAAAAAAAAATCTGGGAACCAGTCGGGTGAGGCCCTCTCAAGAAAGAAGACATCGGAAAACTACTAAGAAGACAGAAGCAAAGAGTTCTCCTTAGAAGCAAAGAAGAGTTCAAGAGGAATTCAGACCGAAGATTTTGAATAAGGGCTCACCCACCTCGCTTCACGTACATGTGTATGACATATGTATGTAACCTGGTTTCGCTTGGAATACAAGAATATTATTCTGGGTTCTAGTGTTTCATTCAAATATCACGTGAATACAGTCCACTGCTCTACGAGTAAAGTTGGGGCACCGGCGAGAGAACGAAGAGATCTACGAGTCGAAGGCTCGCCCCCCCCCAACAAAAATAATTTAAAAAATGTCGTTATTTAATTTTGTAAAACATGAAAAGTTTAATTTCGTTTTAACTTTATTTTATACTACGTGTGTTACGGTACACATATTGTTAATTACTGTGATTAAATGAACAATGAATGAAGGATTTTGTTGCTTTAGTTACTAATGCTTCAAAAAATGCTTAGTTCTTATTTATAAAAGACATATAAATATATTACAATAGTAAAAATCGTTCAAAAGTTCAAAATCATACATGTTGCTTAGACTTTTTTGATGTGTGTATGTCGGAAAAGACACAGAGCAGTATAAATGCCACCTTTTACTTATCTGATTTACGCAGAATTGGTAAAGTCAATAAAAAGGAATGATTACGCAGTAACATATTGAGAAACAAACGTCAGAATACAAAAATAAATGTTATTTAACATTAGTTTATTTTATGATTTATAAAACACAACTTGTATGTACATACATTTACCTACTACGTTCCACTGCTAAACGCCGTCATATTATTAAGCACATTAACTTTTAACTGCATCATTATAAGCAACCTACTACCCACACGGTATACACTTATAACAAAGCTATAATAAACTTAACATTTATAACAAAGCTATATAGAAATCTATAGTACATTTTTTATCTCATGTGACGGCCTCGGACCTACATACTCTAGTATTTTGTTTCCCAAACTTATTTTGTCTACTGAGTCGAGAGCTCATGCAGTCGTTGTCTAAGATGCCTCCTAGCTAAATGAAATTACAAATCACCCCCCAGGCCTCTACACAACGCCCCCATTTTTTTTTTGGGTCTCTTACCGCCCCCCTTTAGGCCTGCAGCGCCCACAAGGGGGCGTTATCGCCCACTTTGGGAATGGCTGCTCTAGTACATACTCCCTCTACGGATGCGGATGAGGACCGGGACGAGAGACGTGTGTCCATCGGAAATTAGCTAAAATGAACAGAAACTCAAAGTTAACAATGTGCAAATATAGAATATATACATGTCATCTACAGAATCGTATTGGGTATAGAAAGTGTACGTACATAATATGCGAACATACACCTGCCGCATACACACACGCAAACTCATATTCAAACATCCATCATAGTGATAACACAATAATAATAATCTCCATAAAAGACACGCATACTCACATTCAAGCACCCGTCACACCACAAACATCCGTTACAATGTCATAACACAATAATAATCAAACCCCAAGCTCTACGTCAAGTAACATTTTAGAACTGGAATGACAATGAGCTCTTGAAGTGCCCATGAAGCCCCGATTCGAAGCCAATTTATAAGTTATTTACAAATTTATTCTCTAATTAAATTTGGTCGAGAAGCATAAGTAACTTAGAAATCTCATTACGCACAATGGTTTGAATAGTCTTTTTTTTATTTCAGGTAAAAAATCACGCAGCTGCATGGCCATTCTTAAAACCAGTAGACAAATCAGAGGTTCCAGATTATTACGACCACATCAAGTATCCTATGGGTTAGTTTTTATATTTATACTATTTACTAGCTGTATCCGCGACCTCGTCCGCGTGGAAAAATTTTCCGTGACTTCTCCGGGTTAGTGAGGTTACCTGAGATACCTACCTCTACATTGTTAGAGGAGGTCTTGAAAAAGTTATATTGAATTTATGATGATGTGAAATGTCTGACAGAAACCTCCTGTGTATCCCATTTCATTTGATACCCATATTGTTGGAGATCTTGAAAAAAGTTATTTCCTACCGCGGAGCATCCGCCATATTCGATTCGGTAGATTTTTTTTATGATGTCACATATACAGAAACCTTTCTCTACGTATTCCATTTCTTTTGATACCCATATTGTCATTGTTGAATAAAAAAATTATTTCTTGTTATGGAACATCCGCCATATTGGATTTATGGTGACGTGACATATACAGAAACCTTCCCCTGCGTATTCCATTTCATTTGATACCCATATTGTTGGTATTGAAAAAAAAAATTATTTCTTATTATGAAACATCAGCCATATTGGATATATGATGATGTCACATATACAGAAATTTTTTCCTGTGTCCTATTTTATTACCCATATTGATGGAGGTCTTGAAAAAAGTTACTTCCTATCTGACCCTAAACTGAGTCTCTCAAAGTTTATTATAACTGTTTTGACTGTAATAAGTACTTTTTTCCAGATTTACGAACTATGGGTGAACGACTCAAGTCCCGGTACTATGTGTCCAAACGGTTATTCATTGCAGACATGACGAGGATATTCACTAACTGCAGACTATATAATTCACCTGACACAGATTATTACAGGTATGTATTATAGTTTTAAACTTTAAAGAGAATAATCAGTCACTTTTATTAAAAACAATTGGATTGGATGAGATAAACAAAAAGAAAATCTATTGTCATGTCATGTACACGTGGTACCGAGCTGTGGTATTTCTTATCACATTCAATACATGTAATCGAATAGAATAGAATAATAAATACCACGGCATAACGAATTATAAACTGGTAGTCAAACGTCATTTCAAGTTAAGTCAACTTTCTATTCAATCAAACGAAAAGTAAAGTCGTGTGATAACCGCCGTATAGAACGTAGCGAAATGGCACTTTTTACGAGCAATCACGCCAGAACCGTTCCGGTTGTACGAACGCCGCTCAGAAGCGCAAGAGAAACTATCTATCATCGTTGGTATCAATTGTAAATATTAAAATAACTTATTAATCTGTGCTTTAAATATAATATGTAAGTTATTTGTTGGAAACTGAATCATCAAGTGACGCAATAGTCTGATACCTGTCGCACACTTTCACAAACTTGGAAAGGTAACAAGCATTATAGCAACTTTAAGAGCCCTATGACAAATCGTAAGCACTTGAATTTAGGCATTGGCGCACTCGGACACTCATGTATGGGTCCGACTTTCGCTTTATTGCAGTGTGAGTAACGAAGCGACTTCAATATAAAATATAATTTTGATACTTTTCCAAATTAAAAGTTTCGAATTTTGTTATTAAATTTTTTCGTTTTAGATAAATACATATAATATTTGTAATTAGGATTAAGTGTCCTCGACGCGTTGCGGAGTTAAGGATTATTATTGTATTTCCTTTACAAGCAAAAGGAAATAGGTACTATAACATTCCTTGACACAAATATTGTATTTAGTTACATACTTTACACTTTTATACTTCTGTGTAAAACTTAGAAATACTTTTGTTTTTAATTTAAGTTTCTTTTAGCAAATGTAGCGCCCACTGGTGACAATTTACTTGCCCATTGATTTCATTTGATGATGAGTCATGTGACAAATTATCAACTCCAAATTTCAAAGCCCATACATTTTTACATTTGCTTATTTATAAAATATCTAAAAACACGAAAAATTAACGCGATTGCCTTTAATTTTCGCTTGCTGTTTCGGCCGAGTTGCATCGGCTGTGGTCTCAAGTAAACTATCGCAGCAAGCTTATTTATATTTTACCGACTTGAACAAGTTACCATTTATCTAACTTGCTGGTACTCGTATTACGTTATTTATCTAGCAATTTTGCAAACGTTACTTCATTTAGTAGCTTCATGTCACTCAGGCAGAAAAACTATTAAAGATCTATCAACATCCTAAAAGTAATCTCTTTCACAGGTGCGCAAATACATTAGAAAAATACTTCCAGACGAAGATGAAGGAGGCTGGCCTGTGGGACAAATGATCGTCGTTCAACTTCGACGCGTTCTTCGTGCGCGAGCTCGTTCGCGCGACGCACGCGCACTGAACGTTACATCTTGCTCACATGCTACTTTCGCCACTCGCGCTCTTGTCGAATATAGCTCGAAGTGGACTGAATTAAACAAAGTATGAAACTGTTAATTTACTTACATACACACAATTTAAACAAACCAAAATTTAAAAGGAGTATGAAAAGGTTTTTATAGTCTGCATAAACCCTGTGCAAAGGGTTAAGGTAACCTTACCTTTACATGAACCGTATGCTTATTTACCACGTTCATGGTATAAAAAAAATCTATGACTTCTGATAGACTGGATACCTGACCTATGACCAAGTTTTGTACAAAGATATTGAGTTAAGTATAATAAATAATAGATAGTAAGTCAATTACCGCTTAAACAAATTGTGACCTTGTGTGGTACATGTCGCTTGAAATCCCTTAGTTGCATCTTACGACATTAGGAAGTAAAGTTTAATTTTATCCTACCGGAAACTAGTCTTTAATCTATTTATAAATAAAAAACTGTTTCCTTGTTTGTGTATGAAATGTACAAAAAGTGAGGTGAAATTTACATTAATAATCATAATCATAGAAAATTTTATATGAATAATCACAATAATATTTCTTTATGTTATTAATCAGTATTTGTATGATGTAGATGTTAATATAAATAAGAATAATCATATAAATACTTCTTGCGTTGGATCGGTGCTAGAGCGGTGCCAATTCTGTCAATGCTAACAAATTATAAGCACACTTGATATACCTTATTATAGACTTATTATATTGGTTATATCTCTCCAACAACTCTTCAAACCACTCTTTAATGGATTCCGTACATAACATACATACATACATATCTTCACGCTGTATCCCCAACGGAGTAGTCAGAGAGGACAGAACGCCAAGCTTCGCGGTCCTTACTTCTTTCGCTTCCTTAAATGTCATCATTCTCCTCACACATTTTCGCCTAGGTATGCGAATACCTAATGTTATGTAGGCCGTACATAATATTAGGTATTATTAGGTATTAAAATAAACTCATAACTGACAATTTACTTCTAACAATATTTGACCAGAGCGACAATGGACGAGAGCAAAACATGATCCGAGCAATGTGAATCGAGAAATGCATTTATAATAGCAAATATTTTTCATACTTTCGTATCGCACTAGGCTAAATCACTTTCCCAAAATGAATAATGTTCGAAGCGCCATTAGGATTCGCATTGTGTACCTATTGTTTCTATATATTTGTTTAGTATTAATGTTTTAACGTAATGGGTATTTAGTCTGCCACTGAATTAGGTCACATCTTATAGCTGAATTTTGTATACTAATTTAAATAAAAAAAAATATCGCACACTTTTGAGAAGTAACACAATGTTAAAAACGTGACGGAAATTGAAATTGAACACTGATACAGACGGTTTTAAAATCATTGGTATCCTTTTTAATTAAGTCTACTCATGATAATACTTTGGGACTAAAATTACATAAATCGTTAATAAGTCTTCAACTCTGAAACCTTGACTCGAACTGCCGCAAAGAGACAATTCAAGGTCAATTTGTAAACAAAAATCTCCCAATCAGTGTAGAATACGTGTAGAATTTGGATTGCAGTGACGTAAAATAATGACTTCAATTGATACCAATGATTTTTAAATTAATATGTTAGCAATGTATCAATTTGGATATTTACTGAGTAGATTCTCAACTCTAGTACATATTCAACCGTATTTAGTAAAGGAATTTTAGTTAAATTGCAAATTCTGTAAAAAATTTGCGCTTTACTGTATTGTTATGTAAGTATAATATAAAAAAAAATGGTCGCAGAATTTTTAAATTCTTACTTAGCTTCTTACTTAATTCTTACCTACATAATATCCTCACGCTGTATAATGGAGGATTCATAATGGATGAGTCAAAGAGCCTGGAGTGCGTAACGTCGCGGCCCTTACAAAACCTTAAAAGACCGGCGGGCGGCGGTCTTTCCCCTGTTCAAATCTTATTATTGTCCTAACACACTCGCCAAAATATGCGAGTGCTTTTGACATTTCCATCAGCTAACACTGACTTCTTTTTTCTATTTGATCTTTATGAGTCAGCCTTAGTCTTCTTTGACTTCTAACACTCATTTTCGCTTTGTACATTTCGTTAGTCTTTCGTCACTCATTCTTTCTTTCTTTTAAATATTTAATATTTCGAATCAAGTAAATACTTATTATATGTACGTACATATAATGTTTTTAGACACTAGTCCTGGGAATCTTGTTTTTAGTTACATTATTTAAGCCGACATTGCGATGTCAAATAAATTTTTTTGCTTCAATAAAATCAAAGATTTCTGTAATCAAAGACTAAACTTATCGTTTGTTTAAACAAAAATAATAGTTCTTATGCAACATTACTTCATTTATTTATTGCTATTTTCATATTCAAGAGGTCACTCATAACATAAACGTGTTTGTTTAATAGTTTAACCTCTACCATTATGTCCCACATCGACAAATTCGTGTGACCTTTCCTTACACTGACTGCTATGATAATTTTGACAACTTTGATTGAATACAATTACACTTCACTTGTATTTATTTAAATAATATTCCGCTCCTGTAGTGCCTATCAAGTTACTATCTCCCTTTCACATTGTCACACTTTGAGGTCATGGACTACCCTAATATGCCTCAAGTCAATGCAAATATGACGCTTTTGATTTGAAGTTTAATAAAAACAATTATATCGCGTCAGCACAGCAAGGGCAGTACGTAAACAACTGTGCTCCTACTGCATAAGCACAGTTTATATGTTGGATAGTCTAATTTAGATCAAAATATCAAAGTATTGTCAATACAACGTTGGTGTAGCATATTTTCATTTAGTTTTATGGCTTCATGACGTGAGATAATCATATTTTTATTAAATTATGAATGTTATGTGCAATCTTAAAATGTGCGATGTGCGGCTTTGAACGTGCGATACGTACAGGAACTATTATAAGAAAGCAGGTTGATTTCGATACAAGATAACTAAAGCCTGTAACCTGCTCATTTTATTAACGCTTATTTTAGTGGAATTGTAGCTAATATAAGTTTTGTTCATAAGACTGAAACTTGGTATTTTCAAATCACACAAATCCCATCAAGTAATATTGATCGTTATTTTTCACTGGATATATATTTTTGTTACTTTTAAACGGCATAAGTTATAAATAAACATTTACAAGATTTGAAATTGTGATTAAAATATTTTTCACTAAGAAGTTTGAATCGACCATGTTTGTAAATATTTTGTCATTGGTGGTTTTAGTCGCTTTCTACGCGGTTCACATCAACCAAATAATCCATTAGATATTATTTTCTAAACCAATTATGTTATAATTAGTTTGTTTCCTATAGCCCGTAGATTTAGTATGTATACATCTATCCAATAGCCTTTCACCCCAATCTTTTTCTTTTGAAATAAGAATAATAAAATAAGTATTAAAACATGGGCCATTCGGATGTGAGTAGTGTGGGATCATGGAGCACTCAACCTATAGAGCGGCAATATCATTTATTTTGTATGAAAACAATTTACGTCTAAACACTGTTGCGGTTACTGCGTTTTTGCTGTTTTTGCCACACCACCGAATAGAACAATAAGCCATTACATAAATATTTAAATAACTGACGGGATATACAGAGATGTACACAGGTCCAGTATTGATTTATGTACTGCTTAATGCGAGCGAGTTTGTTAGTGTAAATAAACTGAGCAGTAGTGAACAAAATGGTCCGATATTTGATCTCTGTAGGTTGAGTGCTCCATGTGTGGGATACTCATGAAAATAAATGGAGTTCCCAACATAGCTGTAAGTTTTTCATACTTGTGTTATCATTGCTGCAGAAATGGAAAAAAAATCGGTTACTATCAAGAATGACTAAATACAGAAATGTTTGCTAGAAAATTATCTGTTGACAGTTGATTTTCAAATCATTGGCATTGATCTAAATTAAGTGACATCTGATACTTGTAGTGCTTAGTTGCATAATGGAAATCATGCTAGCCTTTTTTACTTATACAAATTTTAAGCTGTTTTGTAATAAATAAATAAGGTTCATTCATGGTTCAGGTTACATTAAGACTGAAATTACTTAAACCAATTATAAAAATGTAATAAATCTTCAAGTCTGAAACTCTGAATTCGTCATGTAACTGTAAATAAATTCAAGGTCACTTGCGTTTGCAAACTAACGTATCACGTTTACATTATCCTATGGTTCGCTGTATCCTTCTCTCATTGACGACTCGAACTCGTCGCGTATGCTCCGTTCCATACGCTAGCGCTATTTAACAGCAGTGCTTACACAGTTGTGTTCCGTTATGGGGGAGTCCATAGGTCTCAATCCACTTACAATAAAAAAAATGTATACCTAATATATTAATCATGGTATAAAAAAAATTTTGGTAGCAATGTGATTTTTTTTATACCATTAATTATGGTATAAAAAAAACTTGGTAGCAATGTGGTACATAAATTAATGGGTTCAATTGATGCCAATGATTTAAAATTTTGTGTAATAATGCGTATTTTATATATCTGTATATGCTATGTTAGTTTGTATTCGGTCTATACTCACCGATGATTACCATTTCAATTCCAATAATGGCTCGCAGCAATTACAAATCTCAATGTAGTGTACGATATCTAATGTTTTATGTATCTCTTTTTATGTAATGGTAATAGCATGTAGTAATTAAGAGTATACTGTATTTAAAATGGAGTATGTAAATGTAATTTTCAATGTGATATTAAAAGGTGATGTGTTTGAAATAGAAGTACATCCTAGTAATAATGTTACTTAGTGTAATTGTAAATAATTTTACTTTCACACTGGTAATGGCTTGCAGAGATTGCAATAACGTTTTAAATGTTTTATATTATAAACATTGTCTCATTTTATTACTAGTGTTTAAATAAATAAATTAAAGAGTTAAAAGAGAATGAGTTTCACTTTTTCATTCTTCCAGTCTAAGTTTTAAATCTAAAAAGTGCCAAAATATAAATAAAAGTTAAATTTTCGCCGTAACTTATCTATACTAGACACAGGGCATAGACGTAGTCTAGTCAAATGAGTGTCTTTTATTATTTCCACCAACATATACTAATATTAGAAAGAGAAAAAATTTTGTTTGTTTGTAATGGATGAACTCAAAAACTATTCAAGCGATTTCAAAAATTCTTTCACCTATAGAAAGCTACATTATCAACGAGTAACATGGGCTGATTTTATTTAAAAAAAATTATATTCGTGCGAAACCGGGCGGGTCGCAATAACTTCAAGTTATTAAAACGTAGGTACTCGTAGATAAAGAAATAGTTTTTACATGACGACGTAGTTTCCAATCTCAATTTATAGTGATCACCGAACGCCTGAAATTGCCAGATTTTCTGTGCCGTCCGTCCGCGTTCATTCAAAGGTTCGCACCAATTTTTTCACGTAATGCGTAACCTTGGTATAACCGTTACATTGTAAGTAATCATTTTAATTTGTTTTTTATTAAATTTATAGACAAGTTTCCTTCATTATGTGTTTTACATCTAGTCTTACAAGAATTCTACATTTAAGGCGACGCATTGGAAATTTTGACGGTATAATAGGGATCTCAATTTTTCTAAGAGACTACAAAACGTATGAAAATGATATTTGGTAACTAGATTCTTCATTTCAGTGACTTTATTTTGACAGTTGCGAACACGATTAACTTTGTAACTTAAAAAAAATTTAAAGATACCTCTTTCAAAACAGAGATTTACATTTTTAGGAGTAATGGGACCGATTAGTGTTTCTAAATTTTCTGTATAGTCTTAATCTAAACATATTCTTCAAAATGACAGTTGTATTTTTTTAAATTAAATATAGTTTTTAAAATAAACGTATACTTTATTGTATTTTTCGTAAGCTAGCGCGCGCACTTTTGCATAGACCAGAAGGTCTATTTTGGATTAAATTATTGTTTATCAATGCGTCGCCTTAAGCAACATGACGATTGGATTTCGGAATATTACAGAAAGGATGTTATACCACTATTTTAAGTGAAGGGCAGCCAAGCAACCCTTACGTGCGGGTGGTGTAATTTGTCAAATAGGTGCGCTGGTATGGACATATGGAAAACTTTCGATGTACTGTGGAAGTGGACTGTATTTTTATTTTTGGAATAGAATATGCAATACTTGCAAACGCCCAACTGCACAATTCACAGGTTAGGAAAATAGGATGCATTTGCACTCAGCGGTCATCGTGGATGGTTGTCCTTGTTGGACCAAATGTCCTGCCCTTGCGCACAGGATCCGTAACCTTCAGTGCAGTTTATAAATGTACAATTTCTTACCAACCAATTCAAAAAAAACAAGATTTAATGCCGTAATAAACAGTTCAAAAATGCGGTTATAACAAATTATATTAGCGATGTGCGTAAGATGCATCAGCGTCCAATCATCATAGTTCAAGATATAGGATATAGGAATAATTTTTGTTTCGAGTAATTTGTAATAATGTCACTCATTGGAAATGATTTATTTATTAATGAAAGATTTTTTTTACATTCTCTCTGAACATAATAGCATTATACGAGTTCCCAGTAGATTTCAATGTTTCGATCTCTTTCAATTTAATATCAAGGAGGTTAGAAGGAAGGAGGAAGAATTCTGAATTTATGCCTATGTCATGTTTCCTAAGAAAAACGCTCTACTAAAATACAATGCGTAGCTATATCTTGGCGAAATACATTAAATTCGTCAAAGTCGAGAAAAAGTCAAGCTTATTTCGCCAAGAAATTAGTAACATTAGAGTATAATTGTTTGCATATTGAACACAAAAACCTCCCAAGACAAAAACGTTTCAATGAAAATTGACACTAAATGTGACAATTTTTTTAACTTTTTTAAATAACATAGTCTCAATAAAACAAAAATATATCAATACTGTATTGGTTTTTATATTTTTATTTTCATTCGTGTAACACACATGGAGTAGAAGATGAATATTTGAAAAGGGGAATGTATACACAATCTTTACATGATTATTTAGTTATTAAAAATTACATACCAGTCTCCTTGTTAATATAAAATCCGTTGGATTTCTTGTAATAAGTACAACTATCTTAGAATGTACTGCATATCAATAACTTAAATGCTCCTTATAATACAATAAAAATAACGTTATACTTAAAAATATAAGTTTTAACAAACAATTCGCTTTTAAATACAACTTAAACAGCATCTAACGACACTTTGGTTCAAAAAGTAATATTAAAATAACTAATATTGTTTTTAAAAGCGAAATAATTTGAAATCAGACTAGATTTTATTAACTACCACTTTCTCAGAGCCAAGAAATTAGTATCATATGTACAACCGCTATAATACCTAGCCTAACTTCAACAATGTAAAAAAAATATGGTAGATTTATATACTAATTTATAATTTGGTTGCGATATGGCCCCTCCCAGTATGATTCCAATTAAGTTCAACAATAAACAATATTAAACTCTTAACTCTGATACAAAATGTTCTTATATTTAGAAATTAAGCAAATATTTCATTTTTCTGTTTCTCATAAACTTGAAGCACTTTATACAAGCATATATTTTAAATTTCATGTAACTAGCATCAGAATCATGTGTGTGATTATTATCAAAAGTTTGGATATGAGCCAAAATTCCTGGGATTTTTTATTTGATTATTTAGTAAAAGCATAAAAATATTTCATTTATTTTTGAGAAAAATATGGACTCTAAGAATCATAATGATCGTTTTATTTACTTAATTTGGTAACCAATTTCTTTTCATTATTTTTTATAAGTGCACATAGATATTATAGAGAAAGGTTTTGTATATAAGCATTAGAATCACTCTTGTTCGGAATCCTAGTAATGTATTTACAACCGATACTAAGGTACCGAATTTCGGGGACATACCGAAATGGGTCATACCCACACTTCAGCAAGTAATCACACATTTGATTTCGATCACTGATAATTATAGTTATTAAATACATGTAATAATTATATTTATTTATATACATGGACGGAAATTTTCACTATGAGAATGAAAATAATCAGGGCCACCACAACCACACTTTTATGTCTCTTCACAAAGGTAACTAAAATCATCCTGAATATTTTACACATGGACAAAAATATGAGTTAAAATGGTTAAGTTACATGTTATGAGATCATATACCAATTTTAAGTACAAAACGAACTGTTCATACATTTTTATTGAAGTCTAATGGTATAAGAAAACACGAAGGTATTTCAATGGGCCACCATTGGCAATGCAAAGGTTCTACTACTAGCGCCTCTAGTGGCAGTATTTGAAACTATTTTAAAATAAAGCTTGCCAGCTGTCAATGTCATGTTTTGGCTTGTCGATGTCATTGGTGTAATTCAAATGTTATTCGTAATTCATATTCTCAACTTTTTGGCGGGAACGGGAGAAGTGAAGTTGTCATTTTATTTATATTTCCTATTTTTTACATTTTTGGGAGTTTTAAAATACAAAAGTGATATTATATTCAAAGTTCTATATAAATGAAAAGAAAGGACTAGGTCTAAATAAACATGTATAGCTGAAGTTCTCGCGCTCTTCCGAGTAATTCTTTAAAACTTCAGTAAAGCCTACTATCATTTTACTGGAAGAGTTTTACGATAACAAGAAAAAATGAATTTAATTCGAACAGGCTTCATGTGCTCATCATGAATTATAACAATACTGTGACGTGTGCATTGCATTGCCTGTTTGACTCGTCAGCTATTCTACTTAATTAATACGTGACATTGGCAAATGCGCTAATCTGTGCGCCATGCCATAAAGAAAGGAAAAAAAATTCATATTCTTATTATTCCTTTTATTACGAACTATTGGTTCATTTTCGTGAATACAACCTCAAATCAGTGATTTTTTTTACCCTTAGTTTGCAAAAGTGGTGTCAGAGGCGCGTTTAATTTTTGCATTGCCATTAAAATAGATGCTTAAATAAAAGAACACTATTTCGCTGACTAGGCGTAATTGCGGTGTTTAAATCGATAACTATCATATATAAAAATGATTATTAACTATCAAAAATATCACTTGTCATCCACCAATTAATGTCACTGGAAGTTTAATTCATTTCGAGTATTTTTTCTTGAAGTTTAAGAACATCAACACATTATCTTAACACTCGCACAAAAACGTCGATGATAGGGTGGTCGATAGTATTAATGAAAATAAAAATGGCTAATACCTGCATATTTCAAAATATTGAAAGTTTGTGCCATAGGGATATATTCATTTTTAAAAACTTTATAGAAGAAAAATAAAAAACGCATTTATTGTACAATCATCAACAAAAAATTAATTTTAAGTAAGGTTTTTCGATATAAAGTTTAATATAAAAAACCAAAATTTCATATTTTTTATAACTAATACAATTACAGTTTTTTGTTTCTCCTAAAAAGTTGATAAAAACATGTGTACTCCCCTATAACATGATGCTCTCGATATCATTTTGATATATCGCACCCTCAAAACGCAATTGATCTAATTCAAAAGTTTAGAATTTTTTCATTGAAACAATGAACCTGAAATGGAACCATTATACTAATTAGTGTATTTATGCACCTATCCCATTATAATATAGAGTGAATATGCGATTTTGTCACATTTTGATACAAATCCAGCATCCGTCATTTGAAGTAATTATCACAGTTCAAAATCCAAATTTGTAATGGATCAGTTTCGTTCTGAAGATACGATTCATATAACCTATATAAATGGTACAAAAAGGTCAAAATTACGTTATCCAAATCGACGAGGTATAAGGTGTCTATCCAACAGTTTTAACGGAGTTATCTTACAAAGTCGCGGTGTGCAAGTAGTTGATGAAGGGTTCAGTCGATGGAGACAATTCACACAAACACGGTCCGTGTACATTCATTTGGCACGGCGGCATCCGGTGACGTCACAGCCTCAGTCCCGAGACTCTGGCGCGGAGCTGACGGAAGCCACGTCTTGGCGCGAGATTTGCGCTCTCGACACGCCTCCGGGCGTAGATGCGCGAGATCTGAAATAATTTTTATTGTAAATACAAACATTGACAAAAAAGACAAATAAATATCTACATAGTTTTTTTTTTATATCAGAGCGGGCAAACGAGCAAGTGTGTCACCTGAGTATTACAAATTAGTGAATCGATGTAAAAAAGGGTGTCCAGCGGGAATTTTTCAAGTTTGCAGTGTCGTTACGTGCGAACTTGCGGGGCGAGGGCCGCGGTATGGCCGACGCCTGTTACATAATTTTTGCTGATATACAAGTATGAGTCACCGGTCGGGAGCATACTGCAATTTGCAATTGAACAATGTCTAAAATGCAGCGAATCGTAAGTTCAGGCGCGCCGTGGTTCTGTACTCCCTTTGATATTCGCTGATTAAACGATGGTCCTGATATACAACTACTCTGGTTCATTGTCCGCTCTTGTCTGAATGCAAATATTCAGACAAGAGCGGACAATGGTTAGCTAAACGCCTCTAAACCCATGAACATCAGCGGCGACGCTAAAAAATGTGGCTAAATGTACGACAAGAAATCCTTAGAAATCAAAGAAAATCAATACGGATTGCAGTCACTACTGAAATCAAAAAATCAACTTGTACATGTGATTTTGATAAAAACTAAAGCTTCATCATTAAGAAATGCAAATTATGCAAAAGCTGAATCACGATTAATGTGGTTTACGAAAGACGCTGTTATAACGCTTTCTGACTCAAAGAACACTCGGAAACACGTTCAGTAATGACAGCAATTTTCACATCGGTAGCTACGTAAACAAACAGAACCATGCGACACTACAAATTTGAAAGTCCCCTAGAATGCCATCATAAGCGTTTCCATTGACCAAAAGCAACAATGGTGCGCAATTTCTGTGCAAGGGGTAATCGGTTCTTAATTTTTCAACCAAAGTGAAATTGTGATATTGAATTGAAGTCAATTGTATGTCTATACTTTATTGCCGTATGAATAACCTGTTTTTATTATAATATAATATACTCAGACATTTCACACAGCGCCATCTAGTCCCAAAGTAAGCTGCATAGCGCTTGTGTTATGGGTACTAGACAACTGATATACACTACTTATATACTTTTCTTTTGTAAATATATACATATTATACATAAACACCCAGACTCGGGACGGGAATCGAACCCGCAACCCCCGTTTACTTTCCGACGCGCTAAGCCGTTGCGCCACGGAGGTTGTCATTCCGCTTGGTACCGCTATTGCTAGAATTCATTGGATACAACAACATAACACGTTTTCAACAGGATGGGCGACTTCACGGAACGCTAGAGGTTCGATGAAAAAACATCGCCGTTACCAAGAAAATTTTTAAGCAAGTACATATCCTGGCCGCTTCGATCGCTAGATTTGTCTCCCTGTGATATTTTCTTGTGGGGATACCTCAAATCTTAAAGTGTACAGTAACAATACTCAACCAATACAGGCCCTACAAGAAAATATCCAGCGTGAAATAGCTGTCGCGAACACAGCACTTCATTCTCCCGTATTGGTCAATATGAGGGTTCAGTTGCAAGAGTGTATTGCCAGAAGTGGACATAATTTAGAAGTCGTTATTTTAAAGTGAAATTCACAAATCTCTGCTGCCTTTTGGAAGTACAATAAATTATACTAAACCCTTCGTATTGTTTCTTTATACATTTTTTAAATCGAAAAATTCCCACTGGACAACCTTCATTAGGGTGTCTTAGCAGAGTGTGTGATGACAGCGCCAAATAGCGGTAATAATTAGGGCGGCTTTCCACATTTCTGAACGAAAGATAAGAAAATGAATAATTTCATTAATTTATAATTATGTTGATTCAATAAAACTATAATGTAGGCGTAAATGAACAAAAGTGTATGTGAGAGCGTGTTTGTAGCACTTTCTACAGTTAATCATCACGGCATCTGACTTGCGCGCATGCGAATGTGCGTACTTGAGTGCGTGTCTGACTGCATGTGTAGTGTGTGCGTAAGTGTGTGCTTGAACGCGTGTATGTGTGTGTGCTTGAATACGTGCGTGAGTGCATGTGAGTGTGTGCGTGAGCACGTGTGTGCATGATTAAGTGCGTGAGTGCATGTGATTGCAAGCGTCAGTTGGTGTGAGTCTGTGCGTGCGTGAGCGAGTGCGTGAGAGTGCGTACGTTGTTTTGTGCTTGAATACGTGCGAGTGTGTGCTTGAGTGCGTGCTTGAGTGTGTGCTTGAGTGTCTGCTTGAATGCGTGCGTGGGTGCGTGCGAGTGTGTTCGTGTGTAAGCGAGTGCGTGAGAGCGCGTGCGTTGTGTGCTTGAGTACGTGCGTGAGCGTGTATGTACGTGCGTGAGCGCGTGAGTTGCTGTGTGCTTGAGTGCATGCGTCAGTGTGTGCTTAAGTGCGTGCTTGAGTGTGTGCTTAAGTGCGTGCTTAAATGTGTGCTTGAATGCGTGCTTGGGTGCGTGCGAGTGTGTGCGTGTGTGTGAGAGTACGTGAGAGCGCGTGCGTTGTGTGCTTGAGTACGTGCGTGAGCGCTTGCGTTGCTGTGTGCTTGAGTACGTGCGTGAGCGTCTGTGTGCGTGAGCCATTGTGTGGTTGAGTACGTGCGTGAGTGCGTGAGTGCGTGCGTGCGTGAGCGAGTGCGGCCGTACCGGGCGCGGTGCGTGTCGGCGGGCGCGTGGGCGAGCGCGGGCGGCACCAGCTGGTCGGGCGAGGACGCGCGGGAGCTGCGCTCGCTGCCCGCCTCCTCGTACGAGTTGTCGCTCGTCAGCTGCGAGAGAGAAACCACCACGGCCACTTGAGTATCACACTACACTCGTACAATAGTTCAATAGCTTCTGGATCTACGACGGCGAACGTCGAGGTATGAGCAAGACGAAGACCTCTACATTATTTCACAAAATCAAAGAAGTAAGAGTCACCAAGGCGTCTCACCTCGACTCTTCTTACGATGTGCAGACTTTAATCTACTAATTACACGTAATTAAATAACGGATAGCGACGCTAACAACGACAGCGATATATGTAACAAATACGCGCGCAAATTTGAATTTTTAACAGGCTTCAAAAATCTCACCCTTATTTCAAGTCTGTTAAATGTTCTCAATTCGTCTGTATATATATACACAGACGATATATAGATATATACATATATATATCTAAAATATATCTAAAAATGAATGTCTGTATATATGTAATCGCTAAACTCCAGTTTGACCGACCACCATGAAAGTTGATATGTATATGTATTGTTTCATGGAGAACGTTTTTATGTTATCGCTTTTCTTATAAGTCGCCTCCACATGGACGAAATCGTGGACAAAAGTTAGTTTATATATATTTTTATATACTATATTCGGGCATAACTTATATGAGGCTTATATACCGATTTCAATGATTATTTTTCCGATCTCATTTAATGTTCACTAATATTGGACCTTGGACTTCGAAGATACATAAATAATGCTAACGGTTTATTTCTTTTCATTATTCTTTTGTCTTTCCGTTCCAAAATTGGAAAAGAAATTATTTGTAGACCTACCCTAGATATTCAAGCCCCGGTCATTAAAAAGGAAAAAAATAAATAAACTGACTTCAAAAGAAAAACACTGAAAAGTACAAAATAATTATCGTTTACTAATCAGAACTCAAGTACAAAAATAGCTTTATAAATACGATAAGTACAAATATCTTTATAATTAGATATGACAGTTATTGAAGTCGATGCCATATCAATAAATAAGTTTGGTAGGCTAGGCACCGACTACAGTAACTGAAAAATTATAAAAAATGTTGTATTGTATTTATAAAGTTAACTGTGTAATTGATTTTTGAAAAGTAAAAGATAATTATTTACTACTTTTCAGCGTTTTTCTTATAAAGTCGGTTTTTCGAAAATAAAGTTCAGTATTCACAAAATTATTAATATTATTAATATATTCACAAAATAAATATTAATATATATATAAAATTAATCACAACTAAGTCATACCAATGTTAGCGGATGTCTGTTCCGCGCCGGGCTGAGCGCGCGACTCCTCGTCTCTTCTACATCTAACTGGAGAATGCTTTCTTGACTGCCAGTGAACTGGAAAAATAAACATGAATATTACATTTGATTATAAATTTTACAATTCTTATATTCATACATTACTTTACACAATTTTCCGCGGATAGAGTATCAAAGCGCAAAAGAAACTTGACGTCATTTTTGTTGGCAATAAAGCCGATCCCAAAATGAAATTAAATAGAGACAAGTTGCTAACTTGTCGTCTGAATACTATATCTTATACAACTCTCTTATAAGCTTGGTTTCTTGACCGTCTTACAACCTGAGCGGGAAGATAAGTAACTGGCATTTCTGTTTTTTTTCCACTCCCAGATCAGCATGGAAGCAATATTTTACCATTACCGATTATAAATTGTACAATATCAATTACCTATGACCTTTACAGTTTATCATAAATCTTACAACTGATTATAAATTTTACAATTGATTATAAATTTTACAATTGATTATAAATTTATTTTTAATAATACACAAGTGAGTTGTAATCAAAATACATACATTTGCATTACTTTACATATTATACTTACCACAAACCCATAATATTTAAGTATATCCATCTTGCACATAGGACATGTACGATGCTCCAACAGCCACGGATCGATGCAGTTCTTGTGGAACTCGTGTCTGAAATGGGCATTATATACAACTATATTCTACTATTACACATGCATAACGAATATCTTTTTCGACATTTTTTTTTATTATTTTTTAAATATTTTTAGTTATGTGTCTAACCAATTTTTATGTTTCAAATATAACATTTATACACATTTATATGTTTATAATCACAACAACTGTTTATAACGTACATACTGTCAAATCAAATACGTAGTATGCATGTCACATTAAAAATTGATCAGTTAATAAAGTTAATGCAAGGTAAGACCACAGATTAATTAGTTACTAACATAAAGTAAGATGATATTTTTCTACATATTTAATATAAGAAAATATTGATTACATTTTTAGAGAAAAAGTTATTAAATATTATATGCATGCTATTACTTACCTACAAGGAAGTGATCTCAGTGTTTCTGACACTTTATAAGGTTCTATACAAATAGCGCAACATTCGCCATCTCCTTGTACTTCCTGAAAATGTATTGAGGATACATAAAACTTAATATTAACACATTTTCAACAATTATTATTATGGATGTTTGAGACACTATTAGAAACTTGCGTTTAATTTTTTGAACTCTCTTATAACATATGTAGTAAATATGAGGTCGTAAGAAGAATGCTATAATTAAGAATTATAAGTGAGCCGTAAATTAAATATTATTTACATATTAGTATTTTTATTTCTTTGTGTTGTAAAATGTGTAAAAATGATTAATTCATATATTATAATTTCTAAGCCAAAGTTCCAAACTTTATTGCTGTTTATCGACACGTGTATCATTTCTCAACGAAGCATTCTCAGGAAATTTCAGAGATTAGATTCGATCAACTAACTAAAACCAATTGATAATCTATCTAATCTCTGCAACTTCCTGAGGACGCTTCGTTTGTTAGTTCATCCTTAGGAAATCAGGAAATTCCATAGCTCAAATTCGGTCAGGTAATCAGCACCAATTACTAACCAGCAATAAAAAAAACGAATAAAGCTAAGCTAACCGAATCCAATTTCTAGAATTTCCTGAGGCTGCTTCGCTGAGAAGTGTCCATCAAAAAGTTTGGAATTTTGAGCGAAGGGTAGGTAAAAATATAATACACGAATTCATCATTTTTACATAACATTGTGTCAGGTAGGAACTTGCAAAGAAATAAAATTACTATTTTCGGTAATTTCGGTTATGTAGTTCCGTAAAATAACACCTGAATCCATACGATATATTTCGTAAAAATATTTTAATAGCTCGACCTATATTTAATACCTATATTTAATTGTAAACGTACTTGCTACTTTATAGTATACTTAATATAATTAATACTCACTCTATCATCAGTCTTTAAACTCTTAACAGGTATTTTTGATAACGCCTTCTTAGCAGCACAACACAACCGTTTCTGAAATTGAAAAAAACAAAAATAATATAAAATGCTAATAATAACAATTAATTAATCTTACAAATTATAGTACTTATTATGTTTTTAGTCTTTTTAATTTAAACATTTAAACTTTGATACATAAACTACATATATATTTACTTAGCGTTACAACCAAAAACGATAATATTCGTAGAAGTATGGTATGGTATAACTGTGTCGTAGATATAAACGTCCTTCTCCGAACAAAATACATCGGCCACTTTTATAATTTTCCGTTGAACGTTTTTATCGCCACGATTTTACCGTCCACAATACTATACGTAAAGACCGGTCCATACTCTACGACCTATGTCTGCGTAGCGTGTTTGCACAGACTTAAGTTCGTGCAAATGAAACATGTGGACGTCAAGTTTGAAGTTGGCGCTAATGTTCGGTCGGTCCACACAATAACAACTTATGTCAGCGCAGCGTTTTTGCACAGCTGCACAGACTTTTTGTTATAAGATACAAAGGTACACAGACATTGGCGCAAACTTCAAACCTGACGTCTACATGTTGCATTTGCACGAACTTAAGTCTGTGCAAACACGCTGCGCAGTCATAAGTCGTTATTGTGTGGACCGGCCTTAATTATAACAAAAAGTCTATGCAAAGCTGTGCAACTGTGCAAACATGTTGCGCAGATATAAGTCGAAGAGTGTGGATCGGCTATGAGGAAAATGCTTCCCTATTGTGCCGCAGAAAAAAATGCTTTTTCAATGTCCGCGGCAGGACATAGTTGACGGAAAAAAAGCGTCTTCATACAACTGCATATATTTTGCTTCCCTACTGTGCCGTGGACGGCAAAATCGTGGCGATAAAAACCTCCAACAATAAACTACAAAAGCGGCCATTTACATTATCTCTAAATATTATAATTCAAATTACTAAAGACATTATAATACGTTCGTTGCGAGACAGACATGCGATTTAGACGTTTTTGTTTTTGCGACGATTTGAAGAGCGAATTAAATACAAACGAAAGTGGTCGAATGTTTGCGTCGCGCATATTCACCCAAAATATAGCAGATGTGTGTGTGCCGTTGCACATGCGTATTAACGTGCACACATGCAAACCGCGTACGCTAGCTTTTTATGAAGACATCCTAACTGTTATGTGAATACCGTGCTGCGACGCAGTAAAGATCATATTGTACAATACGTATATTTGTGGTATACTCAACTCCACGAAATAAATAATTTCTATAGTTAAACAAAAGTCATCATGTTTATAATTTAGTTTACAACTCCTATCTACCAGTTACAATAGGCATTAATATGCCTACACACACACACACACAATAATAAACGCAACTATTTATTATTGCAGTTTTTTCCCGTTATAAATATAAATGAACTATTAATCACGAATTATGTCAAAGTGCCTACGACTCGTAACATCACTGTAACAATACTTCAAATGCACGCAATTATGACATCACAATTGCATAACATGATTAGCAGATAAACACAATTGTTTTGCTTTGTTTTATTGTGTTGTTTTGAAATAGTTTAATCACGGTTTAATCGATAAACTCGATAAGCAATCATGTTCTATTAATATTTTCAATGTCCGAACTTCGAAATAAGTAAGTAAGTACCTATTAAAGCCGAATGAATATTAAAAATGTTTATGTACGCGTTCCAAATCTGATAAGGTAAGAGACCTAACATGCAATTCTGTAAAAAATCGAATCGCCCAAGCTAAACTCGCTCGACAATTCACCCCACTTCGCATTCGAACTCACTTAGACTTGAAGGCGTTCTCTAAATCTCTAAATCAAATGTATTAGGAACGAAGTGAAGTGATTTTGAATGCGAGTTTGTCGGGGATTGGTTTAATAGAAAACATCTCAGTCGATATTAAGTCTTACTTAATGTTCTTTAACTCCTTCTGAGATAATTAAGTTAAATAAAACTTGTTTTATTTAGATTACACTTATATTTGGCAAAACGGAAAAAAAATTCATTTACTCAGTATGACTCACCGCCGCACTCATCGAGGCGACGCTAGTATCTATGTCGACTTTAGAGAATACCAATTGACAGTTGACAATCTCACCGCGGATTCCGAAGTGAATTCGAATAATTTGCGTTAAAGAATCGCACTGCTGGACAGGAATCGAACTTACTATTTAGCGTCCATTTACGGACACTGAAAAAGGCTTTCTGCGTCGCGTAATTCATAATGATACAGCCAAAATAAGCCAGCCCTCCTCTAAATACGTAATAGGAGTAGTGGTGGAGATTCATAGATATTTCAACAATCTAAAGAATATGTCAAAATTTTCAATTCGCTTTCTGACGATACCATCGACATATTTTCTTGTTTCACAAAAGTTTCACGAGTTCTTTAACTGTTAAAGAGCTCGTGAAATTGAGTTCAGAAACAATATAACATATAGTTTCTGAACTCAATTAGACACTTGAGCTCGGCTCGGATCAAAGTACTTATAGTCAGACAAATTACGTTATTATATTATCATTAATTGTTTCATACTTACAGACAGTCTGTCTTTTGCATGTATATACCGGAAGCGTTGGATGTAGTAGAATACGAGCCACGCCAGAGATATCACCATCAGTACTATGAACGATATCGACACGAACAAAACAGACGTCCTGTAATTTGAAATATTAAATTATTACAAGTAAATAGTCTTGTTTACAATGTTGTAGTTCTAATATTTCTGTGTCAGACACAGTATAAGCAGATACATTATACGTATACATATGTGAGAGAATCTACTGATTTCAATTTCCTGAACGATTTAGAATTATTTAAAGCCACATATAAAATGTAACTGTAGACACAGGTCCGCATTTGATAAAGGATTTTTAGAGTACTAACTTGTTGATATTATTGTTGATGTGTGTAAAAGATCTGCCTCTAATAATTCCAATCGTCACCCTTGTACCGTTGTCGATTAGCTTCGTGATCTCTTCTCCTTTCCACTTGTATGTGAACACTGCGCTGATGTTACCTGTAACAAAAATAAAATACTTTTGTGACCTACTGTTTTATTAGGTAACTTTTACAATAAAACATAAATTTACTCGTGATAATTAAAAAATACATACAGATTAGCATTACCGTCACTTGAGTCAAAATTAATACAAATTTTTCTTTCGCGAAGCAAAATTTTAGATCACGTTAGAGTAAAGTGGTTACAGACATTCCAAATTTATAATAACACTATCTGTACCCGCGACTTCGTTTGCGCAGAAATTTCGTGGCTTTCCCTAATTAGGTTAGACTACATCGTATCTTTAGAATGAAACTGACCTAACTCAAATTGTGATATTTTCTATTGGCAAGTTATGACAATGATTTGTACTAAAATAATAAAACGAATTTGTCACGAATGTTTGTTTAAATACTCTTACGATATGTAGCTAACGGGGCGGTAAGACAGATAAATTCAAACTATATCTAGGTAGTAGGTAGGTTAAGTTTAATATTACAACTCAAAATTCTGACATTTTGAATTAGGTCAGTTTCATTCTAAGGGTGCGACATGTTACAATTATACATGTATATAATATGTACAAATATTGTTTTTGAAAAAGCCTACGTTTAACCTACGTCTGCCTCCGGGCTGTACCAAGTTTCATCACAATTGGTTCAGCGGTTTAGCATTTGCCATTCAAAATTTCATCCCCCTTTTTACCCCCTTAGGGGTAGATTTTTGATAAGAAAAGTAGCCTATGTTCATTCCTGGGTGTCAAACTATCTCCTGCGTGCCACATCATAGTCAGTTCAGTGGTTTAGCATTTGCCATGTAAAATTTGAATCCCCCTTTTCGCCCATTTTGGGGTAGATTTTCGAAAAAAAAAGTATCCTATCATTTACGCAATCACATGTTCTTACTACATACCGATTTTCATCAAAGATCGGTCAAGCCGTCATTCAGTTATAAAAGGACATACACATAGACAAACAAAAATTTAAAAAATGGTAGAATCGAAGTCATTGAGTCATAAAATGACTATCTACTCGTATCACAAAATTCGAACAGTAAATTGTAATTACAGACAGACGCTAGAGATTGATATAGTAGTATAGATTAATTGCAGACAATGCTTGGACATCAACTTTATAACTCCTAACAGCCTCATACTACGTAGTGAAGCAAATCAAATTAAATAAAATATAGATGTAATAAAATATAGATGTGTATCAAATTAAATGAAATATAGATAGCTATAAATTCTGTATAACCGGCATAAAAAAAATTACTTCTTTACAGAATACAAATAAAAAGAAAAACAGGAAGGAAATTTCTAGTCCTAACTTGTAGACTGCAAAGGCATTGAATGCATGCTTTATCTTCAAACACAAGTATATTTACATCTTTGCAATTATCGAACGCGATAACATCCAGAATTTACATGTATCTTCTCGGTATCTAAAGATAGTTATAAAATATTCACTTGATAAATATGTGAGGCACGTTCGAGGTCCAACAGGGCCATGTATCGTTTCCGTGTTGATAGCAATGAGTTTTTATAATCCGCTCATTGTCATCACTGAATTGTTCTATTATCAATGGTTACGAAAGATAGCGTTATATCGCTGTAAAAATCTTGTACTTACGTGTTATTGAAAAAATTGTTTAACATTATTAAATTTCTATCATTTGTTATACTTATAGTTCACGTGAATAAACGGAAAACACCATACTAAAATCCACCTGCTTCGATACCCCTATCTCCCTTATAATAAAAATATCGTAATGATATAGGTACTCTATTAAGTACTTAGAACCTTTAGTCCTTCGAATAGCGCAATCTGCATTTAAATCAATTACTGAAATAAGAGATTATTAAAATTATCCTATCCATTTATCAAAAATATTTTTAGTATGCAATGTACGATTCTGTTAGTGTTTTATCAAATAATAATATTGGGTCCTTACATATGAAATTGGCGTTTTGTACGGGAGGAGTATAAAGTCAATTCTTTTTTGTAAAATATATTTAATTAATCAAAGTATGCACCGTTGTTATCTATGCACTTTTGCCATCTCATAGGTAGTTCATTGATCCTTTTACTAAAAAAACCATGGAGGCGAGAATCAATAAACTCTTTGAAGGCGGTTTGGACTGCCGCATCGGAGTTGAATTTTTTTCCTTGTAAGAAGTTGTCCAAATTCCGGAAAAAATGGTAATCTGTTGGAGCAAGGTCCGGGGAGTACGGTGGATGTCGCAGACATTCCAAATGTAGCTCATCTAACTTAGTGGTTGTTTGTTGTGCAGTGTGTGGTCTTGCGTTGTCGTGAAGCAGCAGTGGCCTAGAGCGATTGACCAATCTCGGTTGTTTAGCAGCTAGTTCTTCCTTCATGGTTTGCAGTTGCTGACAATAGATATCTGCCGTAATCGTTTGGCCAGATTTTAGAAAGTTGTAGTGAACGACACCGGCGCTAGTCCACCAAACACTCACAAGTAACTTTTTCTGAGTCAATTTTCGTTTAGGGCAGGATTTGGCTGGGTCTCCAGGGTTCAGCCATTGCGACGAGCGCTTCCGATTATTGTACAGTATCCACTTTTCATTACAAGTAATGATTCGATTTAAAATCCCTTCATTATTGTGTCGGTTGAGCAAAGTAACACAGCAGTCGACGCGTGTTTGCAAGTTCGATTCACTCAATTCATGAGGTACCCATTGTTCAAGTTTTTTTACTTTCCCGATTTGCTTCAAGTGGATTAATACAGTTTTGTCACTTACCCCGAAGCCTGCAGCTATCTCTGAAGTGCTTTGTGATGGATCCGCTTCCACAATAGCCTTTAATTCTTCATTTTCCACTTTGGTCTCCGGCCGTCCACGAGGTTGGTTCTGAAGGTCGAAATATCCAGAACGAAAACGTTGAAACCAAAAACGTATTGTGCTTTCTTTTCCGACAACAGCGCCGTACACATCATTAATCCTTCGAGCTGTTTCTGCAGCACTGGTGCCACGGTAGAACTCGTACTCGTAAATATACCGATATTTCATGTTTTCCATTGTGCGGTAATAAGCGACGCCAAAGAAAAAAATAATAAGGAAAAAAACAAATGAATGACTGTTTTCAAAACTCAAATGTACCAGCTAAATGAATATATAAATTTGAATTTGGAATTCTTAACCAAAGAAGAGATATTTCAGATCAAAGTGGTCAGTACGACAAAACGCTAATTTCATATGTAAAGACCCAATATTTATATTACATGTAAATTGATTTTTATACGGAAATTGATAAGCCTACGTTTTAACCCAAGGATGCTAGGACGTTTGGAAACGACTACTAAATTGCCTTGGAGTTCATGATGGATATTTTTCCGAAATTTTTCATGACGTGGAAAATTTTAAGAAAAATTCGAGAAAATATTCAAAAATGGAAAAATAATTGAAAAATAAGAATGATCCACCATTACTTGGAGTGTATGTCAATAGGTACTCTCCCGATTTATTGTGTGTCATTCACAAATAAACTCAAAGATTAGTTTGGAGTCAGAATCATTGGAGATTATTACATGTGTGGTCCTTCGCGATAGCCTTGTTTTTAACTACAAAAGTATTAAAAATAGTTTCACATGTGTGGTCCTTCGCGATAGCCTTGTTTTTAACTACAAAAGTATTAAAAATAGTTTCTTTGAACAATGGAATCATTCTCATTCTCTCCTCTGAATAACACCTATTGTGGTTTAGCTGTAGGTAAATCAGCGATCACGTGTAAAGCCTAGACGCCGTAGGCGTGCTGCTAATGCGATAGTCCTGGTCTGGTTTCACTGCCAAGGTAATTCGATCCGCCACTACCACGTGCCTTTAATTGTTGACATCTGACGCTTGAAGTCAACGCGAAAGTCATGAACATTTATTGTCATCAACTCGATGTTATAAATTTGTGCGATAAAGCGCCGGCCTTCGATTATGTAAGTATTGATGTGAAAAAACATTCGGTCAAATGATCCAATCAATCATTCATGTACACAGATACTATGATGAACTCTTCATTGAAATAAAAAATCAAACGATTGTGAGCAATCCAATCTTTTACGATTTCGATGTTTTTTAAAGATTTTACTATAATTCTGATGCATTTGTAATTATATTGTTTCTTTCGAAAAATATTGTGTATTTGTGAACTTATCATGTAAACTTTTCTTAATTCCTCTTTTTATCACATTACACTGCATAAACAATCAATCAAATATCGACTAGTACCGCGATGGGATCTAACAAATGATTGAAATAATGAACGATACGTTCATCCCAATGTGATTGCAATCATTAATACTATGAAATGATTGCAATCAAATGATCGAATCAATTGCGAACAATAAAGGTCTAATTAATTATGACGCTATAGGTACTACTTGTCAATTTATCAGCAAAGATTAAAATACCCACTACTGAATCATTCAGAATATCTATTTTTAAACCATTTTCTCTGGCTTTTAATATTCAAATTCAAATTATAACAAATAGGTAGTTATAATCCAATTTAGGATACATCAAAGCGGCGGAGAAAAGGTTTATTTTCTGAAATGATTTGATCCAAACGTCCCAGAGGGATAAAAGTCCCAATTCAATAAAGTAAGGAAGCCTGTTAAAAATCAATCTTATAATATGAGTTTAAGGGTAATTGTAAGACAGAGACAAAGAACATATCAATTTATAGGCATCTTTAAACAGTACACATCCAAATAATCGCAAGTAAAAAGATTTCTATTTGAATTTCTAGCTGCACTCGCTAATTTATTAAATATTAAATTATTAAAATTAAATTATTAAATTTGAGGAATTATGTTCCATATTAAGGGAATAGCGTTCCAAATTATTTAGCAAGCTCCCCCCCAATCAATCGCAATGAACGAGAAACATTTTTGTAAAAATACAAAGACAATTGCTCATGAATATCAAAGTTTTCCAGTACACTTTAGTGTCCACTATCGCACTCCCTTAGATGGCTTCAGTGGCTAGTACGTACTTACGGATGATAAAAATAAGGCATCAATTTTGGTCGCAGTGATACAGGTCTCGTGCGACCCTGCCCGGCCGCTGATATTAATCGAATAAAAATTTAGGCAAATTTTTAATAGACAATTTCCTCTGGATATGCAGTCTATAACCACTTTGAAATGTGTTCAGTAGTGATCCATTTCTCAAGATTAATGCATTCATACATACAGATATACATACATACGAATAGTTCATTTTGTTGGTAATTTGTTACAAAATATTTATTAATATCACAAAAGTTATATAAATGTTTTAGTAGGAAGTTGATAACCAACTAAAAATACACATAAGAAATATTTACTTTATTATATTGCAGATATGAGAACTGTGATATGTATATACACAATAATATAAAAATAATTATATTATAGACATAACCTATTTTTCCGTATACGACGAATGAACTCGTATAGTCTTAGTACACATATTATATGGCTTACCGATGTACCTGCGCAGTAAATGGATGAATGGAAAATGGTTGAACCAATCAGTTAGCTAAATCCTGAAGCGACAATGAGCGTTAAAATCTTTGCCGTCATTGGTTGATTTATTTGGCGCGTTGTGCGCGACGTCTTTCAGTTGACCGTCAGACGTCTTGTGACTGCACATGATGTTTTTGATGTTACACTTACTTGCAAATTAAACAAACGTACTATTACATAACAATAATTATATCCTCATTATTAAGAGGAAGTCCTTTAAAAAGACAGTCGAGGCAAATTGAACGATTCACATTTAAATAATTTCTTGTTTTTGTCTTCACGTAAACGTCGTATATTAAAATAAACATTTGTTTTAATTTAAACTTTTGATTTTATAAGCTTTTACAGGCCGTTACTGACCAGATAGTTATATCTTCAAGTCATTACTTTGATTCAAAAACGTACTTGTGTCTTTTGCGATAAAAATTACCAATTCAATTTTTTTATTATTAAGTAAACTTTTATTAAAATGATCCATTTCAGTGACACATAGTGTATAATATCGCGTAAGCGACATAGAAAGTGAAAATTTTTCCGCGTTATGACTGTTGCATAAGATTGATTATAAAATGGATTTAGCGTCTCGGATATTTTCGTCGATTGTCTTTTCGTGTCTGCGCAAATGAAGATTAACGACGCGCCATATCTATTGTGTTTAACTGCACTAATTTGTTTTTTATTTATAACACACAGGTGGCAAGTATGCATACGGCCTGCGTGATGGTAAGGAGTTACATTAGTCCATGGAGCATTTAATCTACGGAGCACAAATATCAGACCATCCTACTCACTACTGCTGTTTTTTGACACTAATAAATATTAACTCTCGCTCCCGTAAATTCAGTACGTAACCAATACCGGACTTGTGTGTACATCTCTGTATATTCTGACAGATATTTAAATACTTATATATAGGCAGTTCACTGTTCTATTCGGTGATGTGGCACCGCAAAAATAGCAAAAAATCAAACTATAAAACAGGCAGAATCTCATTTCATTGGTAAGTAACAGTAAATATACAATTTTCAAATTTACATTCATTTTATCACGGGTCAAGTTAAACTGAACTATCAATTGACGTGCTGAATGATGTGTATCTATGCGTCTCGCTTACGCTTTGATCAACCTCTATTACGTTATATCAGTCTATTCATACGCACATGTACACAGATTTTTTAATTTTGGGTTGACCAATAGGCGTCCAGTAGGTAATTGCAGCAGTTTAGAAATAAATTCTATATTAAATATATGTGTTACAAATAAATAAAATAAATAAATGACATTTCTACTCTATAGGTTAATAATATATTGTATAGACCACAGACTTTTTATTCCATTCCAGCACCAGCACCGAATCCCGAATCCGATAAATGTTCAGTGCTGGTTAGCTAACCGAGTCTGATCTCTGGAATATCCTGGGATGGTTCGTTAAGAGGCGAAACACGTGCCGATTTTTTAAGAATTCATCACCTAAAAGCTTTTTCAAATAGGTAGGTACCTATTTATTATATTCGTACCATTGACAACGGTTAACTGAGGTCGGGATGCGACCTAAAAAATAAATTATAATTGATTTAGGTCACTATAAAGCATAAAGTGACCTAATTCTCAAGCGTGTGTTATTTATAAATAAATATATTTAAAACAAACCATGTCGAAATATTTTTATTAAGAATACAAAGATAAGTATATTGTGTTCATCTTTTATAATTAAAGTTAAAATGTCTGTGTGTCATATCTAAAAAGAGAAAAGAGGTGATTCAATTTTAAACTACTTTTGATCTGTATGTTTGTCTGTCATAATCATTTTTTACAGGGAATTTGTTTAGCTAATTTTGTATTATTTTGCTTCAGTGGTTGCCAAGAATTATAGGTCATTTTTTAAATTTTAAATTCACGGTATCATTTCCTATTTCAAAACGTGATCAATCGAATCGACACATGCCTATTATTGGCATTGACATAATTGTATTACTTTGTAGTTGTAAATTGTAATTTGTAATACTCGTATATAGGCCTCCATGAGAAGGGGGCATGGAGACATCACCGCCCAACGTAATCCCGGATGTGTAATTGAGTTCTGTTGTGCCTACCAGTGAGCAGTAACTGTATTTAACAATAATCTTGTATTGCTGTGTACATGTGTGAACAAATTATATTTGATATTCTTTCTTTTCTTGAATTTCGTTTTTGCTTGAATTATATAAAGGTAATAATAGAAGTTGTATATATATGTATATTTGTATTTTCTAATCCCAAGCGTTCCTATGAAAAAATATGTATATCGTCGCTATAATTTCAAAACATCACATGTAAATAATATTATTTGAGGAGATACAAAAAACCACAAAATCCATGCAAATAAATATTTTTTAAGAATGCGCAAGTCTTTTAAAATATTTTAAGGCAAAAACTTTTATACAAAGGTTCTTCGATATAATATGTATTTTCAAGTACTTGCGATCTCATTGTTAATAAAATTAACAATGTTAATTAAAATTAAAAAAAAAATATTTATTTATAATTACATAGTTGTTTTTACATACGACTTTGTAAAATGACAGCAATAATATAAATTGAATATTTTTATGGCGGAGCGCAAACGAGCATGCGAGTCACCTATCGGACAGTGATCACCGTCGTCCGTGGACACCCGCAACGTCCGGGGAATCACGGGTGCGTTGCCGGTCTTCAAGGAAAGAATTACTTATAATTAAAGTTCTCTGGTCAGTGGACTCCGTAATCAAAGCTAGATTAACCCTGTTATCTAATTTATTACCTACGCTATTATGAAACAGTAATAAGTGTACAGTAATATTGAACATATTTTAAAGTACGAGTATTAGGTGCATATATGTCACTGAACCTGAACCGAGCTTGTTTTAACAAGTTACTTAGTATTTTTGAATAAATCAGTTTTGCCTTAACGATATGGACGAAGTCGAGGGCAAAAGTGAATTAAAATTACATTGCAAAAAAAATTCAGAGAATACTATTCATATTTGGGTCGATTACCTATATTTTTTGACTCCCTAGAATATCCCTAAAAAAATACTCGAAGAATACAGTTAGGTTAGGTTAGGTACAACAAAGAGTGGGGCCGAGTGGTGTGGGTAACCCGCCACAGGGGGTGGACTAACAGGCGCTTATAGCTCCCATTAAGTGGAGCCTTAGCCTGCCATCCCAAGACCGCAGTGCGTAGACTTCATGTCTACATCCTTCTCGAGGTGACCCTGTTTCCACTGAACACTGCGGATCTAGACTGGAGAGTCGATAAACACTCCTGAGGGTGTCGCTTCGGCGATGCCCTCAGTACCGGGTTGGGACCGAGTAGGTAGTGGAGCCGAAAGGACCCGGCCCGGACCGGGGGGGAGGGGGTCGTGTTCTCCGTCCTCACAATGAGGGTGGGGATACGGCGTGGGGCCTTCGGCCCCGAGGTGGTAAGATGGAAGACTTATAAAAACCCGTGAGTAAACACGTTAAAATCAGGGGTGGGACCGGGCTGGGACCGAGTAGGAGGTGGAGCCGAAAGGACCCGGCCTGGACCCGGGGGGGATAGGTTTGTGTTCCCCGTCCTCTGCGTGAGGGCGGGGGTCTGCCGTGTGGGTCGTCTTTCCACTTGCCCCTCTCCTTTGAGAGGGGTATTGTTGGCTAAGTGTTGGTTCCGGCGTCCTTTGCGGAGGACGCGGGTCAAGAGGTGGAAAGAAGGAAAACTTTTAAAAACCCGTGAGGAAACACGTAAAAATCAGAGGTGGAGAGAAGGAAAACTCGAAATGAAACCCGTGAGAAAACACGTTAAAATCAAAGGTGGAGAGAAGGAAAACTCGAAATGAAACCCGTGAGACAACACGTTAAAATCAGAGGTGGGAAGAAGGAAAACTTGTTAAAACCCGTGAGTAAACACGTAAAAATCAGGTGGGCGTGCTGACGCCCCTGCCGTGGTGTAGGCGGGGTGCGGAAGCCGCCACTTCGGAGGCCTGGGGTGTCCTTCGGGGGAAGGCGCCTCACCAATGGCCTCGGGATGGTGCGCGCGGTGTTCCCGCGCGCCTCCCAGGAGAGCGGGCAGGTCAAACTGCCCGCAAACGGAGGAGGGCTCGGCTCAGGCTGGGCATAGCCGCCGGGGTCGCGGAAGAATGCCAACGCGCTCCCGTTGCCCCGGCATCAAGGCCCTCGAGGAACACCGTCAGGTTTTAGTGGGTAGACTCGGCCTAGCACCCTAATGTCGAGGAGTCCCACATACCCCCCTGCCACCCCCCTACGGCAGGACGGGATGCATAAAGCATTTCCTGACGCAAAAAAAAAAAAAAAGGTACAACAAAGAGTATCGTAGAGTTATCGTATTCGTAACAAGAATATCTAATCCACCAATATATTAAATTCGCTTTCAACCGTTTTTAAATTCTTGTCCCTACTTTATTGGCTGCCCGGGAAAGAAAACACATTGAGTTGTCCAAGACAACAAAATTATTATTTGAGGTTGTTTCGAAGTCTTGCTCATAAAAATACATTGCTTAGAACACTTATGCATAAATAAATAAAATGTTATATATCTTTACAAGTTAGAGTTATAATTAATATTAATAATACAAAAGAAACATTTTACGAAACTAACCGATCGTACATAGTTGTCCATACTTATGTCCATACATACATACAATAATTTATTGACTAAGAGTATAATTAATTGACTAAGTATGGGCTGGATTTTGTAAATAATTGATCTTGACTAAGTAGATGGTTTAAATTTAAATTATAATTATGTTTGTAGGAAGAAATTATTGTAAAAATTTGCACATCCATTAAAGGTAGGTAGACATATACTATGCATAGTATTAGTCTGTGTAATATGTATTATGGATGACATCTGTAATGTGTAATAACAGTGTGTAATATGTATACTCATGTCAGCAAATAAATGAATAAATAAATAAATCAAGTGTTAAAAGTAACAACAACTAAGTATATAGATTAATACAAAAAAATCTTTAAAAGGTAGGGATCAAATGTACCAGGGGCAGAGGATTTTAACCCCATAGCGCCTGTTACACGATGGGTTGTTTTTCACCATAATTCGACTTCTTTTTACTTCAGGAAATGCTTTATGCATATCTGGACCCGCTCGAAGACAATGGGTATGTGGAATTCCTCGAGAATCGAGTCTACCCACTAAAACCTGAAGATGTTCCTTCGGAGTGCCATTTGCCGGCGATGTGAGCACACTTTCGCACTCTACTGCAAACCACCGTTCAACTTAGGTCCAACGCTTTGTTTTATTAACGTGTAATGTAACTGTCATTCATTTTTCTTGATACACTTGATGAGCATGAGCATACAACGGCCGCCTATAACACCGTTGACAAAATGTGATCGACTTTTGTTTTTATCATATAACCGCGTAGGTTTCAAATTGATCATACATTTTCAACAAAGACGGAACTGACGTAGGGTTAAAATCTTTGTATTGTTAAATATGAAATGTAACAGAAGCACTGATCACTATGAACACGCTATCAATTCTTCATCACAACTATTATGTACTTGACTATTTGACGGCTTCTCAACAACTGAACTCTTACAAGACCAAAATCAGACTTTTATGCAGCCCCAATACACGCAGGAAATCCATTCTACCCTCGTTCTTGTTACTAAAATGTTACATAATATCACACGTGGGTAATTTATGTGATTAAAATTAATGTGGAACTAACAGTATATTACTTTCTTTCCACCCCTGTTCGATTTGATTCATGTTTTTAGGGTCACCCTATATTATTTATATCATATTACTAATAATATTAAAATACTGTAATTTTATTTCGCAGAAGTTCGCAGACTTCTAATATCAGTCAAAGGAAACCCATTTCTAAAACTATTCTTAGTTCAATGTGAGAGGTGGCGAGCATGTTACTATGTGAAGTATTGTAGTTTTAATAATACATGTGCATGTATAAATAATATTTAGTTATTTCAGTGACTTATCACGTGTTACAGAACATGGGGTGAAGTCAAAAGTATAATTACGAATATTATGTAAATAACCTCACCGAGTAGCGTGTCGCGTACAGTGTATTTGCACAGTACAAGTAAGCATACAGTATTCTATCTCGGCAATGTCCTAGAGATAATTACCTACGGTCGCTCGGTACGTAAACACGCAATAGGGCTACTGACTTGGACTGAATGTTTTTCTTGGGTTACGTATTTCATAATAGTTACTATATTAAATTGTCATATTATCTTTTCATTTTGTATTATTGCAAATTTAATACGTTTTTATTTATAGTATAATTTTACTAGTGATTTATATCTAGTTCAAAAGTTTGTGAGTTAGTATGGTGGAAATGTACAAAAAAAATGCATTTTGTGTGCAGTATAATTAAAAATCAGCAATAAATTAACTAGATCATTATGATAATATATTTTCTACAAATTAGCAACAGAGAAATATTTCCGGTTTCGATATAGAAGTATTCAAACATCCATACACTGAACATTATGCTCGTAAACTTGATTGACATAATATTTAGTCAGTAAATGCGCGGAACGTTTCATACCGTACGACGACAACCGCGGCGCACTCGCGACTGTCGTATGGCGAGAAATGCCGAGATTTCGAGCGCGTCGTTTGGGAGCGTTTGTATGAAGATAGAATACTGTATGCTTACTTGTACTGTGGTATTTGGCAGTCACGTTTTAAGTATCTATGTGGGTACAGTTTTGATAGAGCTGTTTATTTATACCGGTCTGCTCGATTGCCCTATTGGTGCCCATGAGTTTTCAAAATGAAATCAATTCGTAGACGATCATCAATTTTATCCAATTGAAATATACTTCAATTTCTAGACTATCACTATCCCAAATTTCAATGTTGTACATCTCACAATTTTTGAGAGTATCGATTGTGACAGATAGAAACGGAAAAATGCATGAGTGACCGTAAAAGGGTTCCATTTATTCCTAATAAGGCACTGAACCCTAAAAAAGACACAAAAATAATTTTAGAAGAAAAATGTTGCATCCACAACACTACCTATATTATGTACACATTGCAGATATTATTGAAAACCTGGTTTATCTTATACCTTAAACCTAGTTATACATTACCTAGTTATTTATACATTACTATCGAGGTATTAATTTAAGTCATGAGCTTAAGTGTAAACAATGTCAGACTGGGCGGCCTTGTTGGGAGTTGGTACTTGGTACTGTTTGCCGTATATAGAGAGAGTACGATGTGTGCCCGTAATCCGTATATAAAAGGAAGCACGATAGCTTTAGGATACACGATACACTTGTATAAAATTAAACTGAATTTCCGATTTTTTTTTTTGTATTATGAAAAGCCGACCGAGTGCACTAAGTAGGTCTTATTTGCGCAATAAATGTTCCGTACTGCAGTTGTATCAACTACCAACCGAAATAGAAAAACACACTTCATTGTAGGACTTTCTCTATAATTTAAAAATATTGCCCACCGCAATATAAAGTTTGTTAACTTTTTGGAGTTTACTCCTTAAGAATCGATTTTCGTATAAGGCCCTCGGTATGGAAATTTTATGAGGAGTAAAATTTATACAAGCGTTAAATAAAAGCGTTACATTTTCTGCGCAACGTACCTTGCGCACCTTTCACTTTTTCCTTCTCTTTCACTCCTATCCGACTAGACAGTGATCGCTGAGGCGTGTTGCTAAACAGCGTGCGATTCTCTAAAGCGAATTAGTCGAATTCACTTGAGTCTGCGGTGAGATTGTCAAATAAATGTCGACTGGTATTCTCTAAAATCGACAGAGATACTAGCGCCGCCTCTATGAGTGTGGCAGCGAGTCATACCATCGTTAATGAAATTTTTGACGTTTCGCTAAATACGATAATCTAATCTAAAAAAAAAGTTTTATTTAACGTAATTACCTCCGAAAAGTTAAAATACACTAAGATGATATATCGACTGAGATGTTTACTCTTAAAGCAATCTCCGATAAACTCGCACCTAAGATCACTTCACTTCGCTCCTAGAATGTTTGGCTTAGAGCAACCATTCCCAGAGTGGGCGATAACGCCCCCTTGTGCGCGCTGCAGGCCTAAAGGGGTAAAAGGCCTAAAAGGCAGGCCTAAAAGGTAAGAGACCCAGAAAAAAAATGGGGGCGTTGTGTAGGAGCCTGGAGGGTGATTTGTAATTTCATCTAGCTAGGAGGCATCTTAGACAATGACTGCATGAGCTCTCGACTCAGTAGACAAAATAAGTTTGGGAACCAGTGGCTTAGAGAATTCCATTTGAAGGTCAAGTGAGTTCGAATGCGAAGTGGGGTGAATTGTCGAGCGAGTCTCGCTAGGGTGATTCGAGTTTTTACAGAATTACATGGCAGATCTGTGTCACTTATTCCTCTTGAATTTTGAAATTATAATTTCTCTTGTATTGAAGCTAAGGTCTTTCATACGCCCTTGGGATGAAATCTTACTCACAAAATCAAAACCCAACCGAATTATGTAATGTTACGTAGACGTCGTGTATTGTTGCTCATAGCGCTTTAAATACAAAATTTTGGCATGTTACATCAACGTGTGTTTGGCTCAATCGATAAATACTCACACTTATTTTCGAGAATCATTATTATGTTGTGAGTTCAAATCTCGACTCGGTCGCTCCACATTTTTTTTTTATATCTATTAATATTGATATTTAATATTATTGTATACAGTGAAGTGAATAAAAGTATATAAAATATAGAAAAAATCAGTAAACTCCAGTCGTGCGTCGGAGCTGACACACACACTTTTTTCTTTATAAATACGTAATACTTTTTACTTATTTTTCTTATTTCAGTCCTATCTTCCGAACAGTGCAATCCGTATTGAAAGCCTTTCTGTTCGAACAAACAGAAAAAAAACTTATTTCAGACACGAGAAATTAACGCGATTAAGTACTTTTTATTTTGGTTTAAACAGAAAAAAGTTTAAAATGCTATGTTTTGGATGTTTTAGATTTAGAGATAACAAAAGAGCCTATCATAATATGTGGTCAAACATCTGTTTTTTTTTTTTTTTCCCAATGTGGTTAAAACCAACACCTCAGAGCGTAAACTCTTTTCCCTGAATAAACTTAAGAAAATATACAAACTATTTATTTAATCAAATAGACGATATCGTGATGCAGCGAATAATAATGTAAACCTTGGCATATATATCAAAATATGTAATTTAAAATTATTAGTGAATAAGTATGTATTGTATTACAATTATAAAAAGCTCTGTTGCTTAACTGTTACGTAGTTTTATTTCACTCATTGGAAATCTATATCTAAAACAACCCACTTCATGGAGTAACTGAAAAAAAATGTTTGAATCTTTGTTTGAATATACTCTTTCCATTCTATGAGATGATTATTAAAAAAAATACCAAAAATATTATTTAATATTTTTGTTTTCGGGATTTTTGTCGATACACAGACGGGTGGACAGAGCCGAATTATAAGGTTTCTAATTTGCTCATAGAACCCTAAAAACAGACATACATAATGTTATAAAATGTGCATACAATGTGTAAGGATGTGATTACATAAATAAATACTACCTAACTTCATGATGCTACTGTGCTAGGGGTCTAAATTATTATTGTACTCACACCTTTATACGAGTGGTGGTATGCAACAATACTAATAAATAAACTAATTTATGACAGTTCATGCTTTTACTGAAGAAGTTCTCCTTGAATGGACAAGCAGAAATAAATTTATGTTTACATTACCTACAGTCTATATTTGTACTGTGAATAATTTTAAAGCGCCGTTAATATTATTCCGCAATCATAAAATACTCACAGTACAAATACTACAAATAAATATATTTTATTATTATATGACATTATATCACAATATAAATAATGAGAATGCGGACTGAGTTAAATGAACGGGGTAGAAATACAATCGTCAAGTATTTATTGTATCTGTAATGGAAAGAAATGTTAGGCAATATAATAGTTAAGGAAGATAGATCTATCCCTACTAATAGATAAAAGATTACCGACTTTATTCTATTCACATACTTTTATAACATTTCTGACAAAGCTTCTCGACTATGACAATTATTTTTTCAAATTCACACAAGTCTTTCATTTCAGAAGGTATAAAAGGACTTCATAAATAACACGTGTTCTATTGCTAACGTAGAATAGCACAATATCAAGTAGTATCAGCTAAATGCCATCTGCGTTGCTAACGCCGACCAGATTTTTCTTTCCACCACACTTTACACCTCGAATCCATTTAGATCGTTCCACTGCTGCACACATTCTCACACTATATCCTAAACGAGTAATCGAAAAGCCGAATTATCAAATAGATCAAACATCGCGATCATGTAAGAATTTTCCCCAAATCTTTTCCCATATTCCCAAAATGTCTTCATTTCCTTTAAATTCTGTTGCTGACACAACATTGCTCATATAATACTGAGTATATTAACTACCTATCGAAGCATCTCTGTGACAATCTATAGACATGCCGCTTCCAGGTCTACGATTATTCTAATGAATGACGTGAGAAGATGATGAAGACTAGTGGAGCTAACCGAAGCATCACTGCGCGTTGTGAAACCATTCAAGATAACGTCATATTATTTGTACTTCAGTTGAATAATTATAACAGCATTTATAATAAGGAAATTGGAAGGTATATGAGACAAAAAGAATTTCTAATTAAAATAAATAATCTTGAGAAAGACATGACAAAAGCACGTAATTCACAAATAATTGAGGAAACTGATAAAATCTGTGCACGAAAATGAGTCCAAGTCAAATGTTTTGAACAGTTGTCGCATCGTTAGCCTTCGTGAACAAAAGATGTATATCGTTGAATTCCCGAAGTAAATATTCCTCTTATCTCACTCTATACACCTATATACAATGAGTTCGTTCGCAATAGATTGGATGAACAGTAGTCGGGTATCACCAAATCATAGTCTAGTACCATCTATTATACAATGAGACAGAATGAAGAACGGAGTGAGAGTAGGCCATTACGAAATCTAATTAATCAGATTATATTAAATTGCCCAAAATCGAGTGAAAGTATGTTAAATGCTGTGGAGATGCGGTCTCTCAGAAATATGTGCGGTGTCACGCTTGCTGACAGGATAAGCAATGATGAGATACGCAGTATGACAGGGTTGCACAACAGTGTTATTGTAAAAATGAAGAAAGGAATGCTTAGATGATTCGGGCACATGGAAAGAATGAGTGATGAAAGACTGACGAAGAAAATATACAGAGCGAAAGTGAGTGGTAAAAGAAGCCAAGGAAGACCAAGGCTGACTTATGAAGATCAAATAGCCAGAGTGTTAGCAGACGGAAATGTCAAAAGCACTCGCATACCTAGGCGAAAATGTGTGAGGAGAATGATGAGATTTGAGGAAGCGAAAGAGGTGTGTAAGGACCGCGACTCCTGGCGCTCCGTCCTCTCTGACTACCCCGTTAAGTATACAGCGTGAAGATATGTTATGTTATATTAAATTGAATCATCTTTTCTCTTTGTCTGACATAAAATGAAATACTTGAGAGCCCTATGACAAATCGTAAGAACTTGAATTTAGGCATTGGCGCGCTCGGACACTCATGTATGCGTGCGACTTTCGTAGCTTTATTGCAGTGTGAGTAACGAAGCGACTTCAGTATAAAATATAATTTTGATACTTTTCCGAATAAAAAGTTTCGATTTTTGTTAATTTTTCTTTCTTTTTAGATAAATACATACATATAATATTTGTAATTAGTATTAAGTGTTCTCGACGCGTTAAATGCATGTAAAGGAAATACAATAACATTCCTTAACAGAAATATTTAGTTACATATTGAATATAGTTACTATTTTAAAATTAAAGATTGAATAGAGTTAAGTATTTACCTTTTTAGCACTACTATATTAATATAAGTTACCTAAAAACCATTAGTTACGTAGTCATGATTAGATATAATTATCTTTTACTTATCAAACCTCAAATCTTTTACTAATTAAAAATAACTTCGCACCGTTTCAATAAAGATGAACGTGATGATATACACTATTAACTAATTGAGACTCAAGTTCTTCTAACAGAGATTCGTATAAAAATTCAATGGCAGTTTGTTAGCTTTGAAGAAATAAACATACAAATACACATACAATAATTCTATAAGTATTTATTTTGGAATCAGAAAAGCCCAAAATGCCTAGTTAAATCATTTTTAAAAAGATCGTCAATGTACAGACAATACGATTTGTTGCTGTTTTATAATAGACTAACTGTACTCGCGACTTCGTCTGCGCGGAAAACTTTTCGTGGCTTTCCCGGATTAGATTACGATTACATATACATGTATATACATACAAAGATTGTTTTTGAAAAAAATTCATGACAATTAATTCAGCGGTTTAGCTTTTCCCATACAAAGTTTAATCCCCCTTTTCATCCCTTTAAGAGTAGACTTTCTAAAAAATAAGTGCACAATTACATGCTCTTACTACGTACCAATTTTAACCAAGATTGGGCAAGCCAGTCTTTAGTTATAAAAGGACATACAGACACACAAACATTTTAAAAATGGTATAATCGAATCAGTGAGTTATAAAACGACTAGTTATCAAAAAATTTGACAAAAAATTGAAATTACAGACAGAGGCTAGAGATTTATATAGTAGTTCTTTGTTATGTATGTTTAAGGTAGAAAATATAGGATCAACGAAAAAGCCACTATAAGATAAACACATATTACAGATGCGATGTAACTAAAAAGGACTCATTTTAGATCTCAACTTCTAGACGGCCGATCACGATAAAATATATCTAATGTGTAACTTGTCTTTAAATTCTTGCAGTACTTATTGTGAGATGCTTAAGTATGTCCATATGTATTGTATATCCCGACAGACAGACAGATAAAAATTCTGAAAAAACTGTTTTGGTTCCCATTAGTGTTATGTGTAACTCTCGGGTTATTTTTTTTTTTATATATCTTCAATTAACAGGTGCAGATCAACTTACAGTTTAATTATTTGGCAAGTTTTCAATTTTTAAATAGGAAGCTCAGCTTTATTATTGAAAAATTCTCTATCTTCCTGTGAATGTCACGTTAAAATCTGTATAGATTGCTATAAATGTAATAGATATCATCTTGATACCCGGCTTGAAATACTTCTTGTAAGCTAGCATTACTTAAGAACTTTATTATTTAATTTTACTACTAGTGATTATATTTAAAACACAATGTTTGCATGCCTAAGAAAAAATGCAGAAAATCAGAAAGTCACAATAGAGTCATAGAACAGAGAAGTATACACTGGATCAAAACAAGTCAGTCGACATATACGGGTCGCCATTTAATGTTCTCGCTTGCAATCGCTCGTTATGAAGAGTGTATAAATTTCTTGTACAGGTAAAACCTCTACAAGCACTCCCGCGGGTCTGAGATACACGCGTCAACATCGCGTATCTTATGCTGATTTTGTTATGTTTATTATATTTATTACACTAATTCATTTAAAAAATAAGATCTGTCATATATTGCACATTGAATGAAGTTTCATTTCATATCATTTTTTTTAAATCATTGCCTTTTTTTAGAACTAAATCGACGTTTAATCACGACACTTTATTCTGGTAATAAGCCTTTTTAAATATTTTTTTCTGTAAAAAGGAAGAAATTTATGATATTTCCACAACAGCAAAATTCAATAACAATATGTACTTGATCTCAACATAGTTTTAGAAACTGTTAGAACTAGTGGAAACAATGTTCATTAGGACGTCAAAGTAGCGCGTCTAAGGATTTTCCTAGTAAACTGACATTGTAGAATGGTTGTTGTAAGATATCATAAATAAATATGAAAATATGCAACAGCAATATTCAAGAAGAGAAATGAATCTATTATAAATTGCCAGCAGAATATTAAAAAATCTTAAGGTTTCTGAGAATAAGAGCTTCAAAATTTTACCAGTATTTCGCACAAAAATGTGAAAGGGCTCTTAAATAGAAAATTACTATGAATCAATTTATAAAGCAATATGAACGGAAAACAGATAAGTCTAGGAATAATATCCAACTTTATAATACGCAATAAGTAACTCATAATAAATAATATTGTACAGTCATACTTGCACGTCTATGACAGAATTGACAAAACGGATAAGACGCCAAACTAATTCTGTGCCTCCTGTGACAAGCGATACAAGTAAAAAATCAACACTGTAAATTATACGCAGTCCTGATAATTTCCTTCGTATCGTTCATCGCTTTCTAAACAATTTTAAATTGAGGTACGCGAGTTCTTGTGATGTTACCGTCACCGCCTGTGGTCTTTAAAACCTCCTACCACTTGCGCTCAGTGAACTCCCTTCGTCCCCATGTAAATCACTGTCACTCATTCCTGTTTACAATGCTAAACTACTAATTTAACATTAAATTAAACTCTTTCCATAAAAATATGTTACTTGTAAAATATATATTTTCAACACTGTTCATTTACAGACAACAGACATTTTAAATCCAGCGCTCTACGCTTTTTACAGTATCTACGACTTCAGACTAAAATTTCTGCCAAATCAGGTAAGATAAAAATAAGCTATTAAGACAGGCCCGAGAGGATTCGAAAATCAGATCTTATACGTATACGTATGTACTTGTAACTTTGAGATTATTTTACAGATAAGTTAAATAGGTTATATTGATAGATTGAAGTTAAATACGTTACACTGATTGATGATCGATACGTTAAATTAATAGTTTACTTTGGTAATACGTAAAACGTCCATAAATTCCTATTTCTTCAATTAGACAGTCCATAAAACCGGTAATTATCCGAAAATACGAGGGCTGCTATTTATGTATGCGGAACTGGCCAGTTACAGAACAATATTAAAAAAGTAACTATAACATTTAAAAATGGAACTCTTTAGCTGAAGAATACAATTTGTTTCATGTAGCTGTCATTTGTTTATCCTTTGTGGCGTCATTTTGAAAATTGCGAGTCTTTATCACCATGGATTTAAGTCGTGAAAATTTTCGTGCTATGATTTATTACGATTTTTGGCGAGGGCTAACTCAAAAACAGTGCATCGATCAACTCACTTCGACTTTTGGGGACGAAGCACCATCGAAAACTACTGTGTATCACAGGTTTAGTGAGTTTAATCGTGGGCGGTCTGTCGCCCTAAGGTCGCCCTAAATCGGTTGTTGTATCTCAAAATATTGATGCTGTGCGGGAACTAATAATGTAAGATCGTCATGTTACATATCGCGAGATAGAGGCGTCTCTGGGCATAAGTATGACGAGTATATATAAAATATTACACGAACATTTAGCTGTAAAAAAAATTTGTTAACGTTGGATACCGCACAACTTGAGAATTGACCAAAAACGGGCTCGTCTCGATTGGTGTGAAAAAATGTTACAAAAGTACAATCAGGGTGCGTCAAAAGCTGTCTATAATATCTACACAGGTGATGAATCTTGGATATATGTGTATGATCCTGAAACTAAACAACAATCAACGGTTTGGGTGTTCCAAGATGAGCCGAACCCAACAAAAGTCATTCGTTCAAAAAGCACTTTGAAGCAAATGGTCGCTTGTTTTTTTGGTATAAATGGACATGTAGCTACAGTGCCACTAGAGGATCGTAAAACGGTTAATTCTGAATGCTACACGACTATTTGTTTGCCAGAAGTCTTTGAAGAAATAAGAAAGAACAACCGACAACGCAGAATCCTTCTTCATCATGACAATGCTAGCTGCCACACATCGGCCGAAACAACTCGGTATTTGGAAGATTAAAAGATCGAATTAACGGGTCATCCGCCGTACAGCCCCGACTTGGCGCCCAACGACTTCTATTTATTCCCAACCGTGAAGAATAAATTACGTGGTCAACGTTTTTCGAGCCGTGAAGAGGCTGTTGATGCGTTCAAAATGCACGTTTTGGAGATACCTCAATCTGAATGGAAAAAGTGCTACGAAAATTGGTTCCAACGCATGCAAAAGTGCATCAATAATCATGGTGAATATTTTGAAAAGCAATAAAACTATAATAAATGCTATATGTTTGTTTCACTTTGTTATTCCGGATACATAAATAGCAGCCCTCGTATTAAATAGCTGTGCCTCGCACTTTCAACCGCATTGAATTTGGTATTTTTTTGGTATAAAAAGTAGCCTAGATTACTCTCGGAAAAGTCCTCTCAGTGTTCCATTTCAGAGATTAGCCCGGATAGCCAACAGAATGAAAATTAATAATTTTAAATAAGCGTGTTCGGGTTTTGACATGCGAATTACCGTAAAAGCTTAAGAAAAAGTTTTTATTCGAAATCACACAGATATCTTAATTTTATTTATGTTTGTGTGTATGTATGGTTTACTAGAGCTAGAATCTTTAGATGTAAACGACTTAGGACCACTTATAATGGCAATATACATACATACATACATACATACATACATACATACATACATATCACATATATGAAAACAGGTTTATATCCAGCAGTTAACGCCTTTTATGTTAGTTATTTAAACTGTGGTGCAAGCTCAATAGATTCGATCTCAATGAAACACTTTTAACCACTAAGATGAGGATGTCCGAATTTATGTGAGATGCCACTTTGATGATAAAAGTTCGACACTCTACTGCCGTTAAAAATTAAGAAAAAACACGCGCAAAGAATAAATATTTAATTAAACATTGTATCGAACAAAATTAACAAAAACACTATTTAATTGGAAATCTCTTCCCTGGTCTCTAAATAAATAAATAGCATAAAACAGTCGCTCTCCGCGTCTGTCTGTTTTTCCGCCTACTTCTTCTAAACCACGCAACGGATTTTGATACGGTTTTCGCTATCATTTAGAGAATTTCTCCCGAAAGGTTTTCGTCTAGGTATATTATAATAGCTCCCATTCGGGCTAGGCCGGGGCGGGTCGCTAGTTCTTTATAAGATTATAATTTAAACTTTTAAAGTGATTTGAAACAGTCGCCAGTTCGAACATTCGTAAAAAATTAATCTGATCTTGTTTTGCGGAAATCCACAGCGCGCAGAACCGATTTTGATGAAACTTGACATGGAGATAGATCGAGCACTGGGGGAAGTACATAGGCTCTATTTTAAATTCACGCAGACGAAGTCGCGGGCAATAGGTAGTAAAATATACAAGCCTTAAATAAAGTTTTTTTTTATAAGTTCTCGTGCTTATTAGAGCGATAACCAAAATTTTTTTTTGGATATATGAACTGAATACTTTTGACTCAAATGATTTACCGAAGACATATTCTATTTATTTAATTATTTTCACTAAATTAACAAAAACATTTTAGAAAACACATTATTCATCGTTCAAATAGTTAAGTTCCTTTTGCTTCACAAATCTCAACCTCATTTCTTCACCTTATCTTTACCCTTTCGGTCCGTCCATCACCTTGGAATACCTAGTCTTAATTGTCAGGCTACTGGAATTACCAGATAAAAAGCCACCAAGGCAAAATGGCTGACAATCTAAATACTTCCATAAGTCCGGATTTCGTCAACTGAATACAACAAAGGTATAACTCGAAATTTAAATTTTTTTAAATCGAAATTTTACCCAGTTTCAAACTTTATTAACATGAACTATTCATACACAACTACTTGCAATAAAAGCACTTATTATATCTTCTCTTTTCGCTAAAGATGGCATTATAAGTGTCGTCCGGTGCGCCAGGCAGTTATACCAAGTTTTCTCTGATTCATCTCATTTCAACTTATGCCATTGTCATACTCAGTAGGCGATTTGATGCTTTAGGTACATGGTGAAAATCTCGCGAGACAAGTCGTAATTTTACTTAATTATTTAGAAATTTGCAAATTGTACTTATGTAATATATTTTCTTACATAAGTATATTACAATATTAAATTAATTTAGTACATTTTTAAAGAAAATAAGAGAGTGAAATGGGAGATGTATATGATATTAAGAGACAGGAAAGGTGGAGTACAAGATTTACCTTGTGCTTGTGGTACCCTAAGAATACAAGCGAGATTAAATGATGAAACGCCGACATTATAAGGATAATACGTAAGTAGTATAATAGGTGACAGACGATATAGATGGCTGAAAAGAAGAGGTTGGAAGAGGCCTTTGCTACAAGACACGCAAAGCTGTTGTGAGCGATGTTGTCGATACAGTAAAATGTTGGGTGATGTATGAGAGTTGGTACTTGAAAGAAACGGATAAGAATGATAGATGCTAGAAGAGGATTTTGTCATGAGACCCGCTGATCTGTTGTGATCTGTAGATTAATTAGGAACCTAACTGCACTGATAATTAACATAAATATTAAATTTTTCAGTGCAATGGATACTAAATAATTTGGCCGCTGTAAAGATATGAACATTGAACAGGTTATAAACTACTCACGTCCATTGTCAGTCGATAGCTTCATCTTCTCCAATACAGTGGTGTCCCTATCGTTGTATATGAGGACAGCAGTTGCATTCGCTCGCCACGCATTTTGCACCTGTAAACAATGAGGAATTGTAATAAATGTTATTATGATACTTATGGAAAGAATGAGTGATGAAAGACTGACGAAGAAAATCTACAGAGCGAAAGTGAGTGGTAAAAGAAGCCAAGGAAGACCAACGCTGACTTATGAAGATCAAATAGCCAGAGTGTTAGCAGACGGAAATGTCAAAAGCACTCGCATACCTAAGCGAAAATGTGTGAAGAGAATGATGAGTTTTGAGGAAGCGAAAGAGGTGTGTAAGGACCGCGACTCCTGGCGCTCCGTCCTCTCTGACTACCCCGTTGGGGATACAGCGTGAAGATATGTTATGTTAGGATACTTTAAAAAATTTACAAAACATTTATGTAAATACGTTCAGCTGTTTCCCGCCGTAGAGCCATATAACAATAAATTATAGAATACTTTAACTACCTATTGCAACAATAACGACTTTTTCAAACTGATTTGGATTTTAGGTGTGACTGGCTAATTTGTTTATTGTACTCACAGTTCAAAGTTATTTCATAATCAAGTGTCATACAAATTATGTTATTGTCTGATACATTATTTAAAAATTTAAATATCAAACACGGCCGAACTGTAACCCCAAGGCCAAGAATTATTCACATTGTACCAATATAAAATAATTGCAGCAAAGTAAATTAAAAAGAGTATAAAATTTTAATTAGTCAATGTGAGTTCATAGGAAACATTCTGAGTTATCTTTTGAAAGAATCACAACCATTCGTTACTATTCCTCGGTACGTTGTATCAAAATCGAATGAGACAACATGTGACAAAATGTTACTTCGTTATTGTCATACATCAAGGTTCGAGCAAAGAATATGTAGAAAAGAAGCCGACTCCTGCCTCATGCGTAACGGAATTGCCTACTCTCGGCCGGATACGTAGGGATGTTTCGTTGGGTGTGAGATGTAGAGAGCATCTCGTTTAGTTATACGTTTGGTACATAGTAATAAAAAACAATGCACACGGATAAGTTTTTCGTGTTCGTTAAATTTAGTTTCTTGTAGTTGTTGAAGAATGATAACTTTGCATTTGAATAACTAAAATGATTTATTAGGCATCTAAAGACATTATGATACGTTCGTTTATGTGATTTAGACATTTTCGTATTTGTGAAGGACGAATTAAGGACAAACGGTAGCGGTCACATGTTTGCGTCGCGTGCGACCCTGACTGGCGCTACAATCATTGCCCATATTCATCCAAAATATTGCCGTTGTGTTGCGTGCCATGGCGCGTGCGTATTAGCGCGCACGCATAAAACCGCTACGTTAGTTTTTATGAAGACATCCTACTGTTATATTTATACTGTGGTTCGAGGTGTAATAATAACTACTACTGTCGACGACGTGAAAAAACCTTATGCACATATTCTTGTAAAAAATGTTTTTGAAATAATTGTAATAATACAATTATTTAATTTTAAACTAGGTGTGCTAGTTGGCTTGACAACTGTAGCAAATATTAGCTACAATATAATTATAACAACTAGCAATGACGATGATAATGTAATATAGTATCCTGTATTAATATGTAAAACATAGAGTAGAATAATGAAGCACAAACGAAATCAACGTTTTTGGAATTCTAATAACTTTTGTCAAAATCTGCATCTGTCTTCCAAATTCTTTAAATAGGCGATTTATATTTTCAAATTACACGCGTTACTTTTCTGTACTCTAGCGCACAGTTTCACATATTATTTTGTGGCTATTTCGTTTCGATTCGATTCCTTTTTATGATAATATCAAAAACATAACGACGTCACATGTCCCTTATTTTTAATAAGGACCGTAATCATGATTCGTCAATATATTACTATTTGACAATGTACCTAATACTACGCACTTCATTTCGGTTATAAATTATAATTATAGACATTAGTGTTGTGATGAATGTTGGATTACCCAAAATCGCAAATGCGATTACGAATAATTGTTATCTGTCACCGTTATTCGCGAATGAGAATATCAAAAAACGTACGAATGTCAATAAGAAGATTAGCTTTTTGAATATGTCGCCAAACCAAAAACCTAGACTGCTCCCTAATTAATTTTTTTTTTATCCAAATAAATAAATATATAAATCTTAGTAATTGCAATGTCATTCCAAAAATATTCATTTACTTTTTTTATTGACAAATGCATTAGCGAAATTATCAAAAATCATACGAATATTCGTCACATTATTAATAGATATACTCATTATTTATCTGTCTTTTACATATTCATAGTCTAATATTAAACTGTTATCTATAACCATCAATCTTCAATATCTACAAACCAATAGGAATATTAATCTTTACGAAACATAGGTATATTTTTTTACAAATATTACAATACTGTACGTTATTTAAAAACAAAGTGGTAGGAAATGCCTGTCATTTGGAGATTACTTATTTTTATTAGTCATTTTACATTTTTTATTAATATTTTACAACATAGAAACTTGAATTAGAGTTACCAGATGTCCAAATTCGTGACAAAATACGGAACACTCCAACAAATGAAAGATATCATATTATGTACTTTTATGTAACGGCAATACTTATTACCTTTACTAATTGGTTCTAAAATTGTTAATTTCATTTAATATATGCAGTATATTTGTCTATTTTCAAATTAGCGGAATTTTGATTTTGAACCTTGGTGCACCTGCACCAAACAAAATAGTTTTAGTGGGCTTAGGTCAAAACAAGGTCGGTAATCGGGAATCACTATACTAAACAGACTAGGAATCATGTATCTACTAATGTCACAAACTAGCATGACCCGTCTGTGATAACTGCAAAAAAATTAACGTAGTCATTATTTACACAAATATCATAGACAACGGATGGCATTTCAAACTCCTTACATATAACTGACGGATGAAAAAAAAATTACATTGCAGATAAGCGTGTGGAGTATCCTTAGAAAGGTTTTCAAAAATTGTATCCGAGTTTCAAGATTACTTTTTTTTAAGTTAATAATTGCTGAGATATGTGCTTCTAAAGTCGTAAACACTGTCCGCTGTCCGACTACTAATTTTGTAAGTATGGAGTGGAAAGTTCTGAAAAAATTTAAAGTAGTGGAACTTAAAAAACAATTTCAATGAAAATTAGTTTGAACAAAGTATATCGTTACCAACCACCACCACCAACTATTAAATCGTTTGTGCAAACGAGTTTGAATAGTTGGTGCAAGCCGCCCTAAATAAATAAACTTGACAAGCTGTTGGTGCAATTGTGCGACGTTTCTTACTAACTTTTGGAATTAACTCGGAAATACAAGTACTAGTTTATATAAGAATGCTATATAGATATACCAATAGCAAACGATGAAAATAGATGGAGGATTATACAGATGTTTCGAGATTAAATTTCTCGACTTCAACTATCTCTTTAGAGTGCGGACTCAGAACTACACCTATTAGTATATATAACATTGCTATATATAGATACACCAACAGCAGGAGATATAAAGAAATGGAGGATTGTAGAGAGGTTTCGAGATTAAATTTCTCGACTACAACTATCTCTTTAGAGTGCGGACTCCTGTTTCAACACTGCTCTTGAAAATAACTCAGAAATACACCTACTATATATAACATTGCTATTTATATAGATATACCAACAGCAAAAGATGAAAAGAGATGGAAGATTGTAGAGGTGTTTCGAGATTAAATTTCTCGACTTCAACTATTTATTTAGAGGGCGAAATCCTGTTTCAATACTGTTCCATGTATAAAGTGGATTCCGATATGGCGCTTCGCCGGGGTGAGTCAAGCTGGCACAGCCATCTTCAAAAAATTAAAAAAGGGATATGGCAAAATAATGTGCTCGTTATGTGCTAATTATGTGCCCAAGTCAATATTTTTATGCTCTCTAATTAACGCGGCAAATCACTCTTGCTAATTCGTCGTGCCAGCTATCGGAAAGCTAGCACGGCCCATCTAGCGGGGCTAAATTTGATTTTGAAAAAAAAAACAACCACCGTAAAATTACGTGCTTTTTATGTGCTTTAAAAGGCCGAGACCAATTTCTGAAAAAACCACCCCTTGTACGGAAAACAACCCTTACAAGGAATTAACCATTTTGCACGGGCTGTCAAATAGGTATACAACTATTATAGAGAGCACATTCAACAATGCAAAAAACATGTTTTGATGAGGGACATCAATAACTTTCTTTTGAAGTCATTCGGGAATTTCATGCTCTCGTAATGAGCATTCTAGACTTGAATGCTTCGGTTTGAAATCACTCAGGATTTTGTGCTCGCGACAAAGGCACGCAGGAATTTTCTGCTTTGGTTTTAAAGCATCCAGAAATTTTGTGCTTGCGAAATAAGCACCCTGGAATTTTGTGCTCGCGAAATAAGCACCCTGGACTTTTGTGCTGTTGTTTGAAAGTATCCAGGAATTTTGTGCTCGCGAAATAAGCATCCACGAATTTTGTGCTCGCGAAATAAGCACCCAGGAATTTTGTGCTCGTGAAATAAGCATCCACGAATTTTGTGCGTGCTTGAGCGGGTGATTGTTGAGCGGGCACAAAAAAGTGATTTCAAACCGAAGCATTCAAGTTATTAATATATCGTCATGTTTGTATAAAGTTACAAAAAAAATTGTGAAATTTTACACAATGTGAAACAATCTAAACCTTAGTCTGCATTTGTCCTCATCATTTCCTCCTAAGCATTTATTATCACTATTACACCACATTAGTTTCAGTTATTGAAGTTGAAAACAAAATTTTATTGTGAAAACTGTTAATTTTATAGTTTGAAAAAATGTATAGCAAAGACCATTAATTTTAAAGAAGATGTGATTTATATTAAACATAGCAAATTTATAGAAAAAACTATCAATTTTAAATATTGAGATTTCTAGATAGAATTACTAATTCTATAGCTCCATTATATATATCTCATTTTATAGTACTTATTATAATTGTTTTCTAAAACGAAGGTGGGTTTACTTGAACAAGCCGAATTGATTTCGACTTTAAAACTTCATATATAAAAAGGAAAAAAAATATTTATCTACAAATTTTATTCGGATTTTGTAATTATTACCGTTGTGTGCTATTACCACAATGTTACAGACGATACATACTTTTACAACAAACACTTTCTATTGGGCAGTTTAAAAAATAATTTTAACATTCCATGAATTTGAACAAAAGTCTTCACTTACGTTTGAACTTTAAGTAAATACAAGCAACGCAAATGATTAGAATAAAATTATATCAACAAGCAAAGAATGTATAACGACAACTAAATATTAACCTATACACGTGTCACATCTTTCGTCACTGCACACATTGAGGAGTAAAAGGGAATTACAATAACTTTTTATCAATCAGTAAATACTTAGTAATAATTTATAAGAAAAGCATATAATAGAATACAAATACTCTTACACTTAGAGATAGTAAAAGGGATCGATAGTAGATAAGTTTATACAAATCAGTTAAGTTTAAAGTTATAAAAAAGGCATGTAATAAATATAAAACACTTTCAATGTATCGAACAACAAAATAATTTTCCACAGAAATAAAAGAAACAGACGTACATATTATACTATATATAGTATACCTACATATTATACGGGATCGTGTTTATACAGGACGGGTTTCGTAGTTCACTGATTTTATTTCGTCGTAATAAAAATTAGTTCACCTTGACAAATTTACTTGCTTCCAAAACTGTTAAAACCTATTTTTAATTTTCATTTAAAATAACTAAAGGCTTAGCGATTTTTCCAGAATGTTCGTTCGCATTGACAGTTTATGTAAATTAATTAGAAGATGCTGACAGCGACTTTGCGAGCAAATATCTAAGAGGTTCAAAAGCATTTTTGGTTACGCTGTAAGAGACCTAAAGAAATAAATTTTGAGTAGGTCTCTGCGTTTATCTAAAAAAAAAATATTTTCCCAAAAATGTCATCATTCTTTATTAGGATCATTATTCTACCGGCCTGCGACATACGCGTATCCGCAGACTGAAAAATACGTTAGATCACTATTCGTTAAATTTAACACAACACTTATCAATAAAAGGTCAAACAATTAATGAAGGTCTTAACATGACCGACAAAAGTAATTAGTCGTTTGATACACCGGTATCACTTGACCATGAGTTGGATATATGACTAATTGTCACGCCATACCATGTAAGTATATAATAATATATAATCATTGGCACCTAGGGTTGCCAATGATTTTTAGGAAATGCATCGCACCGTCATTATCGCGTGAGAACGAAACTGACCTAATTAAAAAATTTACGTGGTTGATGTAGTGGGCTCTGCTTGCATGGCCTGCATACTGACTGTCTAGACTGTTTAAAAAAGACTGAATTCTGACTGAAAAAAGACGGACTGAGACTCCCTTAGATATATTATAAAATTGAAATTTATATGTTATAAATGTTTATACACGTTATATGCCATACACCACCTGCCGAACCCAACCGAAGCCTATCGAGATCACTAAAGTGGTGGAAGGAAACGCCATCGTCACACATCAGTCCTATGTACTCCGCAAATTTAAAAAGCGAATATAGAAGCTTTACTTAGGTAATTAACCTAAAAATAGTAAAACTATTATCATTATTATCAATAGTTTTTTAAGATACACGAATGTTAAATACGAAATTCTGTTTGCGTTTGGTTAATGTTGTAATGTTTGATATAATGTTTGATATTAATGTTAATTTAAAAGTTGTTGATTTTTTACATATTTTTGTATACCATGTATGCATAAGCAGAATGTATTTATTCAACAGAAACGCTAATTCGAAATTGTTACTATTTTATTATACAAAATTTTTTTGGCAACCCTAGTTTCACCTTATACCTACGCTCATCAATTGTTACATAAGATCATTTAAATATTCATCTTAAACATATTACAGTAGCAGTATGACACTCAAAAGTCATCAGAGATGCCACTTGGCAAATGTATCGTTTATTTCGTTTCAACTTCCTGTAAGTTTACATCATCATATCCGCCAACATGTCTTATAAATATTAATGGATTTCTAATATGAATCGAAATATATTTTTATTTATGTAGGTACAAGAGAATACAGGCGATATTACAACAGTAGTTCTAGTTTCCACACACTAGAATGCCCTATATTGCGAACTAGGTACTCTTGTTTCTTGATTCTTGAATCAAAAAAATTCGCACTAGTCACTAAGAATTGAAGTAGAGCTAAATATCAATTCAATAGCAACAAAAAATTCTGTTTTATGGTGTAAGCGTAGACATAATTTAGTGTATGAGGGACTTGAATACGTGTGTGTGCGTGCGCAAATATACATATATGTGTGATGTTGTAACGCTTTTTTTTTCGTAGATATATACTTACGGTTAATTACATACAAATTAGAATCGATCACAAATTTCATTTGCATTCCACAGTAATATTTGGTGAGGTTAGTGGGTGACAGATGACAATTGTCTACGATATAATGATTAGTAGGTAACGCGTTCGGAAAGTTGTTCGCAATCGAGTACGTAGTACTACTTCATTTCTTCTCAGGTAAAATCAATAAATATTGCACTTTAAGTGTATATTATTTAAACCAGAACATAATATACTAAACTTTTAATTATTTAGTTGTTTCATTATAAAGTTCATTGGTACTTTCGTTAAAATCTACATTTACTTACGTTACGTTCAGGAATAACATTGAATGTTTGGAAATATCGATAGTAATAAGTATCGTGGTAATAAAGCGATAATCGATTTTCTTTTGTATAAAAATATAGTTTTGTTATAAACAAAATAAAACAATTGTAGGTGATAATACTTTTGTTGGATATTAATATATTTTGTCCAGGTTTGCTTTCCCATTTTGACGATGAGATGGATAAATTGTTGTATAAATTTAAATACGAGTAATTCCTAATAATCGATTGTATTCCATGAGAGAGAAACGAGTGTTGATATATATCTGTTTCACGAATCAAGTAAAATGGAATGTTCGAGCAAATGGGCATTGCTTCCGTCTTGTTTTTCAGTGGCTACTTTTATCTAGATCTTTCTAATTCTATTGTGGATCTGTCAATCTGACATTTTGTGGTTGTCACTTACAAATTTTCAGACACTTCCTATTGGTCGATGTCTTTTCAGAGACTTACTGTCTCTTTCTTATGTCGGAAACCTCAGACTGAAATCTAAGTAGTTTTCAGTTACATTAATAATGACGTTAGAGGGTACAAATTTTGTCGAGGTGTAGTATCAGTCATGGAAGGAGCCATCCACTTTTGGTGGTGGTTAAGTGGCAGACAAAAATGCCCATATAGAAATAGAATAGACATGCCTATATATTTAGGATGTTTCTAGTGTTATTAAGAAGTTGTTTTTCATATTTTTTATATATTATAAAGTCCCATGATAGACCTCATGGTAAGTAGGATGTAGAAGTTGTAGTTTTCTTTGAAAAGTGTTTTCCTTGGTGCATAGTACAGTGTATTAACCCCAGGAATTTTGTTACAGGGTTCCAAGCTAAGTTCCAGGCTATGTTCCATGTTTAAATTCCAGTCTAAGTTCCATGTTTAAATTCCATGTGTGATTACATGTTTGCTTCCAAGTTTCTTTATACGGTTAATCTCCAAGCTTAATTCTACGTTTGATTTCCAAGTTTAATTCTAAATATTAGTTCCATAAACACAGTAGACTAATGTTATCTTCTTAATCTCATAAGCACCGTGGAATGACGGTGTACTCCACATTTAGTTGGATATTTTTCTTTAAAGATACCTGATCAGATGGATTACTTTCTCGGATCATTTGTTTGTGCATTGCAGTATGAGGTTGGATTACCTTAATACATATTTAATCTCTTTTCTTTGAGATTTATTTGTGAGTTACGAGTATAGTGGACTTCATGGACATACTTTGAGACCATTGGACGGACAACTCGGCTTGCAGAAGACCTAACTTAATTGTGCAGTCACTAAGGGTTTAGTGAACACCGTGGATATTCTTATGGACCATTGGTGGGACAACTCGACTAGCTATATACATACATGGTTATCTCCTGGGATGGTAATGTACAAGCATATATAAAAATTATTAACCTTCACGAATAAATCTACATAACTAACCTTATATTTTGTTATTGTAGTTCATCTTAATGTTTTACTTATACTAAATATTAAGAAACAGTTACACTTATTATTGGTTACAGTGCTCATTTTTGTAATTTCCAATACAGATGTAATTTGTTTGTTTTGTATGTAAAATCTCATTTAAAAGTCTTCTATATATAACATTTAAGATTTCATTTAGTGAGCTCATGAGATCTATATTTAGGGATAATTATAATTCTTTAATAAATTGGTGAAGGTTGTATTAAGTGTGTATTTATTTCACAACTGAAATCGATTGTAGCAATACAGGGAAGGCGCCCTTATAAAAATTTACTCTGTATTCCTCTCCAGGGTGGCCCTAAAAGAAACCCAATATCCTGAGTAGTTCATGCCTACCAATAATAGAATATCAAAGTTAACATCACCGAAGACGCGTTACAATGTGTAGTTATGTGTGTGATATGTGTAGTTATGTGTATATGATATGTGTAGTTATTTATACGTATATAAAGAAGAAGTAATAATCACAGGACTGGGTGGTATTTGATAATTTTCACGTTTGAAGTTCGTGTTTTATTATTATTTACAATCATAGTTTTTTTTATCAAACTCTAATTCTATCCTGAACTTCACTTACAATACGAGCAATATATGTACATTTGTAATCGCGTTTTCCATTAAATTTACAATATAAGGGTTTACTGGGGCAAAAAATCGATCTAGCTAGGTCACAATTTTGGGAAAATTTGTTCTCTCCATGTTTTCACACACTTAAAACTTGAAAATAATATGAATAATATTTGCATATTTGTAATCGCGTTCTCGATAATTTATGTTGAAAAAATGATACCTGACTGACTTTCTTGACGGTTCTTTTCAGTGTGCCGGTTTTCTTTTCGAATCGAACTAAAGTAGATTCAACGTTCAAAAACACCTTGTAATTTGGGTTTACTTGAATAAATTGATTTGACTTTGACTTTGAAAACAGCTCGAACGATTTCGATGAAAATTGGGGTTTACGGGGGCAAAAAATCGATCTAGCTGGGTAGGTCTTGATTATGGAAAAATTCATTTTCTTCGTGTTTCCACGCTCTCCAAAGACGTGAAAGATGAGTTTACCTACGACGAAGTGTACAGGTTCGAATCCTGCAATGCGATCAGACTTTTTTCTTGCTTTTTTTTTAATTCAAAGGAACCTAAAAGACACCGAGCAAAACTCGGTCGCCCAGATACTTTACACTTAAATTCAAAACATATTAATACTTTTTTATAAACACAATAAATGTTGATATTGGTTCTAAGCTTTAACATTCGTAGGTTGCCAGTGAGAGCGTCGAATAATCTTGGCGAATATAATAGGGTAGGTATGTATTATTTATTAGGAGTTCCATCGGAACGAACATTGTAATTGTAAAAAGTCAAGTATTTTACAATAAACATATTAAATATAATATAATCTATATAGATAAAAATCAATTGCCGCATGTATGATGCGAGCGAGATTGAGAAGACATCGTTTAATTTGGCTGATTTTCTTTTTGTTGTGTTCGTAATTGTCAGGACAATGTTCGTATGAAAGAAAATTCTAGGAAAATCTACGGAAAAAGTTGAAAATTAGGGTGGTTTTTGCATGAAAATCTCAATAAAAATAATTTGGTATGTTGCAAACATTCAACATTCCATCGGGGCGAAGCCAGGTCTCTGGTTTAAAATATAATTTGCATATTAAGGTGCACAATACTGTGTGTACACAACAAACTATTGCGACGTGATATTACAACATAAGATGTGTACTTTCGACAGAGAGGCCATAAAATCGCTCTATACGATCTGTGCTATGAAACCAATTCAAGTAACGAAGCGAGTCACGTAGTACTTAATATTATAGCTTCTGGCTGCAATCCTCTCATATATTTTTTAAGAAAATTTATATTTGAACGAAAGATATGAGTATTTTGTTCTTACCTTAATTTCGAAGTTGCAGCTACCTCTCCTTATCACAGCCACCCAAGGCTCGTTCGGCAAGGGTTCCGTGGGTGCTGCGACTGACAGAAGCGGCCACGCACAACCCGTGTGATCTTTCTCGCCGCCTGGGCCTCTAGCTCGCACATGAACTGCCATGCCGCGTGATGAACCAATGAATCCTTCGCCATATTTCCCGGACTGTGAATAAAAACATAATACGTGGATGAACACGAAAAAAATGAAATTGGAATACGTAATCAGATATATTTTAAGTAATATTAACTACCAGAAAGACACATGTAAAATTATCTCTATTTATTAATTCCACGGAAAAGTATCTACATGATTTACAAAATTTTACACAGGTACATGAGTACAATCACAACGCTGACAATATTATACAACGTTGGTGAAATTTTAGCCTGGAGCTAATATTTTATCAGCTGATTGTACAAATAAATACATGAATTTTAGATCGTTCTGACAATAATATGAAATTATGAATAGTAATATTAAATTGAAAGCTTCTAATAACATTTTAACGCTGTCTTACGTCCATATTGAGACCATATCTTAAACATTTCGTGAAAATTAAAATTACCAGTATATTACATTAACATTTCTTACTAATATCAATAATACTACGTTATAGTGATTACTTGCTCAGTGCTACGTTAAGTCAAAATTTACGAAGAAGACGAAATTGAATTATTTTATCATAACTTGACATTTGCAAAGAGTATTTGCTTAGTAATAATAATATTCCAGTGGGCAATAAAAAGGCCCTGCAAAATGTAATGTAGAAATGAATATAATGTTTTACATAATGATGCATGTACAGACATCTGCTTCTAGAACAGCAATAATTCTGCATACTGTTTCACATCCGCTTCCCAATCTGCATTTTATATTGGAAATATACCGAAACTTTCTACAAATGGCAAAAATAACAATATGCATTTCATATAACTAAACCATATGAACTAAACGGTGGGGCGTCTATTGAATTGCGAGTCGGAACTTCGTGGCGCGATTGTTTATGTGCGGCAATGTACGGTCGTACAAGGTGAGACTATCAAAACTACAGAGTTGAAATAAAATTAAAGGCTATCTTTATAAAAAAAAATCCCTAATGCAATGGTAATTAAATGGACACAAGTACCTGTCTATTGCCACTAATGCAGCAGTATTTGTTAACTCCTGGCAGTATAGCCAGTGAATAAAATTCAATGGAGCTTAGGTGTCATATACCAAGAATACCGAAACAGATTGCGAGGGGTAATATAACTTATCCTTATTACACTTTGAATATTAATTTAAAATAAAATTTGACAATGATTGATCAATTTATTTTATTTCCGGTTCCGCGTCCGCTTATGTTCCGCATACGGTAAAAATTTGTTTCCGCTTTTAGTTATGTTACGACAGGCCCTTTGCATCATTAACATCGTACAACTAGTGATTCTGATGAAAAATACAAAGTTATAGACCTTGAGGGGATGGTGCGATAAAAAATTGACAAATAAAAATTGTTTTTTAATAACTCGTTATGAAAAGTGTCTGAGACAGATTTGTAGACGACAATACTTCCCAATATTTAGCTTCGACTAGATTAGTAGAGGAAAGACAACCAAAGAACGAAGACAAACAAAGAATCAAACAACTTTATTGTTACAATATTTTGTGTAATATAAAAAGTGAAATGGCTTTGTGTAAGCAAAATCCCTCACTGATAGGACTATTAGTTAAACATTCAAACAATACTCGTATCCTATTTACATAAAATATTGAACTTGGCATAAGTATTATTACAAATGGAAAAAAATTGTATTCAAATGTAATTTAAAAACACGATTGTGCTCGCAATACGAAAAACAAAATCCTTATGAGTCGTTGACTCTACTGAAAATTCTAGAGGCCTAATTGAGCGTATGACGATTCGACGACAAAACATCAGTGAGACTACAATAATTGACACGTGTACCATATACAATATTGATTCAACATTTTATCTTTTAATAGAGGTTGAGCAACTGTTCTTAATTTTATGTATACCTATTCCGCTGCTCTAAAAACATCCAGGAATAATATCCATGTTTACATATGTGGTCTGTGGTTTGGGTGAGAAGGAAAAGAATAATAGTTCCAAGAGTACGCCAATGTGTCATACCTTTTTCAGCCGGACATCAAGCAGACACCTTTAACTGAATGGATGGATATATACGGATAAGTACAAACTTGTTAAATGATTTATTATAATATAATCAGACATTTCTAGAAATTAAGGCGATGTCTTGGAAATTTTGACGGCAGGGATCTCAATTATTCTAAATGACTACAGAATGTATGAAAGTGATATTTGGTAACTTGATTCTTCATTTCATTGACTTTATTTTGACAGTTGCGATTATACGATTGGTTAATTTTTGTAACTGTAAAAAAAAACCTCTTTTAAAACAGAGATTTACATTTTTAGAAGAAACAGGACCGATTTATCTTTCTAAATTTTCTGTAGTTTTAATTTAAACATTTTCTTCAAAATGACAATTGGATTTTTTTATATTCATTGTAGTTTTTAAAATAAACGAAAATTACTACTTTTCGTATTTTTCATAAGCTAGCGTGCGCACTTTTGCATCGATCAGAAGGTCTATTTTTGATTAAATTATTGTTTAACAATGCGTCGTCTTAACAGTAGTCACAGGCAATGATAGACATATTAAATTTTAACAGTATTATTTTTTTGTCATTAACAATTTATTTTGAAATACTCCGGGCTCTAACAAAGTTATGAAGGAACTTCTAAAAGGCACTCTTGAGGAACTACTACCAATACTTACTACAATATTTAACGAAATATTAACTACTGGTTTAATCCCTACATAGTGGAAAACATCACACATTATTCTCATATTCAATAAAAGACAAAAGGTATAATTAACTATAAACCCATAAGCTTGATGTCAAATGTCTATAAGGTATTCTCAAAAGTCATCCTGGAAAGAATAAGTAAAACGCTAGATGAAAACCAACCACGGGAGCACGCTAGATTTACACAAAAATACTCCACATTGGATAACATACACAGAGTGAAACAAATTTTAGGAAAATACAATGAGTACAATAAGAATCTTTATATGGCATTCATCGATTATTCCAAAGCCTTCGACAGTTTAAATAAGTCACAAAGCTATATGGGAGAGCCTAGATCAGCAAGGAATACCTTCGAATTACATCAACATTAATAGGATCATCTACTCAACTAGCGAAGCGAGGATTCAATTAGAAAACCTGGGAAAAAAGTTCAAGACTGAGACTCCCCTCTCAGTCTTGAAATTATGCATACGCGAATTCGAATATTCTTTACACCACTAATACCTACTTCCCGAAAGTACAGTCCGATGAAATATTAATAACCATGCACGCACAATACAGCCGTTTGTCATTGTTCGCGGTGTCAGTAAGAATGGCGTAATTTGTGTAGCATCAAAAGAGAAATTATTGCAATGTTCTTGAACAGTCTTACAATAAATTAAGAAAGAAACGCTCAGACGATTTATCTATAATTTAAAAAGGTGACTGAAAGATTGACTGACGAAGAAAGACAGCTAATGGAGTTGTAGCTGAAGAGAGTAACGGCTGGAGTTATGAAAATCAAATAGTCTAAATGTTGCTAATAATAATGTCAAAACACGCGGACCGCTCGAAGAAAGTTTTATAAACATGACAACGAGCTGCTGAACATTCAAGCATATTCGATCTAAAATGATTTTCAGTTTGCAGGACGCACAAGAATCCTAGTTCACATTGCATTACATCTTTTCTTGGAAAGATTTTGGTATGGAAATTATATTCTTGAATCTTGAGGATATCGTTAAAGGTTAAGTATACACATAATAATGTATACGACTTCTAAACAAAAAAAGTTATGATCACGAGTAGCATAAAAACGGTCGTCGAAAAAAAAATTATTTACAACGAATTCGGAATTATTTGCAAAATGCGGGTATAACCAGATGAACGAAGAATAAATAGATCCCTTTACACACTCTGCTCACTAAAAGCATGCAAATATTCAATTTGAACTTCTTAGGAAGTTCACATCATGTCATGAATATTATCCACACAACACATAGAGAACACATAGAAATATAATATACTAGTGATATCTATTAATAACATTTAGCAAAAGTAGACAAATCAATGTCAATAATTTTTAATGTCGTAAAAGATGATAACAAAATGATATAAATAAAAATATATTGTATATAAATATAAAGGTTTATTAACAGAATGTATGACCATAGGTACCTGTATATTTTTGTCAATTACACCTTAATTGAATACATCAAAGAATCGTAAAACGTCTTACTTAAGAAATTATTTGCATTTAAAAAGGTTGTTTATTCTTAGCAGTTCACTTTACAAAATTATAATTTGGATATAAGGGAATATTAATTAATACATTATCAATAAGAGATTTATTAAGAGAAGACTAGGTCGTTGACACGTTTCTAGGGCGTCAACTTCCAAGTCAGAGCTTCGAGTGCGATTCACGGTTAGGTAAATTCAGGAAACAAATTTTTATAAAATGGCTTGGAGTCTAGGCACCATATTACCGGGAATTCTCCTAGTATGTTATATGGTACACACAGTAAGCCTAGTGCTTAGTTTTTGTTCATATAAATTAGCGTAATTTTCTGGAGTATTAAGTATTACTAGAGGTCGCCTTGTGGTCGAAATTCGACCGTAAATATAAACTTATAACATAAACTCTTTAGCGACAATCTCTACTCTGTGCGACTGTTTTATCCAAGGAGGTTACGCGTATGTGACCCAAATGCGATCACAAACTATTATGAGTTTAAATTGACGATCTTTTTGACATTGGCAACAATCAGTGATTTGTTTAATTTAATGTATTTCTAATGCATATTAAGTATATAAAAATATTAGCTTTCTCCAGTCCTTCTCCATATAAACTTTAAGTGTACCAAAGTATTTTAAATGATAATATTATTGTAATTTTATGGTAATTTTGTAATACTAGTTTAAAGGCGCTGCAATTAGACATGAAATAATGCCATTTACACCAGTTAAATCTAAAAGGTATCATAAGGTAATTTAGCAAAGCAAAATCTTAAAAAAACTAGTCATATAAGCACCTAACAATTGCAAAATGATCTTAAAAATGATATTAATTTATTACGTATATTTTGTACAATTCCTTTAAAAACAATCAAATTACTACGTGGGCCGCGCACACAACTGAGTAACAAACAACACTAGTTTTGTTTCAAGGTTACAAACAATTGTACTGCAAGAAAATTGTTTAATTTACTTTTAAACTACGTACAGCATCATAATGCTTATTGATATGAACTAACCCACATGATCCTGTCTAATGAATTCAAATTCACCCTGTACAAAAATAAATATAATACTGACGTAAAAAAACTTCAATAACGTACTAGAAGGTTTACAAAAATTAGTATTAGAATATATCATTAATTGATTAAATGATAAATATTTAAGCGAATGATGTTTTTTATTGAAAAAAGCGAATTTAAGCAACTAATTTCTTTCTGCTATAAAAATGGAAATATAATTCGGAAAAAAAAATTCTGGAAAAAACAAAAAATAATTGAAGAAAATTAAAACCATACGAATTTCAATAAAATGGGTGTTTGAGTTACGTATGGGCTTCTGTGGCATCGATCCGTCATCGATTGTTTATTCAATAAGCGATGACAAGACACGTACTTATCTGTCACTCCTCAAACAATATAATCTTGCCATCTTGCAATCAATCCTTGACTTACAGAGTTGACATTAAAATCAAACTTTAAATCCATGGGCAGAGAGCACAGAACACATATTTTAGATTGTACGTATATTTACGTGTTATATATAAGTACATACAGTTTGCATCAGTAAAATTATTATGGTCATGACATTCTAGTCACTTTTAATTAAAATATAAACAGTATTTATAAGGAAGTCCACCGCGTGCTTCTGTCTATCTGTATGATTGCGCTAATCTCGAGAATTACTCATCAGATTTGAATACAGTTGACACTGTTATAATCTACATTTCTCGAATAAGGTTTATGCATATATTTTTAAAATTTATAATACCGCTTTATAGGTATTTGTGAATCCAATTGATAAAAAAGTTTGTCACTAGTGCACTCTAAAAACAAGTAAAGACTAAAAAAAAAATTGTATCCGGACGAATCCTAGATATTTTTATAAAGAGGTCTAGCAATAAAAATGCGATTTGGGGTTGCCAAGTTATTGAAGTATTAACCCAAATCGCATTTTTATTCTCAAATATCTCGTAAACCCATCGATTAGTGTGGGCGTGACCACGGTTCGCCGATTTAGAAAAATCTAAATGGTTGCGGGGACGAGATAATGATTTGAACTTCGTTCCAAAATTTTGGAGAATATAAACCCTCAGCTTATGTAAAATGAAAATACCTACTACAACCTACATATTTACTCTTAAGAATAAGAACGTATACTACTTATATTCGTCTCCTTGGAACCCATCTCTTTATTAAATCTATACATTTAAGACGTGAAGAGAAAACTGTACCCCTTATCAAGCATATTGTGCGCACGGAAAAATGTGAGATTTATCATAGCTAAAATTTATATAGAGAAGGACTGCCAGAAATTTCAAATTTATATGGGTAATATGTGTTGTGTTACAAATTCTTTAACCTAAATAAAATATTGTAGTGCATATCATTGTTTACGTTCATACTGTCTATGTCAAACATAATAGTAAACTGCCAATGCCATAGTTTGTGGTCAAACCTCGTAAAACAGTCGCACAAAGTAGAGCACATTGTCGCCAAAGAATTTTAAAATGTTGCGAATATATAATTACTGATAGATTTACTGAATGAATTTCGTGAATTTTGTGTGATTTGTGAGCTGTATCGAGCCTGGAGTGTATATAAAGGGAAAAGATCGTTTAAATATTTACGGTCGAGTTTCGACCACTGGCGACCACTACTAGTAGGCATTGAAACGGTTCTTGAACAAAGTTTTTCGTAACATAGAATTCAACGTAAAACGCAGTGCAGTAATAGTGTGGACCGATTCCTCCAGTTTGAAACCGGTTTGCGAACAAAAATGTCGGTACATAACCGTCAACACTGCAGTCTCGTTCGGATACCGTGATCATAATATTCAATCAGCTGGACGACGAATCGTAACTTCCGCTTCCTTATATTGGATTACACAATGAATAATGCATGCATTATTACGCCACCGTCTGATCAAATTTAAAGAGCGATAAAACTTTAATTTTGCAAATGATTATCATGATAATGATAAAGAATGAGTGATGAAAGACTGACGAAGAAAATATACAGAGCGAAAGTGAGTGGTAAAAGAAGCCAAGGAAGACCAAGGCTGACTTATGAAGATCAAATAGCCAGAGTGTTAGCAGACGGAAATGTCAAAAGCACTCGCATACCTAGGCGAAAATGTGTGAGGAGAATGATGAGATTTGAGGAAGCGAAAGAGGTGTGTAAGGACCGCGACTCCCGGCGCTCCGTCCTCTCTGACTACCCCGTTGGGGATACAGCGTGAAGTTATGTTATGTTATTATCATTATCAGTTACCACTAATATACGCAACCGCATTTGCGTTCAAATCTCACAAATTTTTGCATGTCGTCGTCGACAAAAGAAAGTCTTACTACAATCGCCTATAAAATAAAATTACTCAGGATAAAACCGTCTCCTGAAAATTTTAGATCGGAAAACGTGACTCGGCCGTGATTTCTTTGTTTTTTATTTAGGTGAACCACACTTTGCGCTTAAATTGAACTCTGACCAGGGTATTCTTATCAAAAGCGAAACTATTATAGTCAAAATTTAGATTTACACGGCTTTCATGGACAATATTCTGAATTAATATATTATGAGTATGTATAAGGACACAAGGAAAGTACAAAAGGAAATATTGGGTCAAGAAGATAATATAATTGTGGAATCTACCGATATATTATGTATATTATACTTATGCGATACACAAATCTGCTTCAGGAGTCATTCATAAGCATACATTTTTATGGAAGCAGAACATAAATTAAAACCTAACCATATAAAGTAACCGTTACGTTCACCAAACATACGTTTTACGCTCGTGTTTTTTGACAACCTACCTCCTCTACCGTGTTCGCATAACCTCCCCTTCCATGTTGTGACGTCACATGTTGCTATTTTTAATTTATCATTTATTTTGATACCAACAATACGGTCAATACTGTTTTTAAATTTTAAAATCTTACTTCTTGCCCTATTGTCAATAACATTACTATGTTTTGATATTATAGATCCTAGTTTCTAGCAATTTGTTGATTTTTCAAAACAAGTGACTTACGCTCGAAGAATTCTAATGGTTTGCTTGTAAAGACGGGTGTCTTGTTTCCAGATGCCGGAGTAATTTTGAGGGTTTCATGCTTTCCGCGGATAGGCCTTGAAAACAAACAACACATTGTGGCTTATCATCCAATGCAATAAATCCATATTTTAAATATGTGTCGTTGTATAACTTACTCTTTTCTTTACCGTTTCACCAGACGTAGAAGGCACATTTCGTTTTGTCACAAATTTAAACTAAATTTAGAATTCTAGACAGTAATTTTAGACCCTCAGACAGGCGGGCGCGATTTACACGCGCTATAATTTATATTTGTAATGAGCGCTTTTGCGTTTTTAGCGCCTGAGGGAGCGTTGAAAATTTAAATTAAACGTACATAAATAAACTATTAATTAAAATATTATTATAAATATAATTTTATAGTGAAGGGGTAGCAAGACTAAGAGCTTGTCCAGATGACGCGTTTTATTCGCGAGTCGACTAGCGCGTAGCTGTACGCGCGTAAATCGCGTACAAATCGCCGGAACCTCGACTCGCGCGGGTGATGCGCGTTCTGCGCGCGAGTCGAGATACTAGGGACGCCATTGCTCCGTACAGTACAAGCGCGACAGTTGCTGAGCGTTATAACTTCGCCACGGAATTCTTTATCGATGAAGCGGAAAAGAGGGTGGCGTTATGGAATATTTCAAGCAAATGATCAAAAGATTGTACTGACATCCGGAAGAAGTTAAAACACTTATTGTCGTATTTTCTAAGCTTGGAATATAATGTTATAAACATTACAGTCATTCTATCGTGTAGAATTGGATGCACTCTGTCGATTTTCTCTTGGCTTACGACTTTTCCGTCAACGGTACGCTAGCCACAACACAACCGCTCTGTCTGACTCAGTTTTATTAACTGAACTGAAACCGTCCTCGAAAACTCGCGCGTAAATCGCACATAAAACACTCCATCTGTAGTGCGATCCTCTAACGCAAATTAGTCAAATTCACTTCTGAATCCGCAGTGAGATTGTCAACTGTGATTTGGTATTCTCTAAAATCGACAGTGACACTAGCGCCGCCTCGATGAGTGGCGGCGGCGAGTTGTACTATCGTAAATGATTTTTATGAACTTTCGCTAAATATAACAATCCAATCTAAATAAACGAGTTTTATTTAACGTAATTATCTCAGAAGAAGTTAAAATACTCTAAGACGAAATATCGACTGAGATGTTTACTCCTAAAGCAATCCCCTACAAACTCGCATCTAAGATCACTTCACTTCGCTCCTAGAACGTTTGGTTTAGAGAATTCCATTTGAAGGTCAAGTGAGTTCGAATGCGAAGTGGGGTGAATTATCGAGCGAGTCTTGCTTTGGGTGATTCAAGTTTTTACAGAATTGCACGGCTGGGCGCAATACGAACTCAAAGACGCGAGTCAACTCGCGCGTAAACCGTAAAACGCGTCAACTGGACAAGCTCTTACACCTAACTTCTTGGCTTTTTCGTGGGTCGCGAGTCGCGAATTAAAAACGGTTGAGAAACAATGTTACAGATAATATTATGACGTCACAAAAGTCGTAACTTCTACATTACATCACTATGGACTTCAGGAATATTAAATTTGGACATTTATTATAAACTAAAGCCCTTCCCGACTTCACCCGGGTGAATACATAAATATATAGCCTATGGCCATCTGGAAATTTGTATCTTTCAAATTGTGAAAGAATTTTTCAAATAAGTACAGTTGTTCCAGAGATTACCCCCAAGTGGATTTTGTAAGTTTGTTTTATATAAACAAACTTACAAAATCCACTTTCTCGCTTTATAATATTGATACAGTAGAATCCCGATTATTCGGATCAAATAAAACCAGGGGTAATCCGTATAATCGAAAATCCGGATAATCGATTTCAAAGTAAAATCAAACAATATTTAAATTTAAATCAATTTTTATTATGGGTTTTAAATACGTCATTTAGACAATAACGATATAAAAAAATATACGAGCTATAATGATAATGAATTACATAATACCTATGTAATTTAAAATTTTGATTGGAAATAACTTGTTATTGATCTTTGACGTAATGAATCACATCTTTCCTGTGAGTCCGGATAATCGGATGTTCGGATAATCGATGTTCGGATAATCGGGATTCGGGAAATTACTAGGGATGAGCGATACTGCTAAATTATTGATATTGATATCGATATTCCGACATCATCGACCACAAGATATTGATATTGTAAAATATCGATATGTTCTAATGTTGACGGTTTTTAACACTTTAGTTTAAATGTATACTTATAGGAGACCATGATCATCTGCAACTAAGGTTAGTGTTCTAATAATATGTTAAAAATATACAAAAAGCAAATTAAGAAAAAAAATGTAATTGATGTTCTCAGAAGTATTGACAACAAACAATGAGATGTCTGTTACCTAGTTATCTATGTCCTATCAAACTGTAGTAGGTACTAGATAGGCTTTAGGATATAAGAATATTATTCGATACTAAGATAAGAGACATTGAATATTTTGTTAACTCCGTTATTTGCAAAACACATTGTAAATGAAATAATAACAACATTACAATATCTTGGTAAAAACGAACATCGACATTGCTATATTTGGTTAAAAATATCGATATTTCGATATCTAGTTACTAATATCGATATTACGATATCTTATTTAAAATATCTATATTTAGATATTTAAAAGTAAAATAAAATAAAAGTAAAATAAAATATATATCGCTCATCCCTAGAAATTACAAAAATTTTCGCATTTTACTGACTCATGTACATGCATGTTTTATTACGTTTAAAAGCATTTGTTACAACAATTCCTAACTTTATGAATTTTATATTATGAATACTGATTAATATTTATATTTTGTTACTTTATAAATTGTTGCTTTTTTCATGCTTTTTTACTCTATTTTTGTTCCACTTATAATCAGATACCTATCTACATAAATATCTTAACTTGTATCATGTTGCGAAACAGTAACAGAACTTATTTTGGCATCAAAGCTTTCCTGAATACAGGAGATATTTTTTTCTGTTCTTTAATCTAGCATTTACTGAAAAACGATTGCCTCGATTTCAATCCGAATTGTGTCATTAAAAAGGTCAGTCTAATTAACTTAACATAGTTTATTATACAGTATCATTACACTGTCTTCCTCTTTATTAAAGGTCACTCCAAAAATACACGGCTGTTATTACGTACAACGTATTTATTGTTTTATTAAATAGTACCTGGGCGACCGAGCTTTACTCGGTGTCATACACAAAAATAACAAAAAAAACTTTGACCACATTGCTGAATTCTAACCCGTGTATTTCAGCTTGGTAGATTTACGCTCTAGTCACTGCACTACTGAGAAGGTAAACTCTGTTGTGAATTCAGAAGAGTTTAGAGTTTAGAAGTTTTAAAGGTGTGAAAACATAGAAAACGAGTTTTCTTAGAATTGTACCCTAGCTAGATCGATTTTTGGCCACCGTAAAGCTCTCTATTGTAAATTTCATCGAAATCGTTAGAGCCGTTTTCGAGAACGCGATTATAAATATACAATTATTACTTGTATAATACTATTATAAATAGCATAGTATCTTAAAATAAAGGAAGTCCATGAAATTTAACATTAAATTTATTGTTCAGGAAAATAAATAATAGATTTTTCTCCATGACTCTTAACCATAGAGTTTATAAATAACTTCAAAGCCAGACACCGTGTCCGAGCAGCAACGGTGAGTGAAATCAGATAACCTGACTCACCTGTACATACGACACATATTTATTATGAGATAAGCTGATCGGTCGCCATTTCGTTAGAAAACAGCACCCACATATCTATATTTTATCTGATATTATTTGCTTCACTTTGTAGTACGGGACAGGCTGTCTGAAGTTATGAAGTCTAAATTACGAAGTCTTTATCATTATTTTTCATTTTATTTCCTTATTACGTGTGCATTATTAAAGTGATAGGTAATTTAATAAGTACTTCTCGCAAACTGAACTTAGACATATTATTTCAACTTATTAAAAAAAAACAAAAAATGTCCACATTGCAGGATTCGAACCCGCGTACTTCGCTGTGGTAGACTTATGCTCTAGCCACTGTGCTATTGAAAAGGTAAACTGCTGCGAAATTAAAAAAGAGTAGAATTTTATTTTTAAAGTTTAAAGCATGTGAAAGGCGGAGAAAACGATTTTTCTCAGAATTCAGACCTAGTTAGATCGATTTCTCGCCCCCTCAACCTCTATATTGTAAATGTCATTGAAATCGCTAGAGCCGTTTTTTTGTGGATTAGGCAACCTACAGGAATTCCATGCGACATGATCAAAAACTAGTATTCACAAAAACTCATATGTATGGACCTACACTATACTTATTTAAATACTGACTAACATTTGTTTATTTATGTCTTTAATTAATCTACATCATATTATCTATTTCCGTCCCCTCAAAACATACAATTTTAATAAGCCTCTACTTAATATTTTACGTAACCAATAGAGATAGGAAAAAGCTATGAATATATTGTTATGTATGAATTAAAAACATATTAATCGTTATTTACATATAGTTCGAAATCAGCACGTGTATTTTCTATTTAATTTTTAATTATAATAGTAATTAATATTTTATAAATGCAGTACAAATATATTACACTCGTATTTATATGAATAAACGTATGACTAATTTATGAGTGACAAAAAGAATTAAATTTATACGCACTATTTCCGCTGCTAAAAATTCATTTACTTTAAAATACACTTACACCTACCTTACGTCTCTAACATTACGAGTCATTGCTGATTGGCATATTGCAAAACAATGTAGCCTAAAGCATTATTATATACAACACCGAAAAATTCAATTGTCATTTCTTACATAAATAAAAGATGACAGTAACGACGAATCGTTTTAGCAGGGTTATTTTATAATGAGTCATGTAAAGGACCGTCCGAGCTGTATTTCAATATTATTGTTATAGAAAACAATGCAATTAAAACAGTAGCCAAGGGTCAATAAGCACGATTGTTGTCATATTCTATTCAGATTTATAAACAGTAAAATGAGCCGACTGTGACTTAATGTTGGATGTAGCTACTACGTACATTAAATATCTCAAAATTGCGTAGTCAATCATCACCGATTAAAACAATTTTAGAACAGAACATTACAAAATAGGCTTCCAGTGTCAACACCTACAAACACACTGCAAATAATTATTATTGTTTTGTTAAAAAGAGCGCAGATCACTAATCTATATATAAATGAAAGTTTTTTTCTTTGACCGCGATAAACTTGAAAACTACTGGACCGATCGGCATGGGACTAAGACCATTCGACGCGGAATTAGTTGTAGATGGTTTTAGGCTACTTATTTTTTTGAACTTTTTTTTTTACCCAGCGAAGCGGGCGGGAAACGGCTTGTAAATGATATATTGAAAAATTTCGAAAATAGTGAAGGATAAAATTTCAGGCTGCATTTAGGGCTAATTATATGTCATATGTGGTAGATCGTGCTTATTTGCATACGAGTTAAAATAATTGCTACCATATGTTTGGAATTTTCCGAACGTGTCCGCCGATATTTCAGCCTCCATCATTCGTGATATTCGAAACTTGCACAATGCTTAAAAAGACATGAGATTTCAACGTAAAATATAATATACCCCATAAAATTATTGTGAAAATGTCCAGAATTTTTAAAAAAATCCTCCGGAACAAGGTCTCGATATGTCTCAATATCGTGAAAGTTGCTATCGTTTGCTATCTCAATGTCTTAAAAATTAGAATAATGTATCTAAAATTCAAGTTTTAACTTTTGAGAAAAAAGGCTCAGAAATGTAGTGTGATTAACGTATCGTATTTCTATAGATTCGTTTGCTTCCTTTGTGATTTTATTGTTACAGTAGAAAGTGATCAATATCTACAATGTCAGAAGTTAGCTAAATATGGGTTTATTATGTTTACTGATCATAATAGTAATATCAATTGGAATTTGTAAATACATAACACAAAGTATTATTGTACATAATTTAATGTTTTTATTATAATTGGATTTTGGTTTTAGATATAATTTAAATGAAGGTTTACAGGTTAATAGGTTTATTCACCATTAACACAGTTTATAACGAATAATTATTATGTAACAAAATATTAAATATAAAGTCGGAATCGTCGTATGAATCGCATATTTTTCGCAGTGACCCACATTTTGTAAAGTATAGGGTTGCCACTTGTCAATCGTAGTACTTATATCTATTCTATATAATTTATAGTTAATAGTTATGGTTTTATTCGCAACTTCGACTGTGCTCTATGTTTTAGCTACTGTGCAAATTAGAGAGAGATTGAATCAAGTGACTTTGTGTAAATGAAAAATAAATAAATAAACGAAGACTCCGTTTTTTTATAATATTAATATAGAACATAGCTGGCATTTATAATACATAAAAATAGGTATAATTATAAATTTAGGTAGTCAGAGAGAACTGAGTGCCGAGCGTAAAATATAAAATATGCATGTACAATATAAGTACATATTATGTAGTTCACAAAAATAACATATTCTCATACCTACGTAATTTAAAACTTTCCATTAATTCTCAATTATGTTCATGTCAACGCGACTTAGTCTTATATCTGAATGTGATCCGAATCCAAACCCAACGACGTAACTAAAAAATTAAACAATGTTATATTACATTATGTACCATGTCACTTCGAAAAACATTTTTATTGAAATAAAGCAGTACATAGATAGGTATCTAAACATTAATATTTACAAACTTAAAACTACTTATTATGTTAAATAATATACTTCCTCAATGTTGCCGCTCAGAAAGCTGTTTAAAATATTATATTTTAGTGAATTTTATTTTATTATATTTAGTCATGCTTCTTGGAGAATTATCGTTGTAAATATATATTCCAACATTAGTTGGTAACCCTAGTGAAGTGGCACTGAATAATAATCGGTTATAACGAATCAATTTTGTAATGCCAATGTACTGCTGGATATTTGTGAATAAGTTGAGATTTGTGAAAAAAATCATGCAAGAAGCAAACGAAGTTTGAAGGGAATGATTAAGCGTTTTAAAGTGCTGTGAATCAACATTGGGACATTGTGAAACAACATTTTGAAATAACTTGAAACAAACAATTTTTTTTTATTATTTTATTTTTAGCCACAGTTAATTTTAAATAAAAAGGTAAAACATAAAAACTATTTACTCTGGTCATTCATTTAGTAGTCTTTTATAGCTTGCAACCGACCTAATTCGAAGGATCGTTCACTCAAGAGAACTGCCATGTAATACTGAAAAAACTCGAATCGCCCAAGCGAGACTCGCTCGACAATTCATCCCATTTCGCATTCGAACTCACTTGGCCTTCAAATGGAATTCTCATACTAGGAGCGAAGGGAAGTGATCTTGGATGCGAGTTTGTCGGGGAAAGCTTGCAGAGTAAACATTTAGCGAAACATCAAAAAATTCATTGACTACGATTACGATACGATTCGCCGCCGCACTCATCGAGGCGGCGCTAGTATCTCTGTCGACTTTATAGAATATCCGTTTACAGTTCACAATCTCACCGCAGATTCAGAAGTGAATTCCACTAATTTGCACTAGAGAATTGCACTGCTGAGCGAAATAGTTCGTGACGTCTCCCGCTCTTGGTTTATCATTCTGTCATAACATACTAGTAAGACTGGCTGCCATCTGCGACCACTCGATCTACGTTCTGCAAGTAACAACTTGTTGATAGCTCCTCAACCTACTAGTGTTAGTGTGGCTAGTAGAGTCATAACTAATGGACTGAAAGAATGAACTAGGTCATCAAGTTTGCGAACTATATTGAGCGAACTAACTTGAGCAAGACTAGCTAGCTAGTGGAAGTAAATGCAGACCGAACTGAATTGAAAAATAACTCAGAAAAACCTTACTTGCGCTAAAGCAACATTGAACTGTATCTATTACGACTTACCTACTATAAAATTATATACCTATTCCCTTTTATCAATACAAGTTCCTTAATTAAGAAAAATATTGCGAAAGATTTCGACTATTCAATTATTTAGGTAGTAAAGTTTACTGAGATCAATTTTTGTAAGTGCCTTATACTAAGAGGTTATTTCATAAAGAGCTTCATCTTATTTTAAGCCGGTTTTGTGTAAATCCGTTTTAGAAGGTCGTCTTTGTGTATAGATTGGATAAGACAAACCCTTAAATGTTGGAAGACATTTGTTTCCCACATAATTTAATATTTTATGGTGGCTTACTGGCATTTTTTTATATTATCGATCATACACTTTCCACCAGAGATATGTTTATTATGGATCAAATATCCTGCAGATTCTTATTTATTGTCTTAGGGTAGCTTGCACAAACTATTTAAGCTCTATTTAAAGAATTGACATGGACTGATAGGATTTGACATCTCGCTTGCACCAATTATTAAACAGTTGGTGAAAACGGTATGTCAAATCCTTAAATCGAGTTTAAATAGTTGGTGCAAACCATCTTAGAGTTATTGCGGACTCCACAAAACATACGTAGTTCAGGTTTCATTAATATTTATTACTAGCTTAGCCCTGCAACACTTCGCAGTGGCTTTTTTTAAATTAAGAATTCCTCAAATCACTAATATACAGAGCGGTTGGAGCACCAAGTAACCTGTCTCGCTTCTTTATTTATTTTAATAAAAATGGATCTAGCATTTTCTATGATTATTTAATGTAATTCTAGGGACCCGTCTCTCGTCTCGTCTCAGGTTGGAGTTTATTAACACAAAATATGTAGAAAATAAGGCCGACTCCCGCCTCATGCGTAGCGGAATTGCCTTCTCTTGGCCGGATACGTAGGGTTGTGCGAGACGTGGAGAGCTTCTTGTTTAGTTAGTAATTTAGTATATAATAATAAAAAAAAATGCACACGCATAAGTTTTTCATGTTTGTTAAATATAATTTCTTGTAGTTATGTTGAAGAAAGATAATTTTGGATTCAAATAACTATAAGGACATTATAATACGTTCCTATATGCGATTTAGACATTTTTCTATTTGAGACGATGAGAAGAACAAATTAAAGACAAACGCAAACATGCGAATGTTTGTATCGCGTGCGACCCCGATTAGCGCTACAACAATTACCCATATTCGCCCAAAATATTGCAGTTGTGTGCGTTCCATGGCGCGTGCGTTTTAGCGCGCACACATACAAACCGCGTACGCTAACTTTCTATGAAGATATCCTACAGTTATACTGTGTTATTAATAACGTGTCGTTTTAGTTTAAATTGTAGGTTCATATAACATAAAGTAATGCTTAATAAAATATGCATATGCTTAATGGGTAACTAATATGTTTCAATGGGCAAGTACTCGAACCATATGTCGGTCAAAAAAGCTTCACAAAGAACTCATTATTTTTTATAAAATTTGAAGACAAAAGTGGTTACTGTGGGTCATCCATAGAAGACAGCCATATGATATCGTTGAAGATCTTTCTAATACCTAAAATTCTGTAGTAAGTATAATAACTTGATATATTTCTTAAAGTTTAGACAGCGGAAGCGTGGCGTATGCCTTATGCCTAAGCGTATAAAAGCGTCTTCTTACGACTTGATTCTGTACTGGTTTATACAATTAATAAATTTGTACTAATATTATAAAAAGGTAAACTTTGTTTGTTTCTATGTAATGGATAAACTCAAAAAAATTTTCAAAAAGTCTACCCGTGCGAAGCCGGGGCGGGTCGATAGTATACTATAAATGTAATACTCATAACCTTCATAAACATCACAAACTTCCTAAACATAAACCTTCCGGAAGTAGTTCTCTAAATGTTGGTAAAAACCGCATCAAAATCTATTGCGAAATAAAAGAAACACAAATAGAAATGGCGACTTCGTTTTAAATACAACAATACAAGTAAGCGATGTGACTTCTTTAATGTTATTTTTAACATTATTAAAAAAGTCACACTTTTAACATTCTTAAAAAAGTCACTGTTTGTGCTTCTTTAGATAATAAATAATCTATGTATACGAGGTTATTTCAAAAGGATGGGTAAATACGGAAGGGTATAAAAGTACCCATGACAACGGAAAACTTGTGTTCTACAACTTCGCTAAAAGTCAATAGTTCTAGTGTAAAACTTAAAAAGTTTAAACAAAAATAAAGTTTGAGGCAACCCTAATTCCAGTGTTTTCCCGTCGCTAGCAAACATTTGGAATATAGGGCATAATGGGGTAATAGGGTTGTACATTTTTTTTCCATTAAATGAATGTTTTTTTTGTATGGAAAACAAAATAAACGTATCTCATAATTATTACATCTGCAATATAACAGTCACCAGCGACGCGTTGGGACCCCGGCGGGTTTATACCCCCTTTCACAATAATCTTGTACATATAATGAAAATGGCTTTCTTTATCACGCAATCACGTGAAAACTACTGAACGTATCAGTATGGGAATATGACCATTCAACGCGGAATCGTTTGTAGATGTGTAGGCTATTTATTTTTGGAATTCCATAGACCATTCAACCCAACAAAAACTTACTATAGGCACAAAATTTTCATTTACGCCCAGCAAAGCGGGCGGGTAATGGCTTGTAAATAAATAAACGCACCAGACAATACACACCAATCATCTGGTCTCAAACTAGTGCATTCCCTGTGCTACGAGAGCCACACGACGACTACCAGGTGTGTCTCCCAGTACACCCAGACCCTAGACAATCTAGAAAAGTTCGTTTGGCCAATTGGCCCGACCGGAAAATGGACCCGGAACATTCCGCGCTTGGATTCAACACTTAAACCATAGCGCCATCGAGGTCATCAAAGATCATGTCAAATCAAAGATAATGTGAACTTTTTTTTAGTGTTGCTAAAAGACCGAAAAAGTCGAAACGTAGGTAAAAACGTAGGAAACAATGTGCGAAGTATTATGTTCTTATCGGCATTAATCGAATTGTTATCAGTAAGTTGACGTTTAAATTGAGTTAGGTATTGTTTACTTTCGCGTAACGCATAGGTACGTGTGTAAATGGGCGTTTACTTGACTTTCCCAAATAAACCACAGAGGTACATACATTATACCCACCTACACGCAATAATATAAATAGCAACAAACATTGTTTGAAATATTGAAATCATGTTTCTCAGAAAATAAGAGTTGTACGTAGACGGGTTTTATTTGTGTTTTGAACACAGAAAACAAATTGTTTCAAGTTTCAGCAAAGCATTCAATACGAATATGATTACATTTTTTGCGTGCTACAGAACTTCTGAATACTGATCAAATTCACTTCTGAATATTTACCATCTAAATAGGTGGTACATTGCAAATGTCAAGTAATCTAAAGAAATATATTTTACATAATTCTCTTTACTTCATTTTTTTAAAGCCCGAGATAATACACTCCACTGTTATGCGCGGGTTTCATCACCCAATTAAATAGGGGTAAAAGAAAATTGAGCCGTACAACACTAACGCAGATCCACTGCATAGATTATGGTATAATGCAGTAGGTACTACCTTCTAACCTTTCAGGGTTTTCAAGCAGTCCTCAAAGCCTGGCTTAATTTTCTTTTTTAATACTTAAAATTTTAAAAATAATAAAAAAATGTCGGCTCACCTCAGATGTTTCTGTGTAAACTTCACCATGCTCATCCTCGTAAGTTATATTTATATTCGCAACGGTGTATTGGTCGCTGACGAATCTCTCTGTGTCAGCTGGACCGTATCGGACAGATTCCAACTCGCTTCCAGCCGTGTGACACCCAACTAATGTGGCAACCCAACCCAATGTTGCTAGTCCAGACCACAACTCCGCGCGCATTTTTCAAAAAAGGAAACACATTCGATAATCAAAAAGTCACACTACACAATGTAGTTTTACGTTCTCGACACGATTCTGAGCAAACTTGTTTAAAGGCCGAACCGTTTCTAAACATTCGCGACAGAAACGATATCGGTTTCACAGCACTTCACGTCTGTTTAAACACGCTTAATTTCACTGAATGACGTGTAAGAATAAACACGAGTTTATCAACCGCGTTATCGTATAACGAATAGACGCATTGGATTTAGTTATTAACGCGATAAGTTAACGTTATCACTTGCGAAATAACAAGGACTGCACAGCACTGGCCTCTGAGAATTCCTTTGTTTTTGTTTAGAATAATTTCGATTGCAGTAAATCCTTCTAAATTATATAAAGGATTGTCATAATATCTGTAAAGTGGCCTCTCTTCGCATTTTCCTCGTGTTATCTGTAGCCTATAGCGAAGTCCATCGCTGCTCTGTAACCGGCCAGGAACTCGACTGCTTCGGGCAACTGAAACAATAGTTTGACGTCAGAATAATAATTATTTTTAATCATCTATTCTTAACATTACTCCACTAGTCAATTATACACAATTAACAGTACTCGCCCTTTTCAATGGGCCTATGTTTTAATTTTAAAGCCAGAACAACTTGTATGAGTATTAAAAATGTCAACTTAATCTGACGTTTATTATAATCTACATAAATAAAAATCACCTGTCGCATGTATGACGAAGCATCACTTGAAAACGGCATGACAGATTTGGCTGAATACTTTTTGTTCTGTTCGTAATTATCAGGACAAGGTTAGTATGTTTGAAAATTTTTGGAAAATACACGGAAAAAGTTAGAAATTTAGATGGTATTCTTGTATGTTGCAAACATTCAAAATCGAACCCGGGCGAAGCCAGGGCGAGTTGCAATCAAACGTACAGAACTCTACAGATTTAGATAGCAGTAATATAATGATAATTTAGAAGATCGTTCTTTTAAGTAGGCGACAAAATGTATTCATTTACTTCACGTAAACAGGATTCCAAAAGTACACACTCATATAAATCGAAATTGACTATAATAGGTTTTATTTAATATACGAAATAATTATTTCAAAATGTTTAAAAAATCATGTAAAAATAGAAAATTCGTTAATGATTTTTATTTTATTAATTTATTTCCATTTTCTCCATTTTTCCTATTAATCAAAACTTTAAAGTATTGAATAATACAGAAATTCGAATTAACACCGTCCGCCCTATTATGGATTTCATTACCTTAGGCGTGAAGTTATGGTCAAAATATGATAGGCTTAAAAAAATATTAAAATACCTAGATATATTAACAAAATGTAGAATAAAGAAAATTAATGTACATTGTTTAAATAAACGTGTAAAAATAAAAAATCCAAAGATGAAACTAAAAAATTAATACATAAATTAAAAAAACTGGCCAAATGCGAGTGGGACTCGCGCAACGAGGGTTCCGTATCATCATACAATGTTTTTATGTTATGTATTTACTATAAAAATAAATCAAATTCAAAAACAACTTTGCAATTAAAAGACACGTTCTCCCATACTCTTCAACTGCAAATCTAAGTTTGTAATAATGCAAAAAACTGTGATATAACGATAAATTCGTAATTTTTGGATTTTTCCCTTTTATTGTACTGTAAGACCTTGCCTCTTGCTAACATGATTCTAGGTTAACAAGAAGAACTATAAGTTTTTGTTTGATTACATAATTATCCGTATCTTTTGATTACGTTCAGAAGCTCAAATTCTTTACTCCTCTAAGAGATCATAGACCTCGGTGTTTGATATTAAACTCCGACGATACATCTACTCGTGTTTGAGATAATGAGTCTTGACTGGTCAAACAAACGACTGATCCCGTAAGGGTTCCAATTTTCCTTTTGAGATACGGACTACGGAGCCCTAAAAACTTTAAAATGTATGTCAAAAAATCATAAAACAAGTTGATATCTGGAGACGCTTCGATTAGTAACCTACAGCTATTTTTATAAAAATCGTAGGTCATTGACAGTTCGTTGACCACAAATTCAATAAATAGCAAATATGACGTCGAAACAAAAACATTACAATACGATAATTCAGTTAGGTAAATTGAGTTACGATAAAAAGTAATAACTCCGTTCTTTTATATTACTTAACACGATTTCTGTTTTATCCATTTATTGGCTTTGCGACTATCGTAACCAAGAACTAATTCACAATTCAGACAAAGCATTACACGGTGGTGTAAAATGATTCTATAAATCTCAATATAAAAAGAACACTGAAAAGTACGAAATACTATCCTTTACTAATCAAAACTTAAATACAAAAATAACTTAATAAATACGATACAAATATCCATATAATCAAATTTGACAGTTACTGAAGCCGGTGCTAAGCGTACTAAACTAATAGACTTTCTTTTGTTGCACATTGATTTGGCACCGACTTTTTTTATTATTTTTCATTTAATTCTCCCTTTTAAGTGAACTCGGCCTAAATAAATATATAGAGTAGGTCTACATTTAACTTTTTTTCAAATTCTGGAGTGCAACGACATACAGAGAATCTAAATATAAATAGATAAAGATTCGCGTTATTTGGTGTTATTTGGTGTATCTTCGAAACCCAAACTCCAATACCAGTGAAATTTTAATGAGACCAATCTGGAAGTGTATCCTTTCAAATAAAAAAGATTTTCAAATCGGTTCATAACTTAAAATGACAGAGTTCTGAGGTAACAACCGAATTAAGAACCTCCTCCTTTTTTTGAAGTAGATCAAAAATTCACAATTGAATCGTTGGAAAAAAAAGCTTTTAAGATGTTTTCAGCGAATGCAGATTCGAAATTGTTACTATCGATTAACCTAGAAATATTTAAAATTAATCTTATTCTCTTTCATATATTTTATTCTATTCAATATATTCCAAAGCTTATATTTGCATTTTTTTTGTTATTTTTTCTCTGCAAAATTTCGATACTTATGTCAAAAACTCAGAAAATATTTGAAAGCTTTGTGGAAAAGTTCCTGACATTTGAAATCCTTAGTATTTATTGTTTATTTCTTGCTTTATAGGGATTAACTTACAAATGGAAAAATAATAAAACGTCAATGCAAGAAATTACGACTTTTTCCCAGAATTTTTTTTTAAATTTTAACACGGAGCAAGAACACTACTACAAAAAATACTTACCTTTAATATTTTTATTTGTACATTTTATGAGATCCCGAATTACTATAGTGTTGTTACACATTGTGTTTACGACAGTTTCACGAGCGACATTTCCTCCATGTTTGTTTTATGAGTATATCTTTGTATTTTCCACTCCATGGTGACGCTTTTTTCAATGTTCGTGTACGCGATACGCGTTACAAAACAGTTCGTTCGATCGTCGTTGTTGAATCGAAGTCGTAGATGAGAATATACCTAATATTTTGCGTAAGAGTATTGTAATGAATGATAGGACATGCATAATGATTATGAATAACTTTGATAAACTATAAAACAATTTTATGTTTCTGTTACTTGTAGATACTTCAGATACAATAACTAATAACTATATAATGTTTTGTTGTATATATTCAGTTAAATAGTGTTTTAATGTTTTGAAATATGTATGAAAGTAAATTGTACCATGCATTGACATAATCTGTATATTATGTCAATGGATGATGGACTTGATGAATATTAGCGTTTCTTTTAAATTATAAAACTAAAGAAAATTAATTAATTTCGCCATTTTTCAGAATGAATATCGATTAAAAAAATTTATTAAAAAAATTAGGTGTATCAATTGTCCAAGTAATTATACTATATAATATGATACCTATTACCTATATGTACATATTTTATATTTTTCTAGGTTTCGAAGTTAACTGCATTCCTTTCGCTTTCCTGATTGCAGGAAAGCGAGATTGCTGTGGGTGCGATTTCGTGAAAAGGGACTGAAGTGTGTAACAGGAAGCCGGGGAAGCGCGCGCTATTTGATTTGACCAATGAGCGCGCGCGGTGGTAGAGTTGGCTGTCAGATGGTACCAACCTATATTCCGAGAGGTTGGTACTGTCAGCCAACAGTGTGATGAACTCAAGTTCGAAATTAACACATCGAAATTTTTGGACAACTAACAGTGGTACTGTTATTAACGCAGTTTTTCAACGGTTTTTAAAAACTTGAAATCGTAAGTATATGTCTCATATTTTAGTTATCATAAGTCTTCGTCTCCGCTCTCCCACAAATTGAACAAGAATAACTCTCGTAGTAAAATACTCCTAGTGTTAATTAAATAAAATACAATTTTCATTAAAAAGAATATTAGTTACGAAAAATCATTTCAAATAATACCTGAATCATTTTTTTCAGGATATAATATTAATGTCGCTTATTACCAAGGTGAGACGTCAGATATTACACATCATACGCGATTACTGTAAGACTTGCTCGTTAATTTGATATTTTTTGTCAAATATGCAGAATTGCAGATAAATGTTACAAGATTTTAAGCATGTAAGTCAGTATCAATAAAAATTGATACTAAATACATTCGGTATTCAGGTCAGGTCATTTAACAGGTGTGAGTGGTTGACCTTATTTACTAAAAAATAGAAATCTTAAAGTGTAAATTGAATGAAATATATATTTTATAGGTATACATATATTTTACTGATTATTATTATTAATTATATTTTTTTTAAATAATTAATTAGCGAACATATTGTTAATCTTTTAATTTTTCAACAATATTATGCTGGTGTAGATATCGGGTTCTGGACAAATACGTTATTATAAGTAGGTATAGCTATAGGTCACATGTTGGTCGCAATTTATTTTAAGTTCTCTGTTAATACAATAGGTATTAAAGATCAAAGTCAAAGTTATTGCAATGCTCAAGTATAGTAATAGCAAGATTAGAAAAAAAGATTACACAATATTTAGTAACTTATAACATTATGAATAAAAGTCTATAGGTAGTAGATAGACGTTGTTTCCTTGTGAAAAAATATGTAAGTACAACACTATAAAAATTATGTAACAGAATCTTTTGTTATCTCTACCTGTTATTTGAATGTGAATTAAATAAAAGAAACGCCTTGTGATAATAGAGGCCTTGTATAGAATTCCTATGATTCAATAACTATTCGAGAGTGTTTTTTACACTGCAATCAATACAAGGAGCCTTTTAATTTTTTACAAACAAATTTTAATTAATTCTTGATTCATTAACGATTTAAAGACATTTTGAAATAATATTGTTTTTTACCAGAGCAGTAAATCTAATAATAAACATATATTTATGTGTCTACTTAGTTCGATAGTATATCTACAGATACGGAGTGTATGTACATAATAATCAATTTATTCTTGAGGTGAACGACCTTTAACACGGTTGAATTTTTCATATTTACAGCAGCGAGAGAAATCAAAAACCGAGTTTCTAGGTTACAACTGTATTGAGTTTCGCCAAATCCAGCAAACATTGTCACCGTTACACAAATACATAATAATATGTGTACATTTAACATAATAATGGACACGAATGTACAATACATAGCACACACACATGCGTAGAACAGTCTTAACTGACTAACATTTGTATAACATTGTATAACAATTTAATATGACTAACATTTTTTGTTCTTATTGAGTTACTTAATGTTTTACAAAAGGTGACATACACTCTGTCAAGAAAGTCCCGGGAATTCTCGCCGGGACGCCGCGAATTCTCCTTTATATCTTCTACCGAATGAAAACGGGTGCCACAGTAATTTGAGTTTAGGAAAAAGAAAGAAGTCGGCTGGATCCATATCTGGTGAATAAGGTGGTTGCTCGATGGTATTTGTTGAGTTTTTGGTCAAAAATTCGTTCACAATGCGCCTTGTGCGAAGGCGCATTATCGTCGTGCAAAATCCAAGAATTTTCTTTCCACAAATCTGGCCTTTTTCGTTGAATTTGCTCTCTTAAACGCCGCATAACGCCCAAATAATATTCTATATTTACCATTTGACCTTCCGACAAGAATTCCGAGTGCACAACACCGCGATAATTAAAGAAAACAGTCAACATGACTTTGACTTTTGATCGACTTTGACGTGCTTTTGGCGTTTCGGTTCAGTTGGAAGTCGCCACTCCGAAGCTTGTTGACTAGTTTGCATGTCAAACTCGTAAACCCACGTCTCGTCACCACTAACAATGCGTTTCATGAATGTTGGGTCGGAATTGACTCGTTCTAGCATGTCCTCAGCGACTCTTATGCGATTGAGTTTTTGGAGAAAATTCAGGTCTTTTGGGACTAGCCGAGCGGCAACATGTTTCATACCCAAGTGATTATATAAAATGGTACGGATCGACTTGTGAGACACAGAAAGTTCGGCGGCTATCTCTCTCAAACTTGAATAAGCATTTTCAGTCACTAATTTCTACACTTTTGCGATGTTAACTTCAGTTGCAGACGTTGATGGCCCACCAGAGCGAGGCAAATCTTCCATCACATCTCGACCGCTTTTGAACGCTTTGTACCACTCATAAGCACGTGTTTTTGATAAAGTCGATTCACCGTAAGCCTTCTGTAACATTTTCAGTGACTCCGAACACGAAATTCCATTGGCGATGCAAAATTTAAGACAAACTCTTTGTTCGATGTTTTTGTCCATTACGAAATTCGCAATATACACTAGAATGATATAACTAAAAACAGCATTGTATTCAATCTAAATAACAGATGCAACTCAAACTCCGCGCCAAAATGGAAAACAGTTGTGGCAATCTAACAAGAACAAAAAAAAACAAATAATTGAATTTGGAACCATAAACAAATCATCCATTCCCGATACTTTATTGACAGAATGTACATACATATCTATACGCCGTATCGCTAACGGGGTAGCCAGAGAGGAGCGCCAAGCGTCGCGGTCTTTACATACTCCTTTCGCTTCCTCAAATTTCATCATTCTCCTCACACATTTTCACCTATGTATGCGAGTGCTTTTGACATTCCCGTCAAACCGTCACAAAAGTCCTTTCTTTCACAAAAGGTCACTTTCTGTCACAAAAGGTGACGAAACGGTTAACATTAATGAAATAAATATACAATTAAAACCAGAGCAAATGACCGAATAAAAACTGTTATTTTTGTTTTTAAGAGAGCATAATAAAATGAAACCAGTAAAAAATGTTCACCGAAGAAAAAGAAACTGGCACCTAATAAATTAAAAATTAAAATAATTAGTTCATCTTTCACGTTAACAAAGGACCTAGCTCTAACGGTAATTTATATGTAAAAAAGAAAGAAAAATACGGTAAAATAGCGCTTTAATACCTACAAGGGCACAATGTGACCATGACTATATAGATTTGTCCTTCGACGCAACATTGGCCCACGACTCCCATGAGGGGCGGTTTCAAAACTAGTGTTGTGCATAAATTATTATCGAATTATCGATACAAACTGTTCACAGTATGGACTGGGCTTAGTGAAATTCGCAGGTTAGAGGAAAACTGAAATTCAGTTTTTAATAGCCCACAGATATTACAATATTATAATGCATTTAGAAAGTCCGACTTCTGATTGAATTGTTGATGCAATGTGTCGCAAAAAATTGTATTGCATAGTCTGGCATAGCGAATACAATTATAAAAATTATTGTCAAGATTTTTGGACAAAATGACGACTGCTACCGGCATTACATTTTGAAGAATTACGGATAGAACTACATTTAGCATTTCAGAAGTTAAGTTCCCATTACTAAAAGCAAAAGCATTAATAATTCGTTACTTACTACCGGAACAATGACCTAGCATCTAGTACAGTTTATCGATAATGTTAGCCCCACACTAGTCGAAGAGGGGGGTCGACCGTCGCGTGACTAGCTCGAAACGAGCTGTTGTTATGAATTTCAGCAATAAAGCGATTTAGAATGAAGGCTACAATGAACTTGGACCCTAATGATATGACGTGACATTGACAGATCGTGCAGCGACCCTGAACGAATAGGTAGTTCTTTTACTACCTTCAATTTCCTTACTCCCATTTTCGATTAATAGCTATCACTTTAAATAGAATTAGGATGTCGTTCGTTCTCTATTGATCTTTTTACTATATTCTATTCTATCAATGCAATAAGTCCTACTTTTTAGGATTTTTGTTTAAAAAGTAGGGAGACTTTTGTCATTTCTTATGGATGTCGCAGTATTCTGATGAAATCCTAGTTTATCCTAGTTTTAATTATAAGTCTAGGAGTTTGACAAAATGGAAATTCGATTTTACAATTATGTTAAAACAATAATTAGTATTCAAGACTTCTCTGCTACCCTTTGCCCTTGTGAGTGCGTTGTCGTTGCATCGATAACATTTCACCTTTAAAGTGTCTGGAATTATTACTTGAATGTCGATATCTTGAGTCTTGACAAGTCATTATTAATTCTGTTCCTTGAGAATTTATTTGAACGTAACACTAGTTAGAAAATCACACTTCACGAGTAACGATACCTATTAAAGATATGATAAAAGTAACATACATCTTCACGCCGTATCCCTAACAGGGTAGTCAGAGAGGACAGAGCGCCAAGCGTCGCGGTTCTTACATACTTCTTTTACTTCTTCAAATCTCATCAATATCCTCACAAATTTTCGCTTAGGTATGCTTTTGACATTTCCGTCTGCTAACACTGGCTATTTGATCTTCATAAGTCAGCCGTGGTCTTCCTTGGCTTATTTTACCACCCACTTTCGCTCTGTAGATTTTCTTCGTCAGTCTTTCATCACTCAGTCTTTCTATGTGCCCGAACCATCTAAGCATTCCTTTCGTCATTTTTACAATAACACTGTCGTGCAGCCCTTTCATACTGCGTATCTCTTTTTATCTTTTCATTGCGTATTTTGTGCACAAGGGTGACACCGCACATATTTCTAAGAGATCGCATTTCTACTGTATTTATCTTACTTTCATTCTATTTCAGACATATCCAGATTTCACTACCGGAACCAACACCGCATGATCATAATAAAAATCTAGAAATACTTATAATTATTATAATTCTTTCAAATAATTCAGAATGTTATTTCTAAACCTTTCTACTACTGTAAGTAGCTAACACCTACATATTATGATATTGTAATATTTCTTCTCGGGTCTTATAAAAGTACAGGTATTGCCGAACTGATGCTAGATTAAAATTTCAAAATCCATTCTAGAATAAAATTCATGCACATAAGGTTAACTATTTCCCATTCAGGGCGGACAGGCCATTAAGGCACAATAAAATCACACCTTTACGACAGTAAGTATTTGGGCTTATAGGTTGCATCCTAATGGGAACCATCGACAGAATAGCTCAAAAGCTATTAAAAAAATCCCATGTTTTGCAAAGTCGAGATTTATCGAGATTTTTGCGTTTTATTATGTATTTTTTTATAATTACACCCTAAAAAATTTATTGCTACCAACCTACTCACTATAAAACCTCAATTTTCTAGTTAGTGTCAACAACTAATATGTCCATAAAAATAAAATATGATTTTGATTGCAATAATTTCACACTAAAATCAACAAAATTATTTTTTACATTTCCGGATGTTTATATCGTAACTTTGAGGGCGTGTTATTCAGAAAATCACTTAATTTTTGCAGAGTATATAGTACATACAAAGAAGTTTTTAGAAAAGCCCCTTGGTCCATTCTATAGATGGGTTTCATTTAAGATCACCTAGAACCAGACACTCCATATAGTGAAAAATTGGCTGGCCCATTGTTTATACAAGGTCCTTATTATGAGCACTATCCTTTAGCCGATTTTTACAACCCGCGCGGAAAGGTAAACATTAGCGGAAGGATAAGCTGACATTTTTCTCACTCCCGAACAAGCGAAAAAGTAAATAAATTGTTGAATTTGAATGTTCAGCTCATTTATTTCACTGATAGTTTTCCAGACAATCCTAGAAAACAAATTGGTCAATTTCCCATAATTTCTTCTGTCGACCAATCACAACGAGAGACTTCCTGTACTTTTTGCCACATCCAATCACCGTAATAAATGGAGCGAAGCCATTTTAATTGACCACTTTTTTGCCATATCGGCCAGTCACCTGAGTTCCGTATTAAAAAGTTTCACTGACAATAGGTCACTCTTGTTAAGAAACCTTTAAAAACCCTCAAGTCTCATCTTTTGCTCAAAAAATATGAATGACGTAGATTCAACGGTTCAGTAATTATTTTTTAAACGTGTCTTATTTAATTATTCTTCGTAAAAAATCGACACTTCGTGACGCGATGTTGATGAAAATGAGTAAAATTTAATGGCTTCAATAACAAAATCTGAGAAGCATTCCATTAGTAGTAAGTTTGTCGACACGGTTTGAAATGTATTAATAAATATATTCATCTCAGCCTGTTGAATACGCATGTCTTTTTTAATTTTTATTTTTACGATGATAAGCTCGGTGAAGTGAGCTTTAAACATTTACGAATAACCTCAGTGATGTTTTTGGAGTTTGGATGCAACAATTTTGCACTTATAATAATACTTTTAACAAGTAAAACTACAATGCAAACCGACTTCTATATTTAAGCGAATATAAGAAAAATAATTGAATAATTAACACTGATTTACAAATTTTCGTTTCAATTATAATGACGTAAATTGTGTACATAAGCAATAAACAAATAATAAAAAATAAATGAATAAATAAATCTTTTTCTATCGATGTCGATAAAAGGGAGCACTGTGCTTCTAAAGATTACTAAAATCAGAGACGAAGATATAGAGGACAGCTCACAGATGTACTGCTGCGTTCCTTATAAAAAAGTGCTTTCTTTTAATTTTGGTATACATTATGTACATAACTTCACGTCATTTTCCATTCGAGGATGACAGAGGACAGAGCGTCAAGGCGAAACAAAATCACACTAAAGCGCCTTTTCATATTTGACACATGTCAAAATAGACCCAGATAATGACAGGTTGGAAATTGCTAGCAAATCTTCTATTCCGATGAACCTCCTTGATTTTTAATCATAATAAGATACTGTCTTATTATAAGATCTAACTCATGATCGACTTTAATCTAGACTTTAACGACTTTTATCTTTCCCAGACCATCAAATCATATTTTTAAAACTACAAAAAATTGACTAAATTATTACGGTAACTAACATATAATGTAATTTTATATATTACATATAATAATTAATATACAGCGTGAGGATATGTATGTATGTATGTATGTATATAATTAATATACATAATAATGTATACTAATCAAGCAGTAAGTACAAATATTGGACATCATCGTTACAATAAAAGTATTATTGCGCAATGTTCGTTTACGAGAAATGCGTAAAATAAAAAATGACTTGTGTAAGTTTAAAATTACACTATATTTCATGACTTTTATTAGCAATAAAAGTCGAAAGCGAAAAATAACACAGTCACTATGAAGCAAGCAAAGCAAAAATATATCAATAAAAATAGCACAATCTTAAATATTTCTAAAAGTTCAGTCCATGGGGTTAAGATTTACATAATACTCGTACATCTATCATAACCACTGCAGCATTAATTGAGCCTTTAGATATTTTTACTCCGCTTTAGACAAAGCCATTGTCTATGGTCATTAACAATTCATTTAACATGGAATAGATTACACTAGACCGCATAGAAACCGAGTCGTCTTCGACTACTTTCAAGAGGTCAGTATCACACGCATGGAGTGGCCACCACGCAGCCCCGAGTTGAACTTCATGAAAATGCCTGGAACGAACTCGATCGATCGATCGATCATGCTTCGTAAAATGAAAAAATCACTGATAGAGGAATGGGAGAGCATTCCTCAACATCGGCTTAGAAATTTAGTGGAAAGCAGGTCACATCGCGTAGCAGCCGCATTAAAAGCTTACAGAGACATTACAAAATACTGAAATGTATAAAAAAAATTATATTATCTGATCTATATTATACTTGTAAATTAAGGGAAATATAGTGAAAAATACGGATTTTTATTAAATCCACATTTAAGAATAAACTTACAATTTTATGATATTTATTCAAGTAATATAAAACGGTCTATAAAACAATATTCGTTTCATGAAGATAGCTGCAATAAGGATGTTATCGAAATTTTTGCAATCCACCCGTTATCTTTGCGGCCCAGTGTTTTATTGTAGAAACAAGGAATAACGATTAGTCACGTGATTTTTCAACTAACGTTAATATATTTACAAACGACAGCAAAGAACCTTGTTTCTAGGCTAAAATATTTCTAATTTTATAAACTACTTTGAGGGAAAACGTCAATTTTCAACATGTACCGAGAAAACTGAAATAGAAACATATTACTTATTTCCATACTAGAGAAACATTAATTAGAACATAATTAATTAGACATAGTTTCGTGGCATTTCAGAGCAGCAACACGGGTTTTTGAAAAATAGATCCACGGTTACTAATCTAGCGTACTTTACATCTTATGTATTGGAGCATATGGAGGGTGGGGGACAGCGATTGACGTGATCTACATGGACTTCGAAAAAGCTTTTGACCGTGTGGATCACGTCATTCTGCTTTACAAATTGCAATGTCTTGGTATATATGGAGATTTACTGCACTGGACCGAATCATATCTATCTAATCGATCACAGACAGTAGTTATCGTTGGACACAGGTCAAATTTCGTGTCGATTCGTTCAGGAATTCCACAGGGATCTCACCTCGGGCCTCTTCTATATAATGCATTTGTTCATGACATTGGCTCGTGTTTACGTTTCTCTCAGCACTTATTGTATGCCGACGATAAAAAAGTTTTCCTTAATGTTGGTTCGGAACGTGACTGTGAGAATCTTCAGAGCGACCTAAACCGTCTCTCCGAGTATTATAAATTAAATAGAATAAAGGTAACCCGTCGCAGTAACGAAATAGATTATCACTACAACTTCGATAATTTTTATAATTGAGAGGGTTAAGGTCGTTCGTGATTTGGGGGTTTATTTTGATAGCAAAATGCTCATGGACAAACACGTGGATATCATAACTCAAAAAGCCTACAAGAAGATGGGTTACATATTTCGTGTCTGTAAACCTTTTTCTGACATTTCTTGTTTAAAATTAGTATATTTTGCGTATGTACGTAGCAACCTTGTGTACGCTTCATCTATATGGTCACCTCAGTACAATACGAGTATATACAATGAAAGAGTGGAGCGTATTCAAAAGATCTTTATGAATCATCTTAGGAAACGTACTGGTAAATCCTACGAATCTTATAAAGACCTTTGTTGTCAACACAGTGTATTATCCCTAGAGGATCGCCGAGTTCTGCTGGACATGTGTATGCTGTACGATGTCGTTCATGGACGATTAGACTCTCCAGCGTTGGTGGCGCGCGCGGCACTGCGCGTGCCCGTACCCCGCACGCGCCACACGCCTTTATTTCACATGCCTGCCTGTCGTACACGATATGCACAAAACGCTGTCGTGACTCATATTCTAAATACGTACAACAAGCTTTTCCACCATGTAGATATTTTCCATCTTTCAAAGACGAGTTAACTTAACTTACACTTAAACTTACACGTCAACTTCTAAATTACTTGAGTAACTTACATAAAATTGCGGCTAACAGGAAGACAATACAGTTTACTAAATACTGGCTAAAGGATATTTTATTACATGAATTAATATTCCAGTTATAACGATATATGTCGCATTCGGGTGGCGGAGTGTGAGGGCGGAGCTTTAGCAAAAATTTTTTTTTGGGAGCTTGCTCTTAATTTTAGTTAAATTTCTGAAAGAATTAGGTCAGTTTCCTACTGAGGGTTTGATTGTGCACACGAAAAAAGATCTTTTAAAGAATTCCTTCTATAAAAAGCGCCTACCTGACAATCTCAATAATAAATGACTGACGCACAGATTTCATGGGTTGTCGACAGAAAAATGTTATAAATGATAAAATAGGTACTATAATAATTCTATAATAATTTTTTTGTAGTCACAGATGGACAAAAAACAATTATCTACCTATGGTGAGTACTTATGTAGGCATATAATTTTTTGTTCTAATTTGCTCAAGTGCTGTCATAGTTCATAGACACGATTTGATAAATGATAACAAAACAATATACACAAGTGCCTATTATAATATATTTCGATGTAAAACATCGAACCATAATGTAATAACTAAACAATCATCAATCATAATAATATCAGATAAAAAAAATAAATAGATAGACCCTCTCATACAAAACGAGTGAAGACAAATCGAGAAGGGGTTGCAATTAAAATAAAATATATTGCACAATAAGCGCATTTCACCTAGTAACACAATCCATTCTAACATGATTTAGTTACAAAAAAATGCGGAAATACGTATTTAATTGAAGGTAACCTTTACAAACATTTAAGGTAAGCTTAATAATATTTCTCGCAATCATAATAAAATCCCAACTGGTACTGGGACTGGTATATCTAAAACCAATATGGGAGTATTACAATACCAATTCGTTTATCCGAAATGAGGGGTAACTTGACGAGATCATTTGTTATTAAATATTTTTTTAAATTAGACTAGACTAGAACTAGGTTATCATACCTGATATCTGTTTATAAATAGACAGTTATATAATTACGTGAAGCGAGAACTTATGATCCCTTTTTAAAAACATTGCGCGCACGGAGGAGTGTGAGATTTGGCAACATTTTTAATAAGTACGTTATTTTATACATTAAAATAAAATAAAGTTTCCTAACGATAATGATAACTTAGTCTTTCGAAAGATTTCGAAAGATCTACTTTACCACTTTTATTAGGATTGAACAAAAAAAAATTTAAACATTTTTAGAAGGGTTTGAAAAGCTGTTCGGTAAAAAGTAAAACACGTAAAGGTTTTTTTTAATTTAAAAACAATTCACTTTGCAATCTGTATCATATTAGACTTATCATAATATGAGATAGCAATTTGATGACGAAGAGTTGACACCTCTACTACGGCTATAAACTCCGAAAAAAACATTTAGAAAAAACATACAGAAAGTAATATTACTCAATTAAATACTTTATTGAACAGAAAACACTATATTTAATTAGAAATAAATTATACAGTTTAATAGCCGAAATAAAGTTTCATTTCGAAGTTCTCATTTATGTGAGCGATACCTTTACGTTTTTTTTTTAAAATATGAACTTAATATGAATTAAATGATTTATCAATTACATTTTTTATTAAGTTCTTCATTTCCAAACACTTTAAAACATATCGTGAGCCTTCATTCTGCTTTAATTTGAATTTGAATGAAATTTGAATCTCTGCTCTATTTCTTCACCTCTGTCTTATTTCTCAAATCGTTCATTATATGGGAATACGGTTTTAATGCATAATAATTTTTAAGTACTATAACCAATAAAATGCAAAACTAGGTAAAAAAACTCGAATATGGCATCACTAAACACATTCTTGTCTACAGTTTTAATTTTAGTTTTATTTTGAAAAATAACAATTTAGAATGAGGTTTAGGTGTGACTTGTTACTCCATCGATTTTATTTGCATTCTTTAATCTAATTTTGTATGTTTCTGGACCAGAATCTGACATATTGGGCGTAAATACGAATTGTACGAAAATGATGTGAATTATGTGACCGCAATTGTTAGAATGACATGACAAATAAGTGAATTCACTGACTTACGAATGATTCACTTTTCGGTTCTGTTGCTCTATGTATTTTTTTTATCTAAGAATAATATATAATTTATTTCGACAACAACTAGTTTTGTTACACTATGGAATTAAAAAACACGCTCTGGGAACGAATAAGGCTTAAAATAACTTATTAATAGATCTATTTATCGACCTGTTGCTCTTCGAAACTAGGAAAGTGGTAATGTATTTTTGTAATAATGCATTTTTCGTCAAGCGTTTTCGTGATTCTTCTTTCCTAAACTCTAATATCTATTACATTTCCGAGACGAAGTATCACTTGCAGTATTTATAAATTATAAACACCTATTACATTATAACTTAGAAAAAAAAATATTTCATACTAAAAAAATTCATTCATTAAATAATACTTCCTTGACCTTACCGCACCATAATGTGAACAGTCTAATTAAACTTCGAAAAGAATTGCTATTTATCTTCACTTTTTAACTTGCCGCTGTGGTGAGGAATAAAGATTTATATCATAAGTTTGCAAAACATTTTTAAAGGCGATTTTTTAAATTTAACCTTGTTTTTTAATGACTTAAGTAGACTGGTATCTTGGGTCATATTGGACTTTAAAATAAAACAATGGAGTTTATGAATTATTGCAAGAAACAATACAAAATAATTACATAATTTAAGTATCGTTTGTGAAATGCTTAATAATATAATCAGACGTTGTAATTTGAGTAGGTCTCATACATTATACAAAATAATACATATGAGACCACCTAGGACGTAACTGAAATCACACGGAAAGTTTAATTCTTTTTAAATTGTAATGAAAATCTCAACACTACTTGTCTAATGGAAACTATAAGAAAAATGTTATGTTGAAGATGATAAATGTGGAAAAAAACCGCCAGAACGTGTTTGAGACGCTCGCATACGTAAGGTTCCTTAGTGTTTATTGGTTATTTTGTAACAGCATAAATGCCGTTTTCCCTGAAATCTTGCTTCCGAAAGTTACTATGTACATATTTAAATGTTATATCGTTATGATATATCGTTAAAATTTTCATTCTTTGCGCTAATAACTAAATTCATGACTCATGCTCATGACGTAAACGGCATTCAACAACTTTTTCACGATTTTCGCATAGATACTTTGAAAATAACAGGGAGATGCTCCAATAACGACTATGAAAGGAAATATCTCGTGACTGAAGATTCACGTCAAATATGCAAAAACATGTTATGGAGATGTGAAGAATTCCTAAAATCTTCAGCTATTTTTCGCTCAAACTCCAAAAACCACCAATCGACGTGTCACCTCTCAACGAAGCATCCGCAGGATATTCCAGATATTAGACTCGGTCAGCTAATCACCGGCCAGTTGTCACATAATCACCGGCTTAAGTCAGACCGGTCAGTTGGATTCGGTGCTGGTTGGTGTCGTGTGACACGTGTCGGTTGGTGGTTTACGGAGTTTGAGCGAAAATATCTATAGATTTTAGGAGCTCATCACATGAAATGGATTTCCGCAAGGTAACACCTGATTTGACAACATTTTATGGAGACTTAATTTTTCTTTCAAATTTTCTTTTGTTTGAGATTCATCTATCTGTCGGTCGACCCTTCCAGCAGATTACCGGAAGGACTAACAAAACTATAAAGACTCAATTTAATTTATTACAGAACTATAGTTGGAAGTTTTTTGATTCCAAAATAAATATATTTAAAACTTGTCTTCATTATTCTTCATTAAAACTAATGGATTCACATACAGATTATGCTACTGATAAAAAAACTATAAGGTCCTAGTTACAATACGTATCTTCTATTAGGATAAATAATTCTGTGATCTGCATCACGAGTTGCGCTTATGTCATATTTTGCACATATGTGTGTTGTTGGTACAGCAAAATTCCAGCTAGATTGAAAACGCTGCTGGATTACAATCCCTAGGTTTACTGCAATGTACAGGTCTAGATAAGGTAAGTAAATGTACATATTTACAAGCGGACAACTTACTTTCACCACAAGGGAATAGGCGGCAATACGCTTTGATTGCTTCACCATTAAATTACGCAATTCAATATCCCTTTTACCCGATCACGCGAACAAAAAGCAGTTATAATGTTAGGAGCATAATATGTATGTACCTATAAATGGTTGCATGTATACGTAAAATATGTTAGTCTGTTCACTCACAAAACAGAAACAGCTTAACTTACTTCAACGTATTAGGTGTTTATGGATTCCTTAGAATTCATCTGAACGCAATCTGAGTGCAACTCGTCTCAACGCACGTGTCACACGATAGATCGTTTTATAAAAAAATAAATAAGTCGTCTGCACCTACAGTACAACGTAAAGTCAAGGACTAAAAAACGTTCATCAGCTCATGTTGGGTATCAAATTCAAGAGCTAAGAAAGCCATTAATGCAATAGTATTTTTAATATTAGAAAAGTGTGAATAAAATAAAATCATGACTAAAAGCCGACCACGTATTTAAAATACTATTTATTTGAAAATAAGATATTATAATAAATGTAATTTCCTATTTCGCACGTCTGAGTTAAGTAATCTGTGGCCGGAGTCGTTAAACGAGAGAAAAAATAACAGGTAATTTCTATGTATTTCTATGTAAATTTTCTGTAATCTATTTCGTTTGAAAAAATGTAACCGGATAAATTCGCGTTTCATGTGTTCCTGCTGCGTGTAATAAATCCAAGTGAATATATGAACGTGCCAGCCATTTAATTATTCTAGTTGTCCAATTAATTATCAGTGACCTAACACTGTAAAATTAAGGTCTATAGTCTCATAACAACTAATGGTCAGAACAACTCACATCTACCTAATGGACTGTATATTATAGCAGTATAACAAGCACATTCCACCTATCACCTCGGCCGTAATTATGGTCCATTGTATAAAGACTACGTGGTCGTATCGATGTAGGAAATTACGTATTCAAGGATGATCAGTTTCGTTATAAAGCTAGGTAAGTACCTACGTATTAGGAAGTGGGTGATGCTCGAAGGTGATGCAGTAAAAATTATATCATTTTTATACAATTACTTTACAACAGGGAACATAGAAAGCAGTCTTCAAAAAAAAACACCGAAAAGTATAAAATAACTATCCGTTACTATTCAAAATTCAAGTACAAAAATAACTACAAATACGACACAAATACATACCTATATAATTGAATTTGACAGTTACAGAAGTCGGTGCCAAAATTTGGCACCGACTTCAATAACTGTCGAATTTAATTATACAGGTATTTGTAAAGTTATCTTTGCACTTGAGTTTTGACTAGTAACGGATAGTTATTTTCTATTTTTCAGTGTTTTTTTTTGAATTTTTTTTTTTTGAATTTTTTTATTCCTCGCTTTTGAGTGCCCTTGGGCTAAATAAATATCTAGGGTAGGTCTAGAATTAACTTCTTTTCTAATTCTGGAGCACAATGACATACCAGAGAATCATCAATATAAATAAAAGTTATAAGCAGTTAGTATTATTAGGTGTTATTTGGAGTATCTTCGAAGTCCAAACTCTAAACCGGTGAAATTTTCCGACTTCCGAAAACCGGTGAGAATTTTCGAAATCGTCCATAATTGACGAAGTTGTCGGTGAACACACATAAAAAAAAATACAACAGACAAATATAGAACCTCCTCCTTTTTTTGAAGTCGGTTAAAAACAGAAGAATATGAACACGTTGAAGTGTATAATTTACAACAAATTTGAAATATAGCTAGATTAATAAGTAACTTTTGACAGGATATAGCTAAAATAATAAAAAATATTATATTATTATGCACAATTGATATCGAATTACCTATAAGTAATATAAATTAATTATTACAAATAAGATATGAGAGGTTTGCCGCATGATGACACTTGAGTCAATACCAAGTATTGAAGTGATCTAAAAATATCAATAATCAATTATCTCTATAGCTTTGTACTGAAAATAATAAAAACCATTATATATATGTACATATACATGTATATTAAAACGTGATTACGTGAAGAGAAAACTTTGTATCCCTTTTTACGCATATTACTCGCACGGAGGAGTATGAGATTTGACATAATTAAAATTTATATGGAGAAGGAGTACATACATACATACAGATCTTTACACTGTATCCCTAACGGGGTAGTCAGAGAGAGCGGAGCGCCAAGCGTCGCGGTCCTTACATACTTCTTTCGCTTCATCAAATCTCATCATTCTTCTCACACATTTTCGCCTAGGAAAACTAAAATTTATAATGTATATGAGTATATGTATCTATGTATATGTATGTACTTTTTGTTATTAATAAATAAAATATATATAAAATTTAAAAAATATTGGTGACGTTAAGGAAGCGTTAAGGCATATTTATTAAATATATTTTTTCATTTCAATATTCAATATTTTCAATTCAAATTTCAATATTTCAATATCACCTTTCCTATCGAAAATTTTTGAACGCCTAGTCTATAATCAATTAAATAATTTCCTTACCATAAATAATTTGCTAAATCCATATCAATCTGGTTTTCGTTTTGGACACAGCACGACTACAGCATTAGTGAATATTGCAGACAATATTCGATCGGGGATGGAGAGCCTCAATCTCACTGTAGTTTCACTCCTTGATTTTAGTAATGCATTCAATACAGTGGATTTTGATGTCCTCCTCAGTATATTACGTTCTATTAACATATCTCCCGACGCGATTGAATGATTTCCCTCTCTTCCTAGTGTGGTACTACTCCCTCTTCCTGGTGTGGTACTACTGCTGGTGTTCCGCAGGGCGGCGTTTTATCTCCATTACTCTTTGCTATATTTATAAAGTCTATCTCTGACTGTTTACTTTCACCTTACCACCTTTATGCAGATGATTTACAAATCTACTCCCAGGCTTCTATTGATGATTTGCTGCTAGCAATAAATAAAATAAATTTAGACCTTACGCGTATAATTGGAGCAAATCTTTTGGATTGAGGGTAAATCCGGCTAAGATTCAAGTCATAATCATTGGTAGTCCTAGATTGACCTACAGAATCAACTGGTCACGACTTCCATCTGTTATTTTTGATAATATAAATCTACCCTACAGTCACTGTGTGAAAAATTTAGGGATATACATGGACGCGAGTTTTACCTGGACTCCCAGTTGAATCAAGTTAGTCGCCGGATGTTTGCTTCTGTTGGGTCGTTAAGAAGACTACGTAATTTTCTTCCAATTGCTACCAAAATTGCGCTTGTTCAGTCTCTTCTGCCTATACTGGATTACGCCGACGTATGTTACATTGACCTTTCTGAAGAGCAATTTAACAGACTTGAACGGCTTCAAAATTTTGCTATACGTTTCATATTTGGATTGCGCAAATATGATCACATATCCGCTTTTCGCACTCACCTCAAGTGGTTGCCGATTCGTCTTCGCCGGAACGCCCACATTTTTTACTTTATAACATTCTATTTAATCCTACTGCCCCTCTCTACCTTAAAAAGCGTTTCAAGTTTCTTTCTGAAACTAATACTAGATTCTTGCGATCATCGGAGAATTTGGAATTGGAAATTCCAAAACATACTACTAAATTTTTGGCTAAATCTTTTACTGTAGATGGTGCGCGTTTGTGGAATTCATTGCCCGTAACTATAAGACGTGCACAACATTTTTGAACTCCTTCAAACAACTGGTGAAGGAACATTACTTGTCAATGTGATTTTTTTTTTCTTGCTATATGTATATTCATGTACTGCATTACTGTCAAAGTGTTTGTATTAATTATTTATCTTACACATGAAATATTGTTATTACGAGTATAAGTAGTAGTACGTATTGTGTTGTATGTGTATTTATGTATGTAGCGAATGCCTATTTGTTTGCGTATATGTGTGTGTGTTTATATTATATATATTGTTGTGTATGTGTATAAATATGTCGTATATGTTTGCAGCAAAACCCACGTTTTCGGTTATTTCCGACTAATCTGTCCATCTCTAGGTTGTCTGGAAGAGATCGCTATTAGTGATAAGACCGCCTGTTGTATTTTACTTTGTACATATTATATTAATTTTTATTTCTTTTGTTTTGTGTGCAATACTTATTTATATATTAATACGTGAAGCGAAAACATAAATTCCCTTTTAAAAAAATTGCGCGGACGGAGGAGTATGAAATTTGTACATTTAAAGTTTATATGGAGAAGGACTGGAGAAAGCTAATAATTTTATAAAATATGCGTTAGAAATACATTAAATAAAATAAAATAAATCACTCATTGTTTACGTTCACACTGCCAATGTCAAAAAGACTCAATTTAGTTAGTTGTATTTAGTTAATTGTAATTAGTTGTAATTAGTTAATTGTATATAATTTGACAAAGATAGGCAAATTAACTGTGTAGTTTGGCGAAACCTGTGATTATAGAAATATTATGAAATGAAGATAAAACAATAGTCTGGAAATGATTTTCTCTGCACATGCATTTACTGGCTCTCTGAATATTGTATTTTAATAAACCTTTTGTAAAATGATGTTGAAAAAATTATACCTGACTGAGTTTCTTGTCGGTTCTTCTCAGTGTCCAGGTTTTCTTTTCTCTTCTCTTTGAACTGAACTAAAGTAGATCTGACGATCAAAAATACCTTGTGATTGGGTTTACTTGAATAAATTGATTTGACTTTGACTTTGATAGAGGTTTAATCTTTGACAAAAAACCTTAACAATGTTCAAACTTAAAAATTAAATGAATTACGGTCGAATTTCGACCATTGGGCGACTTCTAGTAATAATAAATACCCTGAAGCTGATGCATAAAAAACAAAGAAAACTTACGTTTTCACTTGAATATAAAATACTTATTATGTACTTAAACAATAAACTTTAATATACCTAAATTAAAGTTATAAGTAGCACAAATAATAAACACCTGATCATAGCAATAGGTATCACAGTATCAATATTCTATAAGACCACGATAAAACGATATATATATATCAATCATAATTACTAATTGTTTAGAATAATTTTATTTAAATTAAATGTAGACAGAATTTATGCCAAAGATAAAAATTCAATCCCAAGTCTTGCTGGTTTATTATGATAAAATGTAGATTATATTTATTTGTACATAATATACTTCTAAAGGCTTAACATTAAATATGACGAGACATTATGTACGTCACACTCAAATATTCTTTAGTTGTGTACACATGAAAATAAAAAAATGTATTCGTTTTCAATAATATGTCAATGCGAAGCACGCAAAGATTGGGACTGTATACCATTGGCACTCCCATTCTTTGAAAAGTAAGAAGCGCTTCACATGGATTAGATGACAGTGTTATGTAAAAATCTATACTAGATAGGAATGCTCAGATGATTCGGGCCATTCAGACACACAGAAAGAATGAGTGATTAACGATTGACGAAGAAAATATACAAAGCGAAAGCGGATAGCAAAAGCCAAGGAAGATCAAACCAGACTTATGAAGATCAATTAGCCAGTGCTGATAGCTGTCAGAAAATATCAAAAGTACTCGCATACCTCGGCTAAAGCGTGTGAGGAGAATAGTAGGAGAATGGTGACATATAAGGAGGTAAAAGAAGTATGTGAAGACTGCGATGCTTGGTATTCCATCCTGATTTCCTGTTAGGTATACAGTGTGAGGATATTTATGTATGTATGTATGTAATGTATATTATATTGATCTCTTTTCAAGGCCAGAATGGAAACATATAAGCATCAGCACCAGAAAACATGGAGCACTCAAGCTATAGAGTGGTAATGTCGTTTATTTTGTATGAAAACAATTTACGTCTAAACACTATTGCGGTTACTGCGTTCTGTTTTATATGTTGATTTTTTTCTGTTTTTGCCACACCACCGAATAGAACAATAAGCCATTACATAAATATTTAAATATCTGTTGGAATATACAGAGATGTACACACAGGTCTAGTATTGGTTATGTATTTCTTAATGCAAGCGAGAGTTGATATTTCTAAGTGTAAATAAACTGAGCAGTGGTGAATAACATGGTTTGATATTGCGTCTCTACAGGTGCTCCATGTCAGATAATGACTCCTTGCATTAAATAGACAAAACCTCTGAACTTTTTTTGCAATAAGATTCATATTGTACTATCTTGCCGCTATCTTCTCTTATGTTCACTCCTCACAAAAAGTTCACTCACTCTTGTCATTCAATTCCCGTCCTTTTATATGGCTTAGAGTACCATTACTATTGTGTAAATATCATATAAACCACTATAGTCCTTCGCTTTCTTCGCAAAACATTGACGCTATAGTAATATAATACTTGGACGGGACAGAGGACCAAGTCTACATGTATGTAATAAAACACTCTCAGGTACAATTTACACTTAACTATTCAAATACGTAAGATTATGTTTACTACATGTTTAATGACATATATGCACATATATTTAGGTTTATGTTTATGGATTATACATGTACGCCAGTAAAGTTAAAAAAGCAAAAATTCTATTATTCTATTATTAGTTGTTACTAAATATTTACTGAGTTCATTAAAAATAATAAATGGAAATATTTTTAATTAAATAAATAAAACAAGTTTAATTCTTAAAAATTAAAAAAAAATAGTATAATTATCAATTGTATATATTTTAGATTGTTATTAGTTTTTCTCTTTGACATAGGCACCAAGTCGGACCAATATATGAAATACTAGAATGTTTTAAAAAACACGTTTAACTTTAATGTACTGGGCATAAACAAAAAAAATGGAACCTACCAAATAACTTTAAAATATCAGTTCTCCTTTTTATGAGATTAATCTGTGAATCCATAAAATGAACCGTTGTACATACATACATACATATCTTCACGCCGTGGGTAACAGGGTAGTCAGAGAGGACCGAGCGCTAAGCGTCGCGGTCTTACATACTTCTTTCGCTTCCTCAAATCTCATCATTTTCGCCTAGGCGTGCGAGTGCTTTTGACATTTCTGTTGGCTAACACTAGCTATTTGATCTTCATAAGTCAGTCTTGATCTTCCTTGGCTTCTTTTGCCACTTTTTTTAGTTACATAAATTTTTTTTTTAATATACAACCACAATATCTGAGTGGATTCGTAACAAAATTATATTAGATCACAAAGAGATTTACTTGTGAAAACATAATGCCAGACAAAATACAGAGGCAATTTCGCATTTATAATATGAAATAGCTGTTACGTGTTACCAGTCATGGTTACCCGCGACTTGACAGGATGTCGATGACGCTGTAAATTACACTTACACAATTACAAATGTGATTAGCTATTTTTAGCAGACTACGAAAGAGGGGTTATGTTTTTCGAGTGTATGTGTGGTAAGTAGGTATGTATGTCCACTTCTTTGGCACGCTCTGTACCCTAAACGGCTTGACGGATTTTAACATATAAGGTGTCATCTTAGATTCGTTAGGGTATAAAAATTTCAATATAGCGCCCACGGAATAGAAAGTAGAGGGGGAAAAGTATAACAATATGGGTATCAAATGAAAGGAAATAAATAGCAAATTCTAAATATATAACTAATAATAATTGTAAACTGCAGTCGGGTTTTTTAAAATGATTTTGTCTTGTTTTAAAACTTCCAAGTACTATATTTCATACAAAGTTCAACCCCTTTGCGAGTGGAATTTTACAAAAATTTGAAACACGTCTTCCATTACTTTTAATAAGCAGTTTGTATTCAATTTCACAGCCCTATTGTTTCACATAAAAATTTTATACGAAATTCAACCCCTTTTCCCCCCTTAAAATACGTATTTCTAAAAAATCCATTCTTAGCCGGCCCTCCGTTACACAAACTATCTTCAAATCTCATGATCTTAGCTTTAGCCATTTTTGAATTTCGTGATTAACAGTCAAGTGAGTGGTAGGTACTTCGTTTTTATATAATATAGATTTATATACATAGTTCTATGGCACACACAAGTCTCAATTTCGTTGACAACATAGCCCCAAACATTATTGTGTTATAATAGAATCTAGAACTATCCACAATAAACGACTTAACTACACATTGGTGGAAATCACAAACTATCTAAATTAATAAAATAGAATTAAGCTTCAGACAGATAAAGAGAAAAAGTGAAAAATTAATAAAAATGAAGAGCGAATCATACGGCTACTTACTTTATTTATAAACTTGTATCTTTCAATATTTCATTAAATATTTTTTAATTTCTATACACACACACACACACAGGCTACATCTTTCTGTTACACCCTGTATACTATACGACTAGGTAAGTAAAGTATGTAAGGACCGCGACGCTTGGCGCTCCGTCCTCTCTGACTACCCGTTGGGGATACAGCGTGAAGATATGTATATATGGATGTATATATTATACTTACCGTTATAAAAACATTTATCACTCATTGCGTTACCATAATAAAGGACTTGAACAAGTTACGTCTACGCATTGTTTTCCGCGCAGAAAAACAAAAAAACACTATAATACGCATAATATTCAATTATTACTGAGAACTTTTGAGAACGTAAATTTTTATAAAGGCTAGAGAAGACCCAACGTAACTAACCTAACGTAATGTATCTTTTGTCACTACTACAATGATACGCTTTGCATGTACGTCAGGTAGTAGGCAGACAACACGCTTTTTGTCTATTCTTTCTGTATATATAATAAAAAACAACAAATGATATCTTGTAAAAAATTGAAGGTAAGAAATACAGAACGGCGACGAAGTGGAGCGTGTATTTGCTGTTCTACAGGTGTTTCTCGTTTTGTATATGTGGGACGCAGAAACAATGAAATGCCACAGTTGTAAGGCGATTAACATCGATTAAAAGTATACTAAGCATACAATTTACTTTATAGACAAACAAAATAATGAGTCATAATAGGTCGAAAAGTAAAACAAAGTAATTACCTACTTAATGTAATGAAAATCACGAAACGGCCAGCACCTTCTTAGAATTAATTTAAAAAGGCAGAGGTATTGTGAAACACGTAATTACGTACATGCGTATTGTATTTTATTCATTAGATTATTATTCTTTCTTTCGCACTATTTACCTATGTATGTATAGGCTAATAGACAATTTTTTGCGTTCCCAATTGTTTTAACATGAGCAATTGTGTCAAAGTTCTTCAATACTTTTTGAGACTAAACGGAAAACATTGACAAAAATAATAAAAACCAAAACGCATACTATTGGGTCTTTACATATGAAATTAGCGTTTTGTCGTACTGACCACTTTGATCTCAAATATCTCCTCTTTGGTTAAGAATTCCAAATTCAAATTTATAAATTCATTTAGCTGGTACATTTGAGTTTTGAAAACAGTCATTCATTTGTTTTTTCCTCATTATTTTTTTCTTGGCGTCGCTTATTATCGCACAATGGAAAACATGAAATATCGGTACATTTACGAGTACGAGTTCTACCGTGGCACCAGTGCTACAGAAACAGCTCGAAGAATTAATGATGTGTACGGCGCTGGTGTCGCAAAAGAAAGCACGGTACGTTTTTGGTTTCAATGTTTTCGTTCTGGAAATTTCGACCTTCAGGACCAACCCCGTGGACGGCCGGAGACCAAAGTGGAAAATGAAGAATTAAAGGCTATTGTGGAAGCGGATCCATCACAAAGCACTTCAGAGATAGCTGCAGGCTTCGGAGTAAGTGACAAAACTGTATTAATCCACTTGAAGCAAATCGGGAAAGTAAAAAAACTTGAACGATGGGTACCTCATGAATTGAGTGAATCGAACTTGCAAACACGCGTCGACTGTTGTGTTACTTTGCTCAACCGACACAATAATGAAGGGATTTTAAATCGAATCATTACTTGTGATGAAAAGTGGATACTGTACGATAATCGGAAGCGCTCGTCGCAATGGCTGAACCCTGGAGACCCAGCCAAATCCTGCCCTAAACGAAAATTGACTCAGAAAAAGTTACTTGTGAGTGTTTGGTGGACTAGTGCCGGTGTCGTTCACTACAGCTTTCCAAAATCTGGCCAAACGATTACGGCAGATATCTATTGTCAGCAACTGCAAACCATGAAGGAAGAACTAGCTGCTAAACAACCGAGATTGGTCCATCGCTCTAGGCCACTGCTGCTTCACGACAACGCAAGACCACACACTGCACAACAAACAACCACTAAGTTAGATGAGCTACAATTGGAATGTCTGCGACATCCACCGTACTCCCCGGACCTTGCTCCAACAGATTACCATTTTTTCCGGAATTTGGAAATTGGAATTCTTACAAGGAAAAAAAGTCCGATGCGGCAGTCCAAACCGCCTTCAAAGAGTTTATTGATTCTCGCCCCCATGGTTTTTTTAGTAAAGGGATCAATGAACTACCTATGAGATGGCAAAAGTGCATAGATAACAACGGTGCATACTTTGATTAATTAAATATATTTTACAAAAAAAAAAATTGACTTTATATTCCTCCCGTACAAAACGCCAATTTCATATGTAAGGACCCAATATGTAATTTAGAAGTCGCGCTCAAATTATCAGCACAGGAAAATCCTTGAGAGTATGAGGAAGTTAGAAATCGTCTCGACCATTTGACATTATTTATTTACATACAAATGCAAATATTATGTTAATGGTGTGCAAATGTGAGAACAAACCGTTTGTACGCTGATGTACATTGTTTTGAATAAAAACTGATAATGGCCGTACTAAAAGGTGTAGCCATTCGCAGGTCCGTAAATAGTGAGGGTGATGTTATGGGTGTTAAACCCTCCTTAAAATCTTTTGTAATAGATAGGTACAAATCATTTCCCATAACTTGTAAGATTTCACATATGCAGTAGGTACTAATATTAATTCAAAGTTTTACAATGTAAATTCCTTATAACGAAATTTAAGGGACCTAGTAATTTCTTTCGTCATACATAGTTTTCGTTACGGTGGAGATCAGGAAAAAACTGCAAAATTTCACAAGTACCTTCATAATTTTTTAATGTTTGTAATATAACTTATCTTTCTCTCTTCTCCAATTTTCTATCACACGAGTAAAAAATGCCTTTTTGTCAATAAACAGTGTTTCTTTTATTAGTCACAGTTCAAAAGTCAGTTCACAACTGATAATACATACGATAATGTGTTTGGTTAACCTAATCCGACAGTAATGGTAAAACGACTAACAAAAGAAATGCAGTTGTGTCTTACTAAGACATTTTGGCAGTAAAAGATGTCGGAGCCTTTTATAAAAGTTTATTGTTTCGATATATTAAAGGTTTTTTTATCATGTGTATCAATGTACGAGTAATAATCAAAACCATTGTAAACCAAATTTTAAGTACTGTTTGCTGTATAGGGAACTTATAGTTATATGAAGAAATACGTTATAGACAATTTCCAGTGTCAGTGCAGGTACTATCAACCAAATGAATTTTCAGAAGTGTATCTAGTTAGTTCATCCAACTAAGCTCGTCAATTGAACTATGTACTATTTGAAAGTTTTCAAGTGAACCCATGTTTTCTTTGGAAATTCAATGCTCTTAATGAATAATATATTATTATTGTTTTATTAAAATAAAATAACAATATGGTTAAAATAATGGAGAGACCGCCAGAACTTGTGAGTGACTTCAAATAAAAAAATAAAAAATATTTTTATGATTCCACAAAATAAAGCTACATACATAAATTACATGTCTCTTAACCACTCAGAGGTAGAAATATTTGCATTACAAAAAATATATTAAGTTACGGTTTTCAATTCGTAGTTTACCCATAAAATGATAAAAATATCATGTAATAATGTATACATTTTCAGAATAAAACAATACAAAAAAAACATTCCCTTGTCTCCAAATATTTTCCAATGTGTTATTCTGATTCGATATGATGTACATTTTTTGATTACAACAGTAAGCAACATAATTTACAAATTTTTGATGAGGAAACACTTTACTGCAACCATTAAATGTCACTTTTTGACGTAATTCTTTAATTTGTGGTCGCGACAGTTATCGGTTGTGTATTTATCATTTTAGTTTCCAAATTTCGGGCATTCAATCTGTGACTTTTACATGGAAAATACAAACAATATGGTTTATTAGATCCCTAATTCTAAACATACAGTCAATAAACAGAGTAAGTCGTGTTTTAAAACAGAAATCCCGCTTAATTTGTGACCGTTATTCATTGTAGAATTTAAAATTTTCGAGTGTGTTTGTTCCAGTTCGTTATGTGTGTTATGATGTATGTTATGTCACACTAGAACTATATAAAGCAGACTATACAAATAACTTAACCGATAGAGGCGAAGTCCAAAGTAGGGTTATGTTATACTCGCGTATGTAAGTTGAGTGTGAAGCTATTCAGATATATAAAATTGTTATGGTATGTGTGATTTTAATTGAACTATGTGTATTTAAAATAGTCTGCAAAGAGCTAAAATGTAGGTTTATAAATTAAATGTAGTTAAATTTAGCAGCTGCAACAAAAATTATAACATAATTTGTGGGATTTCGTAAGCCTTGCATCCGAATTTTTCATAAAACTTTTTTTAAATTTATCTTCTAATTTTGTTCAAGTCGTCAAATAATTGTTTATTAAAGGCATGAGAAACTATTTTTTTATAGATTTTAAACTATTTTATTAGTGGATTCAAATTTATTGCAAATAAATAAATAAAGTAAAATTGTCTTTTTTTTAACAAGCACAGTGAACATTCTCCTTTACATTATTCCAGTGTGTTATTGTGTGTTATATCTTCCAGTATGTTAATTTACATTTTTTTACGATCTTACCCCAATACTTAGTGGTAAAAGTAATGTCAAAATGTGACTCCTTTGTGACATCAATCTCTGTTCTCTATCTAAACTAAATTATAGAAAATGACGTGACACATAAGTATCTAAGAAAGTTTATTTATTGAAGTTAAATTAATATAATCATATAGCAAATAAGTTTTTAATTACATAACGATATACATTACTGATCTTAATGAATCATTAGTTAACAACTTTACTGTCATTAACAGATATCAAGGACATCGCCAGTTTATTACGTGCAAAACTTGAAGTGTACCTAAGTATTACATTTATAATACGTAACACAGATTGCTAAATTGAACATTAACAGACAACTTAAAAGTATTGCATTAACAAATCAATAAAAATCAAATTACCCATGAAAAAGATTTTGAGAAACTACATAAACATTGCCAAAAAATAAGCGTAATAACTGATAGTGACGTAACAATATTCTGTTACCCTAATCAATCAATCAAATACGAAATCAATACAATCAATGTAAAAGCAGAAACAATACGACTTATTCAATAGAAAAACTGTTACGTAACTGGTGATCTAACAACCCGTAGACAACACCGTCGTAACCACCATTGAGTTGATGGGGATGGAACAATTAGCTCTTTACATAACATGTTGTTGAACTTGAAATCTTTGCAGTAAATTAATATGTAGGTACCTAATTAATACAGGCAGAGGCGAACAATTTTTAATAGATATTTGCTTTTACTATTAAGAGCAAATCGTAATAACAATATTTTAATAATTTTCATTACACATCGTTTCAAAAAACTATTACATAAAAATAAATAATATTGTGTCATTCGTGAGCTATAAATTACTGCTTAGGCAGGCAAGTCTGAGTAGGCATGTTCTTGACACAAAGATATATCAACATTTATACGCATATGTATTTAAGTGTGCTTTCCCAACGACAGGTGCACTACTAAGTATTGTTTTGAACTTCATATAAAGTTAAGGTTATGGAACACGAAATTATATAGACCTTGAGAAACGGTTAAATTATATACGGAAAAAGGAAGTAATAGTTACGACGCGACTCGACACGCGACGAAAACCTCTGACACCTTGACCGAATTTCACTTGTATTTGCTTTCACATAAGCAGCAACTAAACTATTAAGTTGAAAGGTCAGTTAAAAGCAAAACAAGAAAGGCACGACATTTCAGCGAAAACTTTCACACTATAATATTCAATACCACTATCTGTTCAATATTAACAACGTCGTCGGTTGAACGACGGTGTCGTTCATAGTCAAATGATTAATTTGTCCAATCGTCTCTAAATAAAACGAACTTTACACTTTTCCCATTCCGGTGGACAGAGAAAAAAAGAGCACGAAAATCACACATAGTCGCCATTTCTTGTATCTTGTAATATTTGGGTTTACAGGCATAACAAACCCGAAGTAACCGTGATTATTTGCTGTCGCGATGTTCATATCAGTTTTCTATAATAAGGTTTTCTATAAGGTTTTTTATAATAATCTTTACCAACTTTTGGAGCCTGCATGAGAAGACAAATGGCTAGCACATGGCAGCACATAAAACCAATAAGAGAAATAACTATTTATCATTTTATTCACTATTTATTCCAAAATATTAGGCAAATACAGAACAGACCCACATAATGGCAGTGAAAGTCTCATCAAAATTCATATAAGTAATAGTTTCAACGGAAAACAGAGTATTAATACATTTCTAAAAATATTTACTTCGTAAACAGATCTCTTTTCAATGCAAAACCAGAATTTACATTATTTTAAATTATCTTAGAAACACACATCACTATTTTAAAATAAGTGACATTAGTATTGGTTTCTATTACCGATATCTACCGCATACCGACCCCTCTCAAGTTCACAAGCAGCAATCAAAAATCGAGGTCAAATGAGGTCGATCACAATAAACAGGTGAAGTTCACGTACAAACGTCTCAACTAGTCAATTGTTACATAAAGCAAGTAAATAAACCAGGAAGTTATATAATGCACAGTGCAAATTAATCACGTACATATGTACTTAGCGACGACATCTGTGAATAATATTATTTCAGTACAAACGGTAACATAGCGAACATTATGTATATATATATGAGTTAACATATTAAATGTTTCCTCATTATAAGTTCGAAATATTGAATGAAATCAATAGTACGTATGTGAAAATAAGGTTTATCGACCTAGAAGTATCTAGAGCTAAAGAGTACAAAAAAAATGGAATAGTGCCTTAACCCGTTTCTTTTATCGAATTGTAAGACATTATTAAAGTTATCAAAAGAAAATGAATTAAAAAGTCTATTAAATATTTATATACATCTGCTCTAAATAAAAACAAAATACAATTTACTTTACTCAGTTGGATGCTCTGCCAAACTGAAGAAGTAAACAAGAGATACTGCCAAATTGTCTGTAATTAATTTAACACTTTCAAACTATATATATATATATATATTATATGTATTTTATTTACATGTATGACCCATCCATGTATATTATCTAGTCCTATATATCTTTATTTTGAATTCACCCGCGTTGTCATACGTGACTGATAAAATTAATATTGAATGATACGGGTAGGTAGGCATAACGAGATTAAGAAAAACATATTATTATAGTGTGTGATGTTCAGTATAATTAAATAAAAATTATTTGGAACCATTTAGTTGTTAAAAGTATAAATGTGTGATAAGGGAAATGACATTGGTCAAATTATAGGCTCTAAATCTTGTTTCTATTTTTACAGGTGAGAAATGTTATTGTGTTATTGTATTTGGTGGTGGTTTTAAGTTTGTGAATATATTAGAATAAAAACAACTTTATTTAAAGAGAAACACAATTTGGTTTACTTTCTGGAGTCAATATTCCTAAACAATATAAAATATTATTATTTATAATTTATAATTATAACCAGAGTACAACTTCATTAATTTTTAATAATGATTGTAAAATCTTTCTAGACGGATAATATTATGATACCTCGGCAACAGCGCGAATTTGACTACATTGCCAGTCTTGGCTCGACTCCGCGCAATGCATTGCCCTAATGTGTGAATGTGTTGATATCGATAGAGCGATGCAATTAAAATTTTACTACATTAAAGTCGTTGTTAAACATATATACATTGGATAAGGTTTATTTACTAAACACAACATTATTAAATTACTAATTTGCTTCAACAACATGGTCGAACTTACTACTGTAAAGCGAAACGAAAATTATACTTTAACAAATAATTAATAGTAAAATAATTCTAGCTAAAGTTTTTTGACAATGAAAAAGTTGGAGCAATGACAGACTACGCATTTTTACACACATACATATCTTCAGGCTGTATCCCTAATGAGGTAGTCAGAGGATGGAGCGCCAAGCTTTGCGGTTCTTACATACTTCTTTCGCTTCCTCAAATCTCATCATTCTCCTCGCATATTTTCGCTTAGGAGAGCGCTTTTCCCATTTTCGTCAGCTAACACTGGCTATTTCATCTTCGTAAGTCAACTTTGGTCTTCTTTGGTTTCTTTTACCACTCGCTTTCGCTCTGTAGATTTTCTTCGTCAGTCTTTCGTTACTCATTCTTTCATGTGCCCGAACCACCTAAGCATTCCTTTCTTCATTTTTAAAATTACACTGTCGCGCAACCCTTTCACACTGTGTATCTCTTCATTGTTTATCACCTTTTTTATCACCGCACTGCACATATTTCTAAGAGATCGCATTTCTACTGCATTGATCATGCTTCCGCTCGATTTCGGGCATATCCAGGCCTCACTACCATACAATAAAGTCGGAACCAACACCGCATTGTGGATGGCCATTTTGGCTGTGTTAGATATATATTCACGCTGCCTACTAATGCGGATAGAGCACCGTTCACTTTATTTCCAGCTGCTACCCGTCTCTCCACATCCAACTCACATCTTCCATCCCTCGAAAACGCACTCCCCAGATACACAATTTCATTCACTTGTTCTAGACATTTATCTTGTGCCCAAATTTCACATTTCACCTGTACCTCTTCCCTTTCAAACAGCAGAACTTTCGTTTTGTTCACATTCATATTCAATCCTTTAACAGTTTTTAATAATAAAAACTGTTTTATATTAACAGTTTTTAAAATAATAAAAACATTCTTAATTCTTAAAAACTGTGATTATGTAGGGATACGGCGTAAGAACATACTGTATGTATGTACATTGTACATGTATGCTATTATGTACATACATATATAGGTCCTGTATATACATAGTATATATGTATATAGGTACCTTTTATAAAAATGAGTATGTACTAAATATATGTATAGGTATCGCTTTTACAATATTTTACTTAATTGTCAGTAAAATTACACATTATACATATGTATATATATAGGCAATATATATATACATATGTACGGAGTTTGACGACCTCCGTGGCGCAACGGTTTAGCGCGTCAGAAAGTAAAACGGGGGTTGCGGGTTCGATTCCCGTCCCGAGTCTGGGTGTTTATGTATAATATGTATATATTTACAAAAGAAAAGTATATAAGTAGTATATCAGTTGTCTAGTACCCATAACACAAGCGCTATGCAGCTTACTTTGGGACTAGATGGCGCTGTGTGAAATGTCTGAGTATTATTATTATTATTATATACTTAACTCTAAAAACCATTAGGTACTTTAATCATTTTTTAATAAATACATTCCTAGCTTAACATTTTTTTTATTAAATACGTAAATACAAAAGTTGCAATAATGGTACCTAACTGCTTCCATTTTTATTATTCGGTTTGAATAATTTTTCAAACATTATTCGGCGGCCTTCATATACTTTGTAATGAATTCGTTATTTAAAAAAAGATTATTGTGCTGTGATTTGTCACTAAAACGATGTACATTTAAACATATCACTAGTTACAACCTATTTCACTATTTCTAGACACAATTTCAATTGTGTTTAGAAACAATTGAAACACAATAGTTGATTTACCGTAAAGAAATACTGCAATGACAGATCTATTTAAAAATAAGTATACCTAGTAAGTGCATAGAACATAAAAGTTACTTGCTAAGTTACTTTAACAAAATACGGATCTGATGGTAATCGTTAACTTTCCATAAATTGATGCTATACCTAATATAAAACCAAACATATCCCAAAAAGCTCAGAATCCGTAGGACCCTAGTGAAGTATCTGCCAAAGCTCTAATATAGTACAGTGACCTATACAAGAAAAAATCACTATAAATATCCAATTTTGTAAGCAGTAAGAGTCAAAATCAAATACCAATACTGCAAATAATATCGGTTTATTTTAAACACAGTTGAATTGCATCACATAGTCGTTGTTGCTATAGCCGCTATGTAATAAAGGTTTTTACCATAACGGATATTAAAATAAAAAAATGAACTTACTACCATTACTCGATAAAATCGTAATGAGAACAAAACATTAACCGTGAAAGTAATGCTAATCGACTGTCATAGTCATAAAAGCAGATTTCTCCTCGTGCTTGCGGTCTGGAAGCTGTTTATTTAGTTAAAAAGTATTTTAGTTACTCAATCATTTAAGGTCAGTCAATCTTTAGACCGTCTAAAGCGAAATCACGCGCTCCGTAGAGCACGTGATAGAAAAGAAAAAATGGACAATGCAATGTAACAGCAATAAAAAATGCCATTAAATTAATCGGATCAAAATCATGTGATTATTGTTAATATCACATCTGATTTGCTAAAATCATATCGCGTAATATTTTCCTCGTGACGTGTCTAGGACGTGACGTGTCGTGTAGTGTCTAGGCTGAGCAGTTCTTGGAATTATTTTTTCCAATTTCTAATCAACACGTGTTATAATGCTAGACTAATATAAGAAATCAGCAAATAATTTGGTCAACGTAAAAACAGGTTTATTTAGTTTAATGTGGTAACAGATGTTAATTAACACTCACATCACAGTTAAAAAAACGTGTTATGATCTGTTAAGCTCCCACAAAGATATATGGAAACAAATGCAATAATAAATACCCCATGCAGTGTTCCAAATTAACTTGTTGACGCCATGATCTAAGTATTTTGATCGTATGAACCCTGAGAGTGAACCCATAACAAAAATATGTAAAGTATAATAGATAACAGAATGCGAAATACATGTGAAAGTATAAATAATGATTACTCGTTCAATAGAAATATTTTGTGCAATTAATTGAACACCATTTAGTAGAATTTATTCAAAGAATTATTCCATGAGTTTTTTCTTTTTAAATGTTACTTAAGTAAGATGTAGTAATAAATACGTTAATAGGAAATATTACACTCTTTGATAATCAAGGATTACACTACTAAAACACAATTTAAATGCATTTTGCTACAATGTAAGTAAGGGGATACATTTAACGGTACTTCAAAATTGGTGAAAATATAGGCAAAATTGTTAAGAAGTGCTAATAAAAAATATAATGTCATGTAATAAAATGTTACTCCTTCATAAATCGATATCAGCTTTAAAAATTTTTAAGACGCCATAAAATAATTATTGGTAATAAAAAAAAGCAATAAATTAAAATAATTTAAGTCAAGCGCTTAACTCAAGCGCTAAGTAAAATAACATTTTCTATGAACTAAAGAAATAAACTTGACAGGCTGTCATCCTGACAACGCCGGCATATCCGGCGCAGTGAATGGAGTTGGAGGAGTATTAAATATTCCTTGACAGAGTTGGTGCAATTGCGCAACGTCTCTTCCTAACTCCTGGAAATAACTCGGAAATAGACCTAGTTTACATAAGATTGCTATATATATTGCCCAGTCTTTTCTGACATATATTGGTATATGTCGACAATTCGTGCTCTTGCTACTCAGCTATGAGAAATAGGTACCTAACTTACAAGAGCAGAACTACTCCATAAAATACCACGTTAAGACAAAGTTAATGTGCAAACGAGAGAAAATTATTTGTAACAATTATTACTTAGGTAATTGGAAATTTAATAATGGCAAACGATCCGTCGGAGAAATGCTATCGCACCGGCCACCGTAGTCCAATGGACTGTCAGCGCCGGCCCCGGCGTTCCGTTAGCGTATTATCCCTTCCGAACCGGAAGTAGCGCTTTGCCTTAGTATAGTCCAATGAGTGCTTTTTATTATATCCACCGACATATATATATATGAAAAGCATATAGATGAAAAGCGATGGAGTATTGTAGATATGTTTAGAGTTTAAATTTATCGACTTCAACAGCTATCTCTTTAGAGTGTGAACTCCTGTTTCAATACTGCACTCGGAAATAAGTCAGAAATACACCACATCTATATATAGCAATGTTATATACACAAATATATAACATTGCTATTTATAGATATACCAACAGCAAAGATAAAGAGATGGAGGATTATAGAGAAGTTTCGAAATTAAATTTCTCGACTTCAACTACTTCTTTACAGTGCGAACTTCTGTTTCAATACTGCTCCATGTATAAAGTGAATTCCGATCTGGCGTTTCGCCGGCCGCTGCCGCGGCACGCTCGCTACGCTCGTTCGGCTCACGTGTTGTGGTAAAAAGGCCTAACCTAACCAAAAAAAAGTGTTTGTATAAAATTACAAAAAAATTTGCAAATATTTTACCGAATGTGAAACAATTAAACCTTAGCCTGCATTTGTCCTCACAATTTCATCACCATTACACCACATTAAAGTTTCAGTTCAGCGATTGAAGTTGTAACCAAATTTTATTATGAAGGCTGTTCATTTTGAATTTTACCATTTTTTTTATAGCGAAGACCGTTAATTTTAAAGAAGTGTTTTATATCAAAAGTAGCAAAATAGTTTTCTCTATCTATTTTCCGTCAATTTTAAGTATTGAGATTTGTAGATAAAATTAGTAATTCTATAGCTCCATTATATATATCCCATATGTCCCATAAGTACACATCTATATTAACAACATTCGCGATTTGTATGATCAACATAAAATGTAATTATATTAACAGGCTTTTATTAGCTTGACCTGTATGTTTGTACGTAACGGAATCTTTGAACGAGTTTTTCACCCACTTCAAAATGTCAGATTAAATTGAAGCTTTGCAGAGTTATCAAGGATCGATGACAATACAAAAAATTTTTAATTTGATTTGATTAATTGAAAAAATTTTTCCTATCTTTGGAAGTTTCCTATTGTATTCAGGCTCACATGGATTTTGGTCAATTATAATTTTTGTAACTTTAATTTTTGTAACTATAATTTTTGTTATTTCGTTGACTAAAATCAACGAAATAACAAAAATTATAGTTTAAAAAAACTAAAAAAATACGCTTTAAAGGGAAACTGAAAAATAATATTTATCTATTAAGATTTTTTTTAATAGTGATAAAAATTCCACTGAATCAATATAATTAAATGCTTTTAAGTTTAAAATAAGAATAAAATGATTGACAGAAAATTGATTTTATTGTAGAAAGTTTTAGTTTTATCAATAAGCTACCAATAAAATATTTTTAACAATTGATATCATGCACCCCACGCTTTTTACAATAAAATGTTTTTTATCACTTTATTCTTATTTCAAATTTAGTAAAAAGCATTTAATTGAATTGAGTTAGTGGAATTTTTATCACTATCAAAGAAAATCTTAATAGATAAACATTACTTTTTACTTTTTAGTTCAGTTTTCCTGTTTTTGGTAAGCATAGAATTTTATTCTAGAATCAAATAAATGTTAGATATTTACTATAATTTCAAAATAAACATGGTGACCAGCGATAACGGTATAATATTTTAAATCGATATTTACATATAGTTACTTGATTATTTCCAATAGTAATGTTTAACCAAATTATTACTCGTTATCGGGTAAGTTAGATAGATTGAGTTATTATCGATAGTGTTAAGGATATTTCCAGCAGCAAGGTCGACCACATTTGCGAATTCTTATTGTCAAAATATCCTTCCTACTTAATTTGCATTCAGCGTTGTGGGCACAGTGAACCAACGCCTTCAAATAATAATGGCAAAAACAAGGCCAAACTGAAAACTTTGTAGTTTCAATATGTGAGAGACACAAATACAGAATATGATTATCGAATTTTTGAAGATTCTACTAATACAAGTAGCTTTTTCGACCAATAAATTTCTACGCGTAAGTAATTAATAAATACAATGGAACACAAGACAATTACTTAAAAAACAATACCTAGAAATAGTTTTATTGTTTTACGGATATTTGACTTCCTCATCATTTTACATGCTCAGTATAATTTTCTTTCTATAGAGACCTGTGTTCGATGTTCACACAAGGAATTAGGGGAGTACTAAGTAGATACCAACCACACAAGACAACACAGAAAAAAAAAATTTTTAAACTGGCAGGAAATTGAACTCAGATTTCTCAGCCTAGAAAGTAAATGCAGATACCACCGTGCCAAAGGGCCAGACAATATCTCAAAATGTTTTCCGAATATTAAGTTGTTTCGATACAATTACAGCGATAATAGCAATTTACGTAAGTATTTGCACCTTTAAACTTCCGCACTTCCCAAATACTAAAGTTTGTCCTTGTCAAAAAAGCCATAACATGGCAACACAACCACCCATGGTTTTAACAACAAAGACGTCGTCCCGAGGTCATTTTGCTTCCTGTTCGCCATATAAGTTTATTTTTAGTCAATCAACGTTCGCAGGAAGTCCACTCAAAACAAGTTTCTTAACCTCTTGTCAAGCGCGACCAAACGGAAACAATACTTTATCGGTGGCAACACTTCCTTTATATATCTAGGTACTTTAAGTTAGTTTGTTTAAACATTTTCGAATGTCCAGCTTTAGATTAAAGAATTTCGATCACGACTGAAATAATTTTCAGTTGATTTGTTCTTAAATTAATGTAACGAATGACTAATAAATAGTGACTAAATAAAGCTGAGGGAGCATTGGTATTGCGACTAAAGTGCGTTTTCTAAATTGGTGTATGGGTTTGGAAAGAAGACGCAATACAGCCTTCGCACCAATGGACCAGGCGCAATTTGTGTCACCATTCAAAACGAAAACAAAAAAATAAAAAGCGATACTGAACAATACACAATCTAATGTAGAAATAACATACACAACGGTAATCACCATCAATATCGCTATTAACGAGTCAGAAAGACAGCAATAACGTAAACGGCAACCCACATATTTGATATGAGTAAAAAATCTAGCCTCAAACTAAATTTAAAATACCGGTGTCATTAAACTCGTTCAGAGGCAAAATAAACGCGTTGACCTGAATAAGATAAAGCTCGTAAGTGGAAGCAAACGCGAATAGCGTGTTATCGAGGATTTATTTATTGGACCACAACAGTTCGTGCGGTTTACAAAAGAGCACTTCCAATAACACAGTGAATCAAATTGGACCATGCGAAACAACTTTGTTAAAACACACATACTATATATACATACAAAATCGAAGATGTTTTAATACATTATCCAGCTGTCGAAATCGCAGACATCTTTCTGCAAACGATCCTTACGTGACTGAAAGTCGTAAACAATTTCTCGTGTGAATTAATTTATTTCGCTACTTTTCTTACTTTAATTGGTTCAACTTCGTGTTCTGATCTGATAGAAAAAATTAAAAGAAAATATATTTTATGGATTATACACGATTGTGACGGATGACAATCAGGATTTCTTTTTAATTATAGTTTAAATTTTTTTTCTTCGTCGAAATAAAACACCTCTATTAGGGTGTTCCAAAAATATCAAATTTTTTTTAACACATCCTCTAATTTTATTTTTTCTATATAATAAAATTTCGTACAATTTAAACCACTGCAACCAGTGCCGACTTGCATCTAAAGTTGGCATTTCTTATTGTTTTGTCAGTTATATACGTATTTTTTGATTAGTAAACATGTCGGTGAAATCACGTAGTTTAAAAAAAGATATATTATACCTAATAGATGATGCCAAACATCAAGCAACGGCTATGCAAATTCCTTTAAACAGACAGTGTTACATTGCGTAATTCTCCATCCGGACACGAAGCTATTGTCCGGACTGTAAAAAGCAAACTAAAAAAAATGTCCTCAGTAATATTTATTTTGTGTAAAATAAAATTAAATACCTTTTTTAATAAAGTTCAGTCTTATTTCACCAAAGAAACATTAAATCTTAAATAATTCCGTAGTAATCCCCATACAATAAATTGAATTAAAGTTTAACCTCGAGTCGGCACGGGTTATCATTATTCTATTGCATTAATATTTTTAATTTAAGTTATTAATATCAAATAGAAAAAATTAAGAGGGTATGCGTAAAAAATTTTGAAAAAATATTTTTTCCCTTATAGCTTGGCACACCCTACCCTCTATCTTCTAAGTCACTGAGATGATATTATTTAGGTGTATGGATGGGCAATACAGATATTATAGAAATCAGAACACATAGAATCCTCATCAATGCAGACTCACGTATGTCGCCTGACTATACGAAATCCTATTACTCTAATATACCGACGTTTATTTTCACTAGTATCTAATTGATCGAACAAAATGGAATCTATTCCAATAAGACTAAAGCCGGTCATTACCGGTATCTTGAACTGAAATTAAATTTTGACTAAAAGTTAGTAGCCTACGATAAGGCGGAAAATCATCAGAAAGAACTAGATAATAAATGATATTTGTGATTAATTACTTAATTTTGCACTATCAAATGAGTATTAAAAGCACATTTAATCCTTTCCCATAATCTCATCCATAAGAAGAGATCTCTCGGTTGCAGCACATATCATTAAACTATAAAAAGAATCATATTCATATTCCACTTTATTGTTGACCGAGAGATAAAGACACAATAAAGGGTCTAGTGATCTGTGCAGACGCATCATGATTCACAACCAACATGGCGGACTGGAAACATAACCATTGGTGGGCAATGCAATTCAAATTCGCAGGCTACGTGACGAATCACACGTTACAGGCTGTCCATTTTTGCAATATGTATGAAACAAGCCCGGACATTTTAAGTTGACACAAAACAAATTCTCAAAAAAAAATTAATGAGCAAATGGTAACTTCATAATCCATTTATCTATATTATTATAGAAATAAATAGAATTGTTGGGCTCGTTTCTAGTATCTCGTTTCCATTCTCTTCTCATAATAACAATATTGGAAATCATTTGATTGAAATCCGTTGTATCTTTTCTTATCGTATAAATCTTTGTAGTTCTTGTATAACGTATTATTACGTAATCCGTACTAATCTTTTTCGTCCTACTCAATATAGAATACTTGTACAGATATTGTAGCCCTGAACGAGTTTGCCGAGAATGTTCTTTCGTTTTCATTTTTATAAAATAAGTAAATATTCATAGTAAGACGAGTGTGATCTCACTTAAAGATATGAAACCGACAACATTCATAATGTACCTACTACCTACAATAGTATCACTGAATAAACATTTGAAATTATAAAGTACAGTCGTCGCGTATTACTCAGTTTCTGATTCATAACATTTAATAAACAACTTGGACAGTTTCCAAGCGTGTCTTCAAGCAGATACTTTTTACTTATTCGTCCGCTTACTGTCATAGGCAATTGTTCAATACCCTCAACAATATTCGAAAACAATTATTTGCCTAGCAACGTACGTAATTACAAGTAATGACTATTTTAAGGAGGCTTTCGGTCAAGTCTACCTCAGAAAGTCCAGGCGTTTATTTGCATCACGGTGCCCGATAATATGCAAACTGGGCGCATAACTAAAATTATGGACTTTTTGAGAGGAAAAGAAAAAGTGTGATATTTGCTTTTTGTTTAGGTGATATTTGCTTTTTGTTTAGGTGATATTTGCTTTTTGTTTAAATTTCATATTTTTATACTCGTCTGTTTTTAATTGGCAACAGAAAGAAAGACAGCATTAAACAGTAATGGCACAATAATGTATCCATATTTTGACTACTTATTGTAAATAATATTTAGGCTTTTACCATAAAAAAAAATTTAATTATGCTTTAGAATTTCCTATAATGTGGCTCTCGATAAATAACATACATAGACATTACATGAAATTTGCGTAAGCATAAAATGCAGATTATGTGGACATGTACATAATTTTTATTTTATTAACACTCGTCTAATCCCTTCCTTCATCTAATCTGTGTATGTAATAGGTAAATCTGACAGAATATTAAAGAAAACCATATGAAGTAACACTCACAGCTAGCTTCTCAGCTACATATAATATTTGTTTAGCTAATGAGCTAATATGCCCACTTGGACTTAATAAAATTAAATCTTTACATCCACGTGGGAGAGCAGAGGAGACCTACTTAGTTACCCTACGATAACAATTATAACTTTGATTATGATGTAATTTTTTATGTATCGATGACTTTTCAGCATGGACGGTGAACATCTGTGCTTGTTTACATTAATGACGGTCAAAAAAGTAAAGCACACATGGTGCTGGATTACAACACCACCATTTGTCTATAAATCTTTAAGAATTACTATGATATGATAAAAATTTAGGTTAGATTTGTAAATTTGTGCCATTTGAGCATTATATATAGACAAATGGAACCCTTGTGGACAAAATAAGCAATGTGACAGGATTGCTTGAGAGTGTTATTGTAAAAATGAAAAAAGGAATGCTTATAGATAGTTCGAGCCACATGGAAAGAATGAGTGATGAAAGACTGACGAAGAAAATCTACAGCGCGAAAGTAAGTGGTAGCAGAATCCAAAGATGACCAAGGCTGACTTCCGAAGATCAAATAGCCAGTGTTAGCTGACGGAAATGTCAAAAGCATACGCACACCTAGGCGAAAATATATACAGAGAATAACGAGATTTAAGGAGGCGAAGGAGATATGTAAAGGACTGCTAACCTTGGCGCTCCGTCCTCTCTGACTAATAAAATGTTTTAAATAAATACACAATCTTCGTGCTATGTAAATGTATCCCTAAATAAAAGCGTAGCGACTGATAGCTTCTGCTTATCACCTTACGATATAGGTGTATAATAATACAGCTTATGTTATGACCTTACGACAAGAAAAATATTTCTTATAAGTTATAACAAATGTAATGGTTGTGGTCATATTATTCATAAATCTGTTGTTATTTTAGCGCGTACGGTGTCGTTGGCAGATTTGAAGCTTACTTTAAACATTTGTCCACAGTAATAATGACTTTATCGTGATTCGTGACTCTGATGTAGGACAATGTACTTACTCTACCTAACTCACAATGATGAAAACGCGCCTGTACTTATCTTGAAATTATTTACAAAATTTTATTTAATAATTCAGATAGTCTTGCCGTGGTCTTGTAGGTATTACATTTCATAAAAAATATTTGCTTAGTTTTTTGTAAATCTGTCATATTAAATCTTATTTACAACAATATGAGACATTTTATAGTAATTATTACCTAACTAGGCAAACACGATCCTTAATTAAGAGCCATACTCGCTTCTTTGTTCTCGTTCCTTTGACTTGGATCTAGCCTAAGTTCTAGGTAAATGTACCTATCTACTAATAGAATTGACAGTTTGGATTCTAGCGTCTTATCCTATACGCTTTAGGTAGGGTACAGTTACTTTCAGAATGTATAATTGCTTATAATTGATAACAAAATTAAAAAGTTTTTTAATGAAAGTTACTTTAACACCTTAAAAAAAAATACGCTTTAAAAAAATATTTAATTAATACTGCAATACTTAATAATAAGTACATAAGTAGGTATTCGAAAAAAAGTTCCAACAAATCCCTATGTTACTATGAATATAAGATATTATCGGTTGTTAGGATATTTAATCACAAATTTCGTCAATTTGATGGTGTACATGTATTAAGTCCGAACTGTTTTTAATTCAAACATACCTACTTGAATGAATGTTTATACACTTACTTAAAACAAGAACATTCCATGTAATTTTAATAAAACATTCACTTAATTTTAACAATTTAAGTGAATGTTAAGACAGGCCACTGTTTAATTCAAATAATCAATTAAGGTAATAATCCATTAAATACCTACCTACGTTATTGATTACCTAGTTTAGGTATTACTGATTGTTTTTCTGATTTTAATTAACAAACAGTTTTTATCTATTTATTATTTCATTTATTGTAAGTAACAATTTGTTACTTCATTTAATATCTGCCTTGAACTTCTGTTTATAAGAAATCGTTTAACTCGCATACCTAGGCGAAAATGTGTAAGGAGAATGATGAGATTTGAGGAAGCGAAAAAGAAGTATGTAAGGACCGCAACGCTTGGCGCTCTGTCCTTTCCGACTACCGCGTTAGGGATACAGCGTGAAGATATGTAAGTATGTGTATGTTTAACTCATAATGAAGATAATGAAGATTAACCAAATCGTCGTGGTGTTTGATAACAACATACATTGCTGAACTCATGACTGAATGAAATCATCATGAAAAGAATAAAAAACAGTCATTCACCGGCTATACTGGCGGTTGTTAACATACACCAGTGTTATACACTTGCGCTGCGAACATTCATATCTTAAAGTAATACATAATAAGTAGTTAAACAGTAGGTACCAACTACTCGGGTTCAATTGTACCTGTACCGTGGCGTTGTTACGAGTACTAATCGCATGGCATCATTTCCCAGTACGTAATTAGTAATTACTTAGTTAGTGACCTTTTACGAAAAATGCTCGTCGATTTTAAAGAAAAAGTTAATTGAATTGCCCGCAGTTTACGGTAACGACAAATAAAAAAGTTCAAAACGCGGAACATTACGTGGAAACTACCGTTAGATGATTTTAACATTTAACAAGAGGAAAATGAACAGATAATTACCAGTGCATTAATATCGTTAGATAGTTTCCAGTGTGTTGTGTACTACTGTACGTACTTGTGTATTGTTTCTAGAGCGTTACAAGGAAATTAATACAAATTAATCAAATAAATACATAATAATTATGAAATAATCTCCATATAATTAGCTACTTACACCCTTACTCGTTACTTTAATCGGGTTACGTGTGCGCCAAACTAAGTACTAGGCTTTGCGCGCTTTTATAATTTACCGTTGAATGATTTGTATAGTGGACGGTAAAATCGTGGCGATAAAATCGTTCAACGGTAAATTAAAAAACGACCTTTGGCTATGGGTACCATATAATGGACCACCTGATAACACCCAGACTTCAAGACTTAGAAGTTAGGACTATTCGTTTCATAAACGGGTAATAGGTACATATAACAAGTTTTAAATAAAAACATACTTTAATTATACGCTATTTTGTATCATGTTCTCATTACAATTTGATGTCTTGTTTTCTACTGAAAAACTTCAGTAACCTACAAGAGGCATGCGAGTGTGTGGAGCAAAAAATATCGTCAGTTCTTACTGTAGCAATGCAGCATCGTCATTACCATGGAAGAAATGAAAGAAGATGCAACGAGCTATAGCGACCATTAGCAATGCTCGAACAGCAGCCAGATCGAAAGCATAGTACAGGTAATATCCAAACACGACCCTAAGACTGTTGACTGCCTAAGAGATTTGATCGAGGTTACAAAATCGAGACAGTACTACCATGTGTCTCCTAACTATGCACAGCATAAGTATGGTGTAGACCATGCGTCCTAAAGATGCAAAAATGATGGAAGCAAATGTTCTGTGATAAATCTTGATTGGGCTTCAACGAGAAGAGTGAGGATGTATCGTCGCCCAGGGTCTACCCATACAGTAAATTGATAGTATAGTAGATAACCAACCGAAGACCCGAGTTCATTTTTATAAATGCCAAGCTGAATGCTGAAAATTATGTGCAATATATTTTTACTCACTATGCAGGGATATGCATCCCTTTTCACAAATATTTGGGTCACACTTCACATTATTGCATGACAATGCCTATTCACATACAGCAAGGTAGGATCAAGAATAGTTATGAGAAGAAAATATCCACTTTCTAAAATGGCCAGCATGGGATTCAAGTTGAAGTCGCCCGACTTCAACTGGAATCCCATTGAGCATGCAAGTTGCTCCAAAGGAAAATTTGGTAGGGTTGTAAACCTTAGTAGGGTTTTAACAGCATAACAGTAAAGAGACCTGCTCAAATTCCACTGGGATCAACCGTCTGGAGGTTATCAATAACCTCGTTGATTCCTTATTGAAGCAGGCAATTTTAAACAGCTAAAGGAGGAAACGCTACTAGTTAGAAAGAATGTAATGTTTTTTTTAAATCGAGTCTAAATTATATTTTAGTTTAATTTTTTGTTGTAAACAAATATTCATAAACATTTATATGTTATATAAAAATGAATAATAAATTTTAAGTATCTAATGTAAAAATTAATAATGAAATTAAAAATATTAAAGAATCAATAGGTGTTGCCTAGATTATTTTGACATGTGTAACATTTCTAAATATATTGTTTCATGTGGTATTTTCCACACAGTGAACGGAGGACATATTCTCAATAATCATATACGAATATTTTAATTTAACTTTAGAAAAATCAAGTCAACCAAGTGTTTTTTCAAAATCGTTGCATTTTTTATCTGCTGCTATTTGTTGTAAGGTGCTCTCAAACTCAAGCTTTAAATAACAATATTTAAAATGTTATTATAATATATTGTTTCTTAATTTTAAATACCTACTTAGAATATCCTTTGATTACTCCCTAATTCAATTACTAAAAATTGCAACATTCACAATAACGACAGATTTACAAAACTTTTAGTAGGTACTTATATTACAATAAACCTGTTTTATAGTACCATTATTTTTTACAACTGTTACTAACTTCTTATTAAAACAAGGAAATCTTTCGACAGGGATAGGCAATAACAACAACATTCCAGACAATTAGTTACACAAATTGTGTGAGTTCAAACTAGACTTGTACTATTTGGGAGTCGCACAATAAACCAAGCCAATTGAAAGAAAAGTGTTTCCTACATTGACCTGACTAGAGTTCAAACCTAGAGCCTTGACTTTTAAGTCGGATGCTCTCTTACCCCACCAAATGGACAGTTGCAAATCAGACAAAGGTTATAGTTCAATTTTTGCATTTAGAATAATCACTTCGATTTCTTTATTTAGCCATTCCTCTAATGCCAAATTGTATATAATAAAATACTTTTATCAAAAACAAGATCATCATAATCAAAAGGTATTCTTTTTTTTATTACTGTATAAAAAGTGAATGAAGATAAAGAAGACTTCACAACAATGACAAGATAAATGGTTGATAAAGAATCATGTGTGATTTAATTTCTGAATACCTAGGTACTACTAAAACTTAATACTACAAGGTTTTACTAGTTACTAACATTACTAATAATATTTATGTAAAATACCTAAATAGTAAATACCATGTAGAAAGTACATAATGCGTAAATATGTAACTTTAATAATTGAATTAAGAAATCTTTTTCGATTCAATCCCTGAAAAGATGTTTAGATGGATTCTAGTAATAACATGTAAACACTAGAAAACAATAGTCATTACGATAGAAGCTTTATCGTTTCACAATTTATAGCATGTACCGGGCTGTACATACAACAACATTGCACAATTCATAGCCAGTAGCTACGCAAAATTGAAGAATATTTTATGATTTTTATTAAACTACTAAGTACTTACAATATAACGCATATTATGCGTAAACAGCTGTTAGAAATTCCGTTCTCGTTTATTTTAAACGTTCTGTATAATAGCTAAAATACACAACACTAGTTTATCTCATCGATAATTGGTTTATTGACGGTAGTTTTAATTAGCTACTCAACAAAACAATCTTTTCGCGCACTAACTGTAAGAATATACGCGTAAATATTGCTTTTGTTTTAAATAATAAGGTTTACGATTGTATAAAAACTGCGAACGCACAGAAGCCACGACAAAATCGCAACAAACGTCTCGATCGCATAATTTGTGAAATAAAACTAAACCTAAAAAAAAGCATCGAATGAGGAATGACAGAAACAAAAGCGAACGAATTGGAACGAGTGAACACAGAGTACTTTAGTAGGTATATACTGAAACTAGTGAAAATGAATGAATGATGTAATAAAATAATGTTGCCATTGTATTAACATTTACATTCCCCAGACGATACAATTTGTTGTAACAAGTCAACCCGCTAACGGCGCCGAAAAATTATAACGTCTGTAGCATATTTGGCCAACTCTATTATTATTATTATTGCCGACATTTTTCAGTTGTTCGGGAAACTTTTCCAATTATAGCCAACAGCCAACATATTGTAACGATTGAGATATTATTTCTCTATGTCACAGACTAAAGAGATTGAGGTACATTGAGATACAAATTCACAAGCTCTCCACAGAAACTTGACAGAAACTCTCCCAAAAACACCGAGTTTAACGTAGACACTGACAGACTAAAGCCCGCATTACCATTCAACAAAATAATAACTGAAGTCAATTTAGCATTTTACGCGCATTTTATCGACAGTAATTGAACTCAGACGACTCAGACCTTATTATTCTTATCACTAGAAAAAGGTACTTTGTGGATGTAACGCAGACCAACTTAGTAAGTGTTATTTTAGAAAACATTTTCGGGTCTAATCTTGATCTATACTATCTACTACTAGTAAATGTAATAAGATTAAATAAAATAATTAAAGATACAGGATTTCGTACATGATCTAAACATGATTGAAAGTATCTAAACAAAAAATTGTTCATTAGGAACTGCGTTTGTGGTAAGTACGTAAATAAAATGTAGAATTCACGATTTTTTGATATATCTACATTTTCTACATATATTGTGATATAATTGTACCTAAATATCTACATTTATATGTACGTATACATACGTAAATTGTGCTTTAAATTACCTATGTTGAGTAGTACGGATATATTTTTTGTACATTACATCTTCATTTCACTCTTAATCAAGCATGGAAATCAGGTCGCCTCATTAGTGAAATAGCAATATAGAATATACGGTTGTCAATGAAATGTGTAAGTAATAAAATACAAAACTAAGCACGTATTATTAGGGCCTCTATTTTATTCAGTTGTTTTTAACTTTTTTTTTTGAGATTTCCACTACTGGTCTGTTTCGAGCGCAGTGCTTCTGATATACACTTTGCTCGAGCTGTGACTGCGTATCTGATTAATTATTAGTATATGTACTTACTTTAAAATTGGTTTTAAACTTACGAATGGAAGAAGAGTGAAGATAAATTGGAGAAAGACGGCATCACATTGCTGTAGTGTTAGTCGCAATGACTTTGCACAATGTTAGGAATAACAGAGCCGGAACTTATCCTCACTTTGTTGTCATTGTGGTTCTCACTGTTTACGTTTTAATACAAATAACCTTATGTTTCATTTTATTTCAAATAATATACCACAGTTTTATTCATGATTACTAAACGTTTTTAAATCTTTTAATGAACTCGTTAAGAAATTGTCAACTAGCCTAGGTATTGTTAACCTGGAAACGTCTATTAATACTTTTCTTTGTAGTAAAACTATGTAAATAAGTTAAAATATGAAAGTAAGTATATCTTGCCAACTATGGAATTCAATTGGAACTTGTATTATTAGTTACTGTAACATATTACTTTCTTCATGATATAATACATAGAATCGCAAAAGACCTGGTTTTATGATAAACATTGTTTAAGGCAATGATGTTATATTTACAAAAGAGGGTTTAAAGTATACTAACTTTATGAGTTTTATACATAACCTCATTGAGTGAGAGGAATAAAATACCTAAATACCTTTCGCATAGCTCGAGGTCACGGATTTTGTACCGTTTATTTAATTCTTATTGCGCACTCCTTGCATAACAGTGGATGGACTTCAGGCTGCCTTCAGGCTTCAAAATATTAAATTTTGAAAAATTACAAATTTTTAAAAACCGAACGCGAAATAAAAGCGACTTTAGATTTTAGCAATACTTAATGCTTTTCATAGCAGCTGCTATCATAATTTGGTTGGGACAGCATTTCAACAGCAACTTCACAAAAAGCATAATTAAATTACGTTTTCATGATACCTGTATTGCGCACATCAACTCTATTCTGTTTCCAACAGGCGGTCCTCGTTTTTACGTCATGTTAGGTACCAGTAATTAGAGACGTAAAACGAAAATACGTAAAACGAGTCATATTTTTTCATACATTTATATGTAAAACAATTAGTTAGTTTCTTGTAAGCGAAAAAATACAAAATTTTCAAAATATCAATAACTTTTATTTATTAAGAAAATGACATGTTTAAGAAATACAATGCACATACATACACAAAAATATGAAAATTACGTTTTTTTTTGGAAAAAAGTTTTCTAAACGGTTTTGTTTTGTGTCTTTCTTTCTATTTTCGAAACGCCTCCGTGGCGCAACGGCTAAGTGCGTCGGAAAGTAAACGGGGGTTGCGGATTTGATTTCCGCCCCGAGTCTGGGTGTTTATGTATAATATGTATTTATTTACAAAAGAAAAGTATATAAGTAGTATATCAGTTGTCTAGTACCCATAACACAAGCGGTGTGCTGCTTACTTTGGGACTAGATGGCGTTGTGTCAAATGTCTGAGTACATTATTATTATTTTCGTAAATTTTTCTGTACCATTTATAAGCTATAGAAATGTTGTTTAAACTTCAAAGCTTCTTTCAAAGTTAGGATCATTTGCTTCTAATATTTGCGTTTGCAACTTATGAGATTGAAAGCATCTATTAATTTTTTTGAAGTTAATTGTTTAATTTTGATGTTAGTCAATTGTCATGTAAAGCCTAAAAACGAATCATGGAGACGTTAAAACCAGGAATAGTGTCAAAATGTTGACTGACATAAAATCAAACGATGTAAAATGAAATGCCGTAAAACGAAGACTGCCTGTATTACGTAGTACCCTGCGATCATAACTATAATAATAAATAATAATAATAATAATTCTTTATTGACAAATTTCACAATATTAATGAAATCTCTAACTACTGAACTAGGCATATGGCCTGTATCTCAGTAGCTAGCTTCTTCTCCAAAGTTATTACAAAATGTCAATATAAGTAAAGTAACATGCAGTAAAAAATATAAAACAAAATAAAACTTATGGTTAAACTTAAGTAAAATGTGAAAAACAAAAAGAAACACGCGATGAGTGTGTGTGGGTGTATGTTAATGTGTGTTGTGAATGAAAATTGTGAATGTGTGTAATGTATGGTGTACATATACATATATACTGTGTAATGTATAAGTATTTATGGATGAGACTGATAGGGATATATCTCTTCTGTTTCAATATATGTAAGAGACAGAAGCCAGTTACGGGTCTTATCCTGACACTCACTAAGTGAAAGTGGATAGATGTTAAGTTTTTTATTTATTTTGTTATATAGGTACTCAGCAAGATATGCCTCTTGTCTTTTAGCAAATGCTGTTCGTCTTGTTGTTGGGTTAATTACATTTGGGATGTTTCGTTTATTGCGGCAAATTTCAGGATCAAATGGTGTACGACGGTGTTGAATAGAGACTAGTCTGTAAATGTGCAACTGTCTAATATGGTAATATTATCTTTGTTACATATAATACGTAAGTAAACTCCTTGCCTTGGTTTGTAGTTTGTTCTCAGACCAAGAACGATCAATCCGAGGTAGTTTTCGTAAAAATGGTAGTATTGTTTTTTTTCTGGTAACATTTACATTCCATCCGTCCATTTTCGTTTTGCAATACTCTAGAAAAACTACGATTGAAAGAAAAAACAAATAATTTGTGTCTAATAATATTGTTTCTTTTACTATATGATGCGATTTACCGTTTACTTGCACAAGTTTTAATTTTTAAACTGTATTTGATATAATATTTTAAGGACAGCTGTTTTAACGGTAAGTATCGTGACATTATTTTGTTTTTAATTGCACAGTGACCGTTGTCGGCCGTTCGCTTTTTTAGATGTGGTCCAATTTCTCTTCTTGTTTTATTGTAGACACGTCTATAAATGTACAGGTTAGCAATTAAGTATTTGTTCCGCAATATTGTTCAAGTGTCATTTAACACGAATTGAAAAGAGTATAGGACACTAGTTGAGTCACGCATTTACGTTGTAACGTTCAATACAATTATATTTTATTTGATATACTGATATTTAAATAAAGGTAAATAAATGTAAATACTAAGAACAGAAAACTAATTTCACGTATGAGTTAATCTTAATCTAATGTTCATTCACTGGGTACGTGGGGAGAACAATGCAGTATTCATGCATTTGATCATGAGAATTTCAATACATATTGCTTTTTAGTCCAAAAAATTACTAAAACAGCTTTATAATGTTAAGAATATGTATTAGTTAAAGGAGGTTACAAGTGTCTGAAAAAGGTCTTATTTGACTCATTATAATTTTCTTTCATGGCTAACAAGAATCCTTTACAAAGATGTACACTACACATAAAATCTATATCTAACTGCTTCTCAACAGTAATCGAAGATAAAATTGTATTCAAATTCTTATGGAAACATGGTCTTATATAAATGACACCTCAATTGTGGTTAACTTATTTGAACTTATTTTAAATTTTATTTGAAGTATTCTGCTATTAAGTATTTTATTTTAAGCAGCTTTATGTGCTTTGTTCGTTTTAGAATGTGTCTAAAAAATCTAAATGTTTAACAGTTTTTCTTAGAGGAATATAGTACAAATATATGAGACTTATTTATTTCTATTAAAAATTATTGCATTTAGCAGGGCATGAGTTTTATAAAATATCTTCAAAATGTAATATCATTTTCCCATTAGTAAAAACAAATCAACATATTGAACTAAAATAACTATTGTTTTAGTAAGTCCTTATTTTAGTGCCTTGTTTTACAACCTGTGAGTCACTATCCCTAGGGGGGAAAGTAAATAGCAAGGGTTGTAGGTCATATACTACAATACAAATATAATAATTTTTAGTGAGACTGTGACTGTTTTATCTTCTAATAAATAATTTGTTGCTTTCTTTGCTAAAGAATATCAACTTGCACTGCACACTTACTTCATTTTTTGATTACTGTAGTCTCAATTGAGTGAAGATTGAATCACCTTTGAAATCATTAGTTTTATTACATCCTTTGGGGCTACTAGATTTTTTTTGATTGTAGAGGTTGCATATTCAAGAAGGTTGAAAAACACTATTGTGATGTATTAGTTATTAAAATAAAGAGATCTTATTGAGTATCTACTTATTGACTTGATGTTATAAGTGCCTCTAGAGTGGCACTAGTCCACCTCAATCAACCCATATCCATACTGAGTCAGTGTGTTAGAATTCTACTAATTTCTTACTTATTACACTTGTGTGAAGAAATCTACTCAGCAGTGGTATTTATTTTTGTAGGGTGTTATTTAGCTCTTTTTAATTTCTTTATTTGTAATTTGTTTTTTTTTATACTTTTTTATTTTCTTTTCCACCAGCATTACACTGAAAGTGGATAAAACGAATCAGTAACAACCAATTAAATTAATACAAAATGGAGGATGAAAATGAATATAAAAAGTTGCCAACTGAAGAGAAGTGTGTACACAAGTTGTGGAAGGCACGAGTGGCAGGTTATGACGAAGCCATCAAACTTTTTAATCAGATTGATGATGAGAAATCTCCAGAATGGAATAAATATTTAGGGCTGATTAAAAAATTTGTTACTGACAGCAATGCTATGGCACAAGAGAAAGGTAAATATGAAAAATTTCTTGAGCTTGCAATGACATATTTAGTGAAGTTTAATAATAACGATTACATTTTATTTTTTACCCAACTATGGCGAAGCCAAAAGGAGGGTTATGATCTCAGTCCATATGTATGTATGTTCATCAGTTCCTGCATAACTTCTAAACTACTTATCATCATTTAACAAATGAAGTATCTTCAAAAGAGTCTTGATTGTCGGCAGGTTATAGGCTATATAACGTCACACTAAATTTAATATGGCACCTTCTAGAGGACATAAAGTCATGAAATAACTAAATTTTTCAAGAGGTGCCATGTTGGATATTTTATAACATTCTATCATATATTACTACCTTTTGCTGCTGCTACATTAATTCTTCAAATACATATGTTTTAATCATCATTGGATTACAAAAAACTTGTTTTCATATGAACTGAAAATGTCCAGTGATCTAATTACTATATAACCAATTTTACTTTGTATTTCCTGTGCCCTGCGGTTTTACCACTATTAAATTTAGTATTTTTCCAGATTAAAGAGTAGCTTAGATTACTCACTGAAATTTCCTCTACCTGCTTGTAAAATTCCCATCAAAATTGGTTCAGCCATTTCAGAGATTAGCCCTAATATTTGTCAAACATTTAAAAACATGTTTGGGATATGGTAATGTGCAAATGTCTATGTATATAAGCTTTAAAAAGCATTTTAAAATCGTAGACACATGCTCAGTTTTATATTTATTTTTATAGATATATAGAATATATATTGTAGTTTATATTTGAAAAAATTTTTAAATATTAATGACTGGACACTACTGAATGAGTTGTAAATTGGAGTTGTACCATGCTCCAATTGCATTATGTGGTGTCTCGCATGGCTTCATAGAAGTCCTTCTGTTCGCTGCAAGTACACACACCCAATGTACTACACTTGGATTTGGTGTGGTCTCGCCTTGCATAAGAGTGAGATTTGAACATGATCTTATTTTATACCAACTTAGAGTGATATTACACTTCCCATGTTATGTATTTGCATTTAAATTATAAAGATAATGCACTACAATAAAACTTTTTTCAAGCTTCTTAGTTTTGTTTGTTATAATATATTACTACTTTTAAGAATGCTTTTTAATTTTCTGATACATGGTAAAAAAATAATTTTCTATTTAATATGAAGTTGAGTGTTATTTTGTATTTCTGTAAACAACACTCCTTTGAGCAATACGTGCAATAGATTTACTGCTATAGTAAATGAAAATCAATTTACTTCGTCATTAATTTATATAACCACAATTTGAGAAACTTAGGTAAGGGTTATTTTTATATTTTATTTAAAGTTATAATTTGTAGTTTTAAAGTAAATTCATAGCAATAATAAGAAATACTACCAATATTTAACATTAGTGGTTTTACAGTTAGCTATGTTATTGACCTACGAAGGTTATTGACTGGACAAACTGCTTAGAAAGTTTGCTTTTATGTTATCCTGCTAATTTTGGCGTCTCAAGTGATTTACAATGAACTTGGTAGACAACACATTAGACAATTTAGGTCATCAAGATGAAAAATGTGGTATAATTATATAGTTACAGACAATTGAGCTTTGTCTCGAAAATATTTATTACTTCCTCTTTTCAATGAGTAGACATGAGTTACTTATCAATGTCTGTAGGAATAAAATACATCTTATGTTTATTTCGTTTATATGACAGCTAAAAATGAAGGCAGGGACAGAACAAGACTGATAATTTCTTACTAATTTGTGTATGTAATAAATCTGTAGAATTTTTGTTTTCTTTTAACTGAAAATGAAATTTTTCATACATACTATATATGCATCTATACATAGTATAAAACAAAGTCGCTTCCCACCGTCTGTCCCTCTGTACACTTAGATCTTTTAAACTACGCAACGCATTTTAATGCGGTTTTCACCAATAGATAGAGTGATTCAAGAGGAAATTTTATACATACAGTTTAATATTGTTTTGTGTTAACTACAAAAAAGCCAGAGATACGGCATATGTCTACATTACACGGATAGCCTTCTATAACCATTTTAATGTTTAAAAAAATCGATACAAATTATGTGGAGTTTGGAAAGCTATTTCGACGGATATGAGGAATTATTATCTACAAATGCCCCGTGCGAAGCCGGGGCGGGTCGATAGTACTATATATATAGAAGTCTCTAGCTTAAATAGGTCCTTGCGAAAGGGGCGGGTACTGCTAGCTTCATACACGCAAAATATACTCTTTAATAATAATAATATATCTTTAATAATATACTCAGACATTTCACACAGCGCCATCTAGTCCCGAAGTAAGCAGCACAGCGCTTGTGTTATGGGTACTAGACAACTGATATACTACTTATACACCTTAAACACCCAGACTCGGGGCGCGAATCGAACCCGCAACCCCCGTTTACTTTCCGACGCGCTTAGCCGTTGCGCCACGGAGGTCGTCAAACTCATACGTATAATATATAGTACAGTTGTACAGTTTTTTTTATTTTATCATAAAACCACCCGCTGTCTCGTGACGTGCCTGTACAAGAAGAAATTCAGCCCATTCTCTACAAACAACGTTTACTTCTTTAATCCTTATAGGAAAAAATCATTTTCTTATACAAATTTTTCCATCCTTTTACATCAACTTACAGGTAGAATGTTGAAAAATGTTGCATCAATGAGCATAAACTGATACCATGTTTTAAATAAATCTGACCAGAATTATAATATTACCCTTACACCCCACTAAAGGTTTAATTTCGAGAAATACCTCCTTAAATTATGCTTACAATATAAAATCAACATCCTCTCTTTAAATCCTTGGTGATTTGGCCCGGGCTATGATGAGTTAGTAAATATGAACTTACATACATACCCTCAAGTGGAATTACTTTCACTGTTTTCTTTTCTCTTTAATTATAGTAGTCTGTTTCCTAAATTTTTAATTTATATAGTTCAAGGGCCACTGTAAATGATTATAGGTTTATTTGCTTTAATAATAAAAGTAAAAAAAAAATGTATTTTGTTGAAACCTATATAATGAGTAACGAATACAAGGTTCAACTGTAATAAATTCATCAAAGCTAGACTGCGACAAATATAATCCATTTATAATTATATACATATTAGTACTTTTATACCTAATTCTGAATGGTCTGAAACGTTTATGTGGCTTCATTCCACATGCACACTTCCTAAGCACTTAGTTCTTATAGGATAAAAGTGTAACTGGTATATGGTATCTAAAACACGTGGCGACAAATCCTATATTGACAATTTGGTTGCTATATATTACGTTTCTGAGCTGTCTTCAGGTTTTTGTTATGTCGTAGATATTATAATATTTGTATAGTAAATAGAACACAACTAAACTGATTTTAATATTGTTCGTTACTAGCATTTTATATTTATTCTTTATAGAGCAGGGTTTTTAATTACGTATTACATTGCTTCAATATGCTAGGAAAAGGATTTTTAATGTTTAATCATTTTTCATGCAATATAATTGAACAGATATAGATATTTTCAGTTCTCTTGCAAATGTGTGATTCTTTAAGCCAGCCCGATCACTGCAAAGTCGAGACGGCATCGGAGTTGAAAGCCCATAATGCCAAGTTATTGTCCTTGAAAAAGAGATAAAATGAAATAACGAAATGGCTTATGTCCGCATCTCGACGCTGTTTCAACGCTACTGCAAAGCTTTGACTCTTGAATTTGTTAGCATCTTGTATTAGAACACATTTTTGAAATATGTAATTTGTTAGACTTAATTAGAGTAATATTTAAGTACATACAACGGCACGGAACACAGAATCTAGGGCTTGTTTGGATGGGAAACCTATACATCTATCTATATATATATAGATGTATAAATAAGTATTAGAAATCTTAATAATAATAACAATTAAGCATTAAGCTTGTCCTGTGGGTACCACATAGCGAACTGGGGGAGCTCCTAGTAACACCCAGACTCTTAAATGGGCTGCGTATCGAACCTGAGTTCCCGGCTTGGTAAGCAGATGCTCTGCTATCGTGCCAATGGGCCAATCTTAGCAATCACGTTGTCATTTAATAATAAATAATAATAAATACTCCAGACAATTACACAGATTGTGTGACCCCAAACTAAGCAGCAAGCTTGTACTATGGGTACCACACAACGAACTCTGGGGGAGTTCCCAGTAACACCCAGACTCCAAGCCAATTTAGAAAAGTTTGTTTCCTAAATTGACCTGACCGTGGATCGAACCCGGGACCCTAGCTTTGGAAAGCAGATGCATATGCCATTGCGCCAACGGGCCTGTCGCCAATAAATATTTATTTACCTTTTTCCATAATTTCTGCGAATGGGAAATGTGAAAATATTCATTTCATCAGTAATTTGTAGGGTACTGCTGTTTTATTATATCTACATTAAAATGAAATATTCAAAATTGATTGAAAAGTATGGAGAGTTAAGTAATGGAGACAAAGTGGAGATAAGCTAAAGAGAGATGACACTATGGTAACTGTGACTTCACAAACTCGTGCTATTATCGCTCGGCGCTCATAATGATACAGACAGCTTCTCCTTACTTTGTTTCTAATTCCTGTTACACAATTTTAAAAGTTAATAACTTGTATTTTGTTTTTCAGTATATATTATTTCGTATGTTTTATAGCGATTTTTGTGATTATTAATTTCTAAAACAAAAATGAAATGAATTTTGCATTTTAATTTAGGAATGTAGTTTCAGTTGAAATAGGTAGCCCATTCTCAGATAATGTCAACATATGATATAGTTCAAAAAGAAATAATTCTCTAGATTCTATTTGACTACTGCTTCATATTTATTATTCAGCAGCAGTATAGTACCTATGTAATAAAAAAAATGTTGCAAAATGCCCTGTATTCCTAAAGGGGCAGTCGAACGTAAAATATTTCGAAAGAAAAAAAAAAGAGTATGTATGAGAGTATACATACTCATCTTTTTCTTTCTAGTAACTTTATGTAATCAGTTTTATCCCAATTAGCTTCTCGTGGTATGGATTATTTACTCTTTAGAACATATATTTGCATAATGCCTAGCTTCATTTTACCATATATTGTTGTTGTGTATACCTTCTTGATCAATGGTTTTTCACAGACTAAAACATATTTTTCAAGATTGTTTTGAAGCCCATAATCTTCTAGGTTTGGAGGCGACCCTGGTGTTTGTCGAGAATTGTGGATACGCTGGAAAAACTGTCGGTGAGGTAATGTCGGGTATCGTGGCCAAGTGTGTAGCCGCGCCCAAGACCAAAACTAAAGATCTCGCTCTACAGGTAAGCTTATATTTTTGTATGTGCAGATAAGAAGACTTGTGGCTGGCTGTGGGTTATTTTAGTACAGCTATTATTAGACACACTGAAATATTCGTCTCGGTATGCAGTTTTAATTAATTTGTGGAATTGTCAGTGAGTTGTAAATGCGTATATAAGTTGACGATTTCTGTACACTGAATAAATAATTATAGTACAGTAATTTAAACATACATTTTATATGATATTGATTAGAGTTCTACAACTTAAACGTTTATTATTCTCCTGAAGGAGCTCTTGACGGAAGAGTTAAAAAGAATGCATAACGAAATCGTCTCGCTCATAACGAAGTGGTGCTTTTCGTTATTTTATATGTTAATTGAGGTTAAGTAAGGTCGCGGTCAATTAGTGTTTGGGTGATCACTACCCTATCTCCACTAATCCGCACTGCATTTGCGTGATATATGGCTCATCCACTCATCTTATTTGAGTTCTGTACCCAACAGTTGGATCTATGTAGGCTATTGTAGTACAGTATACATAAGTTAACGCTTTATTTCTTATGAGATAGACAGGAGAGCACTAATCTTCGGTGTCCTTACACCTATTACTTTCACAAATCTCTTCATTTTACACATTTTTACCGAAGTATGTCAGTGCACTTGAAATTCCTGGCAGCTAATACTTGAGCTATATATGTCCATTATAAGTCAGCCTTGGTCTCTATCATCTTTTATCACCGCTCATATTTGTTCTGTAACTGTTCTTGTTAAATTTTCACTTGTTTTTGTGTGCCCGATAAAATAAATGTTGAGGTATTAACATTGAAATTAATGGCTACTGTTACTACTAGTTACTCATCTTCAGCTAAAAATAGTTTAATCTATATTTATAGTAATTGATCAATGTGTACATTTACAGAAAGAAGGTCACCTTTGAGAAATCATATTTTACTATATATAGGGTTGCCAACCGTCCTGTTTTCCCAGGACATGTCCTGGGTTTTGTGGTGTCCTGGAATGTCCTGCATAGTTTTTAAGCAGCGTCCTAGGTTTTTAAAGCGCTCTGATAAGGTCATGTATTTCAAAATTCGTGCGCCACTTTTGCAGTACAAAACAAATACGCGACGTACAACTTACTACGAGTATTTAGTTATCAACTTGTAAGTGAACAGGGTACCTAAAATGTTGTTTTATATTTTATAACGCATTTTCAACTTATATAATTTTATTCGAATACTTTTATTAAAAAATATGATTATTATTGTTACTTGAATTTCATTTAATCTATTTTCACTACATATTAATTTAACTATTGCTACTCTATTACTGCGTCCTGTTTTTAAACTGAATCGTCCTAGTTTTTACAATTTCGAATACTAGCTTTTGAAATTCGGGGTTGGGAACCCTATACTATAATGATATTTAATCTAATGTAATTCAGAAGATATTTTGTGTCAATAAGGCATACTCTATCCTTAAACAAAATGAAATAACATTAATATCTTACTTTATAACTTGGGCAACTGGATGAAAATATGTTTACCTATCTGTTACAATAATCTACATTTAACTAGAAATTACTTGTATCCGAATTATTAACTTAAGTAGTTAAATATCTTAAAAAATATTCCTAAATATTTCTTAAAAAATCCATTAATTTAAATTAAACTGTGGTCGCACAAGTTGGCGTAAAACAAAATAAACCTTACGCTAAGTATAATTAAGCGCATTTTTTGTTCCAAACGTTCCTATTTAGCTTGGACACAAAATTACACACAAATACAAACGATACCACGAGAATCGTCTCTTTGTGTGTTAGCGGGTTCTGGGCTCTGTTTTGAATATCCACAAATGTCCTACCTAATTGGATTAATAATATAATTTACGAAATTATTAAGACTATTTATATAAATTTAAAATTTTAAAATATTTATAAAAATTGATTTTTTAGTTTGATTTATTAGCTTTAAATTATGTTAATCTCGACATATAATCGAAGTTTTAGTCTTAAATAGTCTGTTCATTGGTTTTAACACATGTTTCAATTACTATTTACAGTTTACCAGCAGTCTAACTTTTTAATTCCTCAGGTAATTTTGATGTACGTCGAAATCGAAAAACATGAAAATGTACAAGAAGAACTCATGAAAGGTATGGAACAAAAGAATCCCAAAGTAGTTGCCGCATGTACCGCTGCTCTAAATACAGCTTTAAAACAATTTGGAAATAAAGTGATAACAATAAAACCAATGGTCAAGAAGATTCCAGTGTTATTAGCAGATAGAGACAAGGCAGTTAGAGATGAAATGAAGGCTTTAGTTATTGAAATGCACAGGCAAGTATTTATAGTTCGAACTCTAATATAAATCGCGTTATAAGTGGATGTATTTTCTCTTTGACTATGACTACGTTATAAAATAGGTACATACTATATAGGTATTTTATCATTTCATTTAGCGCATTATATTCTTTCGAAGGCCATTCTAGATTTACTAATATTGTGGAAACGTATTGTCAGTTTGTTTTCATTACCAATTAAGCTTTTGAGCTCTAGAGTGGCTGTATCGTTGATCAAAAAAATTACTATTTTAGCAGTATTACCGAAGTGAAACCAAAGCTATTCTAAGTGAAAGTTGTAGTTGGTGAAAAGTTGCACATGTCATATTGAGGGACAAACATTAAACTTGTTTTTCTGACCATCTAATAAGTACTTTGATAAGCTCATTTTAACGTAATTGTTGCATTTTGTTGGAAAAGCATAAAAATAAGTCTGAGATTGAGATACGTAGTTTGAAAAGAAAATAGTTACTGATCTAATGGGATGACCAATAACACTACAAACTTGTGACGTCACAGCTCACAGTACTATAGCATTATCTCCCTCTAGCTTATCTCCTCTTTTTTCACCAGTGGAGTTAAAACACTAAGAATTACAGTTTTAATGAATTGCAATTGTTTTTTTTATAATCCTGTTCATGTTTGCTTAATTTAATATAAGTATAGACCTTATAGTTTAAAATGCTTAGTTTACTATATTCTATTGTCATTGGTTACTATAGACCATTCTACTGTAGTAAGTATCTCGAGATTCATAGTCAAATTAATTTATTAAAGTAAACCCAGTTACAAGGTGTGTTTTAATGTTAAATCTAACATCACATTGGTTCGGTAAGAAACCTGTGCAGAGAAAAACCGATAGGAAACTAGAATAACCGCCAAGAGACACAGTTTATTTATCTATATTTTGTTTGTGAACAGGTGGATCGGGGCAGCAATAGAACCCCATATCGCATCTCTACAATCAGTCGTGCAACAAGAATTGCGAGACTCTTTTAGCAGTAGCGGCGCACAGCCTATTAGATACCTAAGGTCACAACAAAACAGAGTTAGAGAAATTCCCACTTCTGATGCCATTGATGGTAAGATAATTTGTAGTGCAGTTACTCCGCATATCCATAATGGAGTAGACAATCCTGGAATAGACAATCTTTACGAATAATTTTCATTTCTTCTTTCATTTCTTCGTTCTAATCACACATTTTCGCCTATGTATATTTGCGAGTGTTTTCTACATTTCTGTCTACTAACACTCGGCTATCTGTTCATAGTTTAACCTGGATCATTCGACAAGCGTTACCAACCATATAAACTATCTGACGGGTTGAAGATGGTCACATGGGCTCTGCGAGCGGTGATAGTAGATATTATGCAATTGAACAAATGCATTTTCAATTAACTAAAATATAATTGCCCAAATGTCGCACCCATTCAATGACAATTATATGGACATATTTTTTAATACCCTCAACCAAGTGTAACTGAAATGGTATTATAATAGTTAGATCAGGGCTCGGAACCGGTTTTCGAAATAGCGGTTAATATCATTGTTTAACCGGTTAATGAAGGGAACGTTTTCGAATAAACCGAAATAATTTCGGTTACCTGTTCGTGACGAAAACGAAACTAAAACCGATGCTAAAACATAAATTAACCGGTTTTACTCAGACGTGCGTTGCCTGCTTAGATCGACCAAGCCGAGCGCTTATTAGATTACAAATTAGATGATATACACATCAAATTTAATGTATCATCTGTTTTCAATAATAAATCAAGATGGAACACGCAAAGAAGTATGTAAGAACCGCGACGCTTGGCGCTCCGTCCTCTCTGACTACCCCGGTGGGGATACAGCGTGAAGATATGTATGTATGTATGAAACACGCAAAGCTTGGGAGAGTATAACATTAGCACTCCCATTCTTTAAATATGGAACACTTCACCAAGTTGCTTGCTTCATTGGGAATTTAAAAAAAATTAGACGACTGTTTAAGATTTTTTTGGATGTGTCACATGGCTACCATAGTTACAAAAAAAATTTATGAATAACATAAGTGATATATTTTTTATAGATTTGAAATATTTATGATTTGCAATTATAACATTATTAAAAACACCTGCTGAAGATATTCTCGAGAACGCTCTCCTTAAAATAATTTTGACATGGGATCCCAAATCGCATTTTTATTTCCAAATACCTCATGAACCTGCTTGCGAATATTTTAATATAGGATGTTGTTTGTTTACCTCTCGCCTATCGATTGACATTGGTCTGACACTGCCCGTCTCCTAGAGACGGTTAGCACAAGTGTTAGCACCTTTATTTATGACATTCCATAATGACAAACAAATCAAGAGATCAATTTTAAAAATTAAATCATTCCTGTTATATTTTTCGTTCATTTTCTTTAGGAACCGTCGATGACGATGATGTGGACACTGCCGGCGGTGATAGCAACGAAATAGACCATTACGATTTATTAGACCCAGTCGAAATTTTATCAAAAATACCGAAAGATTTTTACGAAAAACTTGACGCTAAAAAATGGCAGGAAAGAAAGGAGGCCCTTGATTCTTTGGAGGCTTTGTTGAAAAACGCACCTAAATTGGAACCAGGCGATTATTCTGATTTAGTTAGAGCTTTGAAAAAGGTAAATTTCATAAACTTGTTGAATATGCTTAGGAGTGTAATTCATAAAAAAAAAATACTTAGTAATATGTATAAGGGTCTGAGCACATTTGCTACTTTTAATATCGATGGTTATGCGATTGTGTCGATGCTGCATCGCGTTTTGGCGTCTCTCCATTCTATTATCGAGATATTCGTCTTCCGATTTGCTGATCACCGGTGCTAAGAGTAGCTGGTATTAATAAGTAATGTAGTCACAGCACCGAGATTTTGAAAAATAGCAAGTGTGCTCAGATCCTTACAGAAAACTTGTATGTTCTTAGCAGTCTGTCTCATTGGAATGTTTTATTTTTTTATAGCCTACTAATTTGGTTATATTTAGAGTCACTAATGTAAAGCAGCGTGAGTTACAATAAAATACATATTATGTACATGTTGTTGTAACTGTTCATTCAATTTATCTACATCACAAAGGAAATGTAATTTTAAACTTATTACAATATATCGTGAACCTATTGTTGATATGTGATACAGAAACAGAATACAAAAAGAGATTTATTTTAGAGATTGTTTTCTTTTTCTGTACTAATCTGACCATGAATTGAAGACATTAAGTTTCAGTTATTGTGTTTCAACTTTCCACAATAATTTTTCTTAAAATTTGCATCGTCAGGTGATATCAAAAGACGCGAACGTTATGCTAGTTGCGTTAGGCGGTCGTCTCCTCGGAATGGTGGCGAGTGGACTCCGAGGCAAGTTCCAACCGTACGCAGTGGCCTGTGTGCAAGCTATACTCGAGAAATTCAAGGAGAAGAAAACGAACGTCGTATCGGCCTTGAGGGATGCTATCGACGCTATCTATCCTTGTGTATGTATAATATTCATATTTTCTTACTGGAATCCTTAAAAATATTTTAATCAATTCACTATATTTTTTCCTTAGAATCAAACTGACCTATTTAAAAATTTTGGAATTCGCGTTTTAATAAAAATAGGTGTATCAAAAATATTATTTTCAAGTAAATGTATAGATACACAAATATTTTCATACTGTTAATGGATACATCTGAACTTAACATATAATATCATGTAATATGTATATCTATTATCTACTCCAACTCTAATAGGGACTACAGTAGAGAGATAAGTGGCTTGAAAATACTACATACATATTATTATAGGTAGGGTTTTTAGTTTATTATTATAATAATTTTTTTTTTAATTTTATAATTTTTTTTTAATTTTTCATCATTATATTAAAATTATAAGAGAGTTACATAACATTGATAACAATAACAAATATATCAATATACAAATAATTTACATACATATACAAAATATCACTGTCAAAGAACTTTTATGAACGGATTTAGTTAATTATACTTAATTCAAAAATTTTATTTTTACTTTACAAAGAATAAGCAAACTTCATTCAATATTTTACTCCACAGACTAACTTGGAAGCTATAATGGAAGATATGCTAGCGGCGTTTGATAACAAGAACCCATCTATAAAAGCCGAGAGCTCTCAGTTCCTAGCACGAGCGCTTTGCCATACGCAGCCGGCTGCGTTCAATAAGAAACTCATCAAAGCTTACGTCGCTGGATTGCTGAAACTACTTGAAAGTGCTGGTTAGTTCTGTTAAATTATATTAGAGGTCAATGTTGCGATATAAATATTGTAAGTTTTTGTATGTTTATAGCTCGTCTGAAGTTAGGGAACATTAGTATTGAGGGGTTTAAAGAAGTATCTAAGAAATTCCAGAATATTCTCCCGCTGAATGATTCCTAATGACTTAAAATAGACAATTATCCTTTGTAACACTATAATCTAAATTATAAAAGTATTTAACAAAGAATGAAACCTGTAAAACTGTTAAAAATGGCAATAAAACTTTATTTTCTTTTAATTTTGATGTTATACTGACATACATATTACTACGTTATCTGTGGCGTGCATTCCATAGAGACAAATAGACATTGTCTACCCTGACAATTTACTATTTAAAAAAAAATACATGATAACCAAAAATATGATTTCAAAATTCCCGCGCTCGCGTTATCTTTATTCAAAGATGACAAGAAAGAAAGCGTCACCGCAACCGTTCGCTCGAGAGAAAAATTCTAACCGCGGCTCGATTCAGAACGTTTCTAACGCTTTGTTTCGTATAATTACACGCGTGCATCTGTAGTGGTTGTGAATATTTACTTAGCTCAAAACACGCACACAAGTTAATAAAGAGACGGAGTCTAGCCATTAACAGCACCGGAAAAAGAAATAAATTGCCAACAGCTGGAATCTTATTAGTTATAGATTACTATAATCTATTAGAAAAAATAACATACTAACTTCATAAAAAATATTAACATATTCGTTAAATGTTATAATTCTTTTGTTAATAATACGAACGATCTTATTCCTTACTAGTTGTACCCGCGACTTCGTCTGCGCGAAAAAATTTTTCGTGGCTTTCCCGGAATAGGTTACATGTGCATAGCATGTTTAAAGATGGTTTTTGAAAGAAAGCCTACATCTAGCCTACGTCTGTCTCTGGGAACATACTATCTCTGTACCAAACATCATAATTGATTCGACAGTTCAGCATTTCCCATTCAAAGTTTCATCCCCTTTTTCACCCTTTTAGGGGTAGATTTTCTAAAAATTAAGTAGCCTATCATGAGCGCAATTACATGGTCTTACTACGTACAAACTTTCGTCAAGATCAGTCAAGCCGTTCTTCAGTTATAAAAGAACATACAGATAGACAGACAGACAGACAAAAATTTTAAACGTGGTAGAATCGAAGTTTGTGACTCACTACAAAACGACTATTTATCACAAAATTTCACAAAAAAATTGAAATTATAGACACACGCAATAGATTTTTAAAGTAGTATAGATAATATTTTTTTATTATTTTAGCGCCCTCTGAACGTTTTTTAGTGCCATTCTATTACTTATAGAACTTTTAATAGATACGTATAAAACAACAGATGGCGTTCACCGGCATTCAATTTCGAACAAAATTATATTAAATTTTTCTTTGTCTTACAAGTGTATGATCTTATAAGTTATAACTTTATAAGATAACGAGTAGCAATTTTGCAACCGTTGAAATATTTTTCGACTACTTTGTATAATGTAAAATTAAATTATATTAACATTATTTATTACATACAAATTATATGACAACTGGCGGTTTCAGCGAGTTTTCTTTTTGTCCACCCTACTGAAAATGTATGTGCACATCTATTGTACTTACAAAATATGTCCCCCGATTTTTAGTCTCATCAAGGTCCCATAATTAATCCATAATTATTACTTTTTTTTACAAAGTTTCTTGTTCTTCTTTAATAAAACAGATTGTGTATTAACACATATTTTATAAATATTATGTATAAAAAGTAACTTTGCCAAATAAATATATTTTCTATGTAAATATTGAATTATAATTACAACACAAAATGCATATTTACTAAAATATTGTGTAATGTAAGGAAGTAATCCTGGAATACTGATTTCTTACACAAGTATCTTATTTGCAGATCCTGTAGTCCGCGATGCAGCTGCTGAAGCGCTGGGCACGGCCACTAAATTGGTTGGAGAAAAGAATATCGCGCCACATATTGGGAAGCTAGATAATCTGAAGGAACAGAAGATCAAAGAGTTTGCTGACAAGGTATAATTTATGTATTATGTTATGGAATGTAATAAAATTTACGTAAAAAACAATAAAATAAAACAAATGTACTGATGTTTGACGAATTAGTAGTAGCATCAGTGATATAGGGCGCTCTTTTCACAGTGATATTTCAGCGTTTGATACTATCGCCCTATCGCTGTGATTAAGTCACCGTAGCGTGCGGTCATCTACTGGATGAGTCATCGAGCGTGTCCATGCTTTGAAAGTCGATAATGACTAATTTGATATTGATGTCTATAATTTCCCTCCTTCCCTTCTTTCCCTAAGGCCGGCAACGCACTGGTGATTCCCCGGGTGTTGCGGGTGTCCATGGCCGCCGGTGATCGCTTTCCACCGGGTGACTGCTTGCTCGTTTGCCTCTTATATTATAAAAAAAAATTACTGAATGGATTTTGATGTCTTTAAACGATACTTATTTAGAAAAAAATATTTCCGTTGTACAATATAACTATGAACAACTTTTAATTGTTATTTTCAAATACTTATATTCAGGCTGAAATTAAAGTGAAGGTAGCTGCACCTAAGAAGGAAGCTAAAACGAAGACAATTCCTGCTGAGAAGGGCGACAACAAGCCGCAGGCCGGTTCTACTCAACCCAAATCGGTGAAACGACCAGCAGCAGGTATCAGAATTAACTCAAACGAATATTAAAAAGACCGTCCAAATGCGAGTCCAAGTCCATGTGTGTTATATATTTATCAAAAGATTGTTTTCTTTCATTCAGTTCAAGATCTTTACCACGATTCCGACATACATCGCTGGTTTACTTGAATAAAATGATTTGGTTTTGACTTCGATCCAGGTACAGCAAAGAAAATAACAGGCGGATCTAAGAAACCTGGTCGTAGTCAACCCAGTCCACCAAGAGAGCAAGAATTGTCTCCAGAGGAAATTGACGCCAGAGCAGAACAACTTCTATCTGCAGACGTTGTCAGTGGTGTGTACAGTTAAATACTGTGTTATATTAATGACTAGCTGTACCCGCGACATCGTCTGTGCAGAAAATTTATTCGTAGATTTCCTGGATTAGATTATATGTACTTACATGTAAATATGTACAAAGATTGTTTTTAAAAAAAGTCTACGTCTAGCCTATGTCTGCCTCCGGGCACATACTGTCTCTATCAAATTTTATCGTAGTTTGTTCAGTGGTTTAGCATTTCCCATACAAAAATTCATCCTGTTTTTCATCCCTTTAGGGGCAAATTTTTGATAAAATAGTAGCCTATGTCTTATTGATAGAAAATGTATCACCTCACCAACTTTTATCATTATCGAGTTTTAGCATTTTCCCTACAAAGTTGCAACCCCCTTTTCATCTCCTTAGGTGTAAATTTTTGGGTAAAAAAAGTAACCTATGTCTGTTCTCTGATGTCCAACTATCTCCACGCTTAATTTTATCGTAAGCGGTTCAGCGGTATAGCATTTCCCGTACAAAGTTTCATCCCTTTAGGGGTATATTTTCGATTGAAAAAGTAGCATGTAATTTGTGCAATCATATGTTCTTACTATATACCACTTTCCATCAAGATCAGTCAAGCCGTTTTTGAGTTAAAGGACATGGACAGACAGACAGACAAAAATTTTAAAAGTGGTAGAATCGAAGTCGGCGAGTCATAAAACGACTATTTATAGCAAAATTTGACATAAAAGTTGAAGTTACAGACAGACTAGAGATTTATATAGTAGTATAAATGTACTAATATTATAAATGCCTAGTGTCTGTTTTAATTTTTCATGTTTAAACTACTAAACCCATTTTGAAGAAATTAGGTATAGGTATAGCTTGATCACTGAAAAAGAACATAACTTTTTCTATTTCATAGAACGACATTGCAAGCAGCAGCTAATATATTATTACAAGCTTCGATCACAAATACAAGACACATTCATAATGAAACCTATTTTTATACCTACTACCTCTCTAATATGATAAAAAGTAAATTATGTCCACTTGTTTTACATTCATTCATATGAAAAGTATTGAACAAAGGAACTGTAATATATAGGTTATTACCAGTATTTCGCGAACGAACTTAAGAGTAACAGTTCTCCATAAAGTTATTAGTAAAAAATGATAGCTATCAGTTTCTCGCCAGTTCTTTTTAGCGTAGATTTTTCTGAGCTCTGAGCCAGTGGAAGTTTAGACTTCGGAGTTTATTCATAGCAATTTTCTTTTACTATTTATAAGCACTACTATGATATACAAAATATAGATACATCTGTAACTATACATAGTATAAAACAAAGTCGCTTCCCGCCGTCTGTCCATTTGTATATATGCTTAGATCTTTTAAACTACGCAACGGATTTTAATGCGCTTTTCATCAATAGATAGAGTGATTCAAGAGAAAGGTTATTATGTACAGTTTCATTTTGTGTTAATTTGTTGAAATATGACGATAATAGTTCAAGGTGTCGGAAAAAATCAATCCGACTGAGAGCTTTCATCGAAAATGCTGTCTTATTCCAAAACAACGGATGATGGAATTGTTCCTCTTTATTAGAACTACAAGAAAGTCAGCGATGGCATATGTCTATGTTATATGGATAGCTTTCTATAACCATTTTGATGTTTAAAAAAATTGATACAAATTACGTGAAGTTTGGAAAGCTATTTAGGCGGATACAAGGAATTAGTATCTACATTGGACCCGTGCGAAGCCGGGGCGGGTCGCTAGTGATGTATAAAAATGGATGTTTGTGTATATGTAATCGCTAAACTCCAACACTTTGACCGATCTCCATGAAAGTTAGCAACTTGTAGTATTTTTTCATGGGGAACGTTTTTATGCTATTCGCTTTCCTGTAAGTCGCCACCACGCAGACGAAGTCTAACAAAAGCTAGTGGTTATTGTATTTGAAATAGACATTTACCAATTGTAGAAATGTCTAATTATGTAGTTCACAGTCATTTACATAAAAATTAAATATGTAATCAATTATCTAGTAAAATTCTACTACTCTATCCAAAACAGATGGCGAGGAAAGATTTATGCACCATGTCTAGAATTGCTGCGTCTGTACCAATCGTATATGTGTGTCCCTACGGACTTTATAAAAAATTGTTTAACTCACAGGTCTGGGAGATAGCAATTGGAAGACGCGACTCTCAGCAGTGCAGTTATTCCACTCCACAGTTCAAGGTCTAACCACAGACAATGCGTGTGCGCAGGTTTTATACCGTATACTAAATAAGAAGCCAGGATTAAAAGATACTAATGTTCAAGTTATGAAAGCAAGATTGGAGGCGTGCAAATATATTACAGAAAATTTCCCTGTATCTAAGTAAGTTATATTTTAAAAACAATTCATATTTAAAAACAAGTATGAGGTGTTGAAAACGCGATGCAGTCGAGTCTGTGTACTCTAGACACACGTTCACGAATAGAGCTGCGCGAATTAAAATTCGCTACAATTACGCTGCAACTACGAGAATTTGGTCAGAATTTCATCTGCAATAGTACATACTATATCAATTCAATACAAAGTAATCCGTCTTTATCTCCTTTCACATTGTCTGTCGATACAAACGCAAATAATGTTTTGGAAGTATATGGAAGTAATCTAATAAATGGTATGTCACGTTATTAATTTTCTACAACGTCATACATACATATCCTAAAGCTGGAACTCTAACGGGGTAGATGAAGAGAAAATGTAGCGCCAAGATTCGCGTCGCTTACATACTTCTTTTCGCCTCGTGAAACCTCATCATTCTCCTCACATAGTTTTACTAAGGTACTGTAGCGAAAAGTGTATATTTAGCAGTCTACGATCACAAATAAAAAACTAGACACACAATCAACGCTCCAAAAATGTCCGAACCAAATTAGCACTCCAATGAATATTTGAGTGCACTTCTGTTTTACTATTATTGCAAAAAAAAACACATCTAGAACGCTAAAAAAAATGCAAGTTCTTATTTTCGGGAATAAATAAATAATGTTATTTACGTGTTCATTATTTCATTATAGTAATTGTACTGGACTATGTACTAATTTTCCTTTACATAAGTCAACAGTATTTTTCAATTTTATATTAGAATTTATTTTAATAAAAATAAAACATGCGCTGGTTTCTAAGTCAAAAAATCAACCACTCTTTTATTATATTTCAAATTCTAGAATGACAAAATCTTTAAAAAAAGAAAGTATAAAAAACAATATTATAGAAAAAAAATGGAAAAAAAGGTGCATTTCTGCACAGTGATTACGTTACATAGCTATTTTTTATTAAATTCGTAATCATATTTTTAAATATTGTCTGACAATATATATCTTATCCTTGTCACTTTTACGTAACAAATCAAAATGACATGAATAGCAACGCAAATAGATTATTTGAATTATACTTTATGCACGAGACGTAAGATTGCATTTTAAATATTTTATTTAACAAACTTCGTTTCAATGTCATGCAAGAATCATCTACGAGCGTTTATAACCTTATGGTGTAACAGTAAGGTCTACTTTAGATTAACACAATATTTCCGAGAATACTGTACGATATTAAAAATATATACATCAATTCGGACAATAATTTGTTAAAATTTTATAGGAGATTGTGAATCTAGTTCTTTATTTGTGATCGAAGTTAGCAGTTTACAAAACCTTTGAATTTGCCGTGTAATAGACTTTTATCGACTCGACAAAGTCAGCAAATTGAAAATTCTATTGGTGTCTTTGTCATTTCTAAATTCAAAATTGAAAGTTAACGTACGGGATACCAATCGGTAATCTTCGTATTCCGAACTAGCACGAATGACGAGAACCGAAGAGCGACATGTGCCAAAGAACAGTAAATAAAAATTAACTGCAATTGATGGATGCGTAGTCAAACTTGGAACCCTTATGATTTGGTCGTAGGTCACGAATATAATTTTTTAAGTCACTTCATAATTTATGTTAATTGTTTTAAGTTAATTGGATGGAATAGACAAATACTAAGAAAAAATTACTAGATGGTTGGCATACCGATAGCTAACTAAGATATTCCAAACAAACACACATGATGAGAAGTTGAGTTGTTAGCGAGTGCGATTATTTTATGACGGATTATATCATTTAGTGTCGATTTATGATTCGATAATAAATAAAACTAATACAGCGTCACAATAAATTGATGGATTGGTAAACTGGATGTATCCTACTATTCTTACAATGGGAAGAAAGAAGTCCAATCTAGTTGGGAATTATAGTTGTTACTTACGTAAGCAACAAGGAGTCGTTCAACTAAAAAAAAATCAGAGAATATTTTTACATAGTCAATTCGAATTTTAGTTTTTCATTAATTAGATCAAAACTAATTCTAACTATATACTATAAATTCAAACGTTTGTTTGTCCTTCTTTCACATCCTTTCACTGTGAGAAAGTAAGTAATTCCCACGGGAAACTTGAGTTCATGCGGACGAAGACGCGGGCGGTCGGTACTTAATAATATACTAAAGTTAAAAATATGTTATTCAAAGTTTTTCACTTTCAACAATAGATGAAAACTCTTAAGGGCTTAGTTTATATCTTGTAATCTTTGCTCTATTTTGCAGCACTGCAGCTAATTTCGTTATCCAAGATGTTGTTAACAAACTTGGAGAAGCTTCCTGTTCCTCAATATCAGCAGATTGTCTCACTTCACTTGCTGAGACTTGTGGCTTGGAGCATGTGTTAAATGAAGGTCTCACTTACGCCATGGACTCCCAGAAGAACCCTAAAGTCCAGTCCGAGATGTTCAACTGGATGGCCATTGCAATAAAGGAGTTCGGATTCTCGTAAGTAACATCTGACGTAGGTTTGTTGGAAGAGTTTTTTAAAGATAAGCAAGCAAGTTCAAGGGATAAGCACTGGCTATTTATTTATTGTGCATCAAAATTTTACAAATGTTTTAAATATGTTAGTATTAATATTATAAACAGGTACAATTTTGTGTTTGTTTGTATGTTGAGGTTAATCTCTGGAACTGCTGAACCGATTTCGAATATTAATTCACAAATAGGAAGCTACTTTATCCATGTCTAATATAGGCTATATTTTATTTTTATAAAAAACAACTACCAAAGCGAAGCGAGGGCGGGTCACTATATTAAACAATTTAGTAATATCACAGATTAATTAGTTACTACCATAATATTGTGACTTAAATCCAGACGTTAGTATTAATGGCAAATGATGGCGTAATTTGGGCTAGAGGTTTAAACACTCCGCAAAATTTGAAATTGATTGTTTTGCTGTGAAAGAACAAACACAGATAATGTATCGTTTTCAGGGTTCCATAGACAAAATGACAAAAACGGAATTTGTAGATTTGAAATGTCGATCTGACCGTTCTGTCTGTCTCCATTTTGTCTGTTTGTCCATTCTGTCCATCCATATATATGTCCCATCACATTTATTCCGTCATTGTTGCACCTACTGTACAGTTTTCCATAGAGACAGATTGAAAAACCAAAACCAGAAGTGAGAAAAAAAAAGGTGTCTCAATGAGGTTGGCAACTGTCAAAGTGACGTTTTTATGTAAAATCGTATGGTTATTCCTTATTTACTGCATATTAATATGTTAAAAATGACTAAGTATTGTGTAACAAGGTGCCAAATTTAGGTGTTCATCGATTTCTGAAAAATTTGAGTACCATTCAACTTGCCATACCTTTGAATAAGATTTGCTTTTTTCCTTCTCCGTAAGCGCCTCGTTTCTTTAACTCTGTCCTAAGCTCGGTTAATTTCCAAGTACAATACATGTTAAAATACATTTAAAATAGCACTGTAAAAGAAAGAAGCAGTTTCAGTGTAATAGTGTAACATTAAAGAACTGTCAAATTATGAAGGAACCATACCAGCTCTTTTTTTTTTAATTTAATTTCCTACATTGTCCAAAACTGAACTAAAATGCGTGTTCGACACGCTCTTGGTTGTTTTTGTAATGTTAATGACGAATTCGGGACTTTATAAATAAAATAGTAATACGTAATTTACTTTTTTCTTACAGAATGAATGTAAAATCAATCGTCGCACACTCGAAAAAGGCTCTCACGGCCACCAACCCCAATGTGCGAACGTCTGTTGTGAACTTCCTCGGAGTCTTATCACTGTATACTGGACCTTCGTTAATCAACCATTTCGACAGTGAGAAGCCTGCCACGAAACAGTTAATCAGTTTGGAACTTGATAAGTACGCCAATAGCAGTCCGCCGACACCCACTAGACAAATAGGAGGGAAAGTTAGTAAGGTAAGATTCAGAGAAGTAAAATACCAAATTTGCTTTTTGTATTTCATGTGATTGAATGCTGGTATAATGTTAATAAATTACTGAAGTGAAAAGTCGTAAAAAACTTTTTATATGTCCTTACGACAAGAAATTTATTGATTCTATAGTCTATTGAGGTATTTTTTAATATTTTATTTTGTATTGGTGTTGTATACATGTCTGTAAGATTTCTATCAATGAAGCAGTATATATATCACAACATGTTTGACAAAGGCATAAATATAATTAGAAATGCAATGTGATGAATGATAGAATAAATTATGGTCAATAATTTCTGTTCATACTTATATAACATGTGGGACATATACTATTTTAGTGTTATTGGTATGAGATTAAACTTCTTAATTTTAGGAAATCAGCATGGCTACAAAAATAATGATGTGAAAAACATTTTATTCGTGTTAGCTATAATCAATACTGAACATTTTTAAGTTCTTCTTCTACAAAGAAATCCACACAACAATTTATTTCTTATATTTTATGTCAGTGCATCAGTAACAACATATTTTTATGAATTGTTAGTCTGCAAGTAAAGGCTCTATGGGTGACGAGATTGAAGAACCTTATGAAGACGCAGCAGAGGAAGAACCAGTGATTGTCGAAGACAACCGCCCGCGGACAGACATCACACCGCTCATTACTGACGCTCTTATCGGGGAAATTAACGATAAGAACTGGAAGGTAATATAGAATGAATATCCACTCTTGATGAATGAGCAAGTCTTTTTAGTTTGATGGTGGCTTAGAATTTTCTTATTTTATTGTGTAGATGGCACCCCGCCACAATATACACAACAGTATGATGTCTTCATAATATAAATCTAGCGTACGCGATTTGTATGCCGTTGTTTGCGTACCACCGCGCGTGAGTATTAGCGCGCATTAATACGCACGCGCCGTGGCACGCAAATAACGGCAATATTTCGGGAGATTATGGGTGTTTATGGTAGCGCCTGTCAATGTCTTACGGTAGTCACGAATAGCCATGTACTAATCGCCATGATCGTCGTCAAACGCACAATCACGCTTCCGTTTGCCTTTAATTCTTTCGTCACGTCGTCATAGATACGAAAAGGTCTACATCACAAACATAATTTGTCTTTGGATGCCTAAATAACAATTCGAATCCAAACAAACATGAAAAACGAATCAGTGTGCATTGCCTTTTTATTATTATGTACTTAAAGATAAAGATAGCCTTTATTTCTAAAGTATTAACTACATTTATATAAGTACATATTGATACTAACTTTAATTATTTACTCCCCAGTTTGTCTATCGACATAGGCCTCCTCCCAGTTTTTCCATTCCTCTCTGTTACCCGCCTTCCTCATCCATGTGATTCCCGCTGTCCTCTTCACATCATCCTCTCATCTGCATATTTGTCTCCCTCTTTTCCTTTTTTCTCCTCGAGGATACCAGTGAGTCACCTTTTGTAACTATTTTTGCATGCCTCTGACCATATGGCCTGTCCATCTCCATTTTAGTTTTCTAATGTCTTTGCCATGGGAACTACCTTTGTTCTTTCTCTGATGACTTCTAATCTCATTCTGTCTTTTAATTTTATTTGTAGAGCACTCCTCTGCATAGAGTTCTGACACACTTCTAGCTTCTTCATATTTTTGTTTGTAAGAGCCCATGTTTGGCTACCGTAAGAGAGATTATGTACTTGCATAACGTATAAAATTAGGTAATACTTCGCATCCGGCCCAGAGAAGGCAATTCTGGTAGGCGCGAGGTGAGAGTCAGGAGTCGGCCTTCGGCCTTCTTTTATACTTATTATCTGACCTTTCATAGTAGGGGGTCGTTCAATAAGCTAGATGACTGTTCTTGAAACTGATATCCTTAATACAATCAGAAAAGTTTTCTAATCATAAAGTCAACGATGAAAAAATATGAAAAATTTAAAAATGTGATAAAAGACATGACGCTACCTCACTTTGATGTCATACGTGTTGTCATGCCTAGCACTAGCGACAGATTCTTTTCACAAGATATTCACAACAATATAATGGCCGCTTTTATTATTTACCGTTGAATGTTTTTATCGCCACGATTTTACCCTGCTCGTACAATAGGGAGCAAAATGTATGCAGTGTATGAGGACGCTTTTAAATTTATTTTCACGATAACGGGATACCGTGGACGTTGAAAAAGTGTCTTTACTGCAACACAATAGGGAAGCATTTTGCTTACCTATTGTATCGTGGATGGTAAAATCGTGACGATACAAACATTCAACAATAAATTATAGAAGCACTCATTAGCTTCTATTTTATTATTGCGTATATCTTTTTAGTGGTAAATATGAACGATTTAGTTTTGTGTCTTTTAATTAGTTTAAAAAGTGCGCAATCAGTCTATTGTACAATTTTTTTATATTATAGAATTCAATGGCCATTTTTATAGATTCCAACATGTACGTTCTTTCGCCTGTTACAGTTATCCTTTTATTTTGATAATCTTATATGAGGTCTTTTTTACAGGTTCGTAATGAAGCCTTAGACAAGCTCAAGGCTATTATAACAAACTCGACCCCAATCAAGGCTACTCTCGGCGAGCTACCACCGGCTCTTTCAGCTCGACTTCTAGATTCCAACTCTAAGTTAGCACAAAGTGCTTTACAGATCTGTGAGCAGTTAGCCATTGCTATGGGGCCTAAGAGTAAACAGCATGTAAGAACATTCTTCCCTGCTTTCTTCCAAGGTAAGTGTTATATTACAAGCTTTTATTTAATTTCACATGTATGTTTGTATCTTTAGTTAAATTTTGCAAGCCAAACTTGAACACTCTAAAGGTATGACTTTGTAATTTTGCATGCTTGTTCAGTTCTGATGACAATACATTAAAACGATAGAAATAACCTGAAACTGCTGCAGCCAAGATCTCACAAGAGTGCTCCTTAACAGGTTATTAGCAGGATACAAAACTTTGTAAAATATACATTTAATTTTGATAGAGCTAAACATAATTTTCACCATGAACTGCGTTTTAATGAAAGCTTGTGTTTTAAAAATATTTTTTTACTTATTGATTTTACAAAACTGTTGTTGACATGTTATTATTTTTCCTAAGTCTTTTATTATGAATATAATGTAATATTATTTAGATATTTGATATTATTGCAAGCTAAGTTCAACCATTACAAGTAGGTGGGTGATAATACCGTGTATATTTTATGTAAATGGGTAGATTGAACATGTCATTCTTAATAAGGTTGGCTAGAATAAAACACATCGAAATTTTAAATGGAAAAGGTGTTGTATCTCTTTCGCTACAAAATCTACACATGTTATTGTGAAGAATTCTCAATTGTAAATGTGTTTATTAAAACTATAATGTAATGTTCAATTTCAATATGGAACCCCTTGTGATTTTATTCGATTATTTATTGAACTATTCCATTGGTGCAGAGCAGAGGCGAAGCATCAGCCTTCCAAGCTGGAGTCAAACTAGGAAAGATACTTTTCTGAATTGCTTGTAGTCTGGGTATTACAGAGAGTTCTCCAGTTTTTGTTGTGTTGTACCCATAATACAGGCTAAGTGCTTTGTTTGGGTTCAGACAATCTGTGTAATTATCTAGAGCACTGGTTCCCAAACTTATTTTGTCTACTGAGTCGAGAGCTCATGCAGTCGTTGTCTAAGATGCCTCCTACCTAAATGAAATTACAAATCACCCCCCAGGCCTCTACACAACGCCCCCATTTTTTTTCTGGGTCTCTTACCGACCCCCTTTAGGCCTGCAGCTCCCACAAGGGGGCGTTATCGCCCACTTTGGGAATGGTTGATCTAGAGTATGAGTGTATAATGAGTGATGAAAGTGTGACGAAAATCTACAGAGCAAAAGTGAGTGGTAGTAGAAGTCAAGGAAAACCAAGGATGATTTACGAATATGAAATAGGTAAAGCGTTAGCTAGGCAAAAGTCTGTGAGGAGAATGATTAGGTTTGAAGAGGCTAAAGAAATAAAGACCGCAATGTTTGGCAATCCATCATCTCTGAGTACCCCATTAGAGATATAGCTTGAAGATGTGTGTGTGTCTGGAATAATATTATTATTTACTGTTTATTATAATATACTCGTATGTACAAATATCGCTATATCTACTCTAAGCATTGGGTGCAAAGGCTAGTTTGTTTATTTTCTAAGCTAAGCAAATAACTTTTCTAAATTGACTTCGAGTTTGAATTCAGTGGATACTCCCAGTTTTTTAGTCTTATACAAGTTTAGTTCTCGGCCATTCAATTGGTGTGTTTTTTGAAGATATTAAAAAAATACATCGCAAGCGGCTTATCAGATCACGTATTTGTCTGTGGTCAGCATTCGGCGACAACAAGCAGTGGATCCGTACCTCGGCAGCGTCGTGTGTAGAGACGTGGTGTCGCGAGGCGGGCCCCTCCGCCCCCTTCGACGGAGAGATGCTGGCGGACGCTCTAAAGGCCGGATCGCCTTTACTACGGGCCACGTTACTGACTTGGCTAGCCCAACACCTGCCTAATGGTAACTACATATCATATAGTTATTTATCAGAGGTTTAAGTTGAATGTTTGTAATGAAAGAAAAAAAAATCATTTACTTTTAAAATAGATTTTACAGGCTATGTGAACACATGCTCAGAAAGCACCTCAGTACTTTTTTAATAATGAGGTAGTATATAAGTTATTACTATTGTACAAATATGCAAGCAGAAAAAGTGTATGAATATATCCATTTTAACTACCCCGTAAGGTGAAGATGATGTATGTAAAAAGTGTATGAAAGGCCATTTTTAACTTGATGAGCGGACAGAAAAAGTATATGAAAATCCATTGTTGTTGTGCTATTTTTTTTAATTATAGCTAATGTCAGTCTGTAACCTATTGTAATATTATAATGCTAAAAGACAAAAAGTTTTTATCTCCAAGTCTGTAAAATTATACTGACCACTTGCTTTTCCTGAACATTCTTCGTCTAGTAGTGATAGGGTGATAAAATGATGATAGTAAACATTAGAGGACGCCGCCAAAATTAAAAAAAACCTGCCCAAACAGTTATTAAGATCCTTATTGCCCAAGAAATTCAGAAATAAATACAAAAGGACATGAAAATTTTTTACAAAAGCGAGAAAAATGAGCCTTCTTTGTCTGAAAATGTTCTGCTGTCTTATTTTAGTGAAAAAACGCAAAAATATAAGCCAAGTAGTACCTCGTGGTCATTGTTATTCTATTAAGAATTACTATTTTGTTTTCCTTGGTGTAGTATAAAATACTATGTATCACTCGGAGGAAAGTACGATTCCCAGATTCCCAACTCGTGTACGAAGACCACTGCACCCACTTCCAAACTCCACTCTCGTTTACAATATTTCAGTGTTTTGTACCTATCAAGTGTAACTGACAACCAATTTAATTTGACGTTCCATTGATTCAATGTTATCAAACATTAAAGTTACCTAATTATGTTCTTTCTCTAACAGTACCACCTAAATCGTTTCCTCGGGAAGAAATTGTTACGTGCATACCAACTCTATACTCATGTCTCGAAGACCGTGCCGCTGAAGTTCGGAAAGCGGCTGCAGACTGCGTGCTACCGTTTATGCTGCATTTATCTTACGAAACGATGCATCGACATCAAGACAAGTTGAAGGTAATGATTTAGTTCTCTAGTGCGTACTGATCAAATAACAGTAATGTTTTAGGATGATAATGACTCTTAGAAGTGTTCAATAACAAGCAACATCAAACGAAGCAAAAAACTTATATAGATGTGCAAAAGCAGCGTTTCGATTAAAATGAAGCACGTACTTGTAGAATGCAATCCTAGAGTTTTTGTTTTTTCCATACGTTATGGCAGATTCATTGCAAAGACCATGAATTTTTCTATTTTATTAGAAGGAAATGCAATCGACAAGCGCTTGCCCAGCAAATGAAAACACAAATTACATATCATATAATCCAAGTAAATTACTTCAGTTTTGTGTATTAAAGCGGTTTCTAAGCATTCTCCTAAGAGTAATACATATATATATTGTTACGAGTTGAGGGTAATAAGATGCCGGTTAAGGGTGCAAAGAGTTTATTTTCCTTCGTACAAGCAGATGTCAAGAACACGCGAACTTCATTACGGCGGTCCCTATTCTTCGTAGTCGTCCTCGAAGTAGGTACTCGCGTAGTAGTCACCGAAGGTACACACTTCCCTCAATAACAACGTTCTCGAATCGCAGAGTTCTTCTATCCAAGGTCGTCGCAGTAGTCGTCGTAGTGGTCTATGTAATTCGCCTTGATATCGCCTCGATATGTCGCTTCGAACGATAGTTGAGAAATACTGACTCGGCGGCGGACACGGAGTTCTATTTATAGCCCGATAATAAAAAGGGTGGAACTTTCTAGTAAATTACGCTCGCGAACAATAATTCGACATTGTTCTCGACGCCGCCTGTTTGCATGAGTCATAGGTACATGACACGTCATCGCTCTGGAATTTTTGAGGTGCAACTTTGTTCTTCGTTCTTAATTGTACTTATATCATTCGATAGTAGACTTTAAATCTAGCAATGCGTTTTTAGGTCATAGCTCTGCAAAGCCTAGGTCTCGAGATATAACCACTAAAAAGTTACGTTTCTAGTTCCATTAAAAATCGACCTTATTCCTTAAGCATAAGGTCGAACCATAACAATATTATATTTATTGAAAAATTGAATCCACTTGTCATCTGTAAATAATAAAAATACTAAGGTGCTAAAGCATAGATTCCCAAGGGGGCAATACCGCCCCAAGTGGGTACTTGAGCTTTTCATTGCGACGACAGCGGATCAAGAGTCAAATGGGGGGCCATTGACGAAGTCAAGAGGGGTGGAATAAATTAAGTTAAATTTTTTTATTTCTTAATGAGTTGTTTATTTTTAAAATTTTTACAAACAATTTTGTTGTACTACATTTGGTTGTCGTTTTATTAATTTCTGCTTTATTTCATGATTATTAATAGTTAAATGTAGAGATAAATTAGGTCCAAAAATATGTAACAATATTCTAATATTTATAAATTAACTATTATGAACTAGGATGGAAACATTGACATTTTTGTTCTCTTCTAAAGGGGGCGATGGTACAGAGAAGGTTGGATATCTATCTCTAAAATGATCTTTATTATATAATTTTACAGCCTGGCTCAAAAGCAGTAGTGCAGGCTGCATTAGACAAAGCTCGACCAAATCTTCCCGTTCAACCGCTACCAGCTAAGAGTAAAGGGAAAGAGGAACCGCGGGGTGTAAAGTCGGCCGGTGCGTTGAAGAAGGAAGCTGAAAAGAAAGGTGCACCTGGGGCTAAGGGCAAGGTAAGCTTGGAACGGTAATAATTCGCGGGAATTTTTAAAACTGTTCGATATAATTTGAAGTTGATATTTATTTATTACTTATTCTTGACATGTTAGTATTGTCTTTGATTGAGCATTTTAGTAAGGCAAGCCGGGCTTTTGGGCTTGGTATGAAGGTACCGCCACTGTCTCAAGTATGCAACATACTGCGAGTGTTGACTAAAGTACTAAGAAACCTGAAATTATAATGTACTACAACCAAACCAAACAAAAGTAGGAGTCAATCTTCTTTAAACTATTCCACTATTCCACAAACGATTCCACTCCCCATCGAACACGAAGGTGGCCTTTGTTTTACAGAACGTTAGACGTCGAATGCTTATGTTGGCAGTTTGAGCAATCAGGCCCAAAAAACCGAAAGACGGTTCAAGTTCCGGTAAAAATTTGCAGAACAGCTGACAAAACTGCATATGTAACGTCGCAAAAAAAATGATCACGATCAGAAGGATATCAAGAACTCTATTTGCCGTATTCTACAGATCAGGGAAGATTTACCGAGCACTTGCGATGCAGAAAATCTTAAGCTTCGCAAAACCTAGTGTTTCGCTTGTGATCCAAAAAAAAAACGCAAGACGGTTTACTTATGCTTTATGTACATGGTACCAATTCGTTTGGAATGCGTGAAAAAAATGTGTTGTAACTGCCGCGAAAAATTGCAAATGTTACAAAAGGCCTGGAATTTTTGTGAAGTTTTCAGTTTATGGTTGATTTTTTGTTTAATTTTATATTTAGTTTATTCAATTTATAAGAATGAATGCCAGAACGTTGATATTTTTAGTTCCTAATGCTACACAGATCTCATTTTTTTTAGAATACATATTTTGTGAGTCAAAATTATAACTTCTTGAAAGATGTGGTCTTATTTGAAATTATAACGGGCTTTTTGTTATTTGAGATTCTAAACTAAAGCTCTAGAGTATAAACAAGTATTTTATATTCGTTATAAAGTTTCGTCATTGCCATAGATTACAAATTACAATCAATAATTTACAGCGGTCTCCATGACTGTTCGTAGGCTGTTAAGTGACAAAAATACGTAGTAGGTGGTTAAGGGTTAATCTACGGATGCCGGGTACGATGTGCGATGTACGGTCACAATAAGTTCAAAGACAATCTTTATAAATTGAATGCTCCCCAAATTGTGATACCTATAGTACAAAGTTTTTAATTCGAAGTCACGCAATCAGTGTGATTGGGGTAATTATGTATTTATTTATGTGATCGTTAGGGACCATCAAAACCAGCTTCTGCATCAAACCGTGGCAAGAAAGACGATGAAGACTGCTCTCCGTTATTGCCTAATAACAACGCCAAGAATCAACGAATTGTTGATGATCAAAAACTAAAAGGTACATTTTTATTTACTGAAGGTTGTTTCGAGTTTCTAATTCCTTATGTAAATAAACATTTAGAACTTAATTATTGCTTATAATATTTAAGCCTTAATTTTTCTTAATATGTTAATTTAAAGTAGAGGTTTTTGTAATGGTAGAAATATTTGTGTTTATTTCAGTATTGAAATGGAACTTTACTACACCTCGTGAAGAGTTCTTCGAACTCCTAAAGGACCAGATGTCTACTGCTGGTCTGAATAAACAACTCATTGCTAACATGTTCCACAACGATTTCAGGTAATTACGTAATATGGGAATTGTTTTCTTACTAGTCTGTCAAGAGTATCTCGAGTTAAAGTATTATTTAACACATAATAAGTAGAATTAATATTGTTATAAAGCCTTTTTATTAAAGCATGTTAAATTAAAGGTTAAGTCAAATATACTTACAGATACCACCTCAAAGCCATTGAAGCTTTATCTGATGATCTTCAAGACAATGGTCCAGCTCTTATGGCCAACCTTGACTTAGTTCTCAAATGGTTAACACTCCGTTTCTTCGATACTAACCCATCAGTTATATTAAAAGGCCTCGAATATTTATCATTGGTATTCCAGTTTCTAATAGACAGTGATTACACTATGGCAGAATATGAGGCAAATTGTTTTATACCTTATTTGGTGTTAAAGGTATGTTTTTAATGTATATTACCCAAATTGTCATTATGAAGTAAAATTGTGATGAAAGTTGTATATTTTTGTTATTGTAGGTGGGAGATCCAAAAGACACAGTTCGTAATGGTGTGAAATTACTTTTTAAACAAATATGTGTTGTCTATTCAGTTACAAAATTATTTGGATACTTAATGGAAGGATTGAAGTCTAAAAACGCTCGCCAGAGAGCAGGTGAGATTTGATCTAGTTCATTATAGAAACTAAGTATTAAAACGACCCCGATAGCACAGTGGTTTAGATGTTGCAATTAAGCGCGGAAGGTTTCGAGTTCGATTCCCGGTCGGTCAATTTAGGAAACGAACTTTTCGAGATTGTCTCGGGTCTGGGTGTACTGGGAACGCCCCTAGTGTAGTCGTCGTCTGGTTCTCATAGTATAGGGAATGTCCTAGTTTGAGACTAGATGATTGGTGTGTATTGTCTGGAGTATTTATTTATTTATTTATTCTCTATAGTTACAGTGATAGTGATAGACATTAGCCGTCCATACATAAAAAATCTGTACATGACAGTAAATTACATACTAAATTTTCACTAATAATGATTATAGTGTGTTTTATAGAAAACAGAATACACACTACTCATCTACAATAATGTTACTGTTTCTTTCGAAAATTAGAATAAGAATTAATTATGGAATCACTTCTGTGTTTGTTTGTCTCATAGCCTGTCTTATCATCATAGCCGTTTTTCTGGAAGACTATTTGGCCCAAATAGCTGAAATTTTGTACAGTTATAGTAAGTGGTAGTCTAAAGACAGATGTTACCTTCTAAAGTTGAATTTTCGCTTTTGGGGGCTTAAATAGGAGTTTACACGATTTTATGGAGTCATTGTATGGGGTATCAAATGAAACCTTTTTGAGTTAGGAATAAAAAAATGTATATCACGTTCCTTTGAGTTAATTTTTTTAAAACTTCTTAAATACGCGTGAAAATTACTTTGGTCCAAAGAATAACTCTCAAAAAAGGATAAAATAAATTAATGTTGATAATAAGGTGCATATTGAAGGAATATTATCAGAATTGAATTGGGTATAGTATATTAGATTCATTTTTTACATAAGAATAAAGCTCATCGACAATGGTAGATTGTATAGCAAGGGAGTCATAGTATATTGTGCAACAAGTGCGGTAAGTTGTCCACTCGAACGAAGTTGAGCGCACGAGCGGAGCGAGTGCACTCATTCGCTCGAGTGGGCAACCGACAACACCGCACGAGTTACAGATACTATTTTTTTATTAGTAATACCACAGATTAATTAGTTTACTACCGTAAGTAATACGGAGATAATTTCGGTATAATGAAAAATTATAGAAAGTAATAACTTTATTGCAAACAATGGACACGTTGTTTAACAAGAGCAATTAATTATTTTTTTTCATTTAAATAAACAGTTATATTTGAAAAATTTGAAAACGTAATATTGATATTTTTTGAGTTTTTTGTAGCAATTGAATCTAAAATTGTCGCACGCAAATTCACGATTTAAAAAAGAATGTGAAATGAATATTTAAAAAAAACAATTGATTTTAGTAGTTTGTAGTAGTAAACTTGTCGCACTTAAATTGTAAAATGAGAAAATAGCTACTTATCCACCGCAAAAATGTGCGTTTAGATACTGTTTATCCCGCATGAGTAATAAAATACATCGTGAATTTGCGTGTGCCAAGCAAAATTTGCGTGCGACAAGTAAACTTGTCGTATATGCGTGTGTAAATGTAATGCGTATATAGAGGCAGAGAATATATAGAAAAGAAGGCCGACTCCCGCCCTCATACGTAAACGAAATTGTCTACTCTAGGGTGGATACGTAGGGTTGATCCGTTGGTTGTGAGATGCGGAAAGCATCTCGTCTCGTTAGTTATACACTAGTCGTCTAGTTAGTCTCGTCTAGTTAGTTATACATTTGGTATATAATAATGAAAAACAATGCATATAGACGAGTTTTTCATGTTTGTTAAATTTAATTTCTTAGAATGATAACTGAATCGAATTATGAAAAATGAAAAAAAAATTTAGGCATCTAAGGATATCGGAAAACATTCGTTTATGTAATTTATACATTTTTGTATTTATGACGATGTAAAGAACGAATTAAAGACAAGCGGAAGCGGTTGCATGTTTGTGTCGCGTGCTGGGACTGACGCTGCAATAATTACCCATATTCATCCAAAATTTTGCCGTTGTGTGCGTGTTACGACACATGCCTATTAACGCGCACACATACAAACAGCATACACTGGTTTTCTATGAAGACATCTTATTGTTGTGTTTATACTATGATAGAGTGCTTGGAGTGTATCGGGCACCTGTTGGAGACGTATGGGTCTACCGTGATGAGTCCGTCGGCGGGCGGCGCGCTCAAGGAGCTTGCGCGCCACATCGGCGACCGCGACAATGCAGTTCGCTCGGCCGCGCTCAACTGCATCGCCAACGCTTACTTCCTGGAGGGAGAAAAAGTTTACAAGATGATCGGACAGGTACAGTGTTACCAATAATACAATTCTTTTACAGGTTTTTTTTGCACCGAAAAGCGTAACCAATTCCCGAACGTAGAGAAACTTGCCAAACGCGTAAAGAATTTATATTGGATTTTATATCGAAGTTTCTTATGTCTAAACGATAAATGCGAAAGTGTCTTGTGTTCGTTTGTTACGTTTAGGCGATTATATTGCTGAACCTGTTTTGATGAAATCATATAGACTACGTTTTATAAAAATGTACCTGAAAATTAATTGTTAATAATATATTATAGGCAAAAACTACTATAATGTCACTTTTCTAGTCCGAATGTAATCGCATAAGAACTTGTGTATTGTATTCAATTTACGATTAAAAAGAACTAGGCGTTACGTCGCGTTAGGGATACAGCGTGAAGATATGTATGTAAGGACTGGGCGACAAATGAAGTTGGAAAGGCTAACTTAGTTCGCCATTGAACTCGCTTGCAATGATTGTATAATTTACGATAAATTGATTTTACGATGATTTTCCGAATGACGATGTGCCGCGTTTTGCGACATAATTGTACCAAATAGAACGTTTTCTCGTCTGTCGCTGACACACCATTTCCAAATATCCCCAGGTAGCTTGTGAAAATGGATGAGATGCGAGGAAAATATATCCTTCCTCGCACCTTATTCATTTTAGGAATTAGGAACGGGTTAGGGGTTTTGTTATGTTTTAAATTACATCACCTAGTGTTGGCATAAAAAATGATTTGTGCTGAGCATCTAAACCAAACAAGGACGAAAATTCACACAAATGTTACATCACTGAATAATTCATGAATGTCAGTTGTACTTACTTATGACCCACCAGTATCATGTTAATTGAATCATATTGTAAACTCATTTTCTAGTTGAACTGAAATCCGCAGCAGCAACGACGAGGTAAATCAGATAGGCTGACTTGTACATACAACACACATCTTGAAAGTTGATCGGCCACAATTCCGTTAGAAAACTGCACCCACTCAACTACATTTTATTTGATTTTATTTGCGTCACTTTGTAGAACGGAACAGGTTGTCTGTAATTATGAAGTCCACGTATTTTTCATTATTATTTTATGTTGTTTCAGATATCAGATAAAGATTTATCTTTATTAGAAGAGCGTATAAAGCGTGCGGGAAAAAGCCGCAGCGCTGAAGTCCGTCGCTCAATGGTCGTGCCTTTGTCTGCCGCAGGGAAACCCATACAGCCTGCACTCGAGGTAAGTCGAATAACGTAGCAATCATATTTACTTTTAAGTAGGTTAGTTATTCAGCCATATAGCTCACGCCATAAAACGAGGCTGCGGTGTCCCTCGCCTGTCATAAGAGGGAACTGAAGTGAAAGACTCGTTCTTCTACGATGTGGACGTGGCTGGAAACGCAGGATATATTGCGCTCTAAAAAGACGTGCTTTCGCTAGCTCGTGTATTTCTCGACACAGTTATTTTTTGACATTTAAAAATACCATAATATTATTATTAAGTAGCAACACCTTCAAAATAATAGTGTTGCCATCCTTTACCGATTATGATTTTAACAATTGATCACGAATAGTGACACTAGCCAATAAAAGTTACCTTCGGAGTCGTGGCCAATCGGAGTTGGGGCTCCGGTCGCCCATCAATGCGACCCCTAAGAGGACGTAGCGGTACTGCGAGGGTATGGAGCATCTGTCACTGACACTCCCCCTCCCTCCAGCTACCTCCGCCGAGAAGTGCTTTGGCACAGCGCGGGAGGGGCTCTAATACGTTCCATACGAGATCCATACGTACCTTTAGACAGTTACCTAGGTATAACCCAGTATAATAAACTCTTCCTCAATGGCTTGAGTACTTGTTCAGGTTTCCCATGCGTTACTAAAAAAATTTTAAGAAAAAAATTAAAATGCCTTCAAAAAAAAAACACTGACAAGTAAAAAATAACTATCCTTTACTAATAAACTTTCTGTTGTTGCACATTGATTTGGCACCGACGTCAATTACTGTCAAATATAATTATATAGGTATTTGTGTCGTATTTATGAAGTTATTTTTAATATACTAGAGTATTGATTAGTAAAGGATAGTTATTTTGTACTTTTCCGAGTTTTTTTTGAAGGCGGTTTAATTTTTTCTTAATTTTTTTAAATTTCGACCTTATGAATGATCTTGGGTTAAATAAATATCTAGGACAGGTTTACATTTAACTTCTTTCTAATTCTGGAGCGCAACGATATACAATAGAATCATCAATATAAATAAAGGTTATAAGCAGTTTGGTTATTTAATGTTATTTGGTGTATCTTCAAAGTTCAAGCTCTAATACGGGTGAAATTTAAATGGGACCACCTCGGAAGTATACCCTTTCAAACAAAAATAAAATTTTCGAAATCGGTCCGCAATTGACGAAGTTATCGGTGAACATACATAAAAAAATATGTACAGACGAATATAGAACCTCCTCCCTTTTTTAATCATTTAAAAAAAGGTAGGTTAGTTCTTAGTAATGCCTGGCACATTTATGTTGTATTACAATATTCATATTTTATTTTAAATATTGTTCGTAGTTTTTCAAATAAGTGCTTCTTTTTATAATGTATATAGGAAGAACCACCTCGTCGCGTGATATCCGTAGACAATCCTCCCATTTGCGACTACGAGGACGAAGAACCAGAGGAACCACCGCCGCCGCCTGTTATTCCGTAAGTATATATTAACACTATGACCATTTATAAGTTTAGGGGAGAAATGTAGCCGTATACCTGACGGTGTACTCAGTGAGGACAGAGGGGGCTTCTTGGTTCCCACATACTTTTTTCACCTCATTAAATCGGGTCTTATTGTTTCAACATCATTTACAATGGGAATATGTATATTTTTTACTTAATTAGGCTTACATTCGGCTCCCGTCTTGTCTGATTAAAAGCAATGATGTGGCCTAACATTATTCACGCTATTCACTCTTTTTTTAAAGTTCTAGTTGTAAGTAAGAGGAAAAATCGACGCTGGGCCTAATTATGTTTTTATGCAGTACTCCGCCCGAGCCGAAGATTATAACTGGTCCGTTTGGCTTGGATCCCGAACTGATCGCGCAACTGGATGCTCAAGTGCCAGTCCTAAAACGACCAGAGTTACCCGAGCTCGATTTAAAATTCCTCGACGAGCCAATACCCGTATCCACAGTAAGAGCTACACATCCGCCTGCAACTATTCATTCAAGGTAAATTCTAATTCTTTCATCCTTTGGTTTTGTTTAGTTCTCTAAATATAAAACATTCATTTGAAGCTTTATCACACTAAACTTTAATACAGATTAGAAATAAGATTGGTTTAGTAATAGCACAGATTTGAACATCTCCGCATTTGTTCACGAAATGCTCATTGTATTCAACTAATCTCATACGAAGTGGCAAGGAAAACAAATAGTATTAAATAGCTCGTTTTTTCAACTAAACAGCTATTGAGCCCCATTTTTGAGTGTAAAGTCATTTGTCAAATATTTCTTTTGGCGAAATAAAATTGACTTATTTTTGATGAATTTAGTACGTTTTGTTGGAAATAAGTAGCTAGTGACGGTGTTCTGTTTATTTGAGCGTCAAGTTAGTTCTCCTTAATACTCATGAAACATTTAATTTTTATTTAGAACAATAATATAAGATTTTAAAAAACTATTACTTATTCTTTCTTTCATTTGCCGATTATCATATTTTGTCGAAATGTCATCAATCGGACCATAATAAGTTTACATTCTCTTTGAATCTGACTTAAAGCCTCGTCTGAGATGAGTGTATACTTCGTTTTTATCCAAAATAGGGTGACCAACAAAAAAAGTGTGTGTGTCAGCTCCGACGCACGACTGGAATTTACTAGTTTTTTCCATATTTTATATATTTTTATTCACTTCACCATATACAATAATATTAAATATCAATATTAATAGATATAAAAAGTAGCATTTGCCATCTTCGATTTGAAAATGAACGTCATTTTCGTAATCAGCACCCCGAGGTACTTAGAATTTGACAACCATATCGATTTATCCAAAAAAGTAATATTCGCCATCTTGGATTTGAAGATGAACATCATTTTCGTAATTAGCACCCCGAGAAACCTAGAATATGATACCTATGTCGATTTATCCAAAAAAATAATAATCGCCATCTTGCATTCGAAAATAAAAATAATTTTCGTAATCAGCACCCCGCGAAACCTATAATGTGACACCCATATCGATTTATACAAAAAAGTAATATTCGCCATCTTGGATTTGAAAGTGAAAGTCATGCGCACAATAGGTTGCGCACAAAAAACGTAACTATGTCATTCGATGAGTAGATTTTACTCCTCATATTTCTTTCATACCGGGGGCCTTATACGAATATCAATTCTTAAGGAGTAAACTCCAATAATCTCGAAAAAGATTTTCTCCACATAAAGGTCAATTTCACAGTCACTTCAAAAATTCCCAAAGCAAAAATTTCATACATCGAAAAGCTTGTGCTACCTAGCTTATTTATGCCTATACACATTCGTATGTTTTTACGCTGCGGTCGTATTCGTTCCATCGATAGTTTGCAAGATAAATATGATATTAATGTACGTAATTTAATGTATTTCATTCTATAAAAATAATACAAACTCTTTTCGACAGCATGGTTTCAACGTCTCCACGTCACGCGGCACCGCATTCGTTGTTACCCGCTCAAATGCAACACCCGCAGTCTAATGCAATCGACGACTCAATGCTTGCAGACATCATACACAGCATTGCTAGTCCTGATCTCAATGTATGTATTGAAACATTGTTCTGATTTAGTGATTTACTGTTGCCGGCAATATTGCCCAAAGTGGGAATATTACTGGCAACTTTGCTGTTTACCTGCAATTTTGCCAGTAACATTCACATTTTGGGCAATATGGCCGGAAACACCAAATCACCATTCTGATTTAAACAGACCACTAATTATTTACATTCTTTATTATGATACCAATAATTCAGATGTAGATCTGTAAGGTCTAAATATACTGGATAGATTGTATTATTTGAGGGCTGTCTGGAGTCTAATTTTAATACTGTCAAAATAAGTACTGTCTATCTTTTCTAAAAAATCGTCTAAGCGTTTGCTGCGGAAGTGCTTTTAGTGAACATTTTTTGATGATAAAGGAGAATGACTACGCCTTTTATTAAATTTAATGTTGATGTGTTTCTTAGACAATTCTATTTCTTGAGCACTGATGACTAAATATGAATAAATCGATGAATTGAAAAAGACTGCTCCAATATGTAGAATTTAAGCGTCGATTACGATTACACTACACTACATCTAGTGGATTACATCATGTAGGGCACTAGATACAGTGTAGTGTAACTGCATGTAGAGATGTAGGACCCTAACTAAGGATGATAGGGGAGCGCCCGACTGCACTACAGGGCCTAATAGACTACATGTAGTGCAGTGGGATCACAAGTAGGGAGGTAGGGCGCCTACACGGCGATCAGTCTTGCCGCTGCATCCGATGCGAATGAGTGTATTTAAATATTTTAGAAATGTAAAAAGATTTTATCCACAAGGAACGAAAATAATGTAGATTATAAAATTAAATCCTAAAAATCTTGTAAATTAGGGATGTTATGGAGTTCCGAAACCGTAATCAAAACTATCGGATTTCCGAAATAAAAATCTATCCGGATCCGTAACCATGCAATTCTGTAAAAACTCTCTAATCGCCAAAGCAGACTAGCTCGACAATTCACGTCACCGCATTCAAACTCACTTGGTCTTCGTTACGTTATACCCACCACACACGATCAAGTATGCTTGATCAAGCCTGTCCAATTGGCATGAAGTGGAGGTTGAATCAAGTAAATTTGAACGTGTGTGTCGGTCGATTTGGCTTGATCAGTTTTACTTGAAGGAAATCGTTTTTCGCTTCTGCCATCAAGCCATCAAGCCGTCCTGCATACTTGAACGTGTGTGGCGGTCATACCGTTTCGTCAATTCGTTCGTAATTTTGTTTAGCTACGGTTGTGTTATGTCTCAGCGATGCTTGTCTAATTAGGAATTATCTTTTTCAAATCATATTTATTTTATTGAAATATACTATATTGATTTATTTAAATATATATCGAAGCGAGTTGACTAATTTACGAATTTTTTAGAGAATCGCGATGCTGATATAAAAGTTTCGAGTAATTTCGAATAGGGTAGGTATGACAGGCTTTAGCCGGCCGAGTCGACACACTAACCGCGTTGTTTGCATTGTTCAGATAGTTTTTATTATGTTTATTGCATAGTTAGTCATCGAGAAAAATAAGTCAAATTGTTACCTTGACATTATTTCTATTTTTTTAATGCAATTACTAAAAAATCTAATATCCGTAACAGAAACTATCCCAAACTATCGGATAATCTGAAATAAATTCATATCCGTAACCATAACTAAAACCGGTAAAATATTATGCATATGTAGATCCGTGATTTCATATCCATAACACCCTTGAAGCGTGGACAAGTGACACTTTTGACAAGAAATAACGCCACCAAGCGTTTCGATTGTACAGAAACTAAGCGAACGCCAAAAACTTGTGCCTTCTAGAATACGAAGTGTCATGGTAATTGCTTAATTACGTAATATCTCTATTTTGTGTGTTTATGTCATCCGAACTAATAACTGACGTTTGTTCGTTGAAATAATCGAAAACATTGTTAATATTGTGGTTTTGATCGAATCAACGAATAGAAAGAGCCTTCGCAGAGTTTTTGTAACTTTGGCTACCGATCGAATATTGGTTATGCTGAAGCGTTATTGTGTTTTTGAAATAGAAACGCTTAGAAGCAAACGCGAAAAGTTCAAAACTATCAATCGACTCGTGTTCGCTTCTTAACCACAAGTGGTTTAATTGTCATAAACGCTAGTAGAATAGTAGAATGTTTTCTGCAAGATTAATACAATTAAAATCTGCAGGATATAAAAATATGCAAATGTAAATGAGTGGACGATAGGAACGAAGATAAATAAAAATGCAACTTATCCGATCCGCGTCTAATCGATCACTAACTTAAAAACTAAGACAATCTGGGTATTGCATATTATATAAACAATAGGTCGCGATCAAAGTACATTGATTTGATGCGCGCCAAAACTGCAGTTAATGCAGTTAAGTAAAGTAATTGCAAAACCATGTACGTGCGTCGTACAAATACGTTGACAGATACCACGTGATCTAGTGTATTTAAATTGTTAGTCAAACGTTATTAATTTCCTATTCAATCAAACGATTCGTAGTGGTGTGGAAAGGGCCGTATAAAACGGTAGCCAAGTGGCACTTTTGGCGACCCCAATAAGGGCAGCAAGCGTGCCACTTGTCCAGCCGCTGTGGGGAGTGGTGTAAGTGTAGTGCGGTGTGTGTGCATGTGCGTGTGTGTGCGCGTCAGGCGTCGATCCGCGCGCTGTCGCTGATGTCGAGCGCGCTGGTGTCGGGGCGCGGCGCGGCGCTGGGCGCGCACGAGGCGCGGCTGGTGGCGGCCGTGGCGCACCAGCTGCGGCGCCTGCGCACGCAGCCGCCGCGCGACCCGCTGCCGCCCTACAAGTGCCTCGCCAACACGCTCGCCACCGTACGTACTCACTACATTTACTTTTTTGTAAAAGGGTGCTTTTATAATTTTCTGTTGAACGTTTTTATCGCCACGTTTTTTTTACCGTCTGAAATAAAATAGGTAAGCAAAATGCTGCCCTGTTATGTCCATAAAGATGCTTTTTCAATGTCCACTGCATGACGTTATCGTGCACGGAAATATAAAAGCGTCTCCATACAACTGCATACATTATGCTTCCCCATTGTACCGTGGACGGTAAAAACGTGGCGATAAAAACGTGCAACGGAAAATTATACAAGCGGCCAATGGGAGAACAAACGAGCTAGCGAATCACCTAGCAGAAAGTGATCACCACTGCCCATGAACACCCACAACGTCCGGGGAATCACGGATGCGTTGCTGGTCTTTAAGGAAAGAAGAGAGGAACACAATAGCAATAGATGTTATTTCAAGCCGATATTCTGTGAGAGAGTGATATCCCACCGGACGAGTCGACCCAATCCGTTCTACAATGCAGCATGGCTCTACCACACATGAATTATCATTATATCTATACTAATATTATAAATGCGAAAGTCTGTCTGTTTGTCTGTTACGTTTCACAGCTTAACCGCCAGGCCCAATTTTAACGAAATGACTGCCCAAATTCGCTACCACTGCCCCTAGAGTAACCATTCAATTTGAAAGAGATATTTTATTTTCTAACTATTTTCTGTGTAGTTTATAACTTTCTCAACCTAGCACAAGCTATAATCAAAATAGAAAGTATTTTTAGTAGCTAGACATTCACTATGGCTGAGAACAAGGCTGTAAACATTGACATTTTCGTTCTTTATAGTACATTATACGCAAATTTATGATAAAAAACAGACTATCCTAGAATTTAATAGCACCATATTTTCTAAACTATTACTGAAAATCTCTAAAAATTAAATATCTTCTTTCGTAGATGAAAAGACTGATAGGGAAATAGCAAATCAGCGACGCTGTCCGAGTTCGTCTTATAGGTGGACTTTCGATCCGAGCGTCAGCGTCAGCGTCGCGGCGTTAGTAACGCCGCGACGCTGACGCTGCGACAGTGCGACAGTATAAGTTACTATGAAAATGTATGGACCGGCGTTCGAGCATCGCGACACTCACAGCGGCACGACGCGCACGTTAGTGTCGCGATGCTCGAAGTCCACCTTATAAATTATGTCATCAAACGTCATTGACAATGATATTTCGGATTTTTATGAAGTTATATCTAAAAGAACGTGTGAACTTGTTTTTCTGGCGATTTCATGAGATCGTACGTAAATAACGACCTCTGCTGTGTTTCTGGATGCTTTGTTTGTCTATATGATTACTTTTGGATATTTAACTTCACTTCCGTAGTCGTTTTAGAAAATGTCGCGATACGTGCAAATTTTTTGTTTATATATTCGCTAGCTTTTTCGCTTTTGTTACTTGTGCTCGTAATAGCCCATACAATAGAACAAATATGAATGCCGGCCATGCAAATTTATGGATGGGACAAAGTTCCATAGTTTTTGGGCATCGTCATTTGTCACGGAAATAATTTGACACTAGGGAACGGACCCAGGCTGCTTATTTTTTCAAAAATCTACCCCTAAGGAGGTGAAAAGAGGGATGAAACTTTGTATGGTGAAATTAAAATGCTAAACCGCTGAACCGATTATGATGAAATTTGGCACAGAGATAGAAATGAATTCATAGCGCGATTTCTACGAAACCATAAACAATTTTTACCATTAGCAACAATTGTTACCTAACAACATTTCGCGCTTTAGTGCATTTGACAACAATTGTTCCCGTTCGCCATGGAGCACTTAACTTATAGAGTGAAAATGACATTAATTTTGTATGAAAACAACTTACAACTAAATACTGCTGCAGTTACTACACGCCGACTGGTCAGCCCAAAATCAAACAAAACCTGTGTATACGTGCAAATGAATAGACTGAAATAAAGTAATAGAGGTTGCACCAAGGTAAAAGCGAAACACATAGATTCACGTTATCAAGCATGTCAATTGATAGTCCAGTTTAATTTGACCTGTGATAAATTGAATGTAAATTTTAAAATTTTGTTTATACAGTTAGTTACTCACAGATGAAATGAGATTGTGTTTGATGATTTCCTGAAATCTTTAGCTATTTTCCGCTCAAACTCCAAAAACCACCAGTCGACACGTGTTTCACCTCTCAACGAAGCATCCTCAGGATATTCCAGAGACAAGACTCGGTCAGCTAACCAGCACCGAATCAACAAACTACTAATTATTAGTATAAATAGTCGAGTCTGAAGGATGCTTCGTTGAGAGGCGAAACATGTGTTGATTGGTGGTTTTTGGAGTTTGAGCGGAAAATAGCTAAAGATTTTAGGAATTCATTACATGAAATAGATTTCCGCAAAGTAACATTTGAGTCTATACAATATCTTGAAATTGTGTTTGGTTTATATTTGATATTTGTTTTGCATACTACCGATTAGTACAGTAAGCCATTATATAAGTGTTTAAGTATCTGTCGAAATATACTGCTATGTATACACATAACATGAGTCAGAGTTGATATTCATTAGTGTCAATATACTGAACAGCGGTGAGTAGGAGATGGTCCGATATTTCGCTCTATAGGTTAAATGCTTCACGCTTTTCTCTATTAAGTTATAACATTAAATTACGTGACTTTTGGCGGGAACGGGAGAATCGAGGTTGTCATTTTATTTAGATTTTCTATTTTTAAATTTTTGGGAGTTTAAAAGTACGAAAGTGAAAGTATATTGTGTGTTAAAGTTCTGTGTAAGTGAAAAGAATGGAGTAGGTCTAAATAAACACGTGTAGCTGAAGTTCTCGTGCTCTTCCAAGAAGTCCTTTATATCTTCAGTAAAGCCTACTATCACTTTACTGGAGGGGTTTTACGATAAGAAAAAAAAACGGATTTACTTCGAATGTGCTTCATGTGTTCGTCATGATTTAAGAATTATAACAATGCTGCGACGTGTGCATTGCATTTCCTAACTGTTTAAGTGTTAAACTGTGTTAACATCAGCGATTTTACTGGTCGGGCAAACAATAAACATTGAGATTTATAGTTTACACTTTATTTTCCACTTAATTGAGTACACAAAACAATTTCGTTATAGAAAAATAATGTACAGATTGTCGTACATAAAAAAATGCCGGCGACATAGATAACTAACAGAACGAGAGAAGGAACGAGAGAAGCGTACCACGGCGCCATGAACAAAAAACTTGCAGCGTAACATGTCGGGCGCTCTTCCCTCTCACTCATCTCGCAGCGGTCACAGCTTGCGACATTTACTTTATTACGTGACATTGGCCTGTTGGCGCAGTGGCATATGCATCTGCTTTCCAAGCTAGGGTCGTGGGTTCCATCCCCGGTCAAGTCAATTTAGGAAACGAACTTTTCTAAATTGTTGTGAGTCTGGGTGTTACTGGGAGCTCCTCCAGAGTTCGTTGTGTGATACCCATAGTACAAGGTTACTGCTTAGTTCGGGGTCACACAATCTGTGTAATTGTCTGGAGTATTATTTTTATTATTAGCAAATACGCTGATCTGTGCGCCTTGCCATGAAGAAAAAAACCATGAAATGTGTGAGCAGTTCTACGAGAGCGGCGGTTGCGGCGGTTGCGGCAGCGAGGTGAGCGAGGGCGCGCTGTGCTCGCTGCTGGGCGAGTTACTGCGAGTGCTGGGCGGGGCGAGCGTGCCGAGCGGGCCGAGCGGGCCGAGCGGCGCGGTGCCGAGCGGCGCGGACGGCGAGCGGCTCGTGCGCATCCTCAACAACGTGTGCGTCAAGGTGCTCGAGCACTCGCCCCGGACACCGCTGCTATGGTATTTATTACTACCCTCCTACACGTCTGTCAATCGTTCACTTACAAAGATTCGAACGTTCCAATTAGTAACTAATTAATCTGTGGTTCACGTATTGATATGAAATATGATATTCAATTATGTATTTTTGATTGAAATGAAAGATCGAACGATTGTATGAATAATCCAGTTTTAACTATTTCAATATTTTATAAGTTTTCACTATGATTCTGCAGCAATTGTAATTTTATTGATAATGTTTTGAAAAGTAATGTGTATGTGTGAGTTTACCTTGTACGTTTTTCTGAATTACACTTTTTATCACAATAAACGGCATAATAGACAATCAATTAAATTTCTAGTAACACAGAGATTGAATCTGTCAAATGATTGGATCAATGAACGATACGTTCGTTCAAATGTGTTTGCAATCAAATGACCGAATCAATCACGAACGACAGATCTATACCCTACGTCAGGGACAAATAAGCCAATTCCCCCGCCTCACGCGTAAAGGAATTGCCTACTCTCCCAGATACGTAGGGTTGTTTCGTTAGGTGTGAGATGCGGAGAGCATCTCGAATAGTTAAACATTTAGTACAGACTTCTTTCACAGATTAATTAGTTATTAATTGAAGCATTGGATAGCATAAAAATCGACATAATTTATTAAAAATTATTAAATCTTTACAGTGCAATAGTATCTCTTCTACACGAATCCATCGGCGTTTCGGATCCTGCTTATCCTCGCTATCAAGATCTTCTTCTAAAATGTTTTTGGAAGACTCTTAAGATGATCTCTACGTGGGACGTTAACTCTATAGACTATGATGCCTTGCTCTACAAAATACACTTGTTTTACAAAGCTTTTCCTAATAGCTATTGGAAGAAAAATTCGGACATCAATGATACGCCTTATAGGTAAATATATTACATTTTGAAAAATAAATTATAAAATATGTATATTCTTTGTCTCTTACGATAACAGTGACTGTTAAAATTTCTATAAAATTAACTAATTCTTACAGCTTCAATAAATGTAGTAGATATTGTTATTAGTTACTACATATGTAGTATGTATAGAATGTACATCACCAATACAAATAACAGAATAATCCTAGACAATCCTAAGTATTAGTAAGTAATAGTTAAATTGAAATCAGTGAAATATTTTCTATATGTCACCACAAATAAACAGTTTATATTATTATTTATATAAAAACGGTTACAACCTTTAAATTACAATCCTATGTTATTTTTCAAAGCTTACAATATTTTTTGTGGTTTTCAGAACTGTCAAAACTCTGGTGCATACACTCGTCAAGATGAAAGGCGCGTCTATTACAAACCATCTCACACAAATACCGGATGTGAACGAATCTGATCTCTATCCGTATTTGCTTAAAGTACTTAAGGTATATATTGCATATTATATGTATATAGATTACATTTATGTGTTTTATATTACCATAAACATCGTAAAACATAAACTTATACTGTGTCACAGTGTACTGTTAGTTCTACGACACATGCTTGTTAATTTTTTTTATCTATTTGTTTTGTATATTGTATTCAATGTATCTATATAAAAAATCTATTGCCACATATATGAAAGATTATCACTTGATAACGGCTCGACTGATTTGGCTGATATTTTTTATTTTGTTCGTTATTGTCAGGACAAACTTTGTATGATAGAAAATATTGAGAAAATCTATCACAAAGTTCGGAAATTTGGATGGTAGTTTTGTACAAAAATCTCGATAAAAAAATTTTGATGTGTTACAAACATTCAACATCCCATCCGGGTGAAGCCAGGGCGGGTCGCTAGTAATAAATAAACATCGTACTTGTGTCCCATAAGTATGATATTAGGGTACTATCTTCGATCACATCTAAAAACCAGATACACAATCAACGCTCCAAAAATGTCCGAACCAAATGTGCACTCGAACGAGTATTTGAGTGCACTTTTGTTTTAGTAGTATTCGAAAACGCTAACAGCAAACATGACAAAGTATTCCTTTAAAAATGATAAAAACGACACATCTAGATCGCTAAAAAAGAACGATTCTTATTTTCGGTAGATAAATCAAATAATTTTATTTACGTGTTTATTATTTCGTTATAATAATATTGTTACATAGCTCTTTTAATTAAATTCGTAAAATATATATTTAAAAAAATGGCCTGACAATATATGTCGTATTGTCACTTTTACGTAACAAATCAAAATGACGCAAATAGATTATGTGAATTATACTTTAAGCACGAAACGTAAGAATACATTTTAAATATTTTTTTAATCTTCTTCTTTTTATTTTACCAGCTTTTACAAACTTATGCTTTGATAGTAAGGTCTACTTTAAATTTGCACAATATTACGGATAATACTATACGATATTAGAAATGTACATGTCAATTCGGACAATAATTTGTTTAAATTTTACAAAGGATTATACTAGTTTTTTATTTGTGATCGAAGGGTACTATCGAGGCTAGACTCTCTAACCTTATCTACATGTCTAATTTATCCCTTCCTATTACGACCCAAATTCAGTCTCTCTTCAGTCTCTCTTTTCATACTCTCGACCCACTCTTTCTCACCAGATGAACATAATTTTTTTTCGGTGTGGAATAAAATAAAGAGTTTATTGTCGCATTTAAAACAAAGTACTTTACATTTTCAGCAATTGAAACTAGACGAAAAGAAGACCAATCCATCTGATGGTATGAATGGTGGATCGGTACTGACTAGCATGACCAGTAATAACTCAGTGTTAAACACTGGAAGATTACCCCGAGGGGTCCATGAAGAGTTAGCTCTCATATTGAAGAGAATCAGCAGTCAGGAGCATAAGAGGGATGCTCTATGTCAGTTGTATGACTTAAGGGTTAGTATTTGTTTACTTTTCTTATTCTTTGCTCGTTACGTTTAGAGCAATAAGTTACTGCGATAAAAAAGATATAGCTTTGTTGCGTCTTACACTTTAGATTCTAAAGTCCCCAATCTAAACTCTAAAGCTTAGAGTTTAGATTGGGAATACTCAATTTGTGTGTTTATCCTTATATTATTATTGTTGTAAGGTGTAAACATGAAACCGAACGTGATACTTGTGCGAGAGAGACGAAAATATGGAACCTTTATTATGTGAAAGCGAGAGAATGAGTGAAGTTTGACAATTAGTGTGTGAAAGAAACAGATGTATGCGAGAAGGTTAGGGGAGTGAGCGCGAAAAGAAGAGAAAAGAAAATAAATGAAATTGCTACGAATCGTCGTTTCAATTAACGTCCCTTACATTATTATTTACTCAATGATGAAAATATATTCATTTCCAAATGAATTCAATAAATATTCTTTATTAAAATATTCAAAACTATTACAAATCGATCATTGATAGTTATTAATTTCATTAGTATGTTATATCTTGGAAGTGTGTTAAATACAGAGTTATTTTATATTTTGTACAGGAGCGTCATCCAGAAGTGGACATATGGACTTTCATGCAAGGCTCGTCGTACTACTTCCGTAACTTCGTGGAGCAGGGCCTTCGCGATGTTGCAGAGCAAAGGAAAATGGGTAACATGCCCATTTTCAAACATGACTACAAGACCGAGAATATTGGTAAGTGTATCATCATTGTATATTACTTTCACGATAGGTCTTGAGACTTGGGCGATATAGAGAATAAAAATACCCCTAATCGCTGCAGGGTATTATAGCATGTGGATTGAGATTACAAGTCTTCCATTTATTTCAATAAAATATAAATGTTTGATATAATATATAAAAATCAATGTTTGTTCGTTTGTTCGTATTTTATGGGCTGCCGTACCGTTCAGCCGATTACAATGAAATTTGTTATGGAAATAGTTTGAGACCAGGGGACAGACATAGGACAGACATTTTTTTCAAAAATATACTCCTAAAGGGGTGAAAAGGGGGATGACACTTTAGATGCGAAATACTAAACCACTGAACCGATTAAGATGAAATTTGCTACAGAGGTAGACTTTTTTTTTATTAAAAAACAAGCTACTGTTTTTGGTCAATAGTCTATCCATAGTCTATCAATAGAAAAAAAATTTAGGCTATTTTGTATTTGAATAATTGCCATGTGGTTTTTGTACATGTGAGGTCCATAATTTTTTTTTCTTCAATACCAACAATATGGGTATCAAATAAAATGGAATACGCAGAGGAAGGTTTCTCTATATCTGAGGCTGTTCCATAATAAGGAATAACTTTTTTGTTTGACACCAACAATATGGGTATCAAATTAAATGGGGTACACAGGAGGTTTTTCTACGTGATGTCATCATAAAATCAACACGGCTGATGTTCCATAATATGAAATAACTTTTTGTTCAACACCATCAATATGGGTATCATATTAAATGGAATACGCAGGGGAAAATTTCTGTATATGTAATGTCAGCATAAATCCAATATAGCGGGTGCTTCGTACTAGAAAGTAACTCTTTTGGTTCAACACCAACAATATGAGTTTCAAATGAAATGGAATACGCAGGGATATGTATTTCGTATATGTATATGACATCATAATAAATGTAACATGGCGGATGCTCCGCGATAGGAAGTAACTTTTTCAAAACCTCCAACAATATGGATATCAAATGAAGTGGAAGGAGAAGGTATATATATAAGTATATGTGATGTCATTTTAAATCCAATATGGTGGATGCCCATAATCTAATATAAAAAAGTAAGTAAGTAAAAAAATTATTTGCTTCAAGAAAAACAATGAAAAATACAAAATAACTATCCTTTACTAATCAAAACTCAAGTACAATTAAAATAACTTTTTAAATACGATACATATATCTATATAATTAAATTTGACTGTTACTGTTCAGTTATGTAGATATGTGTATCGTATTTAAAAAGTTATTTTAATTGTACTTGAGTTTTGTCTTTGTTGACGTCGACTTCTAAGGGAGCGATACAGCTATGTACGTGTAGTACAACAAAACGCAAATCAAAACAAAAATGTCAAAGAAACCAGCGCCGGCGGCTTCCCATTGATACCATATCACTCACCCCTTCAAATAAAGCCGCGCGCATTTCTTTAACAATATGCGAGCGCCGCTTCAAAGGAAGCCGCGCCGGCGGTGTTTTTTCGAAAGACAAAGATAGTTGCAATCTATTTTCTAGCTTGTCTTTCATTTTAGGGGTCCGTAAAAGAGTACAGTAGCGGTCACGGTATTTCTATTTTAAGCTAATATGATACGGTAATTCGATTGATACGAGTACGCAATGTAAACTGTTGTCTTCCGACAATCTTCCTTTTGACAGAGAAATATAGAACGTGTCGGCTGCTTATTCTTCGCAATGTAAAAGTCAGCCAATTAGTTATTGGGCAGTGTCAGGAACATGTTTATTTCGACTTGTTTCTATTGGGTAGTTGCGTAAAGTTATGTAAGTATTTTAGATTAGATAATACGATCCATTAGTCATTCAATATTAATTATAAACAAGTTGTTTTACTGATTAGTAACATATACCTTATAAAGCCTTTAAAACATGTAATGCTAGGCTCCACGGACGTGTGCCAGAATAACTATATGGGCCCATTTACTTGTAACATCCCTTTTTTCTCCAACCTTGTAGTCCTATGCGCGTACTCTTAATTCTTCGAGGGTGCAGAGGAGACTCTGTCACTGTCCTCCCTAAACGAAAAGTGCTTCGCACAACATAAGAGGACCCGTTGCGTTCCATAAGAGATCCCTGAGCCCCTTGACAAACCACCAAATACGATCGCCGTGGGTGTTTTGTGGGTAAAAATCCCATATATCCCAGTCTCACCTCCAGGGAACTGGGTACCTGTGCAGGTTACTCCTGCGATACCAAAAAAAGGGTCTATTGAACGACTCAAGAAGAAACCAAGACATACTGTACCTCGTGGATCCATTGCAGATTGGTGGAGATAGTCGAGAGTTTTAAAGTTGCCTATAAATTGTCTGGAGTGTTATTATTATTATTAAAATAATGTTCTATGGGTCCTACATCTGCAGATAACGCAAGCCGACATGCCTTCGTGGTAGATATGAACGCGTCCACGTACGGTTACAGATAGCGTAGCTAACCATGGATACGGTATGGAATCGAAAGTTCCGGCTATCTGAATTTTGGTTTTTGCGGTACATACAGGGTGCAGCGTATTTGTAGATGTGCAACTTATGTCTGTGCCGTGTTTGACGCGATGTGTGGTGAACACGCAACAATATTAGTTAGTTTAAGGCCGTTGATGAGTACTGCTATAATGTATTTTCTATTTATTTATTTTTTCAGATATAAGCAATGAGAACGACGAGAAATCACATGTAATTTTCTTGGAAAGACTGAGAGCTTTGCAGGTTTGTTCTTATTTTTTTTTGCCTGATCAATTTATGAATATTTTTTTAATTTGCTGGGACTGTGATTGTTAATGAGTACTTGTTCTGAGCTTGGTGTATATAAGGTTATTGTGAAAGGGGGTATAAATCCGCCGGGGTTTCAACGTGTCAATGTTGGCTCCAATTATTTACAGATATAATAATTACGGGATACGTTTATTCTGTTGTCCATACAAAAAAATATAATAGAAAAAAGTATACAACCCTATCGTTATGCCCTACATTCCAAATATTTGTTAGCTCACCTTTATTTATTTTTTTAACTTTTAAGTGTTACACTAGAATCAGAATTTTTGCGAAGTTGTAGCACAGATTAATTAGTTACTAACGTAAAGTTGTAGAATGCAAATTTTCCGTTGTCATGGGTACTTTAAAACCCTTTCGCATTTACACATCCTTTCGAAATAACATTGTATAATACTAATTTCTAACGTTCATCATTATCATATCAGCCGGAAGAAGTTCATTGTTTGATTTATTAAGCATTGTTTTATAAAATTAGAATTTAAGAAAAAAATCTTTTTCTTTTTTATGGCCACATTTCATAAAAATAAAGAATTATTGTTACAATTTTTTTCCCCCATATTATGATAAATCTTCCTGTCTTGCGCCTCCTGGATACGCTGATTCTCTGCTACTTTAACCAGGTCGTCTAGTCTTGAAGTCAGAATAAATTAACTCTGTTATTTGATTGTTTGGTTTAATGACATGTTCATGTACATCGACAGGCCAAGGCAGGCCTGAAGACGGATTCCGCGCCATCGTCACAGCCGCGCACGCCCAGTGACAACCGCGCGTTAGTCGACTCGATCAATGAGAACACGCTTCCCAGGACGCATAGCATTGACCCGCAGCTAGAGGTAACTTGCCATACTAATATCATAGATTAATTAGTTTACTCACGTAAACTAATATTATTGTATTGTATTGTATATATGTATTGTATTGTAATATTATAAACGCGAAAGTCTGTCCGTCTGTCTATATTTAGGTGTGTATGTCTGTTACGTTTTCACGGCACACTGTCCGATGGATTTTGATGAAATTTGACACGTAGATATTTTGACACCAGAGGACGGGCAAAGGATACTTTTTACATCAAAAATCTACCCGTAAGGGGATAAAAAGGGGGATGAAACTTTGTGTGCTAAACTACCGAACCGATTATGATGAAATTTGGTACAGAGATCAACATTTTTCATCAAAAATCGACCCCTAAAGAGTGAAAAGATAGATTAAACTTTATATAGGAAATGCTAAACTGCTTAACCAATTATAGGTAAGTATATATATATATTTATATATAGCGTATATAAGTTACATAGTAAGGTAAAGTAAGAAATGGCATTTACAGCTCAGTTCTACTGATGGAAAGCAATGACGAAGCGAAATAATGCTTGCTCAGAAGCTCTGTTCAATAGAGGCAGAGTTCACTAACAGTGCCCATAATTTAAACTTATTTTCATAGGGTTGACTAAACCTTTCTTTATTCTTTTTAAACTAAAAATAATTAGTGTAGTTTGAGGCATAGGCAAATATTATGAACTTAATTTACAACTGCAGCTGATATGTGACAGCCGAATTCCACGCGTTATTCATTCTTTTATATTCTTTTTATGTATATTTTGGTGACTATGGTACTGCCGCATAATTTATTTTTACAGTAACGCTCAGGTTGTCTGTTAGTGAATGCTATCAGGCAAAAATTCCGAGTATTGGATACATTTTGTACTATGAAGAATAAATAAATAAATAAATTGTCAAAACAAACAATGTTACCATAAATGTTGCTTCAGTCCAACAGTCAACTAACTACAAACAACGAGTTAGTGGCGTTAGTTTTTCTCCAGAAAGCCATTTTACGTCATGGCACTGTAATCTCACAATCGTCTTACGTGTTACTAATTTTAGAGACCAGTCGCGCGACTGTGGCGCTGCTATCGTTAATCATTTTTATGTCATAGTCCAGCGGATTATACCACAGCGTCGCTAAGTGGCTGCTCACATCGACCTCTATGTGTAAGGGAATCTTTCTTCGGTAACGCAGATGAAATCTGAATACAAGTAGCAGCAACCTGGGGATGAGACTGGATTATAGATGGCCTTCATCCACTAAAACTACTCGAATATCATCCTTGGCGCGGCGCAAAAAGCCGCTAGTTTGAATATTGGTCTCTGTAGAATATTTACTTACTTACCTTGATCTGTGCCTTGATGACTAAAGTACATGAGTAAGAAAACGTCGCGAGACGGTTATTACAGACTACTGTTTCCGTTATAAAAGAAGCAAAAACCAATACTTTCTCCTTTTTGCGAAATTACCGCTAAGTGAAAAGAGTAAGCTCTGCAATGTATATTGAGTGAATGAAATATAAATTATAATCGTAATATTTTAGCATAGGTAGCATAGTGTATGACGTCGTCGTAAGTCCATTATAACGTTTCCAAAATGGCAATTTTCTTTGCATACAAGCACAGAATGATGAGTTACAACTAATAATACTAATACTAGTGTCGAATGAAAAAGATTAGCAAAAATACAAAGACTGTGTTACTATTATGCTGTATAGTGTACTATTGCAATATTTTTCATAGAATGAAAAAGTATGTAATAATAATTTCTTATTTAAACCGTAGTCACGTTTTTTAATCTTTACTTCGTTTTGTCTCATTACCGTAAATGGTCTTAGAAAGCAATATTAATTTCTGGAAACAGGTTTAGTAATCAGGTACCTGCTTATTTAAATTAGTTAATTTCAAACAAAACCACGTAATAATAGGAAGCATATAATGGTAACTGATAGTTATTTAACTAATGTTAGATAATCACATTTTTAACAAATTATTTCAAAAAATATATTAACAATGAAATACAATGGTATTTCATTGTTAATATCATGGTTAATATCATAATGCATCTGTTAATGGTAATGACCATTAACAGATGCAATTAACAAATTAATCCAAATACACAACAATTACTAAAGACGATGTCATTATTGACAGCACTGAAGTCTCAACGCTGTCGCCTAAGGCCAGTTCAAAGTACAGTCAGGAAAGATTATTTTTAAAATTATAACTGCTATTTCTACTTGTAATTATTACATATAATTTACAATCACAAATAAGTCCAAGTGGCAGAGAAACCATAGCTCACTATAAGAAATAAGAGAGTTGGCATGCAGCAATGCTTTATTACTTTAAAAAAAAGGCATTAAACGAAACGATGAAATGGAAATTCGAATCGCAGGAGCGGCGTACGTCTACTCTACGACCCATGGATGTGTGAGCGTCCGGTCAATTTAAAACAATTGGCATACATGTTATCTATTATTTTTTCATTTTCGACTTTTAATTTAAACAAACAAGAAACTAACCAAAATTTCGCTAAATTTTTACTATTCACTGGTCCGGCGTATTATACGTACAATATACGTAGCACTCTAATAACTATTAACACTTCTTTTCTGTTATATGCACGAAACTGAAATATGCACAAATAACACTAATATTATCCAATACAGTACAGCATTGGAAAAATTTAGTTATTAAAGGTAGTAGTAGTTATTAAAGGTACTAGATCAAATTAGTATCATAAATCAGTTCACTAATATGTGAATGACACGATTCATTTGAAATGTATGACAGAATATGTAATTATTAGAATATTATTGTTTGCGATAGGTAAACAATACTAATCTCCTTTCCTTTATTTTTATTTGTATTTTAAAAATACAAAGTATACTTGTCATGTTTATTATTCTTTTAATTCTTGGTAGTTTTTACTAAAGCGCAAATACACAAAGGGACAAAAATTCTAAAAATGTTTGTTTTACTAATAACTAATAAGTATGAAAACTGAGTCAATTATTTGCGAACTAGCCTGTCCCTAGTTATGTTATAAATGTCATAGTCGCCACATTTGTTTACATTAAGGATAAAAATGAAAAAAATTGGATATGCATCATTATTGGAGACTGTTTCATAATTTATCGTCGCACAATTTTGTAGTTACGATATTATCGTGGAAGGTAACGCCACTGAGTTTTGAGGCCGAAATCGGACTATTATGACCGCAATTACATGACTGCATCATCTGCAGTCATTATATCTAATTGTAAGATGAAAAAAGACAAATAACGAAACGATAGTGACAGCATCTAGCCCAGCAGATGCTTGGACACTCAAAACATGTTAGCGGATTGGCATACGTGTAGATGTCGACCTTTGGCTTGCCCGCACATGCCAAATGGATAGATAAGTCTGCAGATACCACTACCACTACATCTCACCTCTATTCGATTCTAAGAAACAGTTAAGTTTTAAGCAGTTATCTGGGTAACAATAACTTTAAGTTATTGGTATTCTAAGATATGGTTCTTATTTCCTACGTGAATGTATTCCATTGTTCTTTAAAGGTATTCCAACACCCTTTCATAACAATTGTTATTAATGCTAAATCCTATTTTGAAACTCACAAAGCTTTGGAATATCGTTTTATGGCATGTAGGTACTCAGGTACTTATTGTTTGTCCAGAAAAAAACACGTGGCCTATGTTTAAAAGCTGCGACGACTTCTTTTTTGGGGATATAAAACTGGTGGTTATGGACATAGCAATGCGAAAATAATGAAGTATAGTTCTGCCCGTACCATATCCGAACTAAATACTAATATTTGTATGTTATATAGATTATCTAATTAAAATCTAAAATTGTTATTATTAAAAAGTTAAAAAACCATAAAATAATTACAAGTAAATTTACTATTTTAATTCAATAATTAAATATCAAAATAATAATAATATGAAAAGAATTATAAGATGTTTCTTAATAACTGGGTTATATGTAAATCGAGATAAATAAAAATATTATTTAGTGAATCTTTAAATAGGTATTTATTTATTAATTTACATGGATTACAAATATTTTCTGTAACTATAAATACACCAATATCAAAAACAAAAATGAGAAAATTATAGTAGTTGACCGTTTCGTTACTTGACCTCTGCTTGTGACAGTTATTAACTAAGCACAAGACGCTAGAAATAATGTCTCTTTTTGAGATATAAATGTATTGTTATAATAACTTCGATTATATTTTTACTACTAAAGTGTTATAATGCAAATTTTTTAATGATATCTATTAGGGGCCAATAACTGTGGTCCTTTCTCTAGATGTTGTTAACTAATTGTTACTGATGTGATGCTTAAGTAATTAGGATGGAATCCTATTTTCAAAAACATATTTTGTGTGTTTCGCTAAATTAAAATCATACATTTTTAATCTGTATATATCATAAACTTAGTATATGCTGGCGTATAGACTTACAAAGAGTGCGAGTGAGAATATAATATTTAATGATAGTGGCATGAGTAGGAAAGGGACAGCAAACGAGACGCTATTGCGACTCTTTTAGAATGATAGGTCGTCACAAGTCGTCACGCTGTGGAGAACGCTGTTGATTTATTTTATTATTTTGTGTTATTTCTGTTTTATTTTAAAGAAGTACTATATTTTTCAGTAATGGTTACGTGTTCTTATGTGATTGTGATATTTCATATCGCAATAATCAGTGAAATCATTCATTCTTAGGTGACATTGACAAATTAAAAGTCGTCACGCGTCAACGAGCTGTATGTTCGTCTATACTCCAGTATATACTAATTTTAAGGTACATATATATCAATATTTTAAAGTCGTGACGTCATTTACGTCAATATTTATGTATTCATTTACTAAACTGATATGCAATTTTGCATTTACTTGGTGATACGTTTTCGATTTCAATGTCCTAATTGCAAAATGTTTCAAAGCTCCAGAATTATTTAATGTAACTTAAATTTTGTTTCTAGTATAACTTATTACAAGATTTATTGCGACTTGTTTTGCTCTTGACGTTATCAGCTTGAAAGATCTTTATGCCACTACGAAAACAAAAAATCTCTTGTCCGTCCCAGCATTGAGGCACAAGTTGTAATTTTGACTATAGCTATTAAACATGTATATTTTAGGAATATATTTTAATCGAACCCAATTTTATTCTATCCTAATTAATCTTGAACTTTTGTTTCAGCTGCATACTACTCATTCCGCATCTCAAAAAAATGAAGCCGCGGTGGATGCGTTACGGCTCAAACTACAACAAATCAAGAGTTCATCCAAGAGATAAGGCTGTCTCTATCACACGTTCCACTAATTTGGTAGCTCTCATTTTCGCGTTATATCTCCACGACATACCATTTTGTTGTTGATAGGTACAGCGAGCGTAAATACAGGGGATCTGTTTAAATTTTTTTATTATATAATATGTGAAAGTAATTTTATTGAAATATGTAATAAATTGCTGAAAATTATTTAATACCCAAGGGTTCTCTAAAAAAGTCATGACAATTTAAATTGTAATAAAACTTGCACGTTGACGAATAAAATCATGAGTATAATTTCTTCTTGACTACTGTAGAATAACGTTCGTTACCAAATTTGGTATAAACGAATTTTTTGTTTGGCTTTAATGCCTTTGAAATTCTCGGGAAATCGACTGGCCGTCATTAAATTATAACACAGTTTGTTATTGGTTCCTTAAGCGAATAAAGTATTAGGACTACGTTCATTGTAAGGCCTAGATGAGTGTATGAGAAATATAAAAAACGTCCAATTGTTGAATCCCTTGCTATACAATAGGGTGTGTTTCACTGAATGTATAAAATAACCGCACATTCGTTATTACAAAAAAAACTGCTGTATCTTAGGTCCTCTTCTCAATGTAAGTGAAACATGCCCGTTTATGACAATAGGGCTATACAATATCGCCTTTAATGGGAACAAGCTTCAAGTAAAAAGTGTGCAGAGGGAATCCTGTATGTTACAGTTTTTCAAGAAAGATGGTTTGTGAATCGACGTATTTTCTTATAGTTGCTTGCCCATAATGTAAAATTAATGTTAGTGTTTAAAAACATATTTAAAAGATTTTGTGGAAATTTAATCATTTTTTATCCCTTTCAAAAGTACAATATGAGTGAATAAAATTTTAAGTAGTTTAGCATTTTAAATATGTACTACATTGACACAGTTTACGAAGTCCTTTTAATAAAATTGACTAATAATGTAAATATTTTCTTTTAATGCACTATCTGGCACGTCGTGACAATTTATGTGTTTATTTATAACAACACCGAATTTAATTGATAAGCGGCATTACTTTGTGCGAAAGAGTTTAAAACAATAACCAATCTACTAGGTATTTATCAAAAACTTATAATCAGCCTTTTAAAATGTAATGACAAATCAGATGTCATTAGAAATTGTTAATGTCATTATAAATGCTTATAAAAACACGTTATATCCAGTGAATCAATAACCAATGTATCAAATATAGTCCACTAGCAAATTGTTTCCATTGTAGCGTATTTTATTATTAATCTTATAATCAATGTAGTTTTCATTACATTTGAAAACTATGATTGGTGTTTAAACGAATTAACATGTTATATGTTCTGTTGTGAGATGATGATATTATCAAGTCGTGAAAGTAAATGTGTAATTGCTAAATAACGTTGTAATTATGAATATTAATTATCGTTTTCAATTACATTAAAATTCACGGTTGATATGGTATCAATTTTAGTTGAATTCAAAATTTTGGTGTTCTTTCTAAAATCGATTTTAAGACTGTTCGATGTTATATTTTTTTACTGTAAAGCAATACTCATTTTATACCAATTTGTGATGTTGTTTGTCTTTTTTATATTACTTGCGAGTGGTTAGAGTCGTCATCCAGTAGGTTTGTTAAAAAACTTCGTGAGCTGAGATGAGGCAGTTAATGTTAGTCCGTTTCATATATTTTATGTCACGTTTGTACCATTAAATTATTATAATATTAAAATAGAAAAAAAAATCAAACATTCCCTGCAGTATTGGTTTTAAATGTACAAATTTTTGTCCATGTAATATCTCTCATTTTTATTGTCATAAACATCATTCATAGAATCGAATCATACTCCTAGTCTATGTTTTAAAGTATTTGAACTATATAAACATGATTGTAATTTATACATGAATTACAATTTGTAGAAATGAAGTCGAAAGTTTCAACTAGTATACTAATAGATATAGATTGGTCCAGAAAGTAGGACATAATTTTTGTTAAAAAATTCGCCTCTTGGTTTAGTTTTATCTTTTTTTACGTTTTTATGACTATAGAAACTTCTCGATTATATTCCATTTCGGTTTTCATATAATATTGTTAGGTTAATTGCTCTTGTCTTAGTATGAAATACTTTTTCTTAAATTATAACATTTGACTTCACATTGTATGAGCATTTATTTATTGTATGTAAATTAATGTATTAAAATCATGATTAATAAATGATAAATAAAGTTCATATGAGTTATGATTTATTATTTTTGTAATTATGGTATTGCTACAACACTACGCCGCCACCCCTTTCCTACTGTTTTTGTTAATATCAAGTTGTTAAACTTTTTAGAAACGCATCAACTTTTTTAGATACATACATACATATCTTCACGCCATATCCCCAACGAGGTAGTGAGAGAAGACGGAGCGCCAAGCGTCGCGATCCTTATATACTTCTTTCGCTTCCTCAAATCTCATTATTCTCCTCACACATTTTCGCCTAGGTATGCGAGTGCTTTTGACATTTCCGTCGGCTTACACTAGCTATTTGATCTTCATAAGTCAGCCTTGGTCTTCCTTGGCCTCTTTTACCACTCACTTTCGCTCTATAGATTTTCTTCGTCAGTCTTTCATCACTCATTCTTTCTTTTTTAGATCTTTACAAAAATTCGCGATTGTGAAGAATAAGATTAGAATAACGATATATGTAAATAGAGCAAAGTGTTATTATAATATTGTTGTCATTATTGTGGCTCTTTTGAAAACATAAATTAATGTCTCATACTTTATTTTCTCAATCTTTTAATATTTTATACAATAATTAAATTACTAATAATTATGTGGATGTAAGTACATAAAATATACTAGGTATTGGAATTATTAACAAATGAAATTATTATTTTATATCTTTTCATGATCATCTCCTCTACCACAAGTACTAAATTACTTTTTATAATAAGCATTGGAGTACCTATCAGTGTCCATGTGCTATTTAGTTATTCTATGTACTCATCTATATGGTCTGGTACCTTTTACACTCGTTAAACCCTTGTTAGGCACATAAAATCTATTGTTATCTTTACTTTTAAAATTGCCATTATAGGGCTTTCCACTAACGACATATTTTTTTTGCAAAAGGCTTTTTAATGGGTATTCTCTTTTGGTGGATGGGTAGGCCCGAAGGAACAGTCCATCGTCAGATTTCATACTGATCGCACGTACCGTCTACGTCTAGTGTTTTAATTATTCAAAAATCTTTTGCATCTAATTATTTAGCTTTTTGTGATTTTTATGTTTTTGGCTTCAAATAGATACAGTTTAGTGCAGTGTTGATTTTCCCAAAAGTTAAAAATGAGTTTATTTCAAAACGCTCGAGTTGAGATTTCTTCCCAATTCAGGTAAGTTTTATAATATAAAATTGGTTAAATTGCAATTTATTTTAATCGACATATGTTATAACAGTATGCATTAATTGTATCCAAGACAAAACATGTTCGGGCTATTTGAAAGGAACAAGTCACAAAATAGGACTATTAGCTCGTATCTTACCTGTTTGCCTTAGCAGCTCGTCACAGTAAAATTTATTTTTTTATTATTCACAAAGTATTATTGTACATATATACATATCCTCACGCTGTATCCTTGAGGGTAGTCAAATCAAATGGAATGCCAAACATCGTGTTCCAAGCATACTTATTAGGCCTCAAATCTTATTCTCCTCACACACTTGCCTTCTGTTCACGTTTAGTGCTTCTGACATTGCCATCAGCTAACACACTGGTTATTTGATATCCATACGTCAGCCTTAGTCTTCCCTGGCTTCTAAAATATATTCGATTATAGTATATATTACTAGGTATTAATAATTATTATAAAATTGTTATATAATTATTGTGGAGTTAAAATTCCTATTTCGTATTTATTTTATTTTTTCAATTTGTCTTAAACAGTTTATAAATTACTATGAATGAATATGGATCTATTTAAAATGCATTAAAGGTATAGTTAACAAATGAAATAATTACATGTTATTTTCTTTACATTTCAAATTGACATCATTGTTTAGAAGGGTTTTCCACTTACGGCAATGATATTATAATACTTTTGTATTATAACATCATTGACTTCCGGTACCTATATTTTTTTTTGCACAAGCAATTTAGTTGCAATTCAAATTACTATACTATATTATTGCTACGGTTAACAAATAAAATTATTATTTTATATTTTTTCACGATTATCTACAGTACCTACTAAAATTATGAATGGAATTACTTTTTGTAATACGCTATACATAAGAGTCTCCAGCAGTAAACACATGTTATTTGTTTATCTATTCTATGTATTTATCTATATCTATATGGTCAGGTACCTATTACACTTTTGCTAATCCCTTGTGTTAAAATCGTAAAATCTATTGTTATCTTTACTTTTAAAATGGTCATTATTGTTTGAAAAGGTTTTCCACTAACGGCATATTTTTTTTGCAGGCTTTTTAATGGCTTTTTAATTCTCTTTTGGAAATGGGTGGTCCAGGAGAAACAGTCCGTCATCAGGTTTCGTACTGATCGCACGTATCGTCTACGTCTAGTGGTTTTAATTTTTCAAAAATATTTTGTCTAATTCTTTAGCTTCCTGTGATTTTTATGATTTTGGTTTCAAATAGATAAGTAAGTACTTGGTATAGTTTAGTGCAGTGTCGATTTCCCCAAGTGTTAAAAATGAGTTTATTTCAAAGTGCTCGAATTGAGGTTTCTTCGCAATTCAGGTAAGTTTTGACATGTATGTAATAGAATTATGCATTCATTGTATCCAAGACAAAATTATAAATATTAAAAGCGGCTTTATATTAGAAAGGAATAGAACTCAAAGTAGGTAAGATACACATATCTTCCTGCCGTTACTCTTAACGGCGTAGTCAGGGAGGACGGAGCGCCAAGCTTAGCGGTCATACATGCTTCTTTCATCTCTTCAATTCTCGAAATAGGTAATGATTTTAAAAAATGTTAGTCCTCATCGCAGTAAAATGTTGCAGGAAATTTTAAAGTAACTTGGCATAGATTTAGTCACTTTAATGAAAACGAAATAGGTAACAATTTTTAAATGTTATATTTCGCTTCTTATTTTTTATTAGAAAAAGACGAGAGTATGTTCTTTGGTTTTACTCTAAGTTGCTGCAGGGTTCATTTAGTATAAATGCTATGTAAAACTTATGACAAGCAAAAAACGTCGTGGAATTATATCGTCACAGAACATAAAATTATATAATATTTTCCTTTATTATATTTTCTTGAAATACTTGTAGGTTTTTTTGCGAGATGTACCTACAAGGTTCCTTGACGTTTAAATTAATTACATAAAATAAAGTTGACTAGATGTACTGTGATCTGAGAATATCAACTAACTATCACATGATAGTTGTTTCATATAAAAACGTTAAAATCATAAATAGAACACATAATATACTTTTAGCTATAATATTATTACTGTATTTTGTCTGAAAGCGCGGACGCAGCTGCTGGAATCTTAATATATAAAATCCACCCGCCCTGTCCCACAGAACAATATGTATTCCAACCACATAAATACGAATATACTAGCGTATATTATACTTACATATATATACATATTGTATGTATACTCATGGTATACTCCAACCCTGTCTGTAGAATCGTCTCAGCGACTTGAATGACATAACGATTAACATTGTTTTCAATTTTCATACGTTTCATGCATTTGAGTTTCCCGCTTCTGCACGTCGCTCCTTCAACGTGACAAGCTAGGGGCTTGGGCTAACTAAAAATCTCTCCAGACGTTATAATTTGTCGGCAACAACTTATTGTGACAGTGTAGCACAATAAATTGCCTATACATAAAGATACATACAATTTGTCAGAAATAACTATATATATAGGCTTTGAACTTAATGAACGTCTTTGCTCGTAATCTCACGATGCCTCCGAGCCTTTCTAAAACTCAAGAAATTGGCATAACCATGAGCGTATTAGCTTTTAACAATAGATCATATTTATTGAAAAACCTTAAAAAAAATATATAATCTTTCGTGGACATGATAATATCATTTTTATAATATAAAAAAGTAATATTTTCAAAATTTAGGTAATTTTGAAGCAAAAACGTAAGAATTTGCTTCCGTCAAAAATGTCAATTTTAAACGTTTTAAACATTTTAAAAAGAATTCAATACCCTGATAATTAATCAATAAATACATTCTATAAGTACGTATTTGTCATGAAGATTTTATGAAGAGAATATTAAATTTTTGCTACAAAAACATCGGGCATCTGAAAAAAGGAGAAGGACATGATTTACAGGGTTACATATTAATGTATTACTGTAATTAGCATAATTTCTAGACGATGTAGCAGTAAAGCGAAGATACGACTTTAAATCTTAAATGTATCAAGCAATTCACACACATGTCACAATTTGTTGGCTGTCGGCTATAGAAGGATGGGTTTCCCAGTCGACCGAAAAAGTTTGGCAATTATAACAATGAAGTTGGCCAACCGCGCTACAGATATTATTTATAAGCGTCGTTGGCTGATTGTCCACTCTTATCTATGGATTGTTCCACAAATTGTAACGTCTGGTAGACACCATTACTTGGGGACAAGAATATTGATAATGTTGTTAGTAGATACGGTCAGTATGAAATACTATTATTTTTCTTTCCTGCTACTGACGGGTGTTTTTGATTCGACTATGAAACTACTGTGTGTTTGAAGTCTTATAATAGTATTAATTGTACTAAAGTACAAAGATAATAAAGTAATTACACAGAGCAGGTATTTGAGATTTTAGTCTACGAAAGCCAAAATTTATAAACATCTGTTGTGTAAAATTCCACTTCACACAATTTACCTGGCTATTTTCAAATTCAACACCTTTGTCTCGTATTTTTTTCCGGACGGACTTTTGTGTTTGTAATTTACTTATTTCTCACTTTTTAGGGTTTCTTTATGGTTATTATTTATTGTTAGTTGATGACATGATGACCTAATGACCCTATCAGAAATTAACATTCGATTTTGGAAAATTATCAAAACACGTTTTTCATAATTACCTATTCTATAATTTCTTCTTCATCAGGATTCATCACGTTCTTATAAACCATATACTAAGTATACTAACTTTATGCTATGAACATCTTGTCCAGTGTATTTTTTTTTTCACAAACTACGTTTTCTTAATTTTATGTTGTCCATTATTGTTGTTATATAAATTGTGCTCTACGGAAACCATTGCGTACAATGGTCTTATGCTGAGAAAATAGGTTCATACTAATATTTATTGATGACAAACTGCAATCCATTATAAGAAAATACGTGGAAAATACCTAACGGAGGGTATTTTATAGTTTATAAAACTTTAATGAATATTTTACATTATTTTTATTATACATTTAGAATTATAATGAGATGAAGAAAACATAGTTTGAATTAATGCACTATAATGTAATTGGCAAGTCGTAGTTCGTATATTCCCACTTCATATAAACCGCAAGAGCTAATGGACCCTGTACAATACAGAATACAGCTGTGATAGTTTTAAAAAAATAGCAATAGTCTATAGCAGAAAGTCCACGGTAAACCTACGCAGAAAACGGTACTAAGTATGAAGTGGCGTTGGTAACTTGGTACAGAAATCATAGACAACAGCAATATGGTGGTGTGGAAATGAAATGAAAGTCCGCCATAGCTATATGAATCTTTCTGATAGTGGTTTTCATATTATTTTAATTAAAATAGATTTGTTGTGTAAATAATTTGTTAATTTAATTGTTTTTAAGTTTATTTAATTCACGGTGAGTTTAATTTGTGTCTACAGATTTCTCCATCCACATTTTTCTAATTTGGAACTTGTTAGGCTGCGACGTGCACGATTTGTCAAAATGGGAAAACCATAGTATTTCTAGTACTACACCAAATTCCCACGTGTTAATTTCAAAATGTATAACAAATTAGCTTATTAGTAGTGTGAATTGAGAATTTCATGACGTATTTTTTCGTAACCACTTTTGTTTACGTGTGTCGGCGTAACGCACCTTGTTACATGGTATTCTTCGTATTTGCAGACTCTGGAGGAACCCAGAAGTTATGGAATCACCACGAAAATTCAACGATTGCTACTTTTACTACTATTCTACTTGCACTAAGGTAATTCACCTATATTTTTTATCGTTCTGTATCTTAAGGTCACAATGCTTTAATTAGTCAATTTACACATATTTATGTGATAAAAACCGAAATCTCTCTAGTTGCATTTTGAGACTCAGCTGAGATTCCGTCTTATGTAATTGTGTAAGAATTTAGGGTAGGTTATCAACTATTTTTATTACCTACATTTATTCATTCGATTATCATATTTAATCTAAAGTCCATATAAAATCATTGTAGGTATTTAAAGTGCCTATATTTAGTTATGTCAAATAAAAAAATGTGTTTGTAAAGAGGTTAGCAAATTTTGGGAGTAATCTAGGTTGGCTCAGTTAAGAATAAGTCATAATTTTATGCATACATAGTGATGATCAAATTTTGGGATGACGGTTCATGGTTGTGCTATTATTATAGTTTAAAAATAGCTAATCTAAATGCTAATAACTCTTAATCCATATTCCATAACTATGGAATAAAATTAGTGACAGTATGTAGTAAGAGTAGTTAGTTGCTTGTGGAGTATGCTAGGAATGTTTATAAATTATAACTATTATTTCTTCCAGGGAGATAACTGTGTGTTTCGTCATGAACCATCAGCCCTGGGCTGTGAGACAATGTGTACTGCTTGGCAACAGGGCAAATGTCTAGATAAACGATGCAAATTGCGTCATATGGAACTCAGGGTATGTTTTCGCATCATACTTTAATTGTTAAATAAATTTGATGATATAAAGTAGACAATTTTAAAATACATAATTATTGATTTCAATTGTAAAAGCCAATCAGGTCTATAAGCTTCTCAATGAACTTTACATAAATTCCGATTTGAATCTATTTTTTATATTTTATTTTGAAAAAATTTCTTGTATAAATTTAAATTTTTTTTTGTTTTTGATGTTATGTTTTATTTTTATATATTTTGTATTTATCTACAGAAGAACCGTAAGCAGATCCCATGTTATTGGGAGAACCAACCTGGAGGTTGCCGCAAAAAGCATTGTCCATTCATGCATAAGAACCCTGATGCGCGCACTGATGGTATCGCACCAAGTCAACCTGCCCCACCCACATCTGTAAGTTATTGTTTTCTTTACTTATAATTAAAGAAATTGGAATTTATCAAAGGAATTGTAAATTGATTAGTAGTGATGGCTTTCGGCTGAATATGTTTAATATCTTATTACACCTAATTTTATTAATTTGCAGGGAAGTACTTAATAATAAATGATTTAGAAACATCAACATTCATACTAGTTTTTTTATTAAATTGAAACTTATTTGACAATATGGACTGTCAATTTTAAGTACAAGTATTGGTAATTTTATTAAAGGAGCCAAAATTATATGCTCAAATCTAATATCAATTAATCCATCAGCCAAAATTATATGTTATCAAATAGTATTATAATTTAGTTAATCTTTATTTTTTTGTGACAGGCTCAACCCTCTACTAGTGTGACTGAAACCGTACCCAGTGAACCTCAGCCCTTGCCTACAGGAGTGACTCCTGCAGTTGCATCAGCTCCCGTGCCCCTTCTATGGCAGCAACAAAGACAAGGTATTTACTACTTTGTGTAAGGCCTCCTATATTGCAAAACTTAAAAATAATTGCTTTTCTTCCTCTAACATTCTACATAATTGGATGACTTATCAAACTCGATAGGTCAACTTATAGGGATAGGTTATTGAATTATGAATGTCAATTACTATTATTATCATGGTGGAAATTATCTAAGTTTAGAACAATTTGAAATTTTGCAGAATTGAATGGACCAAGGCTTAATACAGATAATTACGTACTATATTCCATTCTGAACTGATGACTATAATGTTTGGATTTGCATATTCTAACATTGTACAGACTAATCAAACTTATTTTTACCGCTATTATCTGTGTCCACAAAATGTCAAACATTTCGTGCAATATCAGGATCAGGATATAAGAAATTTTTCTCTTGAGTTTCCTGAATATGATTTTGTTCATGAGATGTATGTTGGTAGCACTAGCTACTAGCACTAGCGACTTAGTTATATGCTGTTTTTTTCAGTGTAGATTTTTCCAAATTAGTAGTAGGTTTAATTTTAAAAGAATACCTTTTGTGTAAATTAATTGATTAAAAATTATTTGATTTTGAGTATGGTGGAATGATTAGTCTGTATGTATGTATATTTAATATCTTTTACCATTTGTATGTCCAGGTACATTTTTAACTTCCATAAATTTATAACATACAGTGTTTCTGTCTGTCTGTTTGTATTTGTCTTGTCTGTCCATTTCTAGTGCTTATAACTGAATGATCACAGGTTAGATTTACATTATTCCTTTTTTAATAGTATGAAAATACATTATTATACCAAGTTTTAGTATGGATTTGGTTGTCAAGTTATAAGCATGCAAACCCATACACAGACTGACGAGACATTGTGTTTTTATAATATTATGTATAGATGGACGGATGGATGGATGGATGGAAGAATGTATGGATTGGGTGGATAGAGGGATGGATGGATAGATGGATGGACAGACGGACGGACGGATGAGCCGATGGATGGATGGATGGATGAACGGATGGATGGATAAATAAAAGAATAAAAGCTTAATGTAAAAAAATTAACAATGAGTACGTAGTTAGTCCACGGGAGCGGAGTCGCGGGCACAGCTAGTGTATACATAAACATAAACAAATAGAGTGTGTGTACTGATGCGTGCACGTGTCCGCAGTGGTGCTGGACTCTGCGATCCTGGGCGTGCTGCCGTCGACAGAGCTGCTGGGCGGGCGGCGCGTGGTGGCGCACGCGCACGCGCACGCACACGCGCACGCGCACGCTCACACGCACGCGCACGCGCACGACGCCGCGCCCAACCCGTACGCGCCCATGCCCGTCGACCCGCTCGTCGTCAACTTCGAGGAAGGTATGCGCCTCTACTGAAACTACGCCTATCGCTACACGCACTGACCGTGAGCGTCGCCCCGCGCCCTCGCCCGCCCCCGCCCCCGCCCTCGCTCTCGCTCTCGCTCCTGCATCGCCCGCGCATCCTTACGCCCGCTGCTGTCTTTCTCACTTAATATTATAATTTCATAGTTTCAATGTGTTTAATGTTGGCTTCAGATGTTTACTACACCATTAAGTTATTGTCATAAATGTGGGATATATCAATTAGTGATTTTAGAATAGATAAAAATAGGATGTGAAGAATTCTTATGTTTAACTTTTTTCCATCTAAAATTCCACAACTAATCCACACATGTTTCGCCTCTCTACGAAGAATCGAAGTGGTGACCAGCACCAAATCATTGAGTCAGTCAGTGATGGATAGCTAGCCGAGTCTGACTCTGAAATGTCCTGAGTTTGCTTTGTTGAGAAGCGAAACACATGTAGATTAGTTTTGTAATTTTATAAGAATTATAAATATATAAATAATATTATAATTATAAGAATTCATCACATGAAGTATATTTCTGCAAATTAAAACCTGAGTCTTTACAATATATAAAAATGGGTTGCTTAAATTGCATAATATTATAGGAGTGCTCACACTTTTGTAACAGAGAATGCATATGCACAGGTGATAGCATAAGTGATGTAATGAAGTTTATTATGATATGATATATATAGTTGGACTTGATTAAATTATTCTTTTATTGCAATGTTACATTGGTATAATGTGATTATTTTTTATAACAAGTTAACCCATTTTTGTATGTCAGGAACATTTGAACATTTAACAACAAATTTTTCACTATAAATACAAAATAAGAGAACCTGCGATTAAATAAAAGAAGATAGAAAAAAGATTTTTATATTAGTATAAAATGTATGTATAATATATAGAATGTTATTATAAGTATTATAACTAGCAAAGCAATATATCAATGGATTAAGATATATTTTAACCAACTGAAGCCAATCTTAGATTAGAACTATCACTTTGACTACAATAACACGAAATATAGTTCCAAGAATTTCTAAACAATTCTTTTATATTGTGTTAAGTGAAAAATACATAAGTGGCTGAGGCGCGAATAGTGCAGTGGTCAGGATTAACCCATAGTAGAAAATACAATTTATGGATAAAATCAAATTTCATATATTTGTCATACATTAATTATCTCCTGTCACTGTTATGTTCATAACATTGCTAGCTGTAACGCTTCTAAAATGCAAATGTGTGTGATATATTGGAAGTTACCAACGTGCTGAGATATTTCTGATAATAATATTATCTTGGAAAATCAAAAACATTTTGGAATAATTCCAAAAAAATATATTGCATATCTATTTGTTAATAATTAATGCATCAATACTGTGAAAAAAGGATTGTGACTAGTGTATAAATTGTGATGTTTTGATATTAAAAATGTGACAGTAGCAACTGATTAATAAGTTTTAGAAGCGTTCAGAATATTTTTATGTACTGTTAAATTATTGTCGGGGCTTTAGGGCTAGATTTGTATAATTTTTAAAACTTATTAAATATCTACACAATCTTTATATACGAGTTATAGTTGCGCTTAACTTGGAAGGAAAACTTTGAGCCATTGTATTTTATTTTTAACTAATGATGTAACACACGTTTCTTAGTTTATTAAGATTAATATAAGGGTTTTCAATGTGACGATTTTGAAAAATCACAGTAACCATCATAATATTACTTTAATGTCTTAAATGAACTATAATCTCACTTAATTGTCACGCAAAAATGTAATTGAAAATTCTAATCCTCATTGGTGGCGGGCGTAATGTTATGAATAAAATTATAAGATTTGTCCTTTAATACTTGGTATTCACTATATAAATTTATTGGATTCTGTCTTAATATTTAATATGAAATTGTGGGTTGCCGCAGAGTAAATATGTGGTTTTTGAGACAGAATTTAACTGAGTTCTTTTGTTACGTGCCAACAGAATGTGTAACACAATCAGTTTGCTGAATTTAGATATATTCAGTTATTTGTTATTCACATGTTATGAAGTAGTCTAAGAAAGTTTTTATTTACCTTTATGTCCGTTTGTAGACCGGGGAATTTGTTTAATTCTTATTAAAATGGAGTGAACTCATTCATTTTTTGAAGATATCTGCTTTGTAAAAAGAAAATATGTTTCGATTTGTTTTCCTGGTCTGTAACGTGCCATGTTAACATAGTGAAATGCTGCAACTTAAGTTTCAACTTTAATAATAGAATATAGTGTTTTGTTTCTTGATTAGTCAATTACTTATATGATATTTATTGAAAGTAGTTTTAATTGGATTCAGTTTCTAAGTTAGAATAATAACTGTAAGGAAATGTGTAGAAGAATTCTGTTATTTTATGAGACTGGATCCAAACTTTATTTAATATACTTTTACGATATTTTTGCTGGAGGAGGCGTATTTTTTGTTGAGTTTAACTTTCACACAATATTTAGTGTCTTATTTGTTTATTATAAATCAGACTGAGATTTTAAATTCTCGCAAATGAATTTATTAGCTCTTTTCGGCCGACTCGGAAAAGGCTTAGAGAGAAGTCGGTAATTTTGTATGTGCAATAAATTAGAGAATATAATCTCTGTCTCATATCTTAGCTAGTTAGATCAAATATCTCGCTTTTCATTTACTTTATAATAATTATATCACTTATTTAGTACAGTTGTGTTTTGAATCTGTCATGTGTGTTATGTCACTAGACTTAATTCAAAATATGGCTGTAATAATTTAAATAGATGTTGATATAATCTTTGTCTATGATAGAGAAGTACATTATGAATAGGTTTAAATAACGTAAAAATACAATAAAAATATATATACACGATTATTGTGACTATATAGGGAAAAAAAAAGAAAAAAAAAAGCTTTATGCCTTTAAATTGTTTGTATGTTAGTGTGTAGTATGTTTATGGGGTTAGCAGATTGTAATATTATCCACTGCTATAAATCCCGAATATTATTTATAATTGCACCGTGAGCATTAGATAGAGCTAATAAAATTAAAAAAAAAAAGATTTTTAAATTATAGGCAGCACAGATTATATAAAAAACCATAGGTCATAGAATACGTCAATATACTGCTGTGCTTTCTATAAATAAAAAAAATATCGTGCTTAGGTCATAAAATATTACCATCGTTTAGGGGAATAAAAAAGAAAAGATGAAAAAAAAAAGATTTGAGCATATAATTGCTTAGCAATTTTGGGTAATAATTGATAAAGCTTCCGATATAATGTATTATTAGTTTTTTTATCGTTCGGGAGAATATCTCGTTTTTGTATTTTTGCAATGAAAGCAAAGTTCCTATATTTATTACAAGAAAACACAAAAAGTCCGAACATGACAACACAAATTTTAAGAAAAAATACTTTTTAATGATCCATGGTACGCCTAGTCACTTTATTTAATATATTATATTAAAAATAATAATTCGATATTTAAATTTAAAAAAGAAAATAGGCAAATAGTTTTGATCGGCGAGAATAGTGAATAGGAATGGCATATTTTCACACTTCTAACTCTAGACAGAGCTTATTTTAAAATTTATTTACAAGGAAATGAGTTTGTCAGTCATAATTCAGTGAGTTTAGTACAAATAATAATTTTAGCGAAGGGCACCTATTTTACTTTCTCCCGTAATAACGAAGTTTACAAACATTTAGTACCATTCTGTTTATAGTATTTTTATTTCGTACTAGAGAAACTAGAGTAATTAGTTGATGTCGGAGTGTTATTATCTTTTAAACGATGCATTATTAACATTGCAAGAACATCACTCGTATGAAAAAAATAAAATTGTTGTTTGGTATTTATTAACCAATTTCTTGTATGTAAGATGCCTTGGCGTTATATTTTTAGTTGAAAATTTAAGTTTAAATCGTCACATACTGACAAATCTGTTATCACTTTGGCTTGTGATGAATTTTGTACTATTTATAACGTGTGTAGAAGAAATAGTTTAAAGGAGAGAAACAGTTTGATACTATGTATTCCATGACATTATGGTTTACTAAAGTTTGGAGTGAGGTTAGGAGTAAATGTATTACGGCTATTTATTATTAGATAAGTTTTTAGTGGGACTAGCACGTGTTGAATCAGTGAGCTACCGATTATTTTGTATACAAGTTACCGTGCTGGTACTGCAAATTTATTGTTTTTCATTAAAACTGGGTTGTTCTGTTAGTTTTACGTTATATAAGAACGTCACATATGTTTAATGCTAGTAACGCGTGTGTTTAAGACTTTCATTTTAAGCTATTTAACTTTCCAACTGTTATAGGAACTCGTAATATATTTTGGCTTTGTTTATTGAAATTGAGTTTATTATACCAACGAGTAAAATAAAAACTTTCGTAAATATGATTTTTGTAATTATTTTTGATAGTCCATCCCGCGCTTTCAGATCGATAACCCAAGAACACGGAAGTAAATCGCAAAGGACCGCTTCAAAATTAATTACGAAAATCATAGTGGCGAATAAAAACATATTTTTTCGCGATCTACTAAGCGTTTACTTCCTGTGTTCTTGCAGAATCAGATAACGAAAGCGCTCCTTCGTGCACGCCGACTAAAACTGAGTCGCCGGACGACGCGCAGCGGGTCGCCCGCAGCAAGTCGCACGAGCTGCTGCTTCTGGAACAGATACAGGCGGAGGCCGCCGCGCTCTACGGCTACGACAGCCACTCCACTCACTCCACTCACTCCGCGGCCGAGCCCGGCAACGAACGGAAGATTGTCAGGACCAACCTCTCCACCAAGTACGACAGGCTTTCTCTCGACGAGATCTCTGGTAAAAAGCAGTCCTCGGAGAGGAGGAGCTCGTTAGACTTCAAAGTCCTATCATTAGAAGAAATCAGAGCAAGGAAGAAGAATAGTGAAACTATAATACACAGTAAACCTATTCAAATAAACTTAAGTAGAAAACGGAAGTTGTCTCAAACTCAGGAGACTATCACAACATCTGGTAACAAAATAATCAAAGTTGTCAGAAGTAATTCTATAGTTTATAAAAAAGTAGATAATAATTCATCGGCCATTTCGACACAGTCTAAAGCAGAACAAAAACAGAACGAAAATGAGAGTGACTGTAGAAAAAGAACATTATCGGAACAGAGCATAGACATTTATGATATACAAGACGACGAATTAGTAGACAATTGTCATGAATTTAAGAAAATTAAATTGACAGAACAAACTTCTAAACCTAGGTTAATTAGGAATAAAATCAACGTTAGTAAAGAAAGTGTCGAATTAAAAGATGTTACGGAAGATACAAACAAGACAGACAACGATTCAGATTCAGAAGTACAAATTATTAGTATAGAGGTCACAGAGAAACACAGCGTATCAGATAGCGAAATTATAGACTTAGATTCTACTAAAATAGGTGAGTCTGTAGATGTTGTAGACCTGAGTACAGACCCCGAGGAAAGTGATTTTGCTATTTCAGATAATGACATAGAATTAATAAAAAATGTTCCAGATGTCGTCGCCAGTTGTCATAAAAATGCAGATCAAATTGAAATAACAGATAAACAATTGTTAAAAGACATCGACAATATTTTTAATGAAGAGTTATGATTTTGGAGTTCTATAGTTCTTAGCTATGGAGAAGTTTTAACGTACAAAATATTTCTCTGCACTGAGAAATTGACTAAAGATTCTCATTAGTATTGCAAAAAATGTGTTGAATACATTAAGTAGGACACATTAGCTTGTAAGTGATTCAATAACACTGACTTTTTGTTAAATATTTGTAAGTGTTAAATTTTAGTATTAATCTCAGCATTTGCTGTAGTCACAAGCTTTAACTGGTGTGAATGAAGAATGAATATAAAAAAAAGATTTATGTATTGTTTTTATTTTTATGAAAAAAGTTGCCTTCAGTAAAAAGTTGACCTAAAATTTTGCAGAACATATTAAATATAATCTAAATAAGTCCTGCTCCTGAGTGATTCATCCTTGCTAAGCCAAAATCGCTATTTCAAAGTTTAAGATTCTTTATACACGTACAACATAACAAATACCACGAAAAGGAACAACGCAAACTTTAGTCCAAGAGCAATGCACCTGCATGCTGCAAAACTTTTGTACTATTTGCCATTACAAACTTAAATTTGTAGTTGGAGAGTATGGGAGAAGGTGTATTTCAACTGCATAGTTAAGTTTGTTTTGAAATGTTATTTTGATAAATACACGAGACATGTATTGTCTGGTGGTGGTACTGGAATGAAACCTGCACTTGGCAGATTTTTGTTGATTTAGACACAAAGGGTGTCTAATTTAGGTAAGTGATGAAGAGGATTTGAACAAAACATGTTATATTTAATGAATGTTGTTATTAAAACTTTTTATCGACATGACACAAATATTCACAATTATAGTATAATTACATCTTAACTATTAGTTTAATAAATTCGAAATTAATACATCTATCGACAATAATGTCCACACTAATGATTTTGCATAAAGTAAGTTAACAACGTATTATTTCCTTGAATATACACAACTTCGATTTTGCATATTATAAAAGTTACATAAAAATACATTTAAAACACATCATCTTAGTGACAAAATGACTTAAGTTGAAAATTAAACCAATCCTACTTATGGAGTGTGTATTGGAGTTTTGAAACTTATGAAAGATTTACAATAATAATTGCATAGCTAATTTATTTACATCTTATTATAACAAGCCCTGTCATTTTTAAAAGACCTATATTACATTTTAAATATTACAATTTCCACTTCATATGCAAAAGTTGAATGAAAAGATGACTTATTTACATAGCAGTAGTAATAATTGATCATTTAATTTCGTTCTTAACATAAAACATTTACAATTATACAAATTGATATTCTAAGTTCGATTAATAAAATAATTTTCGTGCACTGTACCAAAAATATTTCAAACAACCCATTTCCTTTAGGAAGATTGTTTGTAGTTAGGTACATATGTATGCTGTAGTCAAAAATTCATCAAACGGTAAGTGCTTAGTGAACACTTACCCTTAAATGAAATAACGCACTTTGAACCACATAATTACAATTTGAGCCTATGTTTTGTGCTCGAACATATATCTGCTTTGTGATCACTAAATGGATATGTTAATTCATTATGCTATAATTATGTAGATTTTGGTGGGCAGTGTTTAGCAGCAATGTATATAAAATACTTCAGAAAAGGCAGTTCGTTTCTTTTTTTTTTAGTACGGTTCTGCTTTAGGAGGGAAGGTAAAGGGTTCTTTCTTGTCTTCAGTAGTAAATAGATAATTCTTCATATTCATTAAAACTTCGACGTAATTCGTTTTAATATCTCTGGGAGTTTCTGGCGATAAATATATTGAGGCAGTCTTTCTAGTAGGTTCCACTGAGGCGGACTAGGCCACTATAAAAGTCACGTCACAGTACTAAATTAACACTTATTTCAACAATTCCACAATAATACACAATAGTGTAAACACTGGTACGCAAAACTACCCCAATTTTACATCACAATATCCGCCAGTAACCATTTGCAAATAATTAAAATAAACGCCCAACCGCTTCCCATAAAATCCCGCCAAAAACTCCGCAGTTGGTTTCTTGTACAAGAGAAAGCTTTTAAGGTAAAATAATTGATTACTTGTTATAGTGACTTGACAATGTCTCGAAGTCATCTGTGCTGTTACCACATGGAGCACTTTATGCATATTTTAAATTGTTTAACCTCGAAATTCGCGTTAAAATGCTTGTTAATAAATAAATGGAGAAAAATAGTGTGGTTAATAGGAGTACTTACAGTGAAGAAAAGAAAAGTAAGAGTAGTTGTCAGAGCAAAAAAAAATAAAAAGTATTTTGAAGTCAGATCTCATGTATTTTACATTTCATTGTAATAATAAATTTAAATAATCGTAGTGGTTAACTTTATTCTATTAAAATATTTACACCGACCCAGTGGCATAATTTTTATGAAACCAAGGCTGAGAGTCCGGTTATCGTTCGGATCGATTTAGAAAGACTTAAGCAGATAGACTTGACCTGTCACATCAAAATATTTTAAGAATAAATTAGTCTGTGGATATTCTTACTTAAGTATAGTAATTTAGAATCCCTCAGCCCGCCTCTTTTTGGATTTGCATTAGGAAAGACGAGAAAATATGTAAAAAGACAGTACCCAGTGTAAAAAGAATCAGGAGTAATAGCTGCATCTAAAACTAGAATACACTGCGGTTAGTTCCACCAGGGTCACTGTAGCCGCGACCAGTACTGCTGGGAGTCCTGTCCTGGGACGGCCAGCGGGACAGATACACCTGCTCCTAGGAGCCCGCCCAACTCTGAAAAACAGAGAAAATAAGCTATAAATACGACGATATAATGTGATCTCTTAGAAATATGTACGGTGTCACCCTTGCGGACAGAATAAGCAATGAAGAGATAACGCATTCAGGGTTGCACGACAGTGTTATTGTAAAAATGAAGAAAGGGATGCTTAGATGGTTTGGGCACAGAAAGAAGTGTGATGAAAGACTGACGAAGAAAATCTACAGAGCGAAAGCGAGTAAAAGAAGCCAAGGAAGACCAAGGCTGACTTATGAAGATCAAATAGCCCGGATGTTAGCCGACGGAAATGTCAAAAGCACTGTCATACCTAGGCGAAAATGTGTGAGGAGAATGATGAGATTTGAGGAAGCGAAAGAAGTATGTAAGGACCGCGAAGCTTGGCGCTTCGTCCTCTCTGACTACTCCGTTAGGGAAACATCATGTTCCTCACACATTTTCACAACAATTATGTGACCATAATAAGCTCTATGCTTGTACCACACAACAAATTGAGGGTAGTATAGGTACCAGAGTAGTACCATCGACAAACAGACTTTAAAGATGATCTTTCTTTAGATTGTCCGGTTGGCGTTTGAATCCGGGTTTCTCCGGGGTTCTCGGCTTGAAAGGTAAGTTGAGTTCAAATTGTGCTTAGATATTTTTTTATGCTAATTTAAAAGCAAATGTAGGAAACGCTCTGTGGTGTTACACAATTACGCAATAATTTATGCTTAAAATTATTATTTTTTTACAATGGCTGCTGATGTTACACGTTATTTATTCCTTCAAAAGAAATTATTCATTCAAGCAAAATACACAGCTCTTGAAAAATTTAAGTAATACAATGTCGAGTACCAAACATACAGCCATTAAGGGATTTAACATATTATGTAGAATTAAAATATATTAAAGTAACGAGTCACAGGTAATTTAAAAATATTCAGGTTATGAATTCATCACCATTCATTTCGACGACAGGATTACGCTGTCTATATTTTACTTCAATTTTCTTTACATGGCTACATTCTAAGTTCCGATCGTCCTCTACTGTAATTGACGCAAAAGATATAAATAACAAGCACAAGTCATCAGCAGTCATTATTATAAAATAACATTAAAAGAATCAATTCAAGTATCATAATATGTTACTCAATTTACATATTTTTACACCTACTTATACCAACCCAGGAATAGAGGGGTGTGTTCCCTACTAATTACGTTTTTCTTATAAAATATTCCTTATAAAATATACCCAAGTCAACTTAAATATGCATTTAGATAGCTTTTTTTGCAGTTTATTTTATAGGATTCAATGTAGTGTGTACTAGTTATCTATACTAATATTATAAAGAGGTAAACTGTTTGTTTGTATATAATGGATAAACTCAAAAACCACAAACGATTTGAAAAAATAAAAAAAAAACAGATACATTATCAGCGAGTAACATGGCTGTATTTTATTTTGAAAAAAATCTCTACCCGCGCGAAGCCGGGGGGATCACTAGTATGCAGTGCCAGATTTATACTTCATGGCCCCTTGGACACGAGGGCTTTGGAGTTTCCTTGTAAGAAAATCAAAAGCGAATTGATCAAAATATTTTCCGCCGTTTCCCGCCCGCTTAGCTGAGCAAAAAAAAAAAAAAGTTCAAAAAATAAGTAGCCCAAAACCATCTACAGACGATTCCGTATTGAATGGTCGTGGTCCCATGTCGATCCGTTCAGTAGTTTTAACGTGATTGATGCACAAAGAAAACATAACTTCATTATATATATACAGATGAATCTATGTAGTGGAAAACTACTCTTAGTTTTTTATTATCTAATTATATATAATATATTAAAAAATTATCAATGTTCGGCACGTGTCCAAAGTGCCCTTATGAGCTATTATGGATTGGAATTAAAGATCATTGATTTGGTTATTGTGTACGTACCTGGCGGCGGAGATGCTGGCTCGTGCTGGTAGCCGTGGTGGTTGACGTAAGGGTGCGGCGGCTGCCGGTAACCTAACTCGTAACGTGGGTAGCCCAGGAAGCCGCTTTTGCAAAGATCCGACTCCGTGCTCTCGCACACCGGCGTCTCGGATACCATTCCGGTACTGTAGCCCATTGGGGTTAGAGGGCTAGGAAAACAATGTTTTTAAAATATTTGGAAATGATTCAAGGCACAACTAAGTTCTGGAACTCGAGGAGCCTATTATGTACATTCCTCTTAAGGACATCCGTGGATGGATTGCTAACCATAACTTAGGTATAGGAAATAAATGTTGTTTCTTCGTGTGATGTTTTCTTGTGTCTAATTAAATAACTTTCAATACATTACATTAGATGTCGATTGCAGAGATGTACTAGGCGCCCTTGTACAAATTAGGTACACGCCACTCTTCAGGTGATAGTAATGAGAAACATCTTCAATTACTCAACCCACTTCTCACTCTGCCAGCCTGAGCAAGCCACGTTGCAAAGTGGCGCAACGTGCCCTAAACCCTAAACCCAACCCTAAGGTTGCCAGATGGTCGGAATTTGGGTTGGATTTTCCCCTTATTTTATATTACGTCCCGACTTCCGACAAAATAAAAATTCTTCCGACATAATCATTACACAACGTTACGAGACACATTATTTTTTTAAATATAATTCAAGTGGTGGACGGCAACGGCTATGTACCTACCAATTACTGCTTTTGGTTGTATTCGAGCAATATTCGAATATCTGCCTAAAGACAAAGGTAAGTAAAACGATAAAATCGTCGATTTGAAAATAAAAAGTAAACTTTTCATTCAAATCACCTACTCTCGACAGCAACATCAAAATCCCGATGTCTTAAAATTTTATCAAGATATTCTGGTTTTGTCATCTGGCAACAATATGTACGGCGTATTAGGGTGTATCACTAGTGTGTGACGTCATTACTTTTTTTTTTGGTTACACAGGAGAAATCACAGATACCAGACCGCTGGGGAAGAGGCTGGGTTATGTGGGGTTTTTACCCACCAAAACTCGTTCTCGGCGCTCTATCGAAGGGCTCCGGGAACTCCTACGGAACGCGCCGGAGCCCCTCTCGCGCTGTGCCGAAACACTTCTCGGGGGGCAACTACAAAGTCCCCCGGCACTTTCGCATTGTCACGACAACGAGGATCACGCGCACTGTCGTCCGCCTCGGGATCGCATGGACAGACGACCGGAGCCCCCCTCCGATCGACCGCGACCCGGAAGGTCCCTTTAGTCGCCTGTTACGACAGGCGGGAAACACCGTAACCTTATTCTTTGGCCCGGACTACAGGGCTAGTGTGACGTCATTACCTGTAGGCGTCGACGTTGATCGGCGGCTGGTAGGGCTGCGCGGGCGGCGCGGCGTGCGCGGGGAGCGCGGGCGGCGCGGGGTGCGCGGCCGGCGGCGCGGGGGTGTACGCGCACTCGGGGCTCCGCCGCTGGCTGCGAATCTTCTCCTCCCGCCGCCACTTCGCGCGCCGATTCGAGAACCACACCTTGACGTCGGGTTAGGTTAACACAACGCGCGGCACTACGCGCTACTAATGTACGGTGCTACCACGAAACATATTAATTCTTCTGTGCATACTACGTTCATTATTCATTAGTCATTCATTGTTGCGTACTAAGAATATGTTGTGCAAAGGAAATGGATCAAAAAAATAGTTTTTTTCATAGGTAACTGCTGCAATGTTTTGATATAAATCATTATTTTGTACAGTATGTGGTTAACACTTATTAACCACTATCTATTAGCTGTAGCTCACGATTTCGTCCGCGTGGAATTAAAAAAGTAGTCTGTGTCTTTATCCGTAGCTTAATCTATTTTCATTCTAAATTTCATCAAAATCGGTCAAGCCGTTTAGGAGGAGAACCTTTAAATGACGATAACTTTTGACTGTCATCCGATTTCAATAAAAAAAAAAACCTTAAATGTTGCTCCAAGGTGAGCTTAATCTACCTGTGAAAATCGCAAGAAAATCCGTTTAGTGGGTTTCGAGATTAGCGTGTACATTCTGTGTTTCGTGTTTATACTGTTTTATTGCATTAAAATTGTCTTTAAATGACAATAACTTTTTCGCTGTCCACCGATTTCAATGAAATCAAGCTTAAATGTTGCTCTAAGCTGAGCTTAATCTACCTGTGAAGAAAATCCGTTCAGTAGTTTCTGAGATTAGCGTGTATATACAGACAGACGAAGAAAAATTTAAAAAATGCTTCATCGTGTTGATAAATTTATTAAATGTATAGGCACACGGTTTCTACTGCTTCATGATATATATCGATTTTCTATTAAGACGAAAGTCTCCACTGTAGCTCTGTTAGAAAACTTGTAGATAAAACTGCACACTTCTAATTTAAAAATAATGTGAATAAAGTCCATTTAACACTTCCGGCACTTTCCTGAACCTAATTTAGCCATTGATTTTAAAGTCTGTCAAAATACTTCGATAAGTTAAGAGAGAGAAAAAAAGAATTAAAAAATTAACGTCGAGCAGGCAGAGGGCAGTTAACGCCATATTTAGCGAGTTTCGTGTTCTGTTATTTGTTAGGAATAAGGAATAACATTTATGAATAACTAGCTGACACGTTAAAAAAATTGTTAGAAAAAAACAGTTTCAGTTTTTACCGAATTTTCCTATTTTTTGGGCAACTTTTTCAATTTTTCTTTCTAAGTAACCTTATTCGGTCTATTACGAACATTAAAAAAAAATAGCCAAATCGGTTCACTCCGTAATGTAAATACTCGTATTATATTTCTCTATAGTCCAGTCTTCTCAAGTAACGCTCGAGTCTCGATTTTTATTTAAATATGTAGATCTGTTAAGATATAACTCCCATCATTTTTCATTATACAGACATGTCATTGGTTTTGTCATGTGATAATATAGATTATTTATGGATAAAAAAATGTGATAGAGATAACTGTAAGGTAATTTTTAGTGCCTAATTAAATAATATGTGCACTTGATTATGTAAAGCACAGTTATATTGTTATATATATTGTGTAATTATGTATACAATTTAATTTATACGTGAGTAAATAAATCACGTGCAGCTCACCTGTATTCGAGCTTCAGGCAATCCTATTTTGGCCGCCAGCCGTTCCCTAGCGAATACGTCTGGGTAGTGAGTTCTCTCGAATTCTGGAATACATTAAAATATAAGTATTTAGGCAGGTACAGTTATGTTACCACATAAAAACGGCACATCAGGTTAATTTAAAATAAATGGCTATGATTTCTATTCATATTACTTATACGTTATTAAGGGTCTATGCAACATGATGGCAAGAGAAACGCGTTGCGCGGCGTAAAAATGTCGTTAAAGTGTTTGTTTGCTTTCTTGTAGATAGACGTAGTGTTCCATGTATTGATTTTACAGCACGTTTGCATACAAACAAGCACGAGGATAGTATCACAATTTCAGGGAAAGAGTTGAAGCAGGGAAACCTTTAAAATTTATAGGGCACACTTTTTTGTATCGAATTTACAACACAGCGCTTACCTATATATCGACGCACAGTCTGCGCATTTGTAGCACATAGGTCACTACATGAGGTGTGTAAAGGACACCTACACACTGGTTACGATAGCTTTACGATTGCAGCAGCAGCAGCAATTAAGCTTTGCGGTGTGAAAAATTAGCCGTGTGTACAAGCCCTTAGTTTTGTATGAGTTTACCAAGGAAATGTATCTAAGTATAAAAAACACTTGTCGCTACGTATGCTTTAGGTAAACTTTAGCTTAGCTCACAGGTAGATGTTGTGCTTATGGTAAAGTTTACAATTTAATTCAAATAAAGTAGTAGGTATAACTTATACCATCATTTTATATGTACTTACTTATAAAATGGTAAGTCGCTAATTGAACAACTTTATAAACTTTTAAACTTTCGCGTTGCGTTATAAAATATCTAAAAAACGGGAAATTAACCCGATTGCCTTTTATTTTCGCTTGACGTTTCGGCTGAGTTGCATCTTTCGCTTGTTGCGAAAGTTTACTTGAGACCACGGCCGATGCAACTCGGCCGAAACGTCAAGCGAAAATAAAAGGTAATCGCGTTAATTTCCCGTGTTTTTTAGATATTGAACAACTTTAATCCATACAAACCTACGTTCTTATAATTAAATAAAGGCACTAAGATTACCGACGATTTATTGAATTAAAAGTATGGATACTATTATTTTATTTTATTAAAAAAATGATAAAGCACCACCTCTTGAGGTGTATAGCGCAGCATTAGGTACTAATTTAAGTTTTCATGCAACCACTGACTTTAAATAACGTTGCTTGCTTGCTTTGTCAATTAGGCTCTACTGTATTGGCGATTTAGTGTATGTACCTATTACAAGGTTCACAAGGCATGTTATGCCATTGGTCCTGGCTTTAAGTACTAAGTCAGTCGAATACAGAACACAGGTCAAAGGCTGTACTCATGCCCTGAAAACTGACAATGGATTGCACTTCTTACTTTATTTTTGAGAAATTTGTGTTCAACAGTAACACCTATAAGCTTAACTTACTAGATTACGTAAAACTTGACAAATGCTTTATACGTAGACGCACCTCTCTCCAAGCTGTCGATTTGCTCGTTAGTGAAACTCGTCCGGTTCCTCTGAAGCTTGCGTTTGAGTCGAAGTCGCGCTGCGTCATCGTCAGCGCCGCTCGAGCCCGCGTTCGAATTGTCGCCTGAGCCTGTCTCATCTGAGTGCAGACCTTCCAGACCTTCTAGCTGTTCATCACCTGTCAAAATAAGGATACAGTAGGTGAATAAATTAATTAAGTTTAACATTAATTTGAACGCTCGTCAGTATACTACAGGATATCCAGCCGATATATTTCGATTGGCAGATGATAGATAATAATTTGTAAACCAGTAGGCTGTAGTTTGGTAACACGTTCTACACGAGTCTGGGTGAGAAAGCAAAACGTAGAACGTATAGCAGCTGCTAATCTTCAGGTTGTAAAAATCGGCCAAGGTAGATATCGGCGAACAACGAAGGCAACGAAGTGATGTCTTTTTTGAATTGATCCTTCGGGCCGAATATAGTCTAACCTAATCACATTTATGAAGTTGAATGGTGATCCCATAGTTACAGTATATGGAATCCCATAACTATAGGATCACCAATACAAGTTCCACTAATTATTATCTCTTTGTAGGCATTGGGTTTAAGTGGTGGAGCATCATTATTTATTAGGCTCTTTTCTACTAATTCCTGAGATACTACCACACTATTTGATTTAGAACAACTGAATTATTTTATTATTGATAACTCTGTTGATACTAATTAACTTTTGACAGTAAAGAACAAATTATTTGTGAATAAAACATTTCCAACGAATTCAATTTATATTAAAAGTTTCCCCCTCGCCCCTAATTCGTTTCACTTCCCCATATACTATGTTATCAGATGGTGTTCGCTGCTCAGTTGGCTTGAGTTATGACAGTAATTCACAAGTAGGTAACTATTTCAAGCAACTTTGGTCTTGACTGCGTTATGTAACTTTGGGTCGATATTATAATTTGTCCGGTCAACTTAGAAATTAAGTACGTGAATGTAGTTTTTTATTGAATCATAGTATTTAATACTTATTTGAACGCCAAATGACATACATGACTTCAAGTTATTTCTTATTCGGGGTGAACAGAGCATCAAAGCGCACTAAAATATCGACGCCGTTTTTAGCAATAAATATGTGGACTTATAGATGCGAGCGCAAACAAATAGTGCCGGGGTGCTATCCTTTCCACCGAGACCGCGGATGAGTGCGAAGCAGTCCCGGCAAACGGCGTACCGGAGGAACACCGTCAGTTTGTAGTGGGTAACCCACATCAGTTAGCGTGGAGTTCCACATACCTTCCCCGCTGTCCCCAAGTGGGCATCTCTATGCATAAAGATATACCTGACGAAAAAAAAGGTTGCTGTCCTTTGCTTGTAATAGTTCGTTATAATATTCGGCTGACTTTTATAAAGGCTCAATTCACATCGAGAGTGGCAGCAAAGCAGCGAGCATTTTCAGTGCCAAGATTGACGTAGCATTTTAAACTTTATGATCATAGGAAAATTAAATAGAATTGCTTGATTGCCATTAAATTGCTTGGTTGTCGAGCAGCCTTTTCGACACTGCTCTGCAACTCGTTTGAAGCCGATTAAGCGATTCTATGTATTTTAGCAATGAAGATAGAGTTTAAGATGCTTTGTCAATTTTGGCGTGGAAAGTGTTCAACGATTCCTTGCCAACCACTACCACTCTCGGTGTGAATTGTGCCTTACGGAAAAAAGGCAGCTGGCACATTCTATACTTTTCCTTCTCTCACTGACAGCATAGAAAGCAAGGCTAGTTACCTGTAATAGTCTGCTTCCACTTTTCCGTCTGTAAACCTGAATACTTGTTGCATCTTAATACAGCATGAAATTGTGTAGGTAATTAATTTTAATAGAGATAAAATAAGTACGTATGGTAAAGTCATGCTGCATTGCAGCACAAATTGGTCCGGCTCGCCCGGTGAAATACTCTCTCTCTCCCACCCACTCTCTCACAGAAAATAGGCGTGAAATATCAGCGTCTATTGCTGTTGTGTTCCGTTCGGTAAGTGAGAGTACTGGTTGCCCATCCCTCGTCCCCCTCCTTTCCCTTCTTTCTCTCTTTCCCTAAAGGCCGGTAACGCACCCATTATTCCCCGGACACTGCGAGTGTCCATGGGCGGCGGTGATCACTTTCCACCAGGTGACTAGCTTGCTCGTTGCCTTCTCTTATTTAAAAAAAAATAGAATAAAAATGTGATACAGACATGATACAGACTGAGCGGAGTTTTACAAACATGGATTACGAAATAAAAAAATAGAAAATTATGTACGCCCGAGGGCGTGTCGGTATCCGGCATTTTAGGATTCTGAAGCCAATTTGGATTAGATACAAGTTAGTAAATTAATACATGCATACATACGTATCCTCACGCTGTAACCGTAACCAGAGAGGATGGAGTGCTCGGTCCTTATAAACTTCTTTCGCTTTCACAACTCTCATCATTATCGTCACACACTTTCCGCTAGGTACGCGAGTGCTTTTAACATTTCGGTGAAAAATTAATTAATTAAATTTAATAAACAGCCGATTTCATTAGTTTTTTATTTAATAATTATTTCTCGAATCAAATTAATTAATTTTTGACGGAAACGTCAAAAGCGTTTCCGTACGTCAGCGAAAATGTGTGAGGAGAATGATGAGATTTGAGGCGAAAGAAGTATCCAAAGACCACGATGCTTGGAACCATGCCATGTTCTCTGATTACCCCGACAGGAATACATATGTATTTTTCGAGATTAAATAAATTGATTTGTTTTTTACTTAATACCTTGAATTTGTGTTAATTTTTTTCCAGATTAGGAGAAATTATAAATTTCGGGATTCGTGAGAACGACCTATATAATATGTAAATATATATGTAGGTACTTATAACGAAATTTAATTTCTTATTGTATGTTAAGACTTAATAAATTTTAGTTTTGCATCGAAATGTTTAAAATACCTGGTACTAGCTCTCAGACTATAAAATAAAAGATAAGTCTCGACTTCTGAACTGAAGACATTCATGTAGCTGAAACGCTGCTATAAATCTTTCTTGCGCCAAGTTCTCGTTGCGAAGTAGAACAAGTAATGATTAATTCCACAAACAAACGGCTCGATAACGAGTGAATTTATTAGAGTTGCGATTTTAATCGTCTTACTTTGCGGTGTAGAGAATTACGAGGGTTTCTTATTCACAAGTTAAAGTAGCGGGAGAATTTTATTAACGTTGGAATTTACTAATGAATCTTGAATAGCGTGAAGGTTATTTGTTACCCTTACAAAGTGGACAGTGTATCAAGGTAATAATAATATACATCCATATCCATACTAATGGTACATAATCCATACTAATATTATAAACGCGACAGTCTGTCTGTCTGTCTGTCGGGTACGTTTTCACGGCTAAACCGCCAGTCCGATTTTAATATAATTTGGCACGGAGATAGTTTGACACCAGGGGACAGACATAGGCTACTTTTTTTTAATCAAAAACCTACCCTTAAGGGGATGAAAAGGACGATGAAACTGTATGGGAAATGCTAAACTGTTGAAACGATTATGATCATATTTGGTATAGAGATAGACTTTTTTATCAAAAAGACAGGATATATTTATCAAAGATTTTTTGAAGACTTATGCAAATAAGTCAATAATTTTTGAAATATGGGATTCTAGTCTGAAAAACTGTGTTCCCTCCCTCTAACTTTTCAACTATGGGGCAGAAATTCTCAAAAAACTTAGGGTAGGTAGCAGAGCTTAAAAATACATTAAATAAATATTGATTTCAATAAGATATGTTGCGCAGTTTATGAAATATGGGGCATTTTTCAGTTAGATATAATGCCATTTTGAGTTTAGCGACCACAGAAATAACTTTGCTTTTACAGTGTTTGAGAAATATTATGGAATATAAATTTATTTTCGCTGCCGATAAAATGAATATTATTAAACTTATAATGTACTTTGAAATTTCACCTTTACTACTAACTTTCTTTTTGACCATGGTATCTTTTAGCTGTGCGCAGGAGCGGTTTTGCCAAATACATTGGGGGTTATGAATAAGTCGAGCAAATGAAAATTTATTACAGATTGGTCGATTTGACACGTATTATTTTGGGGGGTGGGGTCATGACCTCCTACCCCCTGGACCCCCACTGGCTGTGTATGGTCCAACCTGCACTTGGCGGCTGTTTTAAACATTCTATACAATTACACCAATTGTATGTACCCAAATTAAATACTAGGCTTATACTAAGGTGATCATATAACAAACTGAGCGAGTTCGTTTTATTACAGATTGTTCGATTTGACACGTATTATTTTGGGGGGTGGGGTCATGACCTCCTACGCCCTGGACCCCCACTGGCTGTGTATGGTCCAACCTGCACTTGGCGGCTTTTTTAAACATTCTATACAATTACACCAATTGTATGTACCCAAATTAAATACTAGGCTTATACTATGGGTATCATATAACAAACTGAGCGAGTTCGTTTTATTACAGATTGTTCGATTTGACACGTATTATTTTGGGGGATGGCGTCAGGACCTCCTACCCCCTGGACCCCCACTGGCTGTGTATGGTCCAACCTGCACTTGGCGGCTTTTTTAAACATTCTATACAATTACACCAATTGTATGTACCCAAATTAAATACTAGGCTTATACTATGGGTATCATATAACAAACTGAGCGAGTTCGTTTCCTAAACTGGCATGAGCGGCTAGACAAGTGGCAAACGCTTCGTATAATCGAAACGCTTGCTGGCGTTATTGCTCGTCAAAAGTGTCATTTGGCTACATTTTGTAGGTTTTTTTGCCTTCTTCATGGCATGGTGCACATTTTAGCGCATTTGCCAATGTCACGTATTAATAAGTAGAATCAAAAGTAAATTAGTGTTTTCTTATCGTAAAACTTCTCCAGTAAAGTGATAGTAGACGTTACTGAAGTTTTAAAGGTTCTTGGAAGAACGCGAGAACTTCAGCTACACATGTTTATTTAGATCTACTCGATTATTTTCACTTATACGGAACTTTAAAACACAATATACTATCGCTGTTGTACTTTAAAACTCCTAAAAGTATAAAAAATAGAAAATCCAAATAAAATGCCAACCTCACTTCTCCCGTTCCCGCAAAAACTCTCATACGACGTTCTTTACACAACTTCACTTTTCGTTTAATTTAATAGAAAATTAATGACGTTTGACTATCAATTTGAAATTTGTTTGGCTAGATCACGTGGTATTTGTCATTCTATTCTAATAGCGTTTACGAAAATTGAGCCACTTGTCGAGACCCCTGATCGGGAATCGAACTCGGTAGGTACGTAGTCTCTACTACCGCGCTAATGATCCAATCACGTTCAATTGCATTCAGATAAAGTCAATTGTATTTTGGCTTTTACATTAATTAATAAGTATTTGGTCTAGTTACGGTTTATCGCTTAGATCGTTCCTTATTATAAGTCTTATCGTCGCTGTTATGTCAAATAAGTCGTAAAAAAACCTTGTCAATTTTTCTAAGACTACAAGTAGGTACTTTAAAATATTTCAATGGGAGAAGCTTTAGTTTCAACGTATCTTTTTACATAAGCTCCTATTAAAATATCTTAAAATACTCATACTGTCTTAAAAATTAAATTTATCATGTTTCCTCACTTAAATTTAAAAATAACTTTTTTACATAGAACTTTTTGAAATGACAGCGACCTTGAAAGATTTATATGATCTACGCGCGAAGATGATTATCTTCATATAAACTGTCACTTCTCACATTCTACCAGTGCAGTTACAGAAGTTATGCATACATACATATCTTCACGGTGTATCCCCGACGAGGTAGTCAGAGGGATGGAGCGCCAAGTGTCGCGGTCCTTACATACTTCTTTCGATTCCTCAATTCTCATCATTCACCTCACATATTTTCGCCTTGGTATGCGAGTGCCTTTGACATTTCCGTCGGCTAACACTCTGGCTATTTGATCTTTATAAGTCAGTCTTGGTTTTCCTTGGCTTCTTTTACCACTCGCTTTTGCTGTTTAGATTTTCCTCATCAGTCTTTCATCACTCATTCTTTCTATGTGACTGAACCATCTTAGCATTCCTTTCTTCATTTTTATAATAACACTGTCATGCAACCCTGTCATACTGCGTATCCCTTCATTGGTTATCCTGTCCGCAAGGGTGACACCGCACGTATTTCTAATAGATCGCATTTTCACTGCATTTATCATACTTTCACTCGATTTCGGGCATATCCAGGTCTCACTACCGTACAATAAAGTTGGAACAAACACCGCATTGTGGATGGTCGTTTTGATTGTGTTAGATATATACACGCTGCCTACTAATGCGGACAGAGTACCGTTCACTTTATAGCCAGCTGCTACCCGTCTCTTCACATCCAACTCACATCTTCGATCCCTCGAAAACGCATTCCCTAGATACGCAATTTCATTAACTTGTTCTAGACATTTTCCATCAAACCAAATCTCTCATTTCGTACCACTTCCCTTTCAAACACCAGAACCTTAGTTTTGTTCGCATTCATATTCAATATTTTCACTTCACATTCTTCTTACATGCACGTGACTAGCGTCTGCAACTCTGCTTCTAATGGTGCTATAAGCACAGCATCGTCAGCGCTACAATAAGCAGTTTACCACTGTATCATCACACATCATACCACTCATACTGCCTTTCAATATCTGGAGGCAACTGTCCAAATACAGCACGAAATGCCAGGCAGACATCACGCAGCCCTGCTTGACGCCTGAACAGACTTTGAAACAGAGCGATATGTCACCATCTATACTTACACAAGCTCAGTGGCCTCGATATAATCACCTCACAGCCTGCAATAAGGGACCCTCCACGCCATATTCAGGCAGAAGACTCCACAGTTTCTTTCACACTACTTTATCGAATGCTTTTTCAAGATCCATGAAAGCGCAGAAAACTTCTATGTCCAGAAACTTCCCCACGATAACACGAAGCGAGAAAATATGATCAATACTACCCCGACCGTTCCTAAAACCACCTACTAATGTTTATAAGTGTGAAAGTTTGTGAGGATGTACGGATTAAGATCCATTGAGTAGTTTTTCTTAGTCTTTCACGCAAAAACTACTCACAGGATTTTAATGAAACTTTACATTAATATCATGTCTTTGAACTTCACGTGAACGAAGTCGCGGGCAAAAGCTAGTATTTAATATTTTTTCAAATCGCACAGTTTTAGATCAAACAATTACCAAAAAAGTAAAGGAACGTATAATGTTAATGCTCGTGGATTTATTCTATATTCGTTTATTCAAATATATCCGTCTATAAGCCTTTTTTAAACGTTCAATTTGGAACGACCTATTTGGAAAAAATTTGGAGAAAATCAGTAAGAAAATTAGTCAAGTATCGCTCTTTGAACATTAATTTTTTTTTTATCTTTAAGTGTTTTTCTTAATTTCATTATCAACCACTAAAGCCAGACGTGAGTATATCTTCATATTAAATTGGATATTAGTTAAAATACCCTTGTCACTAATGCGAGTAGGTAGTTAGTAATCCTAGTATTAGTCTTGTCTCGTGACGTCGTCGATCTAGCCTACACGACGAAGGATTATATTATATTAATAGATAGATAGTTTTTCATTAAATATATGCCGTCGATTACATTATTTATGTCAATCAGAAATGTTATTGCAAACTTGAGTGGAAATCCCAATTTGATAATTCAATCTTTTTGTGGATGTTAATCAATACATTTTTCAACATTTTCGAACAGACAAATCATGAGAAATCAACTGCGTGTGTTTATTTCCAGTCTCAACCATATCATCCAAGTCTCAGGTTGGGCGCCATCGTTGTGAATTACCGCGACTGAAGTAATTACTGCAATTTTTCAGCTTTCTTAATCCATATTTTATTGCATGACATTACATTGTTGTTCCCAGCTAATAAACATAAAACGTATGCAAACATTTTTTATTTTTCATATATAGCCACAGATTAATTAGTTACTGGCGTAATATGTTAATTAAAAGATAGCACGGATATAGTTGATTGTAGCTTTTTTCCCATTTCAAGAAAAAAAAAGGTTGTTTTTCTTATTAAATATAACAGTGTAACACTTCATTAATGGGTTGTATAAAGAGCAATCTATTAAACCGATGACGACAATATCTAAAGTTGGATGGGATATTAATATTTTTGATACGACTATCAGGAAAAGCTATATACACTATAGATAAATCTTTTGCATCATAAATATGACCGAATATGTAAATCTAAAAATTTTAACGAAAATATTATTATTCAAAACGTTAACTTTATTTTCGTATTTTCTAGAAACTAGTTTAGGTATTTGCAGCAAACCAAATACTATTCGCAGAAGCTTAGCGAATAAATTAAATTCAAGTGTCAAGATTTCACGGTGGTTGTCTCCAAGCGGGAACGTAACTGCTGGGCGGGTGAGAACGACGACGGAGGGGCGTCTGAGGAGACAGGGGGTACCGTAACGCGCGCGTTCATGCAGAAACTGACGATAACGCGGCCCGGCCTACCACGTAACCCTGCCGAGTGTGATAGCGTTATCGCGAGCTTAAAAATGTATGGCCAATAATGGAGTGCCGCTTTTGACAAGGTGCACTTTAGTTTGGTAGTCGTTACCGTTTAAGGGCCGTACCTGGAGCAGATAAGCTTTGAACGAATATAAATTTGAAAATTTATTGAATAGGTTTAACGTACCTATTTTAACTACGTTAACTTATAAGTCTAACTTTTTAGTATGTTTTCCGAATTAAATAGTCTCGTATTGTAATTTAGTTTTTGGTCCGTTTAGAATTCTACGTTTTGAGTAGGAGTTTAAATTATAATATTTGTTTTCGTGATGATTATTATACAGCAAAATTACATGAAAAAGTTATTGCACATAAGTAAATCTACATTTTATTTTCTCGCACGGTTACATACTACGGTCGCCGTAGAACGGGCTGGAGTGTTTTTACAGCGGCCCTTGCGTCATGAAAGTATTATAAGGACTAAGGAGTAGTTGTTTTAAACTTTAATATATGAAATTTATGAAAATACACCTATTGGGATAATAAATACAAGATTTTAATGGACGTAACATTACATAAAGATTACTATTCCAGAATATCACAGCTCATAATAACTATCAGAAACCTAATTCTAACGCTAACACATAAAGGTGAAATTCCAATGATAATTTATTTAGTCAACGGCAAACGTCATTTGTATCAGAAGCCCATCTGTCAGATTTGCGCGGGAAAACATTAATGTTTCATGAAGGCTGCGTCGTTATAATGTGTAGATCCATATCAGATAATAGATGTGTCACTATTTACCGTGACTCGCTGTCTGTTGGGACTCCAACGAAAATATACCACAACAACTTTGCAATATTTTGATTCGAATATTTTAAATTTACGTGAGATTTTGATTTCATGTAGGTATTAGAAAATAGTATTATTTTTAGATAGATCTTAAATATTTTAAATTATTACATTTTTTTCCACTTGCAACGTAGTTACATATTAATACGCACAGCGCATGTTGATCACCATCAACATTTTTTTTTGTCACAGCGGTTTTATTGACTTTTGGGTTTTACTAAAAATATAGCTATAACATTGGTGTTTCTTAGATTTATAGAATATTGTACTTATCGTAATAAATGAACTAAATGTATAAGCGGAAGTGGATAAGAATACAATATATGATTCTCTATTTGTAGAATATGGAGCTTCGATCATAAACAAAACAAGCGTGTTGCCTTATCACAAAAATGTCGTCAGCGTGACATATATCACATTGCCATTCCCCTGCGTGTTCCTTCGGTGAGGGTGACGAGGACTTTGTTTGCAGCAGTATCTACCTCTACATTTATGCCAAAAATATGACAGCTAACCATATTTGTATAGTTTGTATACTCATATAAATGTATGCATATGCATACTTATAGAAAGAAGAGATAATTTTATTTTACACTAATAATATTTTTGTAAATAAAAAAAAAGTTATAATTTAGACTCATACTTTTATTTAACACTAGTTAGTAGATTATTTTTTTTAAAAGAAAATGTGAGCTAGTACTACCTACCTACTATTCTTGGTCTAATGGTCATAGACCATAACACCGCTAGGTACCTATATCGGTTTTTGATTTTTAATAGATCTTGAAGGAAATGCTTAGTTCTGATTTTTTTAAATTATGTTATATGTAAAATAGAGCTTAAACACAAAATGTCTAACTATTTTAAAGAAATTAAAAAGGGAAATATCAAAATATTTATTGTATTTCTATATTAAAAATTTAAATTCAAATACTTTTATTCAGTTTATGGTTAAGCCATTATTTCCTGTAACTAGTCATAATTCAAGTTTACCTACATCAAACAATTTTCCAGATAAATGCATACTGAGTTTTATACGTAGGTATAATAAATACATTGAAGTATGTAAATCTGCTCAACTGTAGTAGTATAAATTTTTCAATTCAGTAATTGAAAACTGAAGTTTAATAAAATATTAAAACTAGGTAAGCTATAGATGTGACTAAGTATACTATAAATTTGTATATTAATTTGTGCTAAGATCAAATAGCATCGTCTTCGACAAAGTGTTTTCAAAATGTATAAAGACTGGTAGGTATTGCATGAATAACAAGCATTGTAATTTTAGTCACGCGTCGGCCATTTTGTGCAAAATCGCAGGAAAATGCCGACGCGCTCCGACACCTATAAAATACCTGTAACCGATACGAGCGGGGAACGTGATGCATACTGAATTACTTACGCATACTTAGTACATATTGTTTATTACTAATTTTTCCAGTTTTATATTAACAAAGTTAATATTAATTTACTTTCATGCTGGATTGGGAACAAAAAAATTGATTGAAAGAAGAATGCGAGTTTGATTTGCCCACAGGGCAAGTATGGATGGAATGGTAACTAAATTTAATTTTTTGAGATCTGTAAGGACTTTATTACATTTTTCCTGTAAACTTTAAATAACGCATAGTATTGTATGGATTCAGGTGTCATTTTGCGGAAAGTCATCTTAGGTGGTCAATTTGTACACCTATATATTTTTCAGATACTTTCAAATTTGTCGATACCTAAGTGTTTCGTCTCTCAACGATGCATCGTCAGATTCCAGATATCAGCACCCGTTCAGTGCTGGGTATACAAATTGACACCTTAGATGTAAAATTCCTGATCCAACAATTTCAGAGATAAGAGGAAATAAAGGTCAAGTCGAGGTCGAGCGCCTAATTTATTCCTTATTTAATTCTATGAATTCCATGAATATTTGAAATGTTGACTAGTGAAACATTTGCGGATTAAGAAAATGTAGGTATGCTATGCCAAACAAGTTTGTACGCCACATATTTTCTGAGAAAATTGACTGTGACAAAGACTAATGAACGTGTTAGATAATGCTGTACTATATAGATATATATTATTACATAGATATATACAATATTGGGTCCTTACATATGAAATTGGCGTTTTGTACGGGAGGAATATAAAGTCAATTTTTTTTTTGTAAAATATGTTCAATTAATCAAAGTACCTATGCACCGTTGTTATCTATGCACTTTTGCCATCTCATAGGTAGTTCATTGATCCCTTTACTAAAAAAACCATGGGAGCGAGAATCAATAAACTCTTTGAAGGCGGTTTGGACTGCCGCATCGGAGTTGAATTTTTTTCCTTGTAAGAAGTTGTCCAAATTCCGGAATAAATGGTAATCTGTTGGAGCTAGGTCCGGGGAGTACGGTGGATGTCGCAGACATTCCAATTGTAGCTCATCTAACTTAGTGGTTGTTTGTTGTGCAGTGTGTGGTCTTACGTTGTCGTGAAGCAGCAGTGGCCTAGAGCGATTGACCAATCTCGGTTGTTTAGCAGCTGGTTCTTCCTTCATGGTTTGCAGTTGCTGACAATAGATATCTGCCGTAATCGTTTGGCCAGATTTTAGAAAGCTGTAGTGAACGACACCGGCGCTAGTCCACCAAACACTCACAAGTAACTTTTTCTGAGTCAATTTTCGTTTAAGGCAGGATTTGGCTGGGTCTCCAGGGTTCAGCCATTGCGACGAGCGCTTCCGATTATCGTACAGTATCCACTTTTCATCACAAGTAATGATTCGATTTAAAATCCCTTCATTATTGTGTCGATTGAGCAAAGTAACACAGCAGTCGACGCGTATTTGCAAGTTCGATTCACTCAATTCATGAGGTACCCATCGTTCAAGTTTTTTTACTTTCCCGATTTGCTTCAAGTCGATTAATACAGTTTTGTCACTTACCCCGAAGCCTGTAGCTATCTCTGAAGTGCTTTGTGATGGATCCGCTTCCACAATAGCCTTTAATTCTTCATTTTCCACTTTGGTCTCCGGCCGTCCACGGGGTTGGTTCTGAAGGTCGAAATTTCCAGAACGAAAACATTGAAACCAAAAACGTACCGTGCTTTCTTTTACGACACCAGCGCCGTACACATCATTAATCCTTCGAGCTGTTTCTGCAGCACTGGTGCCACGGTAGAACTCGTACTCGTAAATATACCGATATTTCATGTTTTCCATTGTGCAGTAATAAGCGACGCCAAAGAAAAAAATAATGAGGAAAAAAACAAATGAGTGACTGTTTCAAAACTCAAATGTACCAGCTAAATGAATTTATAAATTTGAATTTGGAATTCTTAACCAAAGAGGAGATATTTCAGATCAAATTGGTCAGTACGACAAAACGCTAATTTCATATGTAAGGACCCAATATTTTTACATAGATATAATATATTCATTAAAATTTTACTTGATTGATAATAATAAACTATATACTATTTTAATATTGTTACATTTATATATCGATTTAATACTCAAATAATTATTTATGAAACAATAGAGGGTCATTGTGATCATTGAAAATCATAATAGCTACTTATTTTCGTAATTCTTTGAAACAGTGGTTGCTTATGATAATTAGTATAATTATAATTATGTGTTAATAAATATCTCTTAATTATGGATTACATATACCTAGCATGGATATATTTGTAAAGTACAAAAGAAATATAACTGATACTGATCCAAGTTATGATTAAAGTGGTAGGAAGGTAGTTTCCAATACTGATTGTAACTACAGAATGACACATTGCTGTCGGGACACTAGAGCTAAGCAGATAAGTATCCAAATAGAATATTAAGTTATTAATTTTGTTATATAATATGATGTTATAGTGTGTACCTAGTATTGTGATATTTGCATTATGTATAATATGATATGATAATAGAATATAATGTTTTAGAGAGACACAATCAGTGTAATAATAATGAGTAAAGTGTAATTGCTTATATTTCAATACTTTATTTAACAATAATATTTGACTGAATTTCTTGCCGGTTCTTCTCAGTGCAGATTAATTCTGAACCGTGGTAGATTTTGCTTGAATAAAAATGATTGGATTCAAGTTTAATTATGTGTTTCTTTCCATTTACCCATTATTATTAATATTTCTACTCCTATTATTATTTAATTCCTTTGAGTAATTGCCTATTTTTATATTTTTATATATATTTTATATTATTTTATAACTCTATATTCCCTATTTCTAACAAACGCATGAGTGAAAGCTCCATTTTTAATTACGGTGCGGAACCTATAAAGAGATCTACGCCCATAAAATCGATGTCTTTAGTAACAATTTGTATTACTAAGTCCCTAACACTCCTCAAGTAAAGTGATAGTAGGTTTTAATGGAGTTAAAAAGAAAATCTTGGAAGAACGCGAAAACTTCAGCTACACACTTTTATGTAGATCTCTTCCAATTTTTTCACCTGTACAAAACTTTAAAGCACAATAATCACTTTTGTACTTTAAAACTACCAAAAATGGACAATCGAAATGAAATGTCAACTGTTTTTCTCCCGTTCCAGCCCAAAAGTAGCTCAGCTTTCCGCGCAGATCGTAAAGGTAGGTTAAGAAATGAGGTTTATAACGAACACGAACCGGTGTAGGTGATGAACAGGTAGTTTATTACAATATGATTTCTTTACTTTATAGTTTTATATACTTCGCTAATTGTTAGCTGAAATATTTGTTATTGACACCAACTATACCTCGCGATTTCGCACGCATTAAATCTGTAATTTTTCCGCGATAAAAAGTAGCTCAAATTACTTTTTGAAAAGTTCTTTACTTGTTTATGAAAATTTCGACAAAGTAGGATTATCGGTTACGGAAATTAGCTCGAACGAACAAACAAAACGGACAAACAATTTCAAAACGTGTGTTAAGGCGCTTCCCCTAGTCAAATACTGTTTTTTTTGCTAGTTTTAGAGGCTATCTTCTCGTTATTTAAAAAGTAATAAAATATATAAAAAGTAATAAAAATATTGTAATAATCTTCGACATTTTAACAACACTTTTGCCGTCTCATATTTTTCAGTTATATATAAAATACATATAAAATCTGTATTCAAAAGAAAGCCTAAAAATTAGAAATACGTGCATCTACGTCATAAATAGAAGTTATATTTACTTGCGATATACATTATGTATATATAATTTTATGATATTTAACTTGACTATTTTAATTTTTTCATTAGACCCCTTTTTTATAAGTAAAATCAATAATTACTAGATTACATGAGGAATTTTACGAATTCTATGAGGTGCTCTATACGTTTGCCTGTTTGCCTGGACGAGCACCTTAAGTTTTGGTAACGTGCGAAAAACCATATGAGCTTAAGAAAAATCTTTTTGCCTCGAAATCACAGACGAAGCCTTCAATTTTATTTAGGTACTTATTTGTATAGATTTGGCGTCGAAGTATATTTTTTTATTTGAAGTTTTATAACAAAAAAAAATTTATAACAAATCTTTAAGAATCTACCGAAATGAATTTAAAAAACAATTTTACGGACTACATATGTGTGTGCTAATAAAGGAGATGTTTGATTTCTGGCCATCACTATGTACAGTGTACATAAGAATCAAGAAAAATTCTGAGAACAAGATTATTCCAACAAAATATTAATTTATTTCTGATTTTATTGGTAATAAAATATTTTTGAAACTACTTGCGCACTACTGTAACAACAATCTAGTTACTTTTTTTTCATTTCTTTATGACATTGTCAAGAGATGTCATCTGTCACAAACTAAATAACTAAAATGTTGTATTGTTCTCTTCCAATTTTAGATGTGCATATCTGCCCAACAGTTCGAATTAAAAAACTTTTCAAAGATTTTATGTGTTCTCAGTCGTATATTTTCATACTTCTATAGTTGGATTCTTATTAAAAGTTGGGCGGAAGTTCTGGCGCTGGCTGAGGCGACGGAGATGGTGTTAAAAGGTAGGGATCCCTTCTGCAGCGTATTCAGCGATTCTTCTTCGGCTTTGGAAGCGATTGTGGGAGGTACTTCCCTCCATCTCGTAGTAGTCAAGGCCCGGAACAACATGATAGCGATATCCAAGTCCGGAAAGGATATTGCACTGTTCTCGGTGAAGATAAACGTGAGGATAAGAGGGAATGAGCGAGTGGATGATTTAGCGAAAGAGGCTGCATTAAAGAAGAGGCGTCTTATGTGAAAAAGGTTATACGAAAGGACAGCATTGAAAGGCGAAATGAGATATATGAAAGATGAAGTACCGAATGTGACTAAAGTATTTTTCGCTAGTGCAGTCGGCTTATCGGCTGGTAAAGAAGATAGAGATGAACTATCTGTTAACTTAGGCCGGCATGCATCTACTCGGCAAGTCCGAGGCCATCTGCTTCCATAGGCCTCGGAATGCGCCACCTGCTGGCTTCAGCATCATTGTTGGTGGCACCCGTATCGGGGTTAATCCCTATATGAAGTATTTGGGGCTTATCCTCGATACTAAATGGAGCTTTCGCGAGCATTTCGCACGTCTGGTCCCTCGGCTGATGAAAGCATCAGCTGCGCTCAAACGGCCGATGCCCAATATCGGGGGTCCCAGTGCGAAATGTCGCCGCCTTCACATGGGAGTGGTGTGAATGGCGCTCTACGGAGCGCCGATTTGGGCGGCAATACCGGCGGCCAAAAGAAATATCGCTCTTTTGCGAAAGCCACAAAGGGTGATGGCCGTCGGAGTGATAAGGAGTTATCGCACCATCTCCTTCGAGGCGGCTTGCCTGTTGGCGGGCTCCTCTCCGTGGGAGTTAGAGGCGGTAGCGCACGCCGAATTCTACGAGTGGCGTGCGCAACTCCACCTCAGAGGTTCTCCCCGCCTACGCCTGGGGAGGAGGCAAGGCGAAAGCTCCTGGCCCGACGGTCAGTGATGACGGCCTGGAAAGCAAGACTGGTTGAACCTACGGCCGGCCGTTGGGCCGTCGAGGCAATCCGCCCTGTCCTTCGCGAATGGGCGGACAGAAGGGTAGGCGCGTTGTCCTACAGGATGGTGCAGATACTGTCGGGACACGGAAGCTTCGGCAGATATCTGCACCGGATCGCCGGACGAGAGACAACGTCCAGGTGCCACCATTGCGACGGGGATGAGGACACCGCGCATCACACGCTTGCTGAGTGCCCGGAATGGGCTGAGCAGCGCTGTGCCCTCACCTTGCTCGTGGGGAACGACCTCTCCTTGCCTGCTGTGGTAAATTCCATGGTGGATGACAAGAGGTCATCCACCTCACCTCACCCCACCTCACCTTCTGCGAAGAGGTCATTTCGCAGAAGGAGGCGGCGGAGAGGGTCCGAGAAGAAGTTCCAGAAACTCCTCAGATTCGCCGCCGGAGAGCCGGTGCCAGGAGGAGGCGGTATAACGGCCTCCTTCTTCCCACCTAGAGGCCCTGAGGTGACACTCGGGGGTTGTCACCCACTCTAAATAGAGCCCCGCAGGAGTCGATGCGTGCGTGTTCCTACGCATCGACCAGCAACAGAGAAGGAAGAGGCAGGTGAATCTCCACTCTCTTGCCTCTGCTCCGGAAAGATCCTGATTTAGGCCGGGTAGCGCCTGTCGCGGTCCGCGTGATAAATGCTAATGCGCATCCGCGACCGCGACAAAAGGCGCCGGAAGGAACACCGTCAGGTTTTAGTGGGTAACCCGCATTATTGCGTGGAGTCCCACATATCCCTCTCGCCACCCCCCTTGCGCGGGAACGGAATGCATAAAGCATTTCCTGACGTAAAAAAAAAGGCCGGCGTGCATCTGTGACGGCGGATGAGGAGGGAGTCTTACACTCATTGTCCTATTTTTGACAGTGAGATTTGAAGCAGAAATGAAGATGGATATGAAAATTGAATTAGACAATCATTAAGTTTTGCAAAATGATAGAAAAGAAAATAATTGTAAAAAAAATAAACTAGATAAAGACAAATAAGATAAGTATATACTATATTTATACATAGTATATAATAAGTAGTAAGTAAGTAGTATTAAACATGGGAACATGTAAGAAAAGAATAAAGATATAAGAGTAAAATTAAAATAAAATGTAAAGAAAAGGAAATAGACATTAGGACTACCCTCTTCTGAGTGGAGAGGAAATGTATAATAGATAAAACTAGATAAGTATATGTAAGAGATTAAATAGATAGTTGAGAAAATAGAGGAAGAAATATAGGATTAAGAAGGATGAGGTAAAGGTGTATAAATATAGCAAATAATGTAATAGAATAAGAAAGTAAGTAATAAATAAAAATTAGAAAGAGTGGAAAGAGTGAGGAACATGAAATGAAGAAGAATATAAGAATGAGATGGGTAAGAAGGGCGCAAAAGACGGACAAGGTCTTTGAATTAATTATAAATCAGGGGAAGCAGCAATAAAAAAAAGATGTCTTTTTTGGGGTTCTACTTATAACTGAGTGACAATGGTAAAATTCGGAATTGCGACAATACATTCAAAAAAGAAAGAACAGTGGGTCTACCATAAAGCGCAATTACGAAGTTTCGGACCGAAATTCTGTGCAATTCGTACCATGAAATACATTCGTTCCGAAAACGGTCGCGACCATAGACGTATCACTCTAACAGGAGTGCGGACTATGAAAAATGATAAACGCAAAACCAGAATTTATAGCATTCAATTAAAACTCAATTTAGGCTACACGCCCACAGGTTTTAAAAATGTTGTATCAAAATCGGTAACTTTTTGTCTGTCAACTTAACATCATCATGGTAGACTGGGTATGACGCAATCTTTTTGTTCTGTGCTATCGCGCATACTTAAGAAATTCATTTACTACCACGATATCAAATAAATAAGATCAAAACTAATAGGTAAACAGCATTGAGTACAATATTACCTATGTTAAGTGACACTTAACGTGACCATACGTCCCGCTTTCAGATTGCCGGTCCCGTTGGCCCCAGCCAGAGCAAAAATGTCCCGCTTTTGCAAATAGACCAAACGATAATTAATACGCACCGTACGGGTACTCCTACCTACCTATATTCATAGCATTCGAAATGCGCACCGGAAATGTATAAAAACTTTTTTCTCTAATGAATGAGATGGACAAGTGACAAAACACAAATCCAAAGCAAAAATGTCCCGCTTTTGCAAACAGATCAAACGATAATTAAACGTACCGTACAGGTACCCAATACACAATTAAGTGCCGCAGTTCTGAAAGCTATTTTACCAAAACTAACATCAACAAATCATGTGATAAGCTCTATTCCTGCTTGAAAACTAGATCCGACATTTTGAAGCCAATTTGCTCCACCGACAAATATTTATAAGCCGAACGCCTCTGCAACTGAATCTAATGTTTGACTAACTCAAATTACATGTTATTAATACATTAATTTCATGTTATTGTTTTTCAATAAATAGTAAAATAAGCCTTTTTTACCAAGTTTCGCAAGCGTCCCGCTCTGACAAAAAAAAAGGTCATGATGCAACTGGGCCGAAACGTCAAGCCAAAATAAAAGGTAATCGCGTTAATTTCCCGTATTTTTAGATATTTTATAATGCAACGTGAAAGTTTAAAATTTTATAAAATTGTTCATGTTATTGATACTGTACAATGTCATGGCCAGAACCCCATACAATTCTGAAACATCTCTTTAGCGCTTGACAAAATATTTTTTATACAGCTTCGGTAAAGCTAAAAGAAATGGTAATAAGTTTAGCAATCGCTGAGTATAATGGGTTTCGGTATCTGTTCGTAATGTTGTTCTTTATTAGAGTCAGGGAAATATATCATTACAAAGAGTACATATTTAAATGCAAGCGGAGCAGCGAGCAAGAGTCAGTCTCGTATTAACGTATTTGTATAGATAGACAATACTCCGCATATGTCATAGACGACGTGTTATGTAGATAGGTAGGTATGCCGTTATGTTGTTTATTCGCGGCGTGGGAGGAGCACTGGGGCGGAACTAACGCGGGAGAGGAGCCCCGCCCATGCCAGCCACATCTCTATTTTTTATTTATTACTTTTTCATACTTGAAATTATTTGGAACCAGTATCTATATAAAAAATACATTATCAATTGACTGTCTATATTGTCTTTGGTTTTATATTTTATTGCTAAAGGAGCTTTTATTCGGCTGATAAGACTATCTTGCCTCTAAAAATTAGGAAATTGTAACGAAATAATACGTTTAAGTTGTAACAGTGAACTTCAGTCCAGTCCTAACTTCTTAGCACTATTGTTCCATCACTGAACTATACCGTGTATGTAACTTCAATAACATCAAAGATGTTCCATTTAGTGCTTAAAGAAGATAATTGTTGTATATAAAAATTATCCGTAATAAATTTCATATACAAGCACAGTGGTGAAAATCTCATCTAAATCTGTTAAGTAAAACTTAAGCTATGAGATGACAATTTACGATACGTAAGCGCTGACATTACATTTTATATAATATCTTCATATTATATGCCTAGATAGCAAGAGGACGGTGGCAGAGCAGATATTTTTAAATAGATACCTACTACCTATAATACATGTATCTTCAGTATCATATCTTCAGGATACGTGCCTAACAGGCTGAACAGAGAGGATGGAGTGACAAGCATCGCGGTCCTTAGATCTTTCCCCTTTTCAATTCTCCTCGCCGAATGGGCCGAGGTATGAGCCCTTCTGACGTTTCGTCAGCTATTAAAACTCGAGATCTGACGTTTATTTCGCGTTTTAAAATATCAGTAAAATAATATATAGTGAATGAATGCTGCGTAGGAATACATAGGTAGAGGAACACATATGCCAATACTCATGCGTGGATGAAAAAAAAATAAAAGTATCTAAGTATTTAAAACAAACTTGATGTCAAAGCGAACAGGTTACAAACGGCAAAGCGAAACCATAAAAATTTTAAGAAAAAAATTGAAACCGCCTTCAAAAAAAACACTGAAAATTACAAAATAACTAACCTTTACCAATAATAATTTTATGAATACGATGATACAGATACCTATATATGAAATTCGACAGTTACTGCAGTCGGTGCCAAGACTACCAGACTATTAAACTTTCTGTTGTCGCACATTGATTTGGTGCCGACCTCAATAACTGTTTTTTTTCAAGGTGGTTTAATTTTTTCTTAATTTTTTTATTTCCCACTTTTATGTGCCCTTGGCCGAAATAAATATCTAGGGCAAGTCTACAATTAATTTCTTTCGAATTCGAGAGCGCAACGACATACAAGAGAATCATCAATATAAATAAAGGTTATAAACAGTTGGTGTTATTTGGTGTATCTTCAAAGTTAAAGTTCCAATACCGGTGAAATTTAAATGGGACCACCTCAGGAAGTATACCCTTTCAAACAGAAAAATATTTTTTTAAATCCATAATTAACGAAGTTATCGGTGAACATACGTTAAAAAAATATACATACAGACAAACATAGCACCTCCTCCTTTTTTGAAATTAGTTAAAAAGACAGGTTATTAACTCTCACCTCGCCTTTACATATTCCGAAATTAACCCCTATATATTATATATATAGTATTTAAATAGTTAACTTATAATCACATTTAGTTTTAGTTTTTTTTAAAGTCGAATTCATTTATTAGAACAGGAATTTCTAAATGGTGAAACCTTTGCCCGAAATTTTTAAAAGGAAAGTAATTTTATAACTTTGAACATTGAACGTTTGTTATAATAATAATAATAGTCTGGAAAAGCCTAAATTACTACGTTTGTGTTATAGATGCCAAGTTAATTTCAAATTCCTAGCCAGTTTATGAAATGTATTCCCAAAATGGACCTAACCGATAGTTGAACCCTGGAAAGTTTGAAAGTTACTAACCATGTACTAACTATCGTACAATTAACCAGCCACATTTAAATGTGAATCTATACGTGAAAATTCTAATTGAAAAAGGTTGGTCGATCGGAAGTCTATTATTATTATTATTATTTATTTATTTACCAAGTAACAAAGACTCAATCAATTTTTGTTAGTAACAAAATACTTACAAGCTATGTTAGTAACACAAAAACAAATTAAATTAAGTTACATATTAAGTTACATATAGTTTCATCAATTTCGCTTATGATTTTGAGGCGACTAAAGAAAGTCATTCTCTCAGAGAAACATCGTCCACGCGAGTGCAGCCGCGTGCGAAAACTAGTCAACGTGTAGAATACGAAATTAACTCACGTATAATTACACGTAAAGACAAGCGTTACGAGGGGACGTTTCAAAACCACCCTTTAGTGAGCATTTTCATGTTTTATAATCCTGTTTCATGCGTTATTGGCCTCGGTAAACCCTTTGAGTAGTACATTCGCTTTGAAACGGTGCGCCGATAGACTACTTATGTGGTAAGTGTGTTTATGTTTCAATTGCACAGACAGAAAACGGTTTTATACATTACAACATAACGTCACCTTTTTTTTTAGGCTGGATAGAGCGTCAAAGCGAACCAAAAAATTTATAGATGATTAATGTAAGAAAGACATCGGTGTTGACATGATGTCAATATCAATCCTCAGTCATCGGTATCCGATGATTATCGATGTTTTTGACGTAATTATGAAAAAAAGAACAGTAGCGCGAGCACGAATCCTATCGATAAAGTATTCATATCGTAAGCGTAAACAAATTGTATGACTTTTAGTGCAGCGCCCCTATAGGACGTAAAAAGAACTATTTCGTATCGCCTTCGTAACGTAATGTAAAGGTAACGTAAGTAAAATAACGAGCACGAACCTTATTTTGACGTACGGTAACGTAAATCTCGATGACAGACACACGAATACTTTTTCATAATAATAATAATATTGTGTGGGACTTGTTTTCATTTTCATGTGATGAAATTAAAATCAAAAGGTACACAAAAAACGCAATAAACTTTTCCGCACAAGAATGTTTCAAGTCTCAATAGTGTTAACATAAAGAAATGTGACATCGAGAGGTTATTAAAACGACAAGCAAGTCAAAAAACCGTCAAATCTAAGCCGTTCGAAACTATCAACTATAATATAAAAACTAATTTTATTTTGAAAAATAATGCACAATTGTGAAACAATAATATATTGTTTTAGATATTTATAAGTTATAAATATCTAATACAATATATTTTTTAAAGATTACTCCTTTTTTAATAAATTTATTATAATAGAGTTTTACATTTTAAATAAAAATCTAAAACTTTCTCTGATTTCGTTTTAGGACGCACCCTTCATTCAATAAATTGTGTAGTTTACTCAAACTTGCCAGTCCTTAGTTACGTTAGGATGACGTCACCTTCGTAATCGTAGCGAGCTCTCGATAGTTGGTAAAATGCGCTTCGTGCTGCGACTCTCGTAATCGTATAGTAAACTCGATACGATTACGTTACGAAACTGTCGAAAGTTCGTGCTCGCCCTACAGAACCTATTATTTTGTTCATACGAATTTATTCCAACCAAGTTGCATAATCTTAAAAATAATGCTATTCGGTTCTATTCTATATTTTAATAACTGTTCCCACGACTTTGTTTGCGTAGTCTTTTATTTATTAAATTAAATAATTCAGAAATCTTTGCGGGCGTACGCAGAACAACTCACCAAAGTATTCCTTTTTTATTTTGGATTTTTCCCTCTTTTTTAATCATCTTTTTAAAAATGAAATTTGAAATTATACCTGTTTTCCTAATCGAGGGTGAATTCAGAACATATCAGGGAAATTCTTGTCGTCTAGTAACCATACACTGGACATATAACGAAAGTCCTGGGTATTATTATAATTGGGCTCAGATAATTAATATTTTTATAAATATCGTACGGAACACAATTCAAAACAGATTCTTATTGTTTGAAATGTATGTGTACTGTAATAACTGTTTGCAAACCAAAATAAATAAATAAACACTTGTGCGGAAACAGATTTCGCACTTGGGCAATTTTATTTTAAAATTGTTAAATAAATATAGCATATTCTATGTAAGTAGTACAAACGTTTCACCCTTTTTACTTGAGCGATTTGTACCTGAAGGGTAATGCGTAATGAAGGCGGATTTAATTGCTATTTTGCTCGTGTGTATGCCTCCCAGAGGTTTGAGGGTCCCTCTTTCATCCTGTTATGGGATCTATTCGCATCCCGTACTCGTTGTATATACTTTGTATTGTAGGTACTACCTAATCACGGTTTTAAATGCTTATTAGTAAAATTTAAAACAGCGATTATACCTATATAAAATAAGATAAGTGGTAATGTTTATTAAGGCGTTATTTTACAATTTACTTAATACTTGTGCTAATCTTCTATTCTATAAATAAAAATTAAATACTGTTCGTTGGTAAGCGTACCTATCACTTCAGAATTACTGGTTGCTCGTTAAGCTTATCACTTGAGAATGACTGGTTGTTCGTTGGTAAGCGTATAACTTGAGAATGACTGGTTGACATTGACATGACATTTTTTATACTTTTATTATAATTTATCAAATTTTGATTACATATGTGTGTGAGGGTAATATTAATATTTTTGTCGGTTGTAATGCCATTACATAAAAATTAAAATCAGTAACGGTTAACGGAGTATGTTCCTATTGTTATTTATATTTAGAATTCAAATCAAGTGTTCTCTTCCATTCATTAAACCTCATGTAAACACAGTCAAACCAGTTTTTTCAATCTTGTGTAAACCAAAGAGCTACACATTAAACAGTCCACTACAAATTTTTAGAGTAGTCCATGGGCGAGCCCGTCGCACTTACTTTAGGACATATCTACATTTAAACAATATAGGAAAAATCGTTTTCAGTGCACCAATTGAGAATTGAACTTGAAATTACTTGCTAAGCGCCGTGGTTTATTATTCATGTATCATAAGATAGAGGTCATCCCAACGCTTTGAGTGAATCTAGAAGTCGTTGTTATGTTGTACTTTTTTACGTCCGTTACATTTTATTATTTCTGTTAACGTTATTGACAATAAAGTTTAACCTCCTATAAGATCCCTCGTACAAAATATTGTACATAATAAAGTTCACTCATCAGTCCCAGCTTAAAATAAAAACCGTAAATAAATTTTTTTGGCCATATTTGATCATACCGCATTTATTTTTAAATCTTCGCGGTGTTCATTTGACAGTTGATAGGGTTCATGATTTTTTTAAAATATTTGAATGCAATCGACTAAAAAAAAGTTATAGCCGTCAACATCACATGGATACAATGTTCGAATATGGCAGTTCCTTATCATAATTGTATATTTATTCATAGCCAAGATCATGGCAAACCAATTGATAGTCATTGTTTTCTATGTCTAGACTATGAAAAGACCTTAGACCAAAAGCGATAATTTTCATCTAAAATAAATTACACTTAATAGATAATAGATATCCCAATGAAACAGCTATTTAAAGTCTTTACATGTCCCATATCGTGATTCCCATCAAATCTCCGAGCGAAACTTATTAAAACAAGGGAGTTTATACATAGAACTTCCTATATACGGTGTACATGGTATGTCGGTATGTTCAAAGCGCAGCGGGCGCGGCACAACCCTTTGATCTGCCGTTTATACGGAGTTTAGGTACAGTCTAGTACCTAAAGCTGAAAACCCTTCTATTTTGGTAAACTGTCATAGGGCTGGGGTGTGGTGAAATTGTAAAACAGATCGTTTTTCTCATTTAATTTAATAAGCGGATGTGTAACTCAAAATATTATTCTGAAATATTTTTATATGTATACATAGGTACATTTATTCCAATGCCGATCTGAGAGGAGAAACAGAGAAAGAGAAACAAAATCATAAAATTACAAAAGTCGGTCAAGGATAGGCCTTAGAAGCAGTTGTTTACTCTCCTCAATGGTTAGTAGCTGTTCCGTGTACGACACAAAGACTCTCGGTGTGTCTCGAAACGCCAAAATTCACAAACTTATTCCGATTAAATCAAACTATTAAAAAAGTCATTTTTTCTACACATCCACGTAAGTTCCATTCGTGAAAGGATAAATAACCACTTGTGTACTTCACATATTTGTATAAAGCTAACTACATATAATAATCAAAAGAGACATTATACGAAAGTATCTTAACGTAAATTAAAGTATTTAAAGTAAACTTAAAGCATTTGAACGTGTGCGCGCTATTAGTTTTTCGAAAAAAACAGTTATTTTTAATTAAAACTATAATTCATTTTAAAAAATCCAACTGATATTTTGAAGAGTGTGTTTAGATATATTTACACAGAAAATTTAGAAACATAAATAGGTTCAGTTAGTCCGAAAAATGTAAATGTCTGTTTTAAAAGAGACCTCTTTGACATTTTTTTTTCTGCAACAAAAGTTAACCAATCGTGTAATGCAATTGGGAAAATGAAGTTAATGAAATGAAGGATCAGGTTACCAAATATCTCTTTCATACGTTTTCTAATTACTTAAAAATAAAAATTGAGATCCCTACCGTCAAAATTTCCAATTCGTCGCCTTAAACTTTACTCGGCTTTCAAAAATGACCCCAAACTTGGTATATCTATCATACAACGGTCCCTGCATGGCCTAAGACGACCCTGCTTGTAAGGAAGTCTCTAAGCCAGAGACTTACAATCGTATTATGTAACCTCACTTGCTCAGAATGGCCTCCCTTACGATGTCTGCAGAAAGATATAGGTAAGTCCTACATAGATGGCTATTTTCTTTTTGTTTAAACGAAATATTGAATAGTACAGAAATAAATAATGATATCGAAAGTGATGTTTTCAGAAAGAATATTAAAGAGTAATAGTGAATATTAAAATGAGAAAATGTGTAGGTAATGTTATTTAAAATCAACTTAGTCTCAATTTGTAAGTAAGTTTATGAAACACTAATAAATTTACTTTTTAATAAAAAGCTTACAGTCTGGTGAATAAGAACCAAGAGTAACAATAATATATAATACATTTAAATTTGATGCTAACGAGAATAATTCTACATGTATACAAGGTTATGTCTATTTTGTATACATATAGATATTACTTTGCGCCATTTCTCATTCGAGGTGGACATAGCGGTATTTCACAATAAAGCTCTTCTTGACACAACTTCTAGCAAAGTATTTGATTACACATGGCAAAGCGCAGCCAGATAGCAACAGGTGACTAACCCATGAAATGAGATTTTTTAATTACTTTTTTTTAAACTCCTGTGGATTCTTCTTTTTTCATTTAAAAAAGGAATAGTGTTTAATTTCGGTTAAAAGGTGAAAAACTATAAATTAAGTTATAACAAGCCCTTAGCAAACTTCTACGACCTGCGCAGGAAGACAAGCAGCTTTTTTTTAAATGCGTCAGACAATACACACCAATCATCTATCCAGGAGTTTTTGAAGGGATTTTATGGGCAGCGGTTGGCGTTTATTATAATTATTTGTAAATTGTTTCTGGTGGACATTTAAATGTAAAAATTGGCGTAGTTTTACGTCTCAAGTATATACGCTGTTGTGCGAAATGTAGAATTGTTAAAATAAGTGGTTATTTAGTAGCGCGATATCGTTTTCTTTGTCTGCTTAGTCTGCCTCAGCGGATCCTACTAGAAAGACTGCCTCAATATATTTGTCGCCAGAATCTTCGAGAAACTTTAGAATGTATTATGTCGACATTTCAATGGAATAATATGAAAAATACATCTATTACTGAAGACATCGGCTGTTATGGGCATAGATCTCTTTGTCTTTCCTATGAAGGGGAAAAAAAACAATCATCTAGCCTCAGACTAACGCATTCCCTGTGCTATGAGAAGCAGACGATGACTACTAGAGGCATCTCTCAGTATACCCAGACCCAAGACAATCTAGAAAAGTTTATTTTCTACATGGACACAACCGGGTATTCAACCCGGAGCCTTTTGGGCTTGGATGCAAACATCTAAAACACTGCACGATCCTGGTCATTGATATGAGAATATTTTGTGTTACGATAACTTTAAACTGTGCTCTATACATCTGTCTTCTAAGCCGAGGGTCTCGGGTTCGATTCCCACTCAGATAAATTTGAAATCAATTTGGTTTGGAGTGCGGATGTTACTCGCAGCTCCCCCGATTCATGACGCAAAACTTATAGCATAAGCTTAGTATGAGCTCACACAATTGATAGATTTAATTGTCTGGAGCATATAAAAAAAAACATAATTAAATAAATTGGATAGTTTCCTGTACATAGTTTGCCCTTCTATATATGTGTAGTTATATATTCTGATATATGTGTGTAGTTTTAGTACAAATCTTAAGATAAGGTAACTTGTGCTTTGATAATACCACAATAATATTATATTAAAAGTAATAAAATAGGCAAGTAATAAAAGTAATAAAAAATAATAATAAAAGTAGGCAATAGTTTCCTAAAATGTTACAATTGTCACACATCATTGCCCCCGCAATCTGACCAAACAATTGTACAGCACAATAAATTACGTCCCAATAAATAAATATTCAGCACTACAGCCATACATCTCACTAATTTAGTGCTGTGGAACCCCATAATAACCATTTATCCCGGGACCCCTAGAATAAAATATCCTGCGACATTTTTCTTCGCCTTATCTAGAGACACCAGACGGTGCGCCGTCTTATTCTTTCTTACGGCGTCGTATATAACTCCTTTTTCCTCTGACGGCATTTATCAAGAGCGGGTATTGCCACCTCCCTTTATATTCAGTGCATTTTATTTAGTTTTCGCCCTCTTAATGGATTTATTCTTGGAGTTTTCTCGTGCTTCGACCTTGCTGTTTGTCTTTAGGCGGTAAACGAGACTTTTAATGTTGCGATTGTCTGCGGTGACCTCGTTTGGTGGTTCAATGGGATATTTTATTTATATTCAGACTTTATTTTATTTAGGCTAGCTCTTTACTGTGCTTTCGCTTTCCAATCGAAGTTTTAGGGTTTGAATTACGCCTAAATTAATTTATAACAAACTTTTCTTGTTTGGTGTGGAGTTTGTTATGTGTTACTGAGTGTTACATAACAATAACTCCAAGGCTTCATTTGGGACAATAAAATATTTGTTCGTCTACACCAGCCATTCCCAAAGTGGGCGATAACGCCCCCTTGTGGGCGCTGCAGGCCTAAAGGGGGGCGGTAAGAGACCCAGAAAAAAATGGGGGCGTTGTGTAGAGGCCTGGGGGGTGATTTGTAATTTCATTTAGCTAGGAGGCATCTTAGACAACGACTGCATGAGCTCTCGACTCAGTAGACAAAATAAGTTTGGGAACCAGTGGTCTACACCTACAGAATTATAAAAAATTTATCAATGTGGGTCTGACTCGAGCACAAAGGGTTCTGTACGCTTTGTAAAATTTTATTTCGTAATTTTTGTTTCTGGAGATCCAAAAGACTTTCTTTGTATTTTTTCTGTAAACTTTAAATAAGGCTGTATATTCTCTGCAAAGTATAAAGTTCTAGATCCAGAAGTTTTGGAGATAAGGCTTAATCTAATAAGTAAATACATAAAGATTGTGTTTCAAATAAATATTTGTAAGTATAATTGTATAATAATTGGGTTAATCGACAATTTTTTGTCTCATTGCTAATTCTAAATTTCTGATAAAAATTAGACGCTATTACTATAATGCGCATGCGCTGTATGTCCTTTTCAATGGTTACGCAAGTTCGTGTGTCTTAAGTTTAGAGGGCTGTGTCTTTTGAACCGTAATAAGGTAGCCAGTCGAATGTTTCACGGAGTATGTGTTATTGCTACATTATCCTAACAAACAATAAAAAAAGTAGTAAATTGAGTGAATCGTCATGTCATATACAAGACTAGCTGTACCCGCGACTACGTTTGCGCGGAAAATTTTTTCGTAACTTTCCCGGATTAGGTCAGATTATATGTACATGTACGTAGTACGTTTAAAGATTGTTTTTGATAAAAAGTCTACGTCTAGGCTACGTCTATCTCCGGGTACATACTATGTCTATACCAAATATCATAATTGGTTCAGCGGGTTAGCATTTCCCATTCAAAGTTTGATCCTTCTTTTCACCCCCTTAGGGGTAGTTTTTTGATAAGGTAGTAGAAGTTTCGTATCCTTCCCTCTCGTCCCTTTTTCACGGAATTTAGATCAAAATGTAGCCTATGTATTTTTGATAAAAAAAGTCTTATCCGCTTAGCCACATCTATCACTACCAAGATTTAGTGTTTCCCATACAAAGTTTCATTCCCGTTTTCACCTCTTTAGGGGTAGATTTTTGATAAAAAAGTAGTCTGTGTGTCAAACTAAATCCATGCTACATCATAATCAGTGCAGTGGTTTAGCATTTCCCGTACAAAGTTTCGTCCCCCGTCCCCGTTTTCTTTTTGATAAAAAATGTAGCCTATGTGTTTTTAATAAAAAAAGTCTTCTCAACGCACCAAATTTTATCATTATGAAGATTTAGCGTTTCCCACATAAAGTTTCATCCCCCTTTTCACCCTCTTAGGGGTAAAGTTTTGATAATTTACGTCCGTTATCTAATGTCAAACTATCTTCCCGCCAAATTTCCTATACAAAGTTTCATCCCCTTTTCACCCTTTTAGGGGTAGATTTAAAAAAAAGTAGCCTATCATGAGCATAATCACAATTTCTTACTACGTACCGATTTTCATCAAGATCGGTCAAGCCGTTCTTCAGTTATAAAAGGACATACAGACAGATAGACAGACAGACAGACAAAAATTATAGTAACGGTAGAATCGAAGTCAGCGAGTCATAAACTCTATTATCACAGAACTTTACAAAAAAGTTGAAATTACAGACAGACGCAAGAGATTTATACAGTAGTATAGATAACACATACAACATACATGTCTCCATCGTAAAAAGATACGAAACTAGATAAAATTATAAAATGAAAAAAATTCAAACTTGCTATTTCTTTGAAAAAAAAAACCGGCAAAGTGTGAGTCGGGCTCTTGATATGGATCCTGAACTAAATTAAAGAAAACACAATTTTTTGGTGAATAGTAGTAAGGATATGGGGATTTTGGACCACAGTTTGTACCACACCACTTTTTTTATAATTTTCTCTACTTTTTCAAAATTTTTTGTAACTGTGGCAAAAAAAATGAGACGCCCCCATTTGAGACGATTGCGCCGAGTACCAGACGCGTATCTCGCTCCGTTTCCGCTGTACAGATTTCTTATCGGCACGCCTAAATGATTAAACTAATTGCTATCATTAAGGCGACGCATTGGAAATTTTGACGGTAGGGATCTCAATTTTTCTAAGTGACTAAAAACGTATGAAAATTATATTTGGTAACCTGATTTTTAATTTCATTTACTTTATTCTGACAGTTGCGATACACGATTGGTTAACTTTTGTAACACAAAAAAAAATATCGAAGAAACCTCTTTTAAAACAGAGATTTACATTTTTAGAAGTAACGGGGTAACGGGGTAATCTGACTCACACTTGGCCAGTTTTTTGATCTCCCTGTATCTTTCGTATGCGTCTCATCTATCAGAATAAATAGGCTGTAATCTGTAACATGCGGACAGACAAACGTAACGAAACTAAAAGAGTTTCATTTTTGATATTTTGGTTATGGAATCCTAAAAAGATGTATTAGGTATATTTTAATAACAGGAATATACTTTCTAAGTTTGATGTACGTTTGTATCTTTTTAATTGTTTATTCATTTGTTTAATCTGATTGATGATAATATATTTCACTAATTTATATTGCAAAATCTCTGTATTGTTAAAAATCTTGATCACGTTCTTATATTAATAATAATAATAATAATAATAATAATAATAATTTATTTCAGACCATAACCATCCATATATATCATGATAAAAAGAGAGACACATTTTAACAAATACTAATAGCAATGATGTACCATTTCCATTACCATTACCGAGTGGACCCTCCGATGCCATCAGGCAGGTCTAACCGATAGTATGTAACCTGATCCAGCGAGTCAGCATCGGTTAGTCCCACCGGTTCGCCAGCGCGCGCAGGATGATGTTGAGGCTGCCGCGCGTGCGGTGCAGTATGGAGGGGCACCGCTTGCGCATTATGGCGGCAAACCCGTCAGTGCGCGCCTCCGCGAACATTGCGGAGGCGCTGCACCAACGCGGCAGCCCCATCAGCACCCGGAACGCGTTGTTATATTGGATTATAGGTGTGAATAGAAAAGTCAAAGAGGAATAATGACATACTTCTACATGTTAGTTGCTATACCTCGTTTTTTCTTACTTGTCCTAAATGGTAAACAAATATGGCGTACAAAGAGCCACTGACTTTTCATAGGGCTGGGAACAATTGAATGAACTACTTTCTTTTGACGATTGAATGAAGTGAACTAAATTTATATATGTCCGCGTTTTCTTACTTGCCGTAAAACGTAATCAATCTTTACACATCTTTTTTTATAAAATTGATATTTTCGATTAATTTTCATTTTACTGAAATAATTTACATAGATACATATTCACGCTCTATCCCTAACGGGGCCAGAGAGTAATGATTTCATAACAACATACTCAAATATCACATTGTCCGTAATAGATTAGTAAGTTGGCAACTAATATTTAAATGATTTTTTGAATAGAGACGTATTAAGATTGTTTACAATTTAAGATAACTAAGTAAAAACTGTTTTTTTAGATAGTTTGTGTCCATCTATCTAAAAAAGGGAAATTGCTCACATGATTTACCCAATGTAAAAATCATGTTATATTGGTATTTGCTTATTGTGTTTTGTGTTGATACAAAACGATGCTACATATCGATGTTTTTATCGATACCCGTCAATATGATATGGGAGATATGATATCGGTTATATATAATAGTATTCAAAATATCGAATGACTCGAGAGACTTATATTTGATCTACGAAATTTTTAAGACAAGGTATTCTGATTTAAGTTGAGTTTCCAGAACGCCACTATTACTTTGGAAAAGATATTGGTGGTCAGTTTTTTCTTAAACATAGGGTACGAAATATTTTTAAGCCCCCACCCCATTTTTAACCCAATATTATTAATATACCATTTTTAAGAAAAAACTTTGAATAACGATACAATTATTATCTTACGATATAAACAATATCAATACAAAGACTCGATAATATGGCTTATCTATGTAATGGGTAATGATAAATTGCGATACGATATATTGATACAAAGCGAAATATCGGACATCGCTAATGAATGACTTCATTCTTTCTATAAGACAATATTGACAGGAAGACAATAATCCTAAATCCCTATTAAAAACACCATATTATTCCCAAATTATATTTAATTTGTTTCTAAATGAAGGAATTTAAAAAAAATATATCTATTTTAATGAGATTGTTTTTTTAATTTATTTTTACTCACTTTTATACAAACTTGTCGTCAAAATATCAGAAAAAAAACCAGATCTAAATTTCATTCATTCATCCCCTTAATCCCATCTCTACAACAAAACTTCAAAAGTGTCATGTCTATTTATTATCTGTGTCAGCAGTAATTTGGTTTTCTGAATAAAATGGGTTTTATTAGTTATTACGAACAATTTGAAGTGATTTACAGTGAAATGTGATACTTTCATGTTTTAGTTAAAGTTTAAAACATTCCTCCGTAGCCTAAGTTCTGCAGTTTTTTTGGATTGCCGTGTTTTTGGCACAAGTGGTCTTTGTTTACTATTTAGGACAAGTAAAAAACGTATTATACATACATTCAATCAAGAAAGTATCGGGAATGGATGATTTGTTTATGGTTCCAAATTCAATTTTTTGTTTTTTTTTGTTGTTGTTAGATTGGAACAAATGTTTTCCATTTTGGCGCGGAGTTTGAGTTGCATCTGTTATTTAGATTAAATACAGTGCTGTTTTTAGTTATATCATTCTAGTGTGTATTGCGAATTTCATAATGGACAAAAACATCGAACAAAGATTTTGTCTTAAATTTTGCACCGCCAATGGAATTTCGTGTTCGGAGTCACTGAAAATGTTACAGAAGGCCTACGGTGAATCGACTTTATTAAAAACACGTGCTTATGAGTGGTACAAAGCGTTCAAAAGCGGTCGAGATGTGATGGAAGATTTGCCTCGCTCTGGTAGGCCATCAACGTCTGCAACTGAAGATAACATCGCAAAAGTGAAGGAAATAGTGACTGAAAATGCTCATTCAAGTTTGAGAGAGATAGCCGCCGAATTTTCTGTCTCACGAGTCGATCCGTACCATTTTAAATAATCACTTGGGTATGAAACATGTTGCCGCTCAGCTAGACCCAAAAGACCTGAATTTTCTCCAAAAACTCAATCGTATAAGAGTCGCTGAGAACATGCTAGAAGGAGTCAATTCCGATCCAACATTCATGAAACGCATTGTTACTGGTGACGAGACGTGGTTTTACGAGTTTGACATGCAAACTAGTCAACAAGCTTCGGAGTGGCGCCTTTCAACTGAACCAAAACCGAAAAAACCAAAGTCGATCAAAAGTCAAAGTCATTTTGACTGTTTTCTTTAACTATCGCGGTGTTGTGCACTCGGAATTCTTGCCGGAAGGTCAAACGGTAAATAAAGAATATTATTTGGGCGTTATGCGGCGTTTAAGAGAGCAAATTCGACGAAAAAGGCCAGATTTGTGGAAAGAAAATTCTTGGATTTTGTACCACGATAATGCGCCTTCGCACAAGGCCATCATTGTGAACGAATTTTTGACCAAAAACTCAACAAATACCATCGAGCAACCACCTTATTCGCCAGATATGGCTCCAGCCGACTTCTTTCTTTTTCCTAAACTCAAATTACCACTTCGTGGCACCCGTTTTCATTCGGTAGAAGACATAAAGGAGAATTCGTGGCGAGCACTGAACTCAATTCCGGAAAAAGCGTTTAAAAAATGTTTTAATCATTGGATTATTCGTTGGCGTAAGTGTATCGTTTCTGAAGGAGCATACTTTGAAGGTGATAAAATAAATTTGGATGAATAACTAACATTTTGTGTATTATTGATCTTTTCCCGGTACTTTCTTGACAGAGTAGTATATATAGTTTTCTATGTGATATAGGCGACGCGACTTGTACATAAGCAATGGATTGCTAACCTGTCAATATATGGTTCTGCTTTGTCACCTGTAAACTCAGTTATGACCAAAAAAAAACAGCCAGATACAGCGAAAGCATTAAGTCATCACTTAATGCTTGTCATGACTTAATGCTCTGTGCACACCGAATGGAAAATGGCGAAACGTCGAGCAAATAAGTAAAGGTCGCGGTGGTTGAGATCGGCGAGGAGTCCTTATATAAATGCGTACATATAATGTAGGCAAGTGAAGAAAGTGCACCTATCAAAAATTTATTCTAAGTCTAATCAAGTTACGTTATACTAATATATTTATTATAAAGTGTCAATTACGTAATATCAACCTCAAAACATCGCATGCTTCTTATCGAATAAGCGGCTAAAATATCAGACCAGCCAACCGTGTGCTGCTATCGCCTTACAAGTTTACCGACGCTTTCACGCTCTCTGCCCGCGTCCCGTACGGTACAGCGCGATGATATAAGTCATCGATGACAGGTGTTATGGATTGGATCATTTTATGTTTGTGTTTATATCTATATCGCGCGCTCAGTACGAAAGTGACCTATTTCGTAATTTTGAGATTTCGTTTTGGAAAGAAACCTACTATAAAATAATAAAATAAATTTTTCATAAATACATGCATAAATATTCACGATATGCAATTAATGGAATGGAAAGATATATAAATGTATACTATATTTAGATTATACTTATTGTTACAAGTTACAGTACAAAATTTTTACATTTGAAATTAGGTCGCTTTCATACTAAAAGTACGATATAAGGATTATTAAATAATATTACTAATAATTAATCATATAGCCAGAGTGTTAGCAGATGGAAATGTCAAAAGCTCTCGCATACCTAGGCGAAAATATGTGAAGAGAATGACGAGATTTGAGGAAGCGAAAGAAGTATGTATAAGAACCGCGACGCTTAGCGCTCCGTCCTCTCTGACTACCCCCTTAAGGGATACGGCGTGAAGATATGTATGTATGTATGTATGTACTACCAATAATTTTTTTTAATGTATTGAATTATCAGAAATTATTACTTTTATTGTAAAAATGAAGAAAGGAATGGTTAGTTAATTCGAGCACGTAGAGAATGAGTGATGAACGATCAATGAAGAAAATCAACATAGCGAAAGTGAGCGGTATCAGAAGTCAATGAAAACTACGACTGATTTATGACTATCAAATAGCCAAAATGGTAGCTGACGGAAATGTCAAAAGCTCTCGAGAACTTTGGCGAAAATGAAGAGGATTTGAGGAGGCGAAAGAAGTCGGAATCGCGACGCTAGCGCTCCGTTTCCTTCATCTCTATCTTCCTTTTTAAAGGAGGATATCATTACAGCGTGAGGATATGTATGTAATATGTATGTACGCAATCACGTATGTATGGATGTATTAAAAATTAAAGCAACGCTCTCTTTAAAAAAATCGCCCAAGCGTGAGTCGAACTCTTGCATCGAGGGTTTCGATCCAACACAGTATACTTACATAAAATATATCTGTTATATATGCACCAATTGTGTTGTTTTTCATCTAATTCGAAATTCGAGCCCAACTCCAACTTGGTCAATTTCAATATTTTTTGTTTATTTCAGAGTTTGCGCTATAATCATACTAAGTTTGATGCATGTATTATCGTTTTTACGATTGAGCAAAAACAAAAAAAATATTAACTACACATTATTTTTGGAATCTTTGCTTTACTTTTGCTGTAAGACGTTTCTTGTTGCCCAATTTCATGGTTGTATGTGCTTGAGAAGTACCCGCCCTATAGGTTTTGATTTACTGCGTGTCAAAATATAAGGCATAAAAGTCAATACAATAAAAAATACAGCCCTTCAAACAAATTTCAAACACTCATACTTCTAAAAGTTGGTTTTTTTATTACAGCTCCAAGAGACCGCAGACATAAGTATTTATATTCATTTCGACTTGATACCTCCTCGCGTTTCTGAGAAGAAGAGTCTTGACAGACAGACAGACGGGCGAGGAAGTGATCCTGTAAGGGTTCCTTTTTTCTTTTGAAGTACGGAACTATAAAGATCATAGATACAATAATCTGTATACGACCCACCGTACTGCCTACTGAGTAAGAGGTTTCGTAATCAATTCTCGATGGGGTCGATTGAGAAAAAAGCACCTTTTTCTAATTTGTCTCAGATTTAGACTTCCTAAATTGTCCTAAATTGCTCGCTTTTCTTTGGTTATGCAGGAAAAACTAGCAGACAACTACCTAGCCTCCTGGGTGTGAGTTCGGGTTATGTGGGCCTTTCACCAAGCAAAACTTTTGCGATGGTTGATCTCGGCGCGTTGTTGGGGGATCTTCTATACGGACTGTACCGGAGCCCCTTATTTTATATATAAAATTGATTAGATGGGAGTTCTGTGATTGTCTGGTACATCTCTTTGCAATGGCGAAAATATATACGAACGATGTAATACAATGTATACTATATTTTCTGTCGATATAATTTATGTGTCAATGTAAGTAAATTTACTATTTCGGATTAAAATTATATAAAATTTAAAACTAACGGTTCCCACAATAAACTTCGTATTTTAAATCTTTAACTGATCATTGTAAACTTTAAAATTTTATATATTTATTTTAACTTAAGTCGTACAGATTAAGGGTCGATATCATTCTCAGGAAGATAGAATAAGTTATAATACACAAGTACATATATTGGAAAAAGCACATTATATATACGGAATTCTAACTTATGATTTATGTTACTAATTCATCAGATTCAGATATGATATGATATGATAACTTATGATATGTTATATGATATGATGATATTATTATGATTCTAACTTATGATACTAGTAGCAACTATGCTTTCATATTGCTGGATTTTTTTTTATATCCTGTAATTATTATATAGTATCATTATATTTTTTTTATTTAGCATATCTTTAATTAAGTGGTAACATTTTATTACAGGCTTTTTACATTTCTTCATAGTGATAAATAGCAAATTTATAGTAATCTTTTCCACTGTTGTAAAATTTATATAGTGTGTGTAATGGAAAAATAAGTATGTTTAATGACCGCATTTTATTAAAAATAATACTATTTTTTCTAAAGATATAAAACTCAATAATATAGTAAAATTGAAGTCAAACGTTTTGCATTGTAATTTGTATGCCCATATTTAGGTATCGTCTTTATGTTCAAGACAGTTCGGCGAAACCTTTTATCTTTACGGATCGAAATTAAAAATTCCATAACTCCAAGCGGTTGTTGCAGTTATGTGAGAGTTTGGGAAAAATGCTCAAAGCCACCTAATTGGATACAGTACAGACCACTACAAAGGGGGATGTTGAGATAAAAATGAAAATGAAAATTAAATCTTCCAAGCGGATGGGCAGAGTAATGTTTTTGACGGTAAAGTAGGCGGGATCACCCCTCCCCCCTCGGTTAAAGGGGGAGCCGCAAATCGACTATCAAAATGCTGGCGAAAAAAGTTGTTACCAGACATTGTGACAGGCTGTTGCGGACTGGCCGGTCTTTGCGTGGTGTTTTTGTTTTTTAATTAAACAAATACACATATAGGGCTGTGAGTTGTATGCGTTTTATTTGTAATCAGACTTCTATGTTCCATTTACGTATGTATGTTAATAGCATGGTGAATCACTGACGATAATCCCACTCTAATGCCTCGTTAAAGACGAATAGTATTCGCGAACCTTAAATATAGCATTATTAAACCAAATATCAATAAACAGTATATTATGTTACATTTTATGTCTACGTAAACTTTACAAATGTTATAAAGACAACAGTAATCTGTTATATTTGGTAAATTCAGAACTTCTTGGTTTTTGTCACAAAAACAGTGCACGGTTTTAATGAAAACAAATAATATTTTTGTGTTGAAAAAGGATTTGGTGATCACCGACTTTTGTATAATAAATAATCCTTATGATCTTGTTTTTTAATATTTCCGATGTCGAAAATTATTTAGTGGTTCACGAATTTTTAAATTTACACAATAAAATATTTTCAGAAGTTTTAACTCTTCTTAGAATGTGCTATAGATAGATCTAGTCCAGGGCTAATAATACGAAAGGTTGACACTAAATTGATACAATGATAATAATATAGAATAATCAATATCATTAATAAAAGTCAAAAGTCCTAACCTTTCTTCATCATTTCGCCACCATTACACCCTATCGCCTGTGGTCCTGGGCTCAGGCTATGTAACTGGTATGGAGGTGTCCTCGTGTCTATCTGCGTAGGCCAGGGCGCTCGCGGCCACGTTGGGGCCGATCCGGGCGTCCCTAGCAGTCGGAGTCGCTCGTACACTGGTGTAGAGCAGTCGGATGGTGGTTGCTGGTTGCTAGACTTCTCTTTTTGAGCCGCCAGGTTGCGAAGTACTCGGTTTATTGATGATACCTGATGGATGAAATAAAATTTGAGGCTTTTTTTGTGTAATTTAACAGGCGTTAATGCAATTGCAAATACTAAATTTTACAGGAGAGCAATTATGTAAGTCTTTGGCTTATAGTTTTTCCATATTTTTAATGTTTTTAAAAGGTTTTTAAATAAATTTGCAAAAATTCTATTTTTAGTCAAATTAAATTAGAAAATGAATTTTCTTAAATTTTTTTGATTCTGAATATTTTCAAAAACCACGATAAAAGGAATACATATAATGAATTAGTAATAACTTTTTGAAGACAGGAAATGACCTCGCTCATATTTAAAAAAAGTTACTTCTAAAGCTGTTCCTAAAGCTAAAAATTTTTAAGGTTTTTTTTCTTTCTTTATGGCATGGCGCACAGTTTAGCCCATTTGCTAATGTCACGTATTAATAAGTAGAATCACAAATAAATTAGTTTTTTTCTTATCGTAAAACTCCTCTAGTAAAGTGATAGCAGGCTTTACTGAAGTTATAAAGGATTTCTTGGAAGAGCCCGAGAACTTAAGCTACACATGTTTATTTAGACCTACTCACTTATACAGAACTTTAAAACACAATGTACTGTCACTTTTGTACTTTAAAATCCGAAAAATGTAAAAAATAGAAAATCTAAACAAAATGTCAACCTCACTACTCCCGTTCCCGCCAAAAAGTTACTTTTAAGGTTATGTTTATTTTTATTTTTCATTATATTTTCAAAAATGATTTTTTCTCTCTCATAATTCGCGAGTATATCGGTCAGCCAGTATTAAAAAAATGGTAGATTAGTAGGCAGATTTAGCAACTAGTCTACTTTCATAACATATTCGAAAACATTCTAAAAATTCATTTTAATGTAATTTAACCAGGAATAAAATTCGGTTCTTTTGCGTAAAAGTTAGATTATTTCGAGATTGCTAGAATGCATTCACATTGACAGAAAAAGTTGAAAGAAAATAAAATACGATTTCTCAGAAATAAAAAATAAAAGAATTGTCTATATAATGTTCTCTTTTCTTTTTATAAGAAACACATACCTAGTTGTTTAAGTTATGATTTATAAGTTTAGACTAATAAAAGTCAAATTCATAATGTCGGCATCTGAGTTTACGATAAAGGCGGCCGAAACAATAACGTTATGAGATCGGAAGGGCGTGCAATAAATTGATTATTGAAACATTATCAAGCCTTTTCCTACATGATACTTGTGTGATGTAAAGAATTGGGTCACTCGTGCGATGAGAACAGGTTTTATTGATTTGATGGATAACCTTGTCATTGTTGACAGTATTTGCCTTTTAATTAAAAATAACACGAGGTAAGCTTCGAAGAATGTTTCTAAATATCGTGGAATTCGTGGAATGATTTCGATGGAGTCTTATTTCTGCATTTTTTTTTAATTAATTCTAATAGCAGGTGATTAATAACAATATTATGTTATTTATTTATTATTAGAAATCAATGTACAGACATTGATAACGATGTAATGAATACTTAAATAGGTAAGTAATTATTTTATTTTTGCGAAAAATTCTCTTACACTGTCGTTTTTACTCATTTCACTTGTTGGTTATATTTTAATTTGAGAATCGTGTACAATGAGTACAAAATCATGGCTAAATATACTTAATTAGTTGTTGAAGTTATAAGAGGGCTGCTATTTATGTATCCGGAATAACAAAGTGAAACAAACATATAGCATTTATTATAGTTTTATTGCTTTTCAAAATATTCACCATGATGATTGATGCATTTTTGCATGCGTTGGAAACAATTTTCGTAGCACTTTTTCCATTCGGATTGAGGTATCTCCAAAACGTGCATTTTGAACGCATCAACAGCCTCTTCACGGCTCGAAAAACGTTGACCACGTAATTTATTTTTCACAGTTGGGAATAAATAGAAGTCGTCGGGGGCCAAGTCGGGGCTGTACGGCGGATGATCCTTTAATTCGATCTTTTGATCTTCCAAATACCGAGTTGTTTCGGCCGATGTGTGGCAGCTAGCATTGTCATGATGAAGAAGGATTCTGCGTTGTCGGTTGTTCTTTCTTATTTCTTCAAAGACTTCTGGCAAACAAATGGTCGTGTACCATTCAGAATTAACCGTTTTACGATCCTCTAGTGGCACTGTAGCTACATGTCCATTTACACCAAAAAAACAAGCGACCATTTGCTTCAAAGTGCTTTTTGAATGAATTACTTTTGTTGAGTTCGGCTCATCTTGGATCACCCAAACCGTTGATTGTTGTTTAGTTTCAGGATCATACGCATATATCCAAGATTTATCAGCTGTATAGATATTATGGACAGCTTTTGACGCATCCTGATTGTACTTTTGTAACATTTTTTCACACCAATCGACACGAGCCCGTTTTTGGTCAATTCTCAAGTTGTACAGAATTCAACGTGAACAAATTTTTTTTACAGCTAAATGTTCGTGTAATATTTTATATATACTCGTCATACTTATGCCCAGAGACGCTTCTATCTCGCGATATGTAACATGACGATCTTGCATTATTAGTTTCCGCACAGCATCAATATTTTGAGGTACAATAATCGATTTAGGTAGGGCGACCTTCTTTAACTTCGTCCGTGAGCACAGACCGCCCACGATTAAGCTCACTAAACCAGTGATACACAGTAGTTTTCGATGGTGCTTTGTCCCCAAAAGTTGAAGTGAGTTGATCGATGCACTGTTTTTGAGTTAGCCCTTGCCGAAAATCGTAATAAATCATAGCACGAAAATTATCACGACTTAAATCCATGGTGATAAAGACTCGCAATTTTCAAAATGACGCCACAAAGGATAAACAAATGACAGCTACATGAAACAAATTGTATTCTTCAGCCAAAGAGCTCCATTTTTAAATGTTATAATTACTTTTTTAATATTGTTCTGTAATTGGCCAGTTCCGGATACATAAATAGCCGCCCTTGTAGTTCAACAATAGATATCAGTCGCGTATTGTGACGTATCTATTATTTTAAATAGGTAAGTTACAGTAGGTAATTATTAAATAGGTACCTAATTAATGTCATAATAAGTACGTTCAAAGATTATTATTAATTGTAATAGGTACTGTTAAATTCCAATCAAGCCCACCCATGAAATAAAAGATGTCAGAATATTAAAAATGTCCCACCATGCATACCAACTGTCATTGTCATCTGACAGCGCGCCAAAACGGACGTAGATCGTAACTTAGACGTAGGGCAGGAAGGCGAGCCAGTAAGACGATAGATGGTAACATGATATGTGGCCGCGCGGTGGTCTGCACAGCGCGGTGACTGGCAGCTGACGCGATGCCCGATGGACCGAGAAAGCGCAGCACGTTCGAGGACAGAACGTGTACTTAAAAAAAGATATTCTTTTGTCTATAATAGACAGAGCTTCACCCGGTTTTTATGTTTAAAAAATATTTAGACACTTTGGCGGGAACGGGAGAAGTGAAGTTTATGGTTTGTTTGAGTTTTATAATTTTTGAGCTTTTGGGAGCTTTAAGACTGAATACTAATGGTATATTGTGCATTAAAGCTCTGCGCAAGTGTGAAAAATCTAAACATGTGCAACGAAAACTTACGCGTTCTATCGAGAAGTCTTTTTAATAAAGCCTACTATCATTTAATTGAGGCGACGTTAAGAAGTTATATAATGGTTAGATACTTGAATAGCAAAGATTTTTTAAAATTAGAAATGTACTGCATCTTTGCCTTTTAATAATGTTTGTGGAATTTGTGGGATTAGACTTAAAAGTTTTTGTTATTTCGGAATATAAATAACCGAAATAACAATTTTATTAGTCGATTAGCTAAATTATGTTTTTTAATTATTGTTTTAATAATTGAAAAGGATAGACAATAATTTACATATTTGTAAATACGTAAGCAACGAAATTTTATGTATAGGAATTGACATAAAATCGAAAAAACCTCAAAGACTTCGATCACAATATTTGTGATCGAAGCTCAAAGAGGAGTAAATTCAGTGATCTCTTGGACAACCACTAAATTAGGCACATATTTTTGATTGGCCCTAGAACCCTAGAACCCTATGATTTTTGATGTGGCCCTAGAACCCTAGATGATGTAGCCACTATAGTATTTCTCATTTTTACAGTCAGTTTGTAAAACCTGCCTTTGCAGACTAAACTACCTACTGAATTCTCCCATCACGCCCAAAAGAGTCTCTGTCTCATACATATTTACAACAATTTCACATTAACTTTTCACTTCTTAAGTTTAAAAATAATTAAAAACCTTAAAACTACTAACGACCAAAGACTTGTTTTATTCATAGATATGTCAAATGCAACAGTTTAACAGACTTAAGTACCGATAGAGACGAAATATGTGTATTTCCATCCCTTTCTATTACGGGCTTACGCCATAATAAGTATATTTCTTTCAGAGTAACAATTCGTGTGGGAAAGATGATATCTATTAGCAGTAAATTTGTGAAAATTAATTTAATATATTGATTGATGTATGAAATGAATACGCAACTACATTTTTCAAGTAACTTTTGTGAGGAGATTAGAGACAGCAGTGCAAGAATTTTTGAATCTAGCTGGATAGTGGATACTGTACTCTGAAGAGGTAGTTGAAGACAAATTATGTGACCTCGAGTAACCTTTGATCGCTAACGTTCCATTTCTATCTCTTTCTAACTACTGGAAATAGACCTAGTATATATAAGATTGCTATATATAGATTTGTAAATATACCAACTGCGAAAGATGATAAGAGATGGAGGGGTATAGAGATGTTGCAAGGTTAAATTTCTCGACTTCGTCTATCTCTTTAGAGTGCTGCCTCTACTTTAGATATTGCTCCATGCAGCAGCCTGACGAAAAATAGTTGATCGAACCCGTTTGTAAATTAATATAAAAATTGTTAGTATTTTATTGCTTCGTTTTTGACAGATATCGCAAAATTTTTTTTAATAATCGTATCGTATGCCGTGAAATCAAAATAAGCAAATAGAAAGTTAAAGTAGATAACGGAATGGGAGTTCCTTCGATTAGAAAATTATAACAAGTCAACAATTAAAAGTGTACGACCGTCCAGTTTCCGTAGCGATCGAGCATAAAAATGAGAACTTGTAGAAAAGGGTTCTTTTTTACTTTTCCTTCTAATGAAATGGAAACTTTTAATAAGCCATTTCTTAGTATAATATTTTAGCGTTGAAGTCAATGGCTCGGGCCAATTAAATGTTTGTTTTCAATTTGCAAATAGATCAACGATATTAACAATACAAGTCAAGTATTGTAACAGTTATTATTGCTTCTAAATTTGGTTAGAATGTGAAAATAACTCTAAACTAAAATATCTACGTTTCGATAAATTTTTTTTGGAAATTCATAGGTTACTTTTTACAGTTTAAGTACTTTTAAACGCGTAAGAGTAACCATGTGTAAAAAAGGTCTGTGCACCGCGCGTTTAAAAAACGCATACAAACCTGCTGTAAACAGTCCTTTAATTCGAATTACACACGTCGATTGACTTGTTTCCATGACTGTACTAAAGCATTAGCTTTCAATTAATAAACAACCCTTTCAATACATATTTATTTATTTATAGTTGTTTGTATGCGCTGATTTTCTTTAATTTTTTTAAATAAGTATGCCTTTAAACAACTTCTGGTTCACAATGGGTGCGTTTTTCATACGAATGAACTTAAATACTACCGAGTTAGTTTTTGTGGTTTTCTAGTTGTGTTCACGGTAAATTAAACCTGGTTTTAATTCGGTTGTTCCAGTAGCTGGGAATTTTCACTTAAGCTCTACTTAATTTTTTTTGGGTTGTGATACAATACTCAATAAAAAAATTTAATGGTACAAACAACATAACTAATATGTGACGATAATTGTGTAGGAGCCAATTAATCCAATTATGTACGATTATCAAAGTGGATTATATAAAAAATAAGCTATTGTAGGAAAAACTTTTACTGCCTAGTTACAAAGAATTCTAAAAATATAAAGAAATACGAAGTATTTTTGTATACAATTAAAAATAGATTCTATTTTTAACTATTTAAAGGAAGGGAAACATTATTATCAATTGTACTTTAATTTTATAGACATACTCGAATAGATAAACAGATAAAAGTTCTAAAAATAATTCTTTTGGATTCAGAAAATCCTATAAAGAATATCGCAATATTTTTTCCAAAAATATATTCAGCGTACACACACCTACATATGTATATACTACTACTTTATAATACTGAGTAACACAGATTTATCTGAAATAAGTTTATGCAATAATCTAAAAATTATTTAATGTGTGAGGTGAACGATGAGATTTGAGCAAGCGAAAACAGTATGTAAGGACCGTTACGCTTGGCGTTTCGTCCTCTCTGACTACTCCGTTAGGGATACAGCGTGATATGTATATATATGATATGTATGTATATATAATCCAAAATATTTGCAGGTCTGAGTCATAGCGTAAGTCGTGGAAATCGGCTGATGAATAGAGCTTATTATAAGAGTATGTATGCTCTGAGCTAGCAATCTATCGCTATGTATTTGGATCTGACATTAGCCATTTAGCCATTTGTAAGCCCTGAAAATTACTAAAGTGTTGCCACAGATACTCTGTACATCTCGAATGAGAAATATACTGATGTCTTTTTTACATTAATGATATAACGAACTCAGGGAGTTTCCAGTGACACTTTGACTTCAAGCCAATTTAGAAAAGTTCGTTTCTTAAAGTAACCTGATCGGGAATCGAATCCGAGACCCCGGTTTTGAAAGTACCACCGCGCCACCGGATCCGCCAAATATAGAGGTACATATTATACAGTAATAATTATTTTAACGTTTATTTATTATTTAGGAACCTATTTCGCCTAGGGCTTATTACTTATTCCCTTCCTTTGCTGCACGTAATTGAAACAGTTTTAAATCAAACTGTTTTTAATACATTATTTAAGACGTAACGACTGAAATTACACCCGCCATCAAAATCCGTTGCGTTCGACTCGACACCGCCGACGGCGCGACGCATTATGAATACAAAATAAATTACATTAAAAGCTGTATGTACCTACCGTCAAACAGTACTGTAAAAAGTATGAAAGGTGCCCCCTAAATACCGGGTGAGGTGAAGCGCGAAAATTATCTTATATTTGCTCAGACGCCGTGAACGCACGGCGAGAATACTTTTCAATAAGCTTAGGAGAGCGTTTTTTTTATTCGAGACCCATCTTGTAACGCGGAGCGTTGTGCAAAAACGAAACGTGCAAATAGAGGGTGATTCTGTTGATCGATCTTGTTTTCTATGATTTTGGAGTTATTATTTATGTAAATAAACGCGTAGTATCATTAGAATGAAAGAAAGGTTAGCTGGAAATGTAGAGACAAGTATTTCTGTGAATGTATTAAATGCTTTGAAAAATATTACATAAGCTAAGTTAATTTTGTTTGAAGAACTAACTTCATTGGTTATACCTACTTTTGTGACGTCTAATTTATAGTCTTTAAACGTTAAATATTTTTGATGGTGATTAGCAGTGATGATAGTGATTGTATGTAATTATATAATTATGTTAAAAGCATTTGCATACGCGATAGTGTGTGAGGAGAAAGATGCGATTTGAGGAGGCAAAAGAAGTATGTAAGTATCGCGCTTGGCGCTCCACCCTCTTTGACTAACCCGTTAGGGGTACAGCGTGAGGATAATATATATATGTATGTACGTATCTTTTTATTTCTTCTATCTGTTTATGACTTTTATAACTATCTAGACTAGACGAATACACAATAGCAGTATCAACATAATTTATTTAGTGTAATATTGAACACAATTACTGTTTATGAAACATTATATACATGATATATGTATGTAACCTAGTTTTGCCATAAATGTTCTTACTCGGAAAGCATCATTTTTTTTCTATTACATAAAACGGTTATTACTGCAGTGTACGTTAGTTTATACATTAACACTGTTACTAATAAAAATTATAACGAGGTTATACTTCGGAATAAATGTTCCCTTTCCATCACTTCATTTTATCTATAAGTTTGAGTATGACAGAAGGCTGTTATAACTATTCCACGTTTACGCCGCGTTTATTAGTAAAGCCCTAATATAGTAATTGCATTTAAAAAAATATGAAGCTCATTCGACATGATCTCCATTGGTCTTAATGCAATCCTTTAAACGTTGTGGCCAGTTATCGATTGAAACATCCGCTGTCTTTATGAGAAAGTTCGCCACTGCTAATCTTATGGAATGTTTTAGGAACTTCAAATTATCATGGCGTTTAGAGCATGCCATTTTCTCTAAAAGATACCATAAATCATAATCAAGTGGATTAAGACCGGGACTAAACTCCACCTCGATGCTGGGTTTTCTGGATGGGACGAATTATGTCTCAACCAAAAACCTCAGTATGGTACCGGTCCCAAGCCCGGATAAAGGACGAGGGCACAGAGGATGATATCTGAATTTTGGCTTCAGATATTATCCTCACAGCTGTGCATCACATGCTGAGGAAAACCCGTATGTAATGCACAGAATTTCCCTCCCTAGCATCTTCCCAAATCCAATCCAAACCATCCTACCACATCCCCATTCTGTCCCTACACCCGCCACTAAAGTGAGGAGGTGGCGGACGTGTAATCCCAACATCCTCGCACCCCCTGGGGTCACAGTTGGAGAGCTCGTGCCAACGATCCCGCCGCTCAAGAGCTGGCCTATCCAGCTCACGAGCCGTTTCGTAGACGGGGGTTGTGAGTGCTGGATTCGTCAACGGGGACGGAAAGCGACTCGGAGAGAGACATCTGAAGAAAGGTAGGGAAAGTAGAGGAGGCCATAAGAGGTATTACTCATCCGGTACCTACTGATTATCCAGAGAGTCAAAACTCGCCGAATAATTTTCCAGACCCGAGGAGGAACCCAGCACTCATAACGTCTGCGTCGTACGAGCCTGAGTACAGGGGAGCGGCGCCCCCTGTATCCGCGAAATGTAGCTGGCACCTGGGCAAGGGAGCTCTTATCTTATTTCTCACCATTAAAAACCTAATTGTATGGTATACGTTAAATAAAAACATTATAATGGAGAGGAAGCCCGAAGGTAACACTGAGACGGTACCTCCTAAAGAACTAATAGAATCAAAGCCAAGTACAGTTGAGGTTAAAGATGCACTTTCCCTTGCCAATCTGCACTTAGAAGAGGAAACACTTCTGAGAAGTCCCACTTCCACAGGTAGCACTATGGAGGAGGGGGAACCTTTCAGTCGAGTTCCCACTAAGGAGGAAAAGAAAATGGAGAAGGCACGGCGTCGAAGCCGGAGAAAGGTATGAGCCGAAAGGAGCAGAGATCCGGAGCTAACAGTACCATCAACTTCCTGCTCCCCAGAAACCTATGAAGATGAAAAGACAGAGCACTGACCCGGAGCTGAGGCCACCGCCGAAGCGCGTTAACTGGGGAGCTGCCGAGAACGATGACGGACCGCGCGGCCTCTTGCGAAGACAGACGGGACTCGCCATCGCAATAGGAAGGACAGACGGGAAACCGGTAGATGAAGCCCTGACCTCTGTCATACGACAAAAACTCGGAGAAATGATCGAGAAGGCGGTGGAGGAAGAGGATGCAGACACGACAAGGGTCTCTTTTGCCACCTTGGGGCTGGTGTCAGAAGGTCATTACCTTGTGACATCAATGAACGACTGGCTTTTAGCGTGCTCCTTCGGAGACCACGACGGCGTCTCTATCATTGCGCGGAGAGTCGATAGGGCTAAGGCTATGGTGTGGATACCGGGTCCAAAAGAACACCTCCCCAAGGACCCATTCAGGCTCTTGGTGAGGCAGAACAGACACCTTACAGATACGAGGACATGGGACTGGACGGAGATCTCAAAGGAGCTACTGCCTTTGGGAACTCGTCTCATAGTAGGCATTCCACACGAAGATGCAGAAAGCTGGAAGGACTACCATCGTTGGCTAAGCTTTCAGGCAACCCAAGTCCAGGTAAGACTACTCAGGTCAAGCCTGAGAGGAGGTGAGCTTCCGGCTGCCAAAGATGCAGTAGCCAAGAAGGCAGGATGCAAATGCTGTACATGCGTATGCAAGTGCGTACACGGGTGCGCGCCCTCAAGTGTGGGTGAGACATCTACAAGTGTGGGTGAGCATCAGTTCACGCGGGTGCAGGAGGATGACAGCATCAGGACCTTAAGTACTTCGACTGGACCAAGACAGGCGGACAAAGGACAGAGGGAGCTTCTCTGGGGGTGCTGGCCGTGCCAAGACTGGCGGGGGCAGTGCGTCTAGGGGGTCTGCCTTCTAGGACTGGTTTCAAACCAAAGAACAAAAATGGACAAACACGCAAACAGTAACACTGCACACACACATAACACACAGAATAGCACACATAACACACAGTATAGCACACAGAACACACAATCTATGACACGCAATACACAACACAAAACACAAAGATCAATAAGAATATGTCAAATAAATCTTCACCATTGCAAAGAGGCGATGCACGATCTTTGCAAAACCATCATCGAGAAGAATATTGACATAGCACTCCTCCAAGAACCATACACGTACAACAACCGGGTAGTAGGAGTCGGTTCTCTGGGGGGTGAAATCATCTACCACACGGAAGGTGAGCTCCCTCCTACAGCATGTATATACATAGGTAAGAACATAAAGAACGTAGGCTATACGGCTATTATATGTTACAGAGATCTAGTGGTTGTAGAAGGCCCTACGAAAACTGAGGAAGGCAGCGCCATGAGCATCGGCGTAGCCTCAAGTTACACTCCCAGTGAAAGAGACTTCGACCCACCTGCGGCGAAGATACAAGAATTGATTAACAGATGCAAAGGTAAGAATGTTCCTATTCTGGTAGGGTGCGATGTTAATGCTCATAACACTGTTTGGGGTAGCACAGACACAAACTGGAAAGGCGAGAGATATTTAGACTTAAAAAAGATAAACGAGATACACATATATATGCAAGCATACTCGGATGACTGAGTAATACTAGTGACGGGAAAATCTCTGAACGGTATTAAAGAAGTAATAATGAAAGGAATAAGAACTGTTTTAGAATGGTGCCTGGATAAGGGTCTGGGGATACACCCGGACAAAACCAAGCTGGTAGTATTCACCAAGAAAAGGAAAACAATGCTAATGCCAGTCATAGTGCTATCAGGAAAAAAAACTAGAAATAGTCAAAAGAATTAAATACTTAGGTATAAATCTAGACGACAAGTTAAGTTTCTGTAATCATATTAAAGAAGTAAGTACTAGAGATAAAACAGTACAATGTCAATGTCAAAGAGCGGTGGGGAAAACCTGGGGTATAAAGCCTCACATGACACACTGGAAATACACGACCATAATACTACCAAGACTAACCTATGGCGCGATAGTATGGTGGCACAAAGCACAAATCAAGAGCAATCAAAAGGAACTAGATAGAATACAGAGAATGGCCTGCCTCATGATAACAGGAGCGCTAAGGTCGACATCAACGGTAGCTCTGGAAATTATCTTAGGCATGAATCCACTGAAAATAGAAATTAAAAAGAAAGCAATAGAACAATGGTACGTCATGAAAACACATAAAGAATGGAAAGCAAACCATCTAGATAAAGGACATGCACAAATAGATACCATATATGCGGGAAAACTGTCAATGGTACTACAAAAAAATGACCTAATAAAGAAACTAAGAATTTTTGACAAGAAATATAGAGTACACATCGGCGAAAGAGACGATTGGGAAACAAGAAATAATACAAGGACACTAATAGGATATACAGATGGGTCTCGCAGAGAGAGCACAAAACTCTCGGGAGCGGGCATTTATACAGAATATATATAAAGAAATGAGCATATCGCTAGGCCTATATACCAGCGTGTTCCAAGCAGAGGTATACGCAGTATTGAGATGTGCTCAAAAGTTACTAGAAGAAAACAGTAGTGTGTACACAGATGTGGTAATCTACACGGATAGTCAAGCCACACTAAAGGCATTGGATAGACCTAGCACCAAAGCTGATTTGGTGCTAGAATGCAAAAGAACGTTTAATCGGTTAGCATCTTCAATAGAAGTAACCATTGCCTGGATCCAGGGTCACTAAGGGAATGAGGGCAATGAGAAGGCGGACGAACTGGCAAGAGAGGGAGCGGAAAGGAGGTTCACCGGACCTGAACCGGTTCTCCCAATATCAGAAAGAATAATAAAAGGAATCATCAAAACCATAGCTATGAAAGAAACACTCAAAGCATGGAAAAATAAAGTAGGCTGCAGGCAGTCAAGGATGTTCCTAAAGGAAATAGATAAAAAGAAGGTACAAGAGATCCAAAGTATAAGCAAAACAAACATTAAGACGATCACAGGAATAATAACTGGACACAACTCACTAAATAGGCACAAGGCTCTAATTAGTGGGGGAAGTGAAGTGTACAGTGCCCGCACTGTGACGAAAAGGAAACTAGCAAGCACTTCATAGCGGAATGTGTAATGTATTCAAGGAAAAGATGGGAGATTTTCGGAACGGACCTACTTGGGGAGGAGGAACTGAATTCTCTCAGCTACGAGGATATAATAGAATTTTGTAGGCGTACAAGAAGATTTGATGGGGAACGTTTTCTAGGCCATCAGTAAACCATACTCCACGCAGGGAAATGGGTGAAATGGTCCAAAAGAGGACTGATCACCCGTCTGGGCCTGGCAGACGTCCCTCATCAACAATAACATTAATAATAAAGACCGGGACTAGATTACGGCCAGTCTTCAGCTCTGATGAAGTCAGAAACGTTCCTTTCCAGCCACGCTATCGTATCGTGTATTGAGCTTTATGACCCGATGCTGAGTTTTACTGAAGGGACCATTCTTGGGTATGGAACATGGTGTAGTTAAGACACTAGATTTTTAAATGAGATTTTTAAATTATTGATTAAGTAATGACCAGTGCGTCTGCGTCTTTTAAGCTGCAAGTCATCTTTTAAAATACGCAACATGGTTCTGGGCGCTATATTCATTTCCTTATAGATATAATCTTTTGCTTTCAGACAGGATTTCTTTGGATTGTTTCCTTCACTGGTTTGATCACCTTTTTAGTACGAATATTACGTGGAGTGCCAGATTTTTTTCTGTCACAAACAGAGGACGTTTCATTATACCTATCAATAGCCCGGTACACAAACATTCGAGTAATACCAAGCGGCTGGAGAGTTTCAAAAATTGCATTTGGCTCTATACCTACGTTGTGTAATGCTATCACAGCAATTCGGTTCTCTTTATCACCCCACTCCATTTTAATATCACAAGAATATTGAACAAAGAACAAGAATATTAAAAAAAAATGAGAAAACACCATGAATATTTATATGAGAATGACAGGTTCCAAATTAAAACGTAATTGTATTGTATGTAATGTTATGGTTTCTTTTTTATTGTAACAGTATTTATGGCCAGACTGTGTGTTTATAAAATTGGTGAAATGTGAATTCAACTCGTACACAGAGTTTTCTGTACGATATCTAAAAATGGTAAATTTCTAAATTCAATTTATGGAGATTAATAAGACCTAACACCTTATATTTTACCTATAAATTTTCAGTCAGACCGGAAACGTAATCGGCTAATTTTAAAAATTCTAGGTCAAAAAGTTTCGGAGATACGGGAGGGGGAGTGAATCAAGAGGTGGGTACCCACTTTGACCCTTCTTTAATTCTTCTCTGAATGCTTTAAAATGTTATCTAATATTAACTAACGCAAAATACATGAGTTAACAAGACGTATTACTACAGTACAACAAAATAACGAATATACAAATAAGAAAGAAAAATAATGTTGTTGTTATAGTACAAAACTAGCCCCTATTGCTGAATAAAAATTTCTTCATGACAACCTTTGGGTTACGGGATAAATTTTATGATAAGGGAAGGCGGTATCTTGGATTTATATGTATATATGTAATATACTCTATTTAATAATATATTATTGTGTCAAACATCAAGTTTGTGTCATATCATAGTTCCGCTTTTACTTTTAAAATACGGTATTCTAAAAACGTGCTTTTCTTTCGAGTGCTTACAATAGTATAGTTGATTCAAAAGTGTACTTACTCAAACAATAAGATGTTCAGGTCATCTACTTTAAAAAATGCCGATATTTTCACTTTAATTTCCATCACCAGACTATTATTTTTTTCTTAATCCAACGCTCGTTTACTTCGTTCGCTATTTTAATGTGCACTGAATAAAAAAGCAGTGCATTAGTCGCAGCGTCGTTAAGTAGAGGGGTGTTTGACAAAGGGCAACCTGCTGGGTCTATTGTACACCGAGTCGGCACTTTGCGAGTCAATATTTTGGGTGACTTTTACTCAAATGTTTCCCAGCTTTTGCGTCGTAAGCGAACAACTGCGCACCTCTGTGCATTTCATTGATTATTATTCTTTTGTTTCATGCACTTTTTTTTGTTTACTATCTGAGAGTAAAATTGACGTGCGTTTTATTGACAGAATTTTTTATATAACACATATGTTACTCCGTCTGTTCTAAAATTCAATTATTGAAAAGTTAAAATTTCATTTTAATGTTGACCACGTGGATAAGAAGATAAGAAGCTTGAAAACATAATCTATATAAATAAAAATCAATTGCCACATAAATGACGGAGCATCATTTGAGAACGGCTCGGCCGATTTGCCTGATTTTTTTTGGTAGTCTTCGTAATTGTCAGGACAAGATTTGTATGTAAGAAAATTTTAAAGGAAAATCAACCGGAAAAGTCGGAAATTTTGATGGTATGTTCGTTTGAAAATCTCAATAAAAAAAATCTGGCGTGTTACAAACATTCGTCATCTCAACCGGGCGAAACCGGAGCGAGTCATAGTGTCTGATATATTTTACAACAAAAATAGACAACAGTTTAACATTTCTATGTAGAACACGAAACTGTTCATCGTGAAGAACTCTCTACGGTGTAAAATACACATTATTTTTTGTTTAGCCCAGTTTCGCTTATACTCTGTTAGTCCATTGGAAATATTTTTGCAACGAAAAACAAAATAATTCGAAGCGAACTTGGTCGTATTACTCCATAAACATAGTATACTAGGACTAACTTTATATATTACTCAAGCTAGTTCAGTTAAGTTGCTAGCAAACTACTTTTTAGGATAGTACGTTAGTTATAATCAAAGTTAAATAAAATTGTTGTATTATATTGAAAAATCACATATTGTTTTAGTCGATTGTTACTATTTTGTGAATAAATTTGTATAATTATTACAATACTTAATTATTTCTTTCGACTAAAAAGAAATAACGGTGGTGAAAGTTTTATGTTACAATAAGTTTTGAATTGGAAATCATAACAAGACTATTAAAGTCACAAAAGACTTGGTAATTCTATAATGAATTAATTGTACCCAACAAAAGGAATAATAGACATGAAAGTTCATAATAAAAATAAAGGCACACAAGCACCGCCTTCTATAAGAAAAATTCCTTTAAGAAAAAATATTGCCCGCCCAAACTCAAGATGACAACAAAATTAAAAATTGCTCTTAATTCGGGCGATTCCCACGATACAGAATTCAAATTTAATAGCCGATTTACTATTGTTAAATCAAAGAAATGGGTCAATATATGAAGTCATGACTTATTGTTGACTTGGCTAAAGTATTGTTGATTGACTCACCTATAGGCAGTTTGTCGATCGCGTGAATTATTGTCGCGCGTAGCGGGGGGCGATGTGTCAGGACCCTAATGCTTAGTATTAACTTGAGTATAAGGTGTGTCCCTATTGCATTTAATTGTGTATTTGAATTGTTTGGGAGTGAAATGATATGCAGCGATTTATTAGGTGATTTCACATCGTGGGGACGATTTAATTCAATCATTTTAATTAAAGTGCTTTCATACCTGGAGGAGAATGATTTGAATAATAGGATGTTTAACATGATCCGTCCCATTTTCTGCTACTCCGTCTCGGTATTTCGAGAAGACGCGCTTCGCGCAGTCATAACTTTAAACCACACGAAAATACGAAAAGAGGATGTTCATCGTAAAAGCTCCCATTGTGTTTAGTTATTTTTTAATGTGTTTTCTCTTAATTCTCACTAAGAAACGATGATCAGTCTCTGTATATTAATTTTAGACTACTAACTACTATATATTGACTGGCTATAACGCAAGCAATCTATTTTGTACCCATTTTTAAATCTCTATCAATTTCTTTTTTTGTTCTCTTTCTATCTATAAGCATTTCATTCGACCATTCGAAGTCGTGATCAGCCATACAAAAATTTTGTTCTTATAATAAATATAATAATATTAACTAAATTAATATTTACTCAATCATGGTCATGTTTGAAAAAAATCAGAGGTTTTCACTTTAGACAATCTTGTTTTTCATTTGAATTTCTAAATTAAAAACGCTTTTATGTGGTTTCTTGTGTAAGCCATTGCTAAATACAGTACATTTGTAGATAAACTGTATTGCAATTGCTCAAACAAACAAATAACATAAAAACATTTTTTTTACTGCAAAGAAATTGATTTATTTCAAGAATCACCAAGAATACCTAAGGCTTTTTAGTTAACTACGGACTACTTCTAAAAAGTCGGAGAGTATTCGGTCAAGCGCACTAAAAACTACAAAACATCCCCTACACGCGTCCAACCGTACAATACTACTTGTTATATTTCGTAAATAATAAATAGGTGTGATTTTCCTGCTTTATTCCGTCTGAGTCGACGGCAGGACGCGATTTTCCGCTAGATGTATTGCCAGAATAATAAAATCCAAAAATACTCCGGTCCGAACGGGCTGGCGTAAAATTGATTATTGATTTATTTTATACGTACGCCCATACATATTATATATCCAGGTATATCTGTCGTTTTTAACGTGTATGAGAGTATGAGTGATAAATTGTATCGCTCGAAGTAAATATGATACATATAATAATCATATGATGGCATAATAAAACAAAAAGTTTCGACACTAAATCTAATTTACATAATAATAATATTATTCAAATATTATACCTGTATATTTTAATAATAATCGTATTCAAATATTATACCTATATATTTTGAGATTATTAAGTTCGGATATTTATTCGGTAGATACCATGTACATACATACATACCTATCCTTTCGTTGTTAGTTAGAGACGATGAAGTGCCAAGTATTGCGATCCAAACATATTTCTTCATTTTGACGACTTCGATAGTACAGTGGTTTAGGTGTTGTTTCTATGAGTAGAAGGTTCCGAGTTCGATTCCCGGTGGAGTCAAATTAGGAACGAACATTTCTAAATTATCTCGGATCTGAGTGCAATGGGAGACGCCCCTGGAGACGCACTTTTTTGAAATCAGATAATAATTATTATGCACTTCTTTGAGATCAGATAATAATTATTATCTGAAGTGCATTTTCTCGGCGCTATGGGAACCAGACGACTACTACCAGGGGCGTCTCCCATTGCACTCAGATCCGAGATAATTTAGAAATGTTCGTTCCTAATTTGACTCCACCGGGAATCGAACTCGGAACCTTCTACTCATAGAAACAACACCTAAACCACAATACCCTAGACAATACACACCGATTATAATCGGTGTGTAATAATCGGTATTTATCGATTATTGTTTCTTTTACCTCAAATGTCATCATTCTCCTCACTCACTTTTGTAGAGGTATGCGAGTGATTTTGACTATTAATAGTGAAAGTTAAGACAGTATAATTTAATTATAAAATCCGTTTTTAAGTCATTGCACATATTATACTTAGTGATATTAAAGTATATAAAACGCACCTACAGAATGAAAGTGACTTGCTTATAATTGTGGCATTTTGAATTGTGATAATAAATGTAAAATAATATTATTTTGTGAAGTGAGTTCAACTCGCCTGTAAAAGATTCCGTTAATACGGAATCTAGAGGAATTCCAGGTTACTTTTATATCGGAAAAATACTAAATTTAACGCAAGTGAAATCTCGAGACACAGCTAGTTTCGCGGTTTTACTTGCGTTAAATTTAGTATTTTTCCGATATAAAAAGTAACCTAGATTACTCTCTGAAAAGTCCTCTACCTGCCAACGAAAATTCCCGTTTAAATTTATTGAGCTGTTTTGGAGATTAGCTCAAACAAACAGACAGAGACAAAATTTTAAAAAAGCGTGTTTGGATTTCGATTACGTGCAGATAATCCTATGATCTTAAGAGCCCTTTGACATTTTTGTGCGAAATTTTAAATTTTTTTAATATTCTACTGGCAGTTTATAATAGATCCATTTCTCTTCTTGAATATTGCTGTTGCATATTTTCATATTTATTTTATAATATGTTACAATAACCATTCTACGAAGTCAGTTACAGCGAAAATTCTTAGACGCGCTAGTTTGACGTCCTAATTAACATTGCTTCGACGAGTTCTAACAATTTCTAAAATTATGTTGAGATCAAATTGAATATTAGCGTTGTAGAAATGTCATGAATTTCTTCCTTTTTACAGAAAAAAATATTTAAGCGTTGTGTTTAAACGTCGATTTATTTCCAAAAAAGCAATGACCTATAAAAAAACGATATGAAACGAAATTCTACTAAATATTCAATATATGACAGAAATTATTTTTTTAAATTAATCGGTGTAATAAATATAATAAACAATAAATCAGTATACAATATGCGATGTTGACGCGTGTATCTCAGACCCGCACGAGCGCTCGTAGAGGTAGTACTTACTTGTACAAGAAATTTATGCGCTCTTCATTACAAGCGATCGCAACCGAGAACATTAAATAACGATCCGTATATGCCGACTGACTTGTTTTGATCCAGTGTTAACTTCTATGTTCCATGAACCTGTTATGACTTTCTGATTTCCTGCATTTTTTCTTAGGCATATAAACATTGCGTTTTAAATCAATGTAATCACCAGTAGTTAAAAGTAAAATAAAAAAGTTCTAAAGTACTGCTAGCTTGTAAGAAGTATTGCAAGCCGGGTATCAAAATTATATCTATTATATTTACAACAATCTATACATATAAATAAAATTGAATTGTCTGTCTATAATTTTGAAATAAATGGTTTTTCTTAACATTATTCTTAAGATTATTTAAAAACAAAACTTTACAAATAATTAAACTGTAACTTGTTAATTAAAGATATGTAAAAAAAAACGCGAGCGGTACACATAATTCTAATGGGAACCAAAACAGTTTTTTGATAATTGTTATCTGTCTGAATGTCTGGATATACAACATCATCATAAAGCATCTCACAATAAGTGCTGCAAGCATTTAAATATGGTTTTCATAATTGCATCTTTTAAGAGTCAGGTTGCAAATTAGATATGTTTTATCGTGATCCGCTGTCTAGAAGTTGAGATCTAAAATGAGCTCTCTTTAGTTAAGTTGCATCTGTAATATGGGTTTATCATATAGTGGCTTTCCCGTTGATCCTATATTTTTACCGTAAACATACATAAGCATAGCAAAGATATCTACCTGTACATCTGTACATCTATACTGCTATATTATATAAACTTCTAGGGTCTGTCTGTAATTTTAATTTCATTGTCAAATTTTATGATAAATAGTTGTTCAATTACTTACTGACTTCGATTCTACCATTTATGAAATGTTTGTCTGTCTGTTCGTCTGTACTATGTCCTTTTATAACTAAAAAACGGATTGACCGATCTTGATGAAAATTGGTACGAAGTAAAACTGACTGCGCACATACTAAGTTACTTATGTTTTAGGAAATTTACCTCTAAAGGGGCGAAAAGGGGGTTAAAACTTTGTATGGGAAATGCTAACCGCTGCCGCCGCCGCTGAACCGATTATGATGAAATTTGGCATGGAGATTTTCACCCCTCCCCCCTTTTTCATCCCCCTTTCTACTACTCTTTTTTATTACTCTTATTCTTTATTATTATTCTTAGGGGTAGATTTTTACTTTGAATGGGAAATGCTAAACAGCTGAATCAATCGTAATTAAATTTGGTACAGAGGTAATATGCGCCGGAAGACAGACAGATCTTTGTACGGTATATACATACATACATATCTTTACGTCGTATCCCTAACGGAGTAGTCAGAGAGCACGGAGCGCCAAGCGTCGCGCTCCTATATACATGTACAATACATGTAATCTAATCTAATTCGGGAAAATCACGACAAAAATTTCCGCGCAGACCAAGTCGTGGGTATAGCTAGTTTTATGATAAAACAGCGACATGTCTGTACATTGACGGTCTTTTTAAAAATTATTTATCGGGGCATTTTAGGCTTTCCTGATTCCAAACTAAATACTTATAGAATTGTTGTCTGTGTGTTTGTATGTTTTTCTCTTCAAAGCTACAATGCTGCCATTGAATTACTATACGAATCTCTCTATTTGGAGAACTGAAGTCTTACTTACTCAAGAAAATGCATCTATATTAAAACGTTGCGAAGTTATTTTTAATTAGTAAAAGATGTGAACTTGAGTTTTGATTGGACTAGTGGTTTCTAGGTAACCGATCCTCTATTCAATCTTTACTTTCAAAATGGTATCTATATTAAACATAAAAATATGTAACTAAATATTTGTGTCAAGGAATCTTATTGTATTTCCTTTACAGGCATTTAACGCGTCGAGAACACATAATACTATTTACAAATATTATATGTATTTATCTAAAAAGAAAAGAAAATATTAACAACCATCGATACTTTTGATTCGGAAAAGTATCAAAATTATATTTTATACTAAAGTCGCTTCGTCACTCGCACTGCGATAAAGCTACAAAAGTCGGACGCATACATGAGTGTCCGAGCGCGCCAATACCTAAATTCAAGTGCTTACGATTCGTCATAGGGCTCTTAAGAAAAAGCCTTTATTTCAAAATCACAGACAGACGCTTAAATTTTCTTTATATGTATAGTATTTAAATTTAATTTCAATGTAGTTTACACATTTTGCAATAAATTAGAGCTCATTTTTAATCTTTATTAGTTACTGAAGATGTATTTAATAATACAGCTTTTAATTAACACTAATTTCTAGTATATTTAATAATTAATATTATTTGAATTATGAAACGTCGACTCAGATGAGTTAATCTCTCAATCTCAAATTTTAATTTTTCTTAGTATGTTAATGTATGTAGGTTGTAGGTATATATTTTGGAGGAACACACGTTCAGATGATATGTGATATAAATTCATGCATACGTTTATATACTCTAGCTGTATCCAGACGGAGTATGCAGAGAGCACGGAGCGCAAGTGTCACAGTCCTCATTTCTCTTCACTTTTTCAAACTCGTCATTTTCTAGCACACTATCACCGAGGCCTACCAGTGCTTTTCACATTTTCACAAGTAACATTTTGGCTATTTGATCTCCATAAGCTTCAAGCTTAATGGTCTTTCTTGACTTCTTACCATACGCTTTCACTCTATAGATTTTCTACGTCAGTTGTTCGTTGAAACGTTGAAAGTCGTGTGTATATTAAATATAATACTTAGTTTAAATAACAAAAGCACTTACATTGTTTGTTAAAATTCATGAAATATGGGACAATAAGAAATGAAAACATTCGAAGGGTCAATATAATTAAATACCTACATCTTTGAGAGCCAACCAAATGGCAAAAGTCAATTGTGTTTACTTTGTGAAGCGGCCTCTCACCCGTCGATAATAATGATTTTATTTTAATAATGCGAGTTATTATTATTATTAAAGTGGTTATAATAGTGTATTATTGAAGTCAGTACGGGGATGAATGCTCGAATGATTCAGAATGACAATTTAGCAACGGCGTTTTTTGTACAATATTTCTTTTTTGTTTCATGTTCGTTATAGATATACGGTCTGTCGCCTGCATGGGTGAAAGACTGAATATTATTTATTATTTTTGTTGAATTTAAAGATCAATAGCGAGACTGTTGTCTGAGGGAAACGTTAAAAGTACTCGACGAAAGTGTGTGATGAAAACGACGAGATTTGAGGAGGCGAAATAAATGTAAAGACTAGAGATGTGCTGGATTATTAAAAATGTATATCCGCGAATACGAACACGGGTACGGGTTATTAGCGTCTTCATCCGCGAATACGGATACGGACCTAGACTTCGTACTTCGTTTGTTCGTTCGTAATTCAATTAAATGAATTCTTTTTTATGTAAATATATAGTGAGGAACTTACTATTAATGTTCATCATAATTATTTATTTGATTTTTGCAATAAAAAATAAAACTGAAATTGTAAGAAATAAAAAGTAATTTGAAGTTAATATATTTCATTACTATCTATTTTTAAAATTCCATGTAATGAAATTCACGAATATAAAAGATCCGTTCATGATCCATTACAAAGCAACGGATACGGATACGAATATCTCTTTTTTCCCTCGGCTATCTGCGGACACGGATACCTAACGACCTCACGTCACGACAACACGTAAACATCGAAATTAGTAATACAGTGCCATCCGGTAAAATGACTTTGTAGCATAAATAAGGTCGCTAGCAATAGTTTTTAGTTTACCGATTAAAAGAGATAACAATAATAGTGATTCGCGACATTGTACTGTGCTCGATATACATAACAACATGTCGCGATCTATCGTGAAAATTCTGCTATGACCTACGTACGTAGTAAGGTAGCCGGATGCTTTACTCTCCGTTCTTTAAGTCTACCTTTTAGGATACAACGTGAAGATATGTATGTATGATAGATTGTCAAATATAATATACTAGTTTTTGTCCGCGACTTCGTCCGCGTGGTGGCGACTTACAACAAAAGAGAGAGAAAGAGAGCATAAAAACCTTCTCCATGAAAGAATACATATACGTACTAACTTTCATGGTGATCGTTCAAACGGGTTGGAGTTTAGCGAATACTTTATTTTTTCTTTTTTAATTTATTTGCACAAAAAAAAGTATTTAGACAGAAACAGTAGGCAAAAAAAGTAACGATGACAAATGGTAATGCTTATCTCTTTAAGAGATTTCTTCCAGCACACATATTTATTTATTTATAAAAAAGACACACTAGGTTATCGTAAAAGGGGGTATAAATCCGCGTCACTGTTGTCTGTTATATTGCAGATCTAATAATTACGGGATACGTTTATTTTGGTTTCCATTAAAAAACATTTAATTTAAGATAAAAAATGTACAACCTTATCAATATGACCTACATTCGAAAGGTTTGCTAGCGACGTAATATTAGGGTTGCCTCGTCTTTATCTTTTTTTTAACTTTGCGGTGTTACACGAGAACTATTGACTTTTGCCGAAGTTGTAGAACGCAAGTTTTCCGTTGTCATGAGTACTTTAATACCCTTTTGTATTTAGCCATCCTTTCGAAATAACGTCGTATACTAATATCTATTTTTATGTATACAAAAACTATGTAGTAAGATTGTTTTAATAAAGAAGTCACTATTCCTGTCCTGATATTTTTACCCATACCATGGAATTAATCGCCACGTTCATAAAAGCTAGAAATGCAAAAAAATCGGTTAAGACCATGTTGAGCACACTTTAACTTAGGGTTCCGTAGCAAATTCAAAGTAGAAAATATTAAAAAAATTTTTTTGTTTATCATTTCTGGGTTTGGGTTCTTAATTTATGTCTATTAACTTTATCTTTTGAGCTTAGTGGGTGTACAGACGGACTGCTGTCCATCTGTCCCTAAGTGTACTTGGGTCAAACTTCCTAATAAAAATTTTCAGAAAGTATAGTTATTGGTTACGATTCATTTCATACATAAATAATGTATTTATCGTAAAGCTAATATTTATCTCATCGATATATTACATTAACTTTTAACAATATTGAGAAAGTTTTGCTTACTTTAGTGGTTGTCTAGGAGCAAAGCTCTTTTAGTTAACAATTTTAACATTTTTTGAGTTATAACTCGACCAAGAAACACATTGGACGCTTTTATAATTTTCCGTTGCACGATTTTATCGCCAGGTTTTTTCCGTCCATAGTACAATGGGGAAGCAAAATGTATGCAGTTGTATGGAGACACTTTTATATTTCCGTGCACGATAACGTCATGCAATGGACGTTGGAAAAACGTCTTTATCGTCGACATAATAGGGCAGCATTTTGCTTACCTATTGTATTTTGGACGGTAAAAACGTGGCGATAAAACCGTTCAATGAAAAATTATAAAAGCACCCAATGGGCGCCCAGCGCTTTTTCACCTTGGTTCGAACGAATTGTCGTGTCTTTCTCTCTATCTTATTAAGCATAAGTATAAGAAAAATTGTTAGCTATAGTAAGTATAAAGTATGGCAACCTCGCACTGTCGGTATAATCCGTGTCAGCCTATGTAACTTGTAATTATTTGTAAAATACTCGTAAATCTTAAGTGTTGTGGCTAATAGTATTCACAAAAATAAAAATTTGTCACGTTCAGCTGTGTATCGTTGTAGCATTACCTTTCCCTAATTACGCACATTAGTAAAAGTCTAGAAACTAGGTCTGTTGACCTAGTTTCTAGTGAAGAAAGTGAACACGCTCTTAGAGCAAATGCTTCGTCCATTTCGATTTTTGGTCCGAGAGGTAAGGCTACTTATATTTTTCTTTACGCAATCTTCATTAAAGAGAGAAAAGAGGTGTGTTAGTACCCCTATGCTAAAAGTGTAACATCAATAATTCTATTAATTACACATTTTGATCAAAACTAGCAGACAATGTCGTGGGCGTAAACTAGTTTAGTTATATAGCTACCATAATGTTCAATTATTGCTAAAATTCAAACATCATAAATCCTTTTGTAAAACCGCAATAGTATCTTTACTGTAATTATAGACAACTGACATGTCGTAATCATCGAATTAAATCTCGCATGAAAGTCAAAAAAACTCATACATATTCATTAGTTGCGATATTTCGATAGTGTTATTACATTACTCACCCTCGAATAACAAAAACTAGACAAGAACATCGTTTAATACACAAAGGCGACACTACAGAGCGTGGACGCCGCATAAAATTATAATAAATATCGATAGAGCGGGATGTAGGGGCTATTTATCAACAAGTGAGACAAGGACAGAAATATGCATAGGGTTGTCATCACCGTTAACTTTTGTAAGTTTTCATATTACAAAAAGAAAACTAAATTATAATATTATGTAGCTGAGAATTTTCATAAGGGTTATTATAACAATATTTAAAGCTTTTTTTCTCCATATTATTTACTCAACCAACCATCCATACAATATAAAGTAGTTACTAGTTTCAGCACAAAAAACTAGCTATGTTTCTCTGATAAAAATGTATACAGTAATCATATAAGTACATAATAGTCATTATTGGGTGGTCCTGATATTTTTACCCATACCATGGCATTAATCGCCACTCTCATGAAAGCTAAAAATGTAAAAAAATCGGTTAAGACCATGTTGAACACACTTTAACTTAGGGTTCCGTAGCTAATTCAAAATAAAAAACATTGAAAAAAATGTTTTGTTTATCCTTTCTGGGTTTGGGTTCCTAATTTATGTCTATTTACTTTATCTTTTGCAATTAGTGGGTGTACCGACAGACAGCTGTCCATCTGTCCCTAAGGGTTCCGTTTCAAACATTAGATATGGAACCCTAGAAATGACTAAATTAAGCATATTTCGATTATAAATTTGTAATGATTAAATAAATGTATAATACTTTTATTTCTTCATGGGACTTAAATAAGGATTTCATTAAGTACTGTTTCGCGAACTAAAAAAGTATAAATCGTGCGAAGTAGCAACCCTATAGAAACGGTCATCCCTAGTATGGTTTACGCAGTGTTACCACATACGTAAATCGTAAAGGTGACAATTCACTGACACGTCATTTGGACTGCGAACAGGGGCTATTAGATGTCGAGTTGTGGGGTTTATTGTGTTGATCGTAATAAGTCATAATTCATGTTAACTTGAGAAGGGTACTACATGACTACTCCGATTTAGATCGAAACCTATTATTGTCGAATGCGTGATGATTTTATACTGACGTTTATTAGAGGGAGAGCCGTGACGATGTCATCTGTGAAATTATTGGAAAATGTGTTACAACATTCCATTTAAAATACCTAGTGTTTACATTTTTTTTAATTTATTTACCATGTTTTCTAAACTATCACATTATGATTACAATTTATGATATATTTAGAGGAATTCATGATGAAAGTGAAGTGATAATATTTCTAGACATAACCATGTAAGATTTAGGAATTGATTCTCAAATTACACCGGTGTCATGGACCTACGGAAGCATAGAACTTATTTTATGTCGTTCTAATTTTACCCGACTGCAAAGGAAGGGTTATGGTTTTAAAAACGTGTTTTTAAATGTCCAAATTTGAAAAATATAGTTACAATACTTCTTGATTATTATCTTAAATATAGTCAGAATATTTGCTTCTGTTTTAACCCTTTTTAATCCGTTCATGGTGATGTTTAAATCCAAAAGGCTACTACTGTAGAGGCCCTAATATTACATATAATTCATCTAGTTGTTATTTGTATTTCATAATTTCATTGCATATGTAGTGTAGATAAGTATTACAAAATCACGGAGAGAATGCTTATCAGTATTGGCTAATGAATGGTTTGCATTTGAACAGTAGTTAGCCATTGTGTGCAGTAACCAACGGCAAAACATCCATTAGTTAAATACATTGCTGTGGTCTATAAGTTATGTGTGATTAGTACTGAAATGTCTATGTTCGCGATTTCAAAATAGAGGCTATTTCTTATTCTCATATTTTTTTAATTTTTATTTGTCTGTCTGTTTGTTTGTTTGGATTAATCTCTGCAATGATTAAACCGATTTTGATGAGATTTTCAATAACAAGATATTAAACAAAAGATAACAAGCTATTGTCGGACAAACACACAATAATTTGAAATTATGAAAATAAATCACTTTCAGTTCCACTTATGAATTGTGATTTATTTTAGTGTTGTGATAAAATAATAAGAAATCAATAGACTTTATAACATTAAAGAGGTATTTCTATTTGTTTTTTAACAAGGCTCGTGAAATCCGTCGTTTACTCGGCTGTTTAGATACGATGGGGAAGTCCCCCAGCAGCGCGCATTCAAATGTGTACATATGTTGTAAGTTTTATGCTGTTTTAATTTTAATCCACTCTCAACGTTCTGTAAGGGAGATATGCATATATAATGTAGGTATAATAATGCCTATAGATACTCGTAGTGTGATTTGAAAACTGATGTGACAATGACAACAGAAAGTTGATAATGAGCCAGCATGCTTTTAAGATTATAGAAGACTGAAAATCCCTATAGGTGTAGCTCGAAGGGTACCTACATTTTAGCAGCACTGTGGCCGTTTTATTTTAATTTTTAATTTAATGCATTATCCAAGAATCTTAGAATCTTACTGCATATTGTGCTACTAACAATTCATGTGATAAATTCCTAAAATATTTAACTATATTCCGCTCAAACCAGCACCGAATCCGATTCGGTTCTGGTTATCTGACCGAATCCTATCTCTGGTATATCCTGAGGATGCTTCGTTGAGAGGCGAAACACGTGTCGATTGGTGGTTTTTGGAGTTTGAGCGGAATATAGCTAAATATTTTAGGAATTTATCACATGAGATGGATTTCCGCAAAGTAACACCTGAGTCTATACAGTATCTACTAACAATTCTTTGAATCCAAAGTAAACAACCTTGAATCCTTCCTTTGTGAGCTTTATCTCACTCTATTGTTGACTGGCAACCGTGATAACATATTTGTTTATAGATTGTACACTTGTAAACCAATACAATACCCAATTCCATCATACCTCAAATTGGAACATTTAATTAGCTTTCGTCTATGGGTTTGTTTTCGTGATTCTGTCAAATCGCATTCTATGTTTTGCCTAAAGCTATAAACACTCTATATGCATCACTTGATGAAAGGGAAACGGATAAACAAATGGACAAAAGTAGAGATTTAGCAAAAGCATAACGCGATAAATTAATATAAGTATAACTAATCACTGACTTAACTTTAATTTGTGCAACAACAAATTAAATTCCGTTAAGACGGCGCTTATCAAAGAAAGTCTAACGTCTGATTATGACTGTTATGTAGTGTACGGACTAAGAGTTGGTCGTTTGATGTGCACTCATCCGAGAGGACTGTAAGAATGCCTTGCGGAGAGGTCCCGCGCCGTGCCTACAACACACTACATAAACAACAGGTATGTATTTACATCACGATAAATATATAATTTACTTAAACCTTAGATCACAGATCTATGCTTACATGTTCATATTAAATTAAATGTAGTTATAACATAAACTTATAAAATGTATGGTATTTGTCCCGGAATGGAACTAAGTATACAAACCTCTCGATCGACATCTTCTTTTGAAAATCAGTTGTAAGTCAAAGTCAAAGTCTAATCAATTTATTTAAGTAAACCCAATAGCGAGGTGTTTTTGAACGTCAAATTTACTTTAGTTTGGTTCGAAAAGAAAACCTGGAACCCAAGAACCCACGAGAAACTCAGTCAGATATCATTTCTTCAATATCATTCTAAAATAGTTATTTAAAATACAATATTCATAAACTAAATGCATGTACAGAAAGGAATATTTCCAGACTATTGTTTTTTCTTCGATGAAATCGCTAATTTTGTAGTATGCTTTTTCAATCAGTGTGTGTTTATTAACAAGTTTAAATCTCTTTTCCATTAATTGAGTAATTTCCTGAGGAATTTTATTATGAAAACGAATACAGTTGCCCAAAAATGACCTACTTGACTTTGGTAATTTAAATTTTAGAATAATTAGCTGATCAAGACCACGAGTTTCCATACCATTAATAACGCCTTTCTTTTGAAATAGATCAATATTTTAGCTAATCTATATTATGTTTTCAAAGATGTATAATGAGGGTAAGGTGAGTATATCAATGTCTTTAAAACGTTCTCACAGCAACTCTCGTGCATTCATACTGTAGATGGCACGTATTGCCCCTATCGCAAAATAAAGATAGACGTCATATGCGTAGCTGATCCCCACAGTAGCAGGTCATAAGACATAAGGCTATGGAAATATGCGAAGTACACCGGCCTAGCCGTAGCCAGTAATAAATACCTTAATACATATATACTTTATCAATTGTCAGAATTAATATCAAAAGTAATAAGTACGCATTACAGTACAAATAAATGGTATATCTTCCTTATGTTAGGTTTTGTACTGTTTTATATTTCGCTATTTAATTACAGACCATAAAGTGTATACAATTTTTGTAACCCAAATAATTTATTGTAATAAATCAGTTGTATAAAATTGGAATACTATTATACAATATCTCTTCTTATTATCAATATTTAATACTGATCGAAAAGGGTTGGGGTACAACCATGAACTGTTAGTAGGTATAATATTTAAATGTGCGAGCATATTTGTTAGCGACACTGATAACTATCTAAGTTTTGAGTTTTTTAGCTTCAAACAGTAATTTTTCTACAAGTAGGTATTCGTGATTTTATATTTATTTGTTATGTTTATTTTAAGTTTATTTTTCGTGGGATCCCATGAAGTGTATCTACTAGTGATAAAAAATAAAAATAGTAATAATCTGTATAACATATTTCCAATATATTTTTTAATAATCTTCTAAAAATTATACTAAAACAACAATAAATCTTGATCTAACCCAGGATCGAATTTGAGTTTTTGACTTTGTCTACTGATAATATCGTGTTGGTAAGTTTATTAACATACAAAAATAAAGCTATTTGTTGTTAAATATCTTGTAATTTTACAGATTACATCCTTAATTTTTAATCGGAATCTAAAATATCTTTAATTGAGTAAACTCTGTTACGATATTTTTTAAATCAAATCATGAACCCGCACTGAAAAGAATCAGCAGAGTAATCAGTCAATTTCAAACAAAAAATCTCTCAAGACAAATTTACATATGTACAATGTATTTTACAATTAAATTAGAAGTATTAACATGTACTTATTACATATTTAAAAATTACCTAACTAGTCCAATAGAGTAATAATAACTTGTTCGTAATATAAAAATCGCATATAACTCGGCTTAGGGAGCACGTGGCGAGCTGGTACTTATTTCGCTTCGCTTGTCACCCTCACCGTCAATATTTTATTTTTGTTAACTGTACTTACAGTGATTTTTGGAATATACTATCGCGTCTATAATATCTATATATTAATACGTAAAGCGAAAACTTTGGTTCCCTTTTTAAGAAAATTGCGCGGACGGAGAAGTGTCAAATTTGGTACACTTAAAGTTTATATGGAGAAAGACAGAAGAAAGCTAATATTTTTATATAATATGCATTAGAAATACATTAAATTAAATAAATCTCTCATTGTTTACGTTTACACTGCCAATGTCAAAAAGATTGTCAATTTCAAACTGTCAATTAGAATTTGTAACCACACATGCGTAACCTCCTTGGATCATACAGTCGCACAGAGTAGACATTGTCGTCAAAGAGTTTATATTATAAGTTTATATTTACGGTCGAATTTCGACCACTGGGCAACCTCTAGTTTAAGTAAAAGATTTTGATTAAATGTGAATTTTTTGATGAATTTTTTTTAGTCAAAGTAAACAAAAGATCGTATTGTAAGCATGGCACAGTAGATTGTATGATTGACGATGTCAGATTTACGATTTTAAACAAAAAAAAAACACGCGCTTATGAGTGGTACAAAGCGTTCAAAAGCGGTCGAGATGTGATGGAAGATTTGCCTCGCTCTGGTAGGCCATCAACGTCTGCAACTGAAGTTAACATCGCAAAAGTGAAGGAAATAGTGACTGAAAATGCTCATTCTAGTTTGAGAGGATAGCCGCCGAACTTTCTGTGTCTCATGAGTCGATCCGTACCATTTTAAATAATCACTTGGGTATGAAACATGTTGCCGCTCGGCTAGTTCCAAAAGATCTGAATTTTCTCCAAAAACTCAATCGCATAAGAGTCGCTCAGGACATGCTAGAACGAGTCAATTCCGATCCAACATTCATGAAACGCATTGTTACTGGTGATGAGACGTGGTTTTACGAGTTTGACATGCAAACTAGTCAACAAGCTTCGGAGTGGCGCCTTCCAACTGAACCGAAACCGAAAAAACCACGCCAAAGTCGATCAAAAGTCAAAGTCATGTTGACTGTTTTCTTTAACTATTGCGGTGTTGTGCACTTGGAATTCTTGCCGGAATGCCAAACGGTAAATAAAGAATATTATTTGGGCGTTATGCGGCGTTTAAGAGAGCCAATTCGACGAAAAAGGCCAGATTTGTGGAAAGAAAATTCTTGGATTTTGCACCACGATAATGCGCCGTCGTACAAGGCCATCATTGTGAACGAATTTTTGACCAAAAACTCAACAAATACCATCGAGCAACCACCTTATTCACCAGATATGGCTCCAGCCGACTTCTTTCTTTTTCCTAAACTCAAATTACCACTTCGTGGCACCCGTTTTCATTCGGTAGAAGACATAAAGGAGAATTCGCGGCGAGTACTGAACTCAATTCCGGAAAAAGCGCTTATAAATGTTTTGATGATTGGATTATTCGTTGGCGTAAGTGTATCGTTTCTGAAGCAGCATACTTTGAAGGTGATAAAATAAATTTGGATGAATAACTAACATTTCGTGTATTATTGATCTTTTCCCGGTACTTTCTTGACAGAATAGTATACTACTACCATGAATTTTTTCACACATCCAAAAACAACGGATTAGTTGGTACACTTGACTCTAAAAATTACCAATTTAAAGCTTAATCTTTCGCAAATGGATTCCTGCACCGAAAAATGAGCCCGAGCCTGAGCCGTTTCGGCCACGAAGGCCTCCATACTCCTCCGAATCCGAAGGGGATGATTTTTGTATGTGATGTCATCTAATGACACCACACACACAAAAATCATCCCCTTTACTTGTATGGGAGGTACACGAAAAATAATATCGGCGTGAAATAACAGCATCTATTGTTGTTGTGTTTCGCTCGGTGAGTGATAGTGTCTATGACTATGGAACCTTAAAAAAGTCGCAGAATTAGGATCGTTTTTGTGCAATTAGAGTTCCATACTAACAGTTATTACTAATCGCCAACCACAAAACGAAGACTCTCGTAGTGCTTTTTTATATAAGAATAAATTATCCAATCTAATGCGATCTCGCTAATTTTACATCAATGCACTATTCCTCAAAGTACATACATAATTTGTTTGAATCTTTCTAAGCAATAATTTTTGAAATATGATGAGGGGGATGGCAACTTTTAAACAAAAAAAAAAATAACACAATATTAACTTATAATATATATTTTCTAAATAGTAATTTAAAGAGCTATAACTCGAAACCCATAATATGACGTTAAAATTTTTTTAAACCAGTAGTAAAGCCCAAAAATAAGTCACAATTCCAGAACGACTAATGCGTCTGTGTTTGGGGAACTACTACCTATTTGTCAGGCTGATTTGTTATAATTTATTCACATTGCTTTGTAAACACAGTTTGTAACATACATGCGTATGTAATAGTAATATTATCAGCGTATAAGCCCGATAAAATCTGAGCAAGATTATACGTATTGTGTATCGTTTTGAAGTGTCCACGTGACGGATGAGCGGGGAACGGTTTATTGGATATAAACCTTGTAATTAACTCGTTGTGGGTTACACGTAGAGGGGTTGGATTGTATTTGATTACTTGGGTTTGTAACATTTTATCTATTTATTTATATGCCATTCCAATAGATAGCTCTGTTAGACTAACGACATTACGACGTATTTATCAATTACTAGCTGTTACCCGCGACTTCGTTCGCCTGGTTTTTTATTTATTAAATTAAATGTTTCAAAAACCTTTGCGGTGTACGCAGAACAACTTACCAAAGTTTCATCACAATCGGATGAACGATTTAGGAACCCATAGAGAACAAACATACAAAGAACCGTTCATTTTTTTATATTTTTATATTGTCTAACAGCGACAGCATAATCTTAACTGAGGCATTATCTTTAATGGATTTCCTTGCAAATGGGCGTTAGCTCATGCATTAAGTACTGATTTTTTTTGTTTTTTCTTTCACAGGACGAAAGTGGTCTCAAAAGGTAAGAAAGATCATAAGGCTGACTTATGCAGAACGACTGAACGAGAGTGTTAGTTAACGCTAATGTCAAAATCACTCGCCAACCTTGGTGAAAGTGTGAGTGAACGCGAAAAGAATGAAAATCATGTGAGGAAAATTATAAAGTTCGAAGGAGACTAATAATTAATTGTAAGAACGCGTGACGCTTGGCGCTACGTTCTCTCTGTAAACCCCGTAAGAGAAGGAACAAGGCGAACATATATATGTATGTATGTTTAAATGGAAAAAAGTTAACAGTCATGGAAGTACAGGAGGATTGAGCATTTTTTTGAAATTACATAAATAGGTATACATCAATACAAACTAACTACATCTCAACTATGTTTTTAATTTTTGATTTTAATGTAACAAATCTGGGGTCTATGACATTTATAACATTACTAGAGATGGAAAGTTCGCAAATGATTGACTCAGTTGTCATACGTGTTAGTTATTAGAAGAACAAACATTTTTAGAATATTGTACAGATAGACATTCAGATAGTGGACGAAATCACACCTCGATGCCGTTTCAAATAACAGGAAAATCGATCCTAAAAACGGTAAATTAGAACTAATAGTCATACTTACTAACACATCATCTGTAAAGCCTTCATAAACAAGATCTAGGTCATATATTGTATAGACGTGGGTTTTACTTTGCGGAAATTCATCCCATGTGATAAATTCTTATATTTTTCAGCTATCTTCCGCTCAAAATTCTAAAATCACTAATCGACACTGAAATATCCTGAGGATGCTTTGTTGAGAAGCGACACACGTTTCGATTAGTAGTTTTGAAATTTTTGGTGGAAGATCTCTATCATATCTACGATCTGCGCAGGAACATAAGCAAGTAACACATTCCATGTTTTTATTTCTTTCTCAGATCAAAGTTAAAACAATATGAATAAATAAATTATAAATAAATCAGTCTAACAACCACACCAATTAAGTGTCGCCATAAGCACTAAGTAATATGAGATGTAATACAGAGCACTAGGGAGCACTTGGTGCCATCCAGAAGTCAGTTTAGAAAAGTTCGTTACTAAAAGTACTATCTTGTTGGAAACTGAGAGGAAAACAAAAATATCGATATCAGTTGGTTATCGTCAGCATATAGGCTGTAAAAGTTGACCAAGGGTAGGGTCTCTTTTTGTATCGAAATTGCATACTTCCATTTCGTCGATTAAATATTTATTGATTGGTGTCAAGGTGTGATTCTGTTATACTTTGATGCTCTGTTTACTCAGAATAGGAAATGGCGCGAGGGGTCCTGGGTCGGACGACTTCCACGTGGTGCACATTGGGCACGGTCCAGTAACTGAAACGAGTTACTGGGCGGTGGAGAATAGTTCGAGGTGCAGTTCTTCTATACTCCTCTGAACAGTAGAGGTCGATGGATGGGAAAATCTCGACGTGCGTCCCGACGCTAGTCAAACTGGCTGGGAGCCGTTAATTCCCCTGAGAGTGGTATAAGTACGGTACTCTCAGTACCAGGCTGGGGCTGAGGAGGCCCTCGTGGCCGAAAGGGCTCAGTTCCGGCGGTTGACGGGTTTCTGTCTATTGACGCTGGGAACCCGGCAGGCGTTCCGCATACTGGGGATGCGGAGGAAAACTCTTTTTAAATGGCAGACAAGTATGAAAAAGATTCTCACTCGGAAGTATTTGACGGCTCCACCCATTTCTGTTACCCATTTCCCATGTTACCCACCTTTGATTTTGCCCAGGTACTATACCTGATGTTTCTAAATGATACTGAGCATTTAAACGCTCTCGATAAATACCATGCGAGTTATGAATTTCTGCATGCTTCGACATATGGTTTTATGAATCGACATGGTCCTGAATTGATTCTAGGATCAGTTTGGAATGAAAACGTAATAACTTCAGCACCAATAAGACAGTCAAGGATTACGCCTAATTGCAATCATTCCTGTTACCGACACCCAAAAGTAAAAATGTAATATTGCACGTCACCCTGAAGGCGCATGCCAGTGACATAACCATTAACCACACATGACAGACAAGACAATCGCTACAATTTCTATTTATTTGCGCTTCCGATTACACTCAACATCAATGTAAGCCTTAAATCCTTCAAATTGTAGTATTAATTTCCCTCCAACACTTCTTACTTTTAAATAACTTTTGCAGTTCTTTCCACCATCCGAAAACCTACTGAAACTCTTTATACCAAAAACTATTTTTCTATGTCGAAGATCCAACTTTCATAAAAAATATACTGTGTAAGCGTTATACAACCTCATGGCTTTGAGATAAAGTTGAAATCAGTTAAGAACAAAGATATAGGGTGAATGTAGCTATCATCGACCACATGCATGTCACGTGCCCGCCACGCGCCATCTCCGATAATCTTCTTTAGCGTACTTCTTTGTTACAATTTGCTACGATATATTCTCGCTGCCGACCCCCGTGAGATCGGCATCTCAGATATGAGCCGTAATGATATTTTAAATCAGCGTTTTCTACAATATATTATTCATTGGGTCTGATATTTGTTTTAAAAGCAGGTTCTAGATGGTAAATAATGAAATGAACGATTATTATGTTGTTATCTTTGTTCAAGGACTTATGTAAGACCGTGAAGCTTGGCGCTCCGTCCTCTCTGACTATCTCGTTAGGGATACAGCGTGAAGAAACGTACGTATGCACGCATTTTTGTTCAATTATTTTTTAAATTATTTTTATGTAAAAAATTGAGTTGAAGTATATATTTTATAACTATTAAATATTGATAATAAATATTTTTTATATCTGCGACAAATGTTTATCTATTTATGGTTAGATACGTACAATGTTCGTAATATATTATTCTGAAAAAATACAATATAGCTACAAAAAAAATACTGCATCGTTACTGACGTTAAAGTGACAAGAGAATATCGCTAAACAATGAAATAAAGTTGTCATCCCCAGCAACAAGGCTAGGGAGCGTGCTAAATGCATTAATTTGGCCTGGATTTAGTGGCCCGGAAGTGATTTGCTACGGGAACGCATGTTCCATGGCGATATGGCCCTACGACAACTGACCCTTTTACCCTATAGTTTTTCACTGCAATTAAAAGTATACTTTAAGAGACTATTATTAGAGACAAAATTGAAACAGTATATAAACAATGTTTAAGGTTGAATGAGTAGTTAATAGGGTTAGTGTCGTTATTTTTCTGACAAGCATCGTTATATGGCTTAACGATATTTTTGATTACAGTCGCCTATAAAAAATATCTGATTCTTTTTTTCACAACACCAGATTAGAAATTTTATTTATATCCATATTTCATATTCATACTAAAGGTAAGCTCTAACCTTATCCATTATCCTTAACAAAATCAGACGCGAGTTTACCGTTCATCGAAATAACCCCTTGACGTTAATATATTCTACCCCTAAGCACCCTCTTAAACAATATATCTACCCACGTATGCAATATTCGATAAATAAGAAGACATCAAACGCTGTTATATGTACCTATTCATAACATCTCTCTACCTGTTTATAGGTATAACCACCCTTAACGTTTTCCCCGCTGATAACTTAAAGACTTTATCCCTTGTACAGGAATTTTTACGGCAACAAAAGCCTTCATATTTTCTTTATTCATACCGTGTCAAAATCGTCCTGTTTCCCCCCTTCGAACGACGAAAAAAGAAAGTGGCAGCTAACTCTTTCGCTCTCATTAAAAACGATGTTACTCCATCCTCTTCGCCGGGTTTCCCTCTGTTTCGGTTTTATGTTTTCACGATATTCCTCGTAGTACTTAATGCCGGTTCTATTTTTTCCTTAAAACCGTCACCCACAGGGTGATGGCGCGAATTTCTTAATTAATTTATGTTAAGTATTTGCAAGGGAGATGTCTGTAAAGGGTGTCTAATTTCTTTCGTTGTGTTTGTCGCAAAATGACGAGGTCATTTTCTTACAGATCCATGACGTTATTGCTTTTTTCGGTACGTTAATCTTTAACGTGTTTTAACTCTTCACTCTGAATTTATATCTTTATATCTACGACTTATTTTTTGTAACCGGAACCTATTTAATGAATACTGATAATATGATGACAAGCTTCTGATAATGAAACATATTAAAGATATTTGGTAACTTTTCGATAAAATATTAAGACAGTCTACTCTCTAGTACTAATTTATTTTACCTACTTAGGTACTTAAATGTAACATAAATTTAACTTTATAGAATGAAGATATTCTGGAATATTTAGTGTAAAATAGAAATCCGACTTAGAGCTGCAACTACTTTATTATAAAAGCATCATCCTTTATATCCGAAGACGTATCGACGACGTCTAAAGGATGTCCCAGAAGGGAGCGGTCCGTATTCAAAAAAGGGAAAAATGAAGAAAAAAGTTATAACGTCATATTGTTTTGCCACGAAGTGGTGGGGAGGGGAGAGGGAGACAAAAAGGGGAGTCCTGTATAGTGCTGGGGAAAAGATAAGGCGTTATAACATCCTGTATATAGCGCCGGTATAGGTATGACTGTACCATTGTGTTTTACGACTCGCCCTTTCATATTTTCATACTTCTCAAAGGCGTTTAGATAAAGCAAAGTACACAGATATCTATTTGCCTAAATTATCTCTTATTTTATTGCAATTTTTCACTAACTATTACTATTTAATTTATGACTTCCCATTTTACCAATCTTACCTAAATCGAATTTTTAACTATTCGAAGTCAAATATTTACCATGCGTTCTTTTAATTACTATAATTTATAATCAAAAGTATAATCATATATTTGTGTTAGTGATATAGTATGACATTATAAGAGGATAAAAGTATTCGTCAAATGAAAGAATCTATCAAAGTATTACGTTTATAAGACCGAATAAGAATTTTAAGCCATGCCAAAGCCCCACCAATTATTGAAACGATTGCAAATCCCATAAGATTATTTTATAAGATCTTATATTAATTATTTTATAATATTTTGTAAGATTAATTATCTTATCACATAGAATGAGTCTTGAATAATCGATGCATTAGTATATTGAAGATAATTTAGAAAATGTAATGCGTCAGACGATACACACCAATGATCTGATCTCAAACTAGGGTATTCCCTGTGCTATGAGGACCAGACGACGACTACTGGGGGCGTCTCCTAGTACACCTAAACCCGAGACGATCTAGAAAAGTTGGTTTCCTAAATTGACCCGACCGGGAAACGAACCCAGAGCCTTTCGCGCTTGGAAGTAACGTCTAAACTACTGCATCATCGAGGTCGTTAACGTGTTATATATGATTGGAACATTATGCTCTTTAAGTTTCCGTGATCAAAAAAATATTTTTAAAATTTTTCTTTGCTTGTTTGTTCATTTGTGCGAACATCATTCAAAAATTATTGAATGAGTGTTCAATTTTAATTGCGTTGCTTGAAAAACTAGGGTTCCGATTAAAAATAAGATATAATACTATCCTTATATGTAATCTTCATTATTTAAGGAATAGTACGACCGAAATATAAAAGGTTCGCGTCTATTTCATAAGATATTGAATGATTTTTCATGGCAAGTCACAGCAAAAGTCAGTATATAATAAACACTGTGTAAAAATATAAGTACTTACACTGGGTATGTTGTCTGATGTGCAGACACCCTCGCTGAGCAGACGGTCTCGTATCTCCCAAGCGAAGATCGAAGGGCATTCTCTTTTGTATTGCGCTATTTTGCTGACTACTTCAGCAGTAGCGACCCTGGGCTTGGACCCACCTATTGCTCGGGGTCTGATTGATCCAGTTTCGTAATACCTGCAAGAATTATTATCTTAGTTTTGAACTAATGCAATCTAGAAGACTAGAAGAGTATCGTCATGGGATAATAATAATAATAAAAGGTAACTCTGAAAGTTATCATTACGTGAAGAAAGTAAAAGGATATTCACTATATGAAACTGAATTTGAGATGGTATGATGTCACCTAAGTGCAGTTACATAGAACACACGCATGTTACAATTCCACTGCATTCGGCGTGACGTTAGACATACGGTTTCATACAAGTCCTCCTGCATGCTTGCTCCACGTATTGCATACAGATTGCATCCACATTTATTGCCATTTGTCATCCAACATAAACCATATTGATGCCGACCTGCACCAGTAACACTCCAGACTACAAATCAATGAAGAAAAATTTGTTCTATAAATTAACCTGAAGCGATCTTGGGATCATAGGTTTACAACATTAACCTTAAGACCTACAGGTCCGTTAATATACCTACATACATGTTATATATTATATGATATATTCACACGCAATATTACAGCATTTTTTAGAAGTAAATCGAGTATAAGTATAAGTCAAGAGTATAAAAAGTAAAAATTAATGTTCGTATGTCCGTCCGTGATCACGCATCGTTCACCTGATAGTGTGAGATTTTGTGCTTACACCTGGGTATGTTCCTGAATTAGTATAAACATCACGCAAACAAAGCCGCGAGTAAAAGCTATTTTATATAGAAAGACAAAAATAATAATACAATACATGTCATATAACTTAAAATTCGTTGTTGGTTAGCTGACCGTGTCTGTTATCTGGAATATCCTGAGGATGCTTCGTTGAGAGGCGAAACACGTGTCGATTGGGGGTTTTTGGAGTTTGAGCGGAAAATAGAGATTTTAGGATTTCATCACATGAAATGGAACACCTAAGTCTATACAACATTAAATTACTTATTTTTATGATAAAAAAAATGCCGTATCTGCACTCGTTCTTTACTTTATTTTCCAGTAGTATGCCTTCTATAATGGAATGTTTAATCTATGACAGTTATATAAGTCTTTCTGTGTTATTCTGGTGTAATCGTCTCGGAAGTCTCGATTACATAATGCAAGTCACTATTACAAGGCGTTTAAACATAACCAACAAGTTGAAGATTGTGATGATGACTTGCTACCTTACTAGATACAAACCCCAACTTGACTAACTTCTTTAATGCTTTACTTTAAAATTCAGTATTTAGTTAACAGATTTTCACTGCAACTATAAAATTTACGTAACAAAATTTATACTGTTACAGAATAATAACGAAGTCTCTGTACTATTGGTGTCTTTGTAAATAAAGGTTCGAATTAACATTAGACAACTTCCGTGAAATCCTAAAGGAATATATTTTTGTTTTTTATCTGTTTGCGTAAAAGTAATTCTACTGAATTTTAGAATAGATCGTGCTGGTGGAAAGACACCAGTTCCAGTTATAAAATACAACAGAAGTAGTTATGCTATCTTTATATTAAAGGTAGTTTGAATTGAACTGAAAGCATAAGAGATTATTAGACATTTTATCCTCAGTCTATGTGGATGAAGTCGTAATAAGGAATGCTAATCAATACATGTAATATAACTTTAAACGGAATTTCTGGAGGCATCACTTAAATATTATTAGTCATGTTTAGTCTTTATGTCAACCGACTCTGTTTCCTAAATCGAAAGATATACGAATTTTGAAGACAGCTATAAACAGATTATTGTAAAAACAAACAAACCAAAACTGTAAGAAAGAGCATCGCTACATATTCTTAAAGTCCGTATGTATCTAAACTAATATTATAAAAAGGTAAAATTTGTAAGTTTGATGTAGGAGGTGGTCTCCGAAACTACTCATGCGATTTCGAAAATTCTTTCGCGAATATTTAGAATGGACCTTCAGGGTCGACATAGGAATTAGTATATTATCCCGTTAAATTCCACGCTGGCAAAGTCACAGGCAACTGCTAATATTACATATTTTTATAAATTATATTGCCCGAGTTTATCTATATACAGGGTTAATTAAAAAATACTAATAACCTCATAGTATTTTGTACTAAACTTTATCCCCGATAGCTTTTGTTCTATGATTTTTAAAAATTCATAAGTTTTTTTTTTCATACGAAAATAAAAATATATTAAAAGTTTCTGAAAATGGCATGGCCATACCCGGTCGCTAAAGCGGCACACGCACAGCGTGGCGCTGAGGCCCGGTGCGCTTGCACTGTACCATTGGTATACGTACACAGAGTAATTATGTTTCAGACAGTACAACAAAACTTAACAAATATTTTTTGACGAACGTATTATATTAAGTTTTGAAAAAAGTCGTAGAACAAAAGTTGTTAGGTATAATGACAGGAATTTTGCACTAAGAGGTTATTAGTATTTTTCAATTAACCCTGTATATAAAAATGGATGTTTGAGTATATGTAATCTTTAAACTCCAACACCGTTTGTATATATGTATTTTTTCGTGAACAAAGTTTTTATGCTATCCTCTTTGTCATAATAAGTTCGCTACTATGCGGACGAAGTCGCGGGCAAAAGCCAGTATTTTGTATGAATAAATAAATTCTTTAGACAATTACCCAAATTATGTAATCTCTAAGCTCTAGACCTGTACTGAGGGTACCACACGACAGACTGGGAGAGTACCCAATAAAACTCAGACTAAGACAATTTTGTTTCCTGAATTGACTTGACCGGCATTAATATCAAGGTATTAGTATCTATACACGCATTGGGTGTTGTAGGTCATGTTGTGTTGACATTGTACAGTGAATGTGACATTATACATTGCATGACACGACGTCTTGCGCACGCGAGCATTCACTCGTACTGTGCATCTCTGCGAGTCACTATTCGAAAAGCTTTACGCGATACGTAGGTAAGGTTCGTAGCAAGCTCGTAGCATATGTCCGTAACGTGTCGAGTTCGTGCGTGGAACCCATTTTTAAACTGTAGAATATTTTAACTTTAATTACATTGTATGTTGTATTATGCTTAGATGGTTCCAGCACATAGAAACAATGAGTGATGAAAGATTGACGAAGAAAAACTACAGAGCGAAAGTGAGCGGCAGCCTACCACTCGCTTTCGCTCTGTAGATGGTCTTCCTTCGATTCTCTCATTACTGGTAGGAGAAGCAAAGAATGACCAAGGCTGACTTATAGGGATCAAATAGCCACAGTGTTAGCTAACGGAAATATCAGAAGCACTCGTAAACCTAGGCGAAAGTGTGTAATAAAAATGATGATATTTGAGGAAGCGAAAAAAGTATGTAAGGACCGTGATACTTAGCGCTCCGTCGTCTCTGAATACGACGTAAGGATAATATGTATGTATGTATATTATAACATTTTATTCAATAACTAATATTTTGTGTTAAAAAATTACACAGTTTCATGATCTGATTTAGGTTACATTATTTTAAATCTGATATTATTAAAGGAAAGACGTTGTTTTCGGTTACGTTTTCATATAAGTACAAAAAGTCAATATTTTCTTATAGACATCATGAAGTGAAGTGCTGTTAACATATTTTAAAACATCATTGCATTAAATAACATAAGTTTCATTCTTCTGGTTAATCTGTTTTTCGTATTGTTTTTCTACACGAGTGCCGACATTGGTAAAATTTTAAGTTAAACATTATCATCACACTAAATATTAATTTTTAAGTGCCTAAAGTAGATACTTTTAAATTTTAAATTGGTATAAAATTTATTTCGTTATATTCAAACTAATTTAATATTTGTAATTGCAAAAGTTTTTAAGAGTTTTAGATCAAATATTTAACTTTTACTTGATAATAAAATTTTATACTCAATTTTGAAATCCTTTCGCTGTAAATATTATGTGTACCTATGTGTATGTTTATTAATTATTGGTAAATTATAAGTAATCTTAATGATAATGAATAACAGCTTCATAAGCGGCAACTTTGAGAAAGTCTTATATTTAAGATAATAATTAGTTTTATATTTGTAAATAAGGAATGATAAGATAGTTCGGGCACATGGAAAGAATGAGAGATGAAAGACTGAAAAGAAAGAAAATGGTAAAACCGGAAAAGAAGCCAATGAAGACAAAGGCTGATTTATGAAGATCAAATAATAGCTAGAGTGTTAGCCGACGGAAATGTCAGAAGCATTCGCATACCTAGGCGAAAATGTTGGAGAAGAATGATGAGATTTTAGGAAGCGAAAGTAAACGAAACATAATACACGATGCTTGGCGCTCCGTCCTCTCTGACTACCACCCCGTTAGGGATACGGCGTGAAAATATGTATATATGTATTGATACATACATACATACATATAATCACGCCTCTTTCCCGTAGGGGTAGGCAGAGACCACTTCTTTCCACTTGCTACGATCCTTACATACTTGTTTCGCTTCGTCCACTTTCATTATTCCCTTCATACATGCTTTTCGGTTTAGGGTACTGGCCTGGCCTTTTTTCAAGACGTCCCTGATTTGGTCTCGAAACGTACGCCGAGGTCTACCCCTTCCAACACTTTCATTCATACTCGCCTTATACACTTTTTTCGTCAATCGTTCTTCATTCATTCTCTCGATATGGCCAAACCATCTCAGCATACCTTTCTCAATTTTTGTCACTACATCTTCTTTCAGACCACAACGTTTCCTTATCTCATTATTTCTTATCCTGTCACTCAGTTTAACTCCTATCATACTTCTTAACGCTCTCATCTCAACTGCATTTATTCTGCTTTCATGTTTCTTCTGCCATATCCAACTTTCACTTCCGTACATGAGTGTCGGAACCAACACCCCCTCATGCACCGCCAAACGAGCCTTGTTAGACACCTTCTGACTGTTCATAAAGGAGTGCAAAGCTCCATACACCATGTTTCCTGCATTCACTCTTCTTTCAATATCACTCTCACACTTTCCATCTCTTGTAAACTTTGAACCCAGATACACAAACTCATTCACCTGTTCAATTTGTTCATCTCCAATCACGATATTGCAGTCTGTGACTGCCTCATATCTTTCAAACACCATTACTTTCGTCTTCTTTGCATTCATCTTCATTCCCTTTCTAACAAAAGCTCCATTCATAGCAGTTACCATCACCTGCAACTCCTCGGCCGAAGACGCAAGTAATACTTGGTCATCAGCATATAGAAAACATTTGACGAGTAACTCATTCATTCTCAACCCACTTTCATTCTCTTTTAAATCTGTCAAGCAATTGTTCATGAACAGATTAAACAGCCACGGTGACGCTACACATCCCTGTCTAACACCTTTTTCGATATTAAACCATTCAGTATATGCCCCGTTTATCCCTACACAAGCACTAGAATCCCTATAAAGAGATTGCAATGCTCGTATGAGGATACTGCTCACACCGTTCACGGATAATGCTGACCACAATTGATATATATAATAAATACCTTATACTTAGTACTAAGTAAGAAAAAAGGATTCTTAATTGACGTATTATTTCGAGAACATATTTTTTTAATTTTAATAAAGCATTGGCTATTACTGTGATTGTTTAACTTCAATGTCAAAAAATGTATAAAAAATTAAAAAAATAAAAAATTAAAAAACGTCACTTCACCTGTCCTCGCCTAAAACAAACGCAAAATAGTGATTGCATTATTTTTTAATTATAGTTTTAAAAGTAGTATGTATGAAACTCGGTGTATTATATTTTGTTTGTATGTGTACGTAATCGTGCGCGTCTGTGCTTATTTCGCAGTATGATATTGCGTAGGGGCGGTTGACGTTGTCGGTGTCAAGTTGCGACATCGTATCAGGTTCGATTCCCTATAGAAGTCTACTTTTTACCTTGACCACCATCTGTTACAGACTTTTACTTTAAAAATAAAAATCTAGAACTAATGGCAGCAATAATTAAATACACAAACATTTAACTTTAACAACTTATTATTCTATAATTTAACTTTAAAAAATGTCGATTCGATATGATATTAATACTAACTGCCTAAAGGTAGTGTAACAAAATACACTAGAAAATTAAAATTGTTCAGTTACCAAATCCGTTTCAACTGTTTTTAATTTGTGTTATAAATTCTTTAATGATTTTATTCAATTGCAGTTAAATCATAGTTGTACAAGTTGTTACAATTGAAATCAAACCTTACGCTTTGTATGTTAAAGCGCCTTTTTGTTCCAACGGACTACTGTTGTATATGTAACACAGTGCGTATTGTATTGTTGTGTGTTACTATTTATATAAACGAGCTTAATAAGTTACAAAATAATTAAGACGAAGCTTATAAAAAATATATTTATTCATTCTATATTCACGACAATTGATTATATAATCAGTCAGTAAAATGAGAAAGAAAGAGACTGGGCAACCATGCAAGCTCAGGGCAAACCGGAGGTAACTTAATTGCTGTCTGTAAGCTTTAAGACTATTCAAAGTATTTCCGAAGCACTGAGGCAGCCCAATCTAGTTCTAGATATAATTAGATCACTCATCTAATGAGTGACCGCGCACAGAGTTACTTAACCTCTGATTGTATCAAACAGGTAGGTACCGCTATTCTACAAACGCTTCCGAATGTATATGTTAAGTGATAGTTATATTAGTGAGTAATAATGTCGAATACAGTTTTTAGTAACATACAAAGCAAATTACAGAACGTGCGAAGAAGTTCTAACAAATCAATGATATTATTTGTCTTTATAAATATTCTAAATGATAAAAAAGAGATTTGGATTTTTCTTGCTTATTACATATGTGGTTTTTTTTAAATTTGAAAACAGCAACGTTAATTGATAAATACATTTTCTGTTATTAAAGAGTATAGGTGTATGATCAAATATTAAAAAAATAGATATTACGTTTCAAACAACATATCACAGTTTCACAACAAAACCTCTATTTTAACCGCAAACGTACAAAACAAAAATCAGTCGACATTTGCGTCAAGATAAAAATAGATAATGTCTCATATTACACGTCTGTCACCTAAAACCAGCCTTCATCGTCACCTTGGCTGTCCAACGAGCCCACCAAATATGGTTGAGCTCTCATCCGTATAACACAATACATTTTTTAAAGGCCCCTTTTCATTGGTCTCTTCGGCGGTCCTATCCAACTTAATAAGACCCTCCATTATTTTCAAATTGTGTGTAAGATAATGTCAAGTAAATGTGGAGAGTTGATAGTTAACCCTGCCTGTACCTGTGGTTTTTAGCTATGACGCGTGGTAGACAACTGTGATCCTGCGGTTGCGACTAGTTACCCTCGTATATGTTTCCAACTGCATTTTTGGGATTGCTTGGTATAAAGTTGCAGGTTCTGTTCGTGCTAGGAATGAGATTTGACACGTACCATACCCTTGGGTTATAATATCGTTATAATGTAAGTTGAAACAGCTTCATAAATATATTGCAAAAGCCTTGACTGTTTAATACGTATTTTAATCGTCTTCCATTTAAATCATTAATAAAAGGGCATAAAAATGTCATGCTTTGATTGGTTGTAAAAAAATATCAAATATTTTAACCGCTTTTTAAATATTAATTGATGACATCTCCAATTTGTACAGAAATATTTAAGAAATATGCAAAAAAGTATGGAAACATATGTTGTTAGTATTATAAGCACTATAATAATTTTATTTGTGATAATATGACAATAATATAATAGAATTTTTTGACAATTATAAGACATTTACCTATTCTATAAGTATCTATCTACTCGTATATAAATAAAAATGAATATTTCTGTGTGTTTGTTCTCATTGCGTTTCCAAACCGTTCATCCAATTGTGATGAAACATTGCCGAGTTATTTGTTTGTTTATTGCAAAGATTTCTGAATTATTTAATTTAGTAAATAAACGACTACGCAAATGAAGTCGCGGCCAACTGGTAGTATATTATAAAATAAATTTTTGTCAATGTAAAAGCGATGCCAAAGGTATAAATTTAAAAATGGATCTCGTTTGGTAAAGTTAAATTTAGAAATATTATAGAAAAACTATTGATTACTAATGTGAAGCCCAAAATCAATATTATTTTTACACACTATTTTTTAAGACCAACAAGAGAAAGATCGATTGTAAACGTAGTCACTACCTTGTTTATCACACTCACAACAAGATATGGAACACTCTTCCGGTGTTAATGTCTTCTCATTCTTTCGACTTAGATACCTTTAAGACAAGAGCGAGAGTAAATACGAATATGGAGGTACCTTATGGGCAAGCGTGATTAATTTTTTTATTAACATTCTCCTTGTTTTACATCGCAAGATCGAAACCGCACAGTATACTCATAGAAGTTAATAGACTCACCTGCCGAGAATTTTGGAGACGCATCCATTGGAAACTTGCAGTATCCTGCTGATGTCGCAGGGTCGTGCGCCGGAGTGCGCCAACTCGACTATCTTCTGCCGCGTGGAGTCTGGCAACGGTCTGCCTCCTACAAACACGCCGCCGAGCTGGTTAACACCGCTGTGACCTGCCGCACCATATGCCTGCTTACTCCAATTAATCATCGTTCAAAAATTGATAGACTTGTTCTATGAGTATGTAGACCAAAAATAGGTATACTACTTGTTTGGTTTATTAATCTACAACGCCACAGATAAAAACCACTTATGCACTTAAATATTTGGGGTGCTCTCGTATCTCGCTTACAGGGATGCGATAATACTGAAATCTAGTGATTCGTGAGACTGGTCGAGGCTTCGGGAGACCGCCGGGCTGGCAGCTTCTTCCGCCAACGAATCAGTTTGGCTATTCAAAGAGGCAATGCTGCCAGTCTGCTAGGTACCTTGAGCAATGACAGCTTTCTAAGCGGCAACTTTGAGGAAGTTTATTATTTAAGATAATGTGTAGTTTTAAGTTTGTAAATATTAACATATAGTGATTCGTTAACTTATTTTCAAAATAAAAAAATAAGGATTCGAATACGAAACTTTGAAAGAAATGTACATATTATCAGTTGTTTCGCTATTCCGTGCTAACGGTATTTATTCATATTAATATGTGATGAAATGTAAATTTGTGACCTGCACTTAGAAGTTTTAATAAATATACCTAGTATGATTATGATCGACGGATATGTGTAATCGATATCCATTCACATCGTGTTAATCTCGTTTTGACCACAGAGTGATTCCCACTGTCTTTTACACTTGGTACCAGGCTCACATGAGCTCCAAGGTAGTATGAAATGGCAGTCACCATTACCTTTACCTTTGTGCGCCAAATCGTCCATGCGGTCGAGAAGATTGGCATCAGGCGGCCATGGGCTGATCGGCGTCAATTGCTGCGCGGGCAGCATTGTGTATACGCCGTATTCTTCTATTTTGACGCCCTGATAACATATTACCACTGTTTAACTTCTCAAAAGTGTATAGTCGTTGACGAGTAGTTTTTCAAACGTCATTTCATTTGTAAAAACCATATGTGATGGACGCACGGATGGGATGCAGTGTGATAGATATTTGCATGATGGTTTATAATGTACATGATTTCTCGTCCCGCACGCATATGCTCTCTGTTATATAAAATGCAGCGATTCTTAATTATACTCTAGACCACGTACAAGAAAAAGCACTTAAAGTAAATAGCTTTTTAAACCTGAAAAAACGGAGTAATTTTGAAGTAGTAGTTTAGTTGCTAGAATTGGAATATAAAGTAGATTCATTTTTCATATCTTTGTTTGGGTGTTAAGATGGCGGAATGAATCGGCTATCATATTAGGACAAACAGACAAACAGTCAAGCATTTTTGCAATTTTCACTACGAAACCGTAATTACATCTTTTATTAGTATCCTGAGCAATACACCATGTAGACATAAACCATCAACATACGAGTTCTTGCAGAAGTGATCTACATGATGTATGAGTTATCTGCAACTGATTCCTTCTAAATAAAGGTTTTGATAATTTCTCAGTGATTGGCTGCTGGGCTACGAATTTGAGAATTTTTGATGACAAATTTCTAGAAAACTAGATCAGACGTACTTGGAACTAAAGAAATGGTTATGACTAAACGCTGCCCTTATCACATGCTACAGTATATATCTATATATTCACGTATTACTTTACGGAAACCTTAAATGATAAATTCGTATATTTTTAGCTATTCCTCACAAAGATACAAATTTGTTGATCGATACGACACGTATCGAATGGATTTTTATCTATGTAATCGAATCTGAGAAGCTTGACAAGCGACAAATTTTTCATAAAATCGAAAGGCTTGCTGGCGTTATTGTTCGTCAAAAGTGCCATTTGGTTACATTTTGTACGGTGGTTTTCACACGACTTTATTTTTTATAGATTTAATAGAAAGAATGACGTGGTATTTATCATTCTATTCTACTAGTGTTTACGATAATTGAGCCACTTGTCTAGGTCACCTGATTTCCGGAATTGAACTACTACCAAATGAATTTTCAGTATTAGTTAGCTGACCGAATCAGATTACTAAAATCTAATCCATGACTGAATAAATTTTTGGTAGTAATTTGTGGACTGATCTGGTCTGTGGAATTTGACCCACCGCCAATGAAGTTTTGGTGCTAGTTAGCTGACCGAATTTTATTTCTGGAATTTACTGAGAATGCTTTATTGAAACATGTGTCGATCAACAATTTTGGGCTTTTGGGCGGAAGATGGCTAAATAATGTTAAAGTAGGTGTACAACGTTTCATGTTAAAGGCACTATCCAGTAGAATAGTTGGGAATCTGGTGGTATCCTTGATATCCATCCATCCATCATGTAGGGCAGATGTGTGCATTTTTTTTAATAATTCTGAAGTCGAAAATTTCAAGGGGAATAAAATAGGTCACTTTCATTCAATAGTATTAATTGAGCTTAATAAACGTGAATTGACATTAATAATGAAGTGTTTATTAATCGACAATCCAAGTAAACAAAAATTGAACTTCGTTTATTTATATAGAAGGAATCAGTTGCAGATAGGTGATAAATACATCGAGTAGATTATTTCTGGGATAACTCGGATGTTGGTATTTTCCATGAATACATAGTGTATTGCTTAGGATTCAAATAAAAAATATAATAACTGTTTGAAAATGCTTATCTGTTTGTCTGTCTGTCTTTATGTAACAGGCGATTCATTCCGCCATCATCTCATATACCGAGCTGATATTTGACAGTGAGTTAAATTGGTAACACCAAATTAGAAACGTGAAACAAAAAAATATTTATTGGTTAGTTATTTTCTAAGTATATTTTTAATTTAACAACAATTTTTGCTATGGAACCTTAAGTAAATCAGATTTTTTAAATTAGTATAGGTATCTATAGAAAGCTATAACCCGTAAGCTTCTCCAGAACAATAAAAAATGTACCTACGGCAGATTTTTATTTCAGCATAAGAATTTTATTTCTTACAAACTGTCAGTGTTTCGACAATATGTAAATGAGTCTAAAGATGAATAAAAGTGAAGCTTTGAACAATCATCTTGTTTATTTTCAGAGACATTAATGTAAGATATTAAGATTAAATCCAATTTTTCAGAAAATATTATTACAATTACAAAATATAATGAGATATATACATTACAAAGGTACTTTATATCAAATAATTTTTCTCTGTTCGTCTCCAGACAATGAACCAATTTTATCTACCTAATGAGCTGTGGAAGTATCTAGCAACACCTACACTTGAAGACAAATATTATTATGTATATGATACAACGAAATTTGTATTATAAGCGTCCGTGCGTCTGCACGCTTAACACAGTCGATGTCCCCAGAGACTGTTAAATTTCTATGAATCTCTAAATAAATGTCGAAATTTCGCATAACTAAGCAGCGGATAAATCCTGCCAATCCACATAATTTTCACTAGTTAAGGTTTTAAAATATTCACAGAAGAATTAAAGAAAGTGCGAATCACAAGAACTAATTTGATCATCCCCCACTCCTCATCTCGGAAACTATTGGAGACTTAAAAGTTTCAGAAACATAAAATCGTACTTAAAGCTCAGTGATGCCGGAAAACTATGCCTCGTCATGTATGTACAAAGCAACACACACCCATGCAACCAAACTATGTCTCGCAATGTTAGATTCAGCTAGTTTGTTACAGGAGTGTAACGTAATTATTCCATTGCAAAAACCAGTCTTCGACAAATAAAAAGCAGGATGAAATCACGTTTCATGTTTAAAGAAGTTTAGAAACTCATAATTTCAATATATCTAAATAAGAACTGCTCGGAACACAAAAACTCTACAGGTGTTGCCATTAGTAGGTGTTATAATTATTCCGATTGTTGAGTAAGTTGTTTGTTTTAAAGGAATATGGGAAAATTGTTCCACGGTGCAACTACGTTAGTAAATCGCGGGGAAAATGTTAATACTATTACAAAACTGTTCGGAGACGTATGTATCTGTGCAATGTACAATACGTATCGCAAAATATATAAAGACGTTACTAATAAAATAACATTGTCAGTATAACAGCGTCATCAATTATAACGCTATTTTTAGAATAATTGGAGTATTAGGAATCGATATGGCAACACTAGCCTACGTACCGCGTAACTAAAAGCCCGGCCTCAGTGTCTCATTCCCGGCATTACGTCTTTCTTTTTTATTTAGTCTGAGACTTGAAGTTGGCAGGCTAAATATAAGGAAAGTTTAATAAAGTTAAAGATTATGAAAGTTTGCTTTAGTGCTTCATAAACTTCGTAAGTACCCTTTTCGCGTGAATCGAGCTAGCATTTGTTCAATTTTTGGGGTTCCGTACCTACCTCATAGGAAAAAAGAAACCCCTATAGGATCACTTCGTTCTGTCTGTCTGTCAAGGCCCTTTTACTCAGAAATTCTGGAGGTACCAAGTTGAAATTAATATCAAGTACTTAGGTCTGCAATCCTTGCAGCTATGAAAAATCAAACTTCTAAGTCGACGCAATTAAAAGATATGGCCGTTTATGCCACATATATTGACACTCGCAAGGGAATCAAAACCTATAGGATACTTCTCGTTGACCTAGAATCATGAAATTTGGCAAGAAGCAATGTCTTGTCTGTCTGTCTTAGCATAAGTAAAGAGAAAAATCCGAAAACCGTAAATTTGTAGTTATTTGCCATTACAAACTTACATTTGCAGTTGGCGAGTATGGAAGAACGTGTTTTTCAACTGCAAAGTTAAGTTTGTTATTGAATTCGACGTATTTTATCAATAAATACACAATACGAATACATCGTAAGGTGATACGGAACCCTCGGTGCGCGAGTACAACTCGCACTTGGCCGGTTTTATACAATTATAATGACGAATTAGCGTACGCAAAAACGTACATAATATATGATATAGTGACCTGCAATAATAACTACTTTTATTCTGCGAACAATAAACAAATGTAAGAAATCTATTTTATATATAAATCAATGTATGACGAATCATCACTTGAGAGCGGATCGACCGATTTGGCTGATTTCTTTTTTGATTTGTTCGAAATTGTCAGGACAAGGTTGATATGAAAACCACCGGAAAGTCGGAAATTTTGATGGTATTTTGTATGAAACTTTCAATAAAACAAATATGGTGTGTTGCAAACGTTCAACTTCCCACCAAGGTGAAGCCGGGGCGGGTCGCTTGTATTAAATAACATACATACAATATTCCGATAATGACACTTAAATATCATCGAGCATTTCATTGATACTTCAAGATATGTTTTACTCAATAATAATCTGTGTAATTAATGGTTCATTTCCTGTCAGGTAATATAATCTATCTACCTATGTGTGTATATAAATAAAAACTAATTGCCGCATGTATGTAAAATCATTACTTGCTCGACTGATTTGGCCGATTTTTTTTGTTGTATTCGTAATTGTCAGGATAATAGGTTTATGGGAAAAGTCGGACATTTAGATGGTTTTCTTGTACGAAAATCTTACTAAAAAAAAAATTGGTGTGTTACAAACATCCGAATTCCGACCCGAGCGAAGCCAGGGCTGTTCGTATAAATAAAATTATATAATAATATTAACGTAAGCTAATGTAAATTGGTTATCCAATAAACACTTCATATTATTTTTATAACTTGTATTAAGATATTGTAAGACTCAGGTGTTACTTTGCGGAAATCCATTTCATGTGATAAATTCCTAAAATCTTCAGCTATTTTCCGCTCAAACTCCAAAAACCACCAATCGACACGTGTTTCGCCTCTCAACGAAGCTTCCTCAGGATATACCAGAGATAGGATTCAGTCAGCTAACCAACACCGAATCGGATGCATTGGATTATTGGATATGGATCGATATTGGTGGTTTTTGGAGTTTGAGCGGAAAATAGCTAAAGATTTTAGGAATTCATTACATAACTTGTATTAACTCAAACGGGTTATAAAGATTGATTATTTGTGTTTAAATTTTATACACGTTTAAGAAAGCATACATAAAATTGCAAACGTAATCCACACACACTGCAAGTAGCTTAACCCCGACATGTCTGTCTGTCAATTCGTCTGTCAGGCTATCTACCACGAGCGACTTATTCCGTTATCCTTACACTACTGACTTTTTGTTGAATTAAATCTGAAATGAGAAACTAAAAACTAAATAAGGTTTATTTATGCTAGTTTTTTTTTAAATTCAACTTAAATTGTGCCAGCAATTTCTGCGAAACCTTAAGTTAGCACCTTTGGCGACTTCTTAATGAAATACACATGTCTGAAATGTTATAAAATGAATTAGGGCGTTAGAAAATTTTGCTAGAAAAGATTTCAACGAATACTGAACTTTGAAGTTTACTTATGCATATTGAAACAGTAATATATAATTAACATTATGCACAAAAATGACTAAGCAACGCAGCTCATGAAACAAACGAAAATTTTTATGTCATCTGCCTAATCTACATAAATAAAAATTAATATTTGTTTGTAAGTTTGTCCTCTATGCGTTCCTATACAATTCGTATGATTGCGATGACACTGTGGATAGTTGTTCTTTGTACGCCCGCGAAGGTGTCTGAGTTATTTAATTAAGTAAACAAAAGACTACACGGACGACATTTAGTCTTATATATAAATATGAATGTTTCTCTGTGTGTTTGTCTTCAATGCGTTCCTAAATCATTCATTCGATCGTGATGAAACTTTGGCGAGTTGTTCTGCGTATATGCCCTCGAAAATTTATGAAATATTTAGCAAACTCGCCGATGGATTGACTTGAAATTTGTTCACAACATAGCTTCTGAACAGGAGAGTGTTTATATATAAAAATTTAGCTTCCGTATGTTTGTGTACACAAAACTCAAATATTTATAAACAATATACTAGCTGTTAAGGTATAGTATATCCATATACATAAACATGTAATGTTCGTTTGTTCAAAGCAACGCGTAGCCAGGAACGGTTACGCGTTTGTAATTATCGTCGTTTAGTGTTTTAAGAGTATGTTCAACTTTTACTCGTGAATATATAAGGTTACAATTCATATCATCTGTCAGTCCATTCTCGAATTGTTTTTGAATTAATCTCGTCGCACTAAAATATTTTTTAACGAGAAACAATGTGAGCATTCACTACATGAATATCGTTCCAGCCACGCTCCAGAAGCAATCTGCCGTGAAAAAAGATTTTAGAGATCGGAGCGATAACTCGAATTGAACCTACCTATTAGTACTTAAACCTATTACAAAAATTATATCAAATCTAAGAATATCTAGGTACATATTAGTTTTATCTAACTGTAAGCAAAAATTTTATCGACTATTAAATTTCATCGATGCGTTCATTCGAAAATATCGTCTAACGAGTTTTTGTTCCTAACAACATGTGCGAGCGTAAAAAATGTTTCACATTTGTATTGAATACAGTAGTGTCATTCTTTTGTTTATAATATTGAATGCGTTTCATTTTGTTGAGTGTAATACTACAATCACAACGATTACAACTAAATATTATCCATTGAAGATAATAAAAAAGTTACCTGAAGAATTGATACCATATTTGTATGCGCGTTATAGAGAAGCAGCGGAAGATGGTGGTAGGCTATTATCTAAATATGTGTTTAATAAAACTGTAGCCGGATACATTTCTGTGCAGTGAAGATTTTTGGGAGACTATTTTTTCAAATTGTTGTTATTATTTAATTTTGTCTTTATCCGTTTATCACAGAAAAGTATTTAATGAATTATTTATTTAAACAATTTTAGCTAAATATTATATTTCAGTGGATTTAACACTGAAAAGTGCTTTTGGGGATTTATTTAAATAAATCGACTTTGAAACTATGAACTATGTATGCACGCAAGATACAAAATAATCAGGAATAAAGTTCAGATTTATCCGTCACAAAGTAAGGCTCACTATTGTATGCCATTAACCGTCACTCTCTGTACCTAACATTCGAGTATTACATTAATAATACTCACAAATAATAAAATTGTTAAGAATATAGAAATGTGAACAAAGCATTCAATCGTCGTTTTTTGTACAATATTAATAATTAGGTACATATTTTTAATTATTTTAATAATTTTCAGATTATAGTGATACGTCTCTACGTCGTTTATTAAAACACAACAAGGAATATCATATTCATGTGAGGAAATTGAAAGAAGTTAACGGTTTTAAGAAACATAATCTTCTGATTAAAGAATATAAAAATTCAGACAGTCCTTTTATCTATATAAACAATCCCGTTGAATCTAAAATACCTAATGCTTACTTAACATTAGAAGAATTTAAGGAGGCTCTCGTAAATAGAGTTAAAAGTCAAAGAGATGAAATTTCTAAAGATAGAATAACCAATATTCACTTTACAGTAACTGAAAATAATCGTATGTTCGCGAAAAACTTTACAACTAAAATTATAAAAACAACGAAATTCTTCAACGTTATTAAGAATGTTTCCACAACAATACAAAAACATCGAAAAATTTCTTCTAGACAGACTGCTATAACCAATAATACTTTTACTAGAAAACGAAATTCAGAAATGACAAAGAAATTAAAAAGTACAGATAGTACACAGCAATTAAGTGTTAATAGTGAAATCACAGAAAATTTAAGTTTAATACACACTGCAGAAAACGACCGAACAGAATCGACGACAAATGTCAAATTCGGGACAGAAAACAAAACGATGTTAGAAAATGGTACTGGTTTATTAAATTTTTACAGCAATATACATACAAAAAATCTCAATTACACAAAAATTTCTATTAAAGATATTAGTGCAATTCCTTCAGCGGTATCTGTCACTACTCCTATGCAAGAAAAACTACATAACCAAGATAATACGATAACTTCCTTAACTAAGGAAACAAATGATGCAAAATCATTCGTTGATGATATTATATATAATTATACTGAAACTGAACAAGACATAGGTTCCGTAACGACAGAAAGCAGTAAAGAATTGAACTTTGGCACTGAGTTTTTAAGCTCATTAAGTACTGCAGGACATGCACAATTAGAACCGACAGTAAATTTAAAACTTAGGTCAGATGATAATGTTATACTGAATTTAATTTCTGTCACGAACTTAGGCAGCAGTTACAATCAGTACACAGCTCATTATAATCATACACGAAATCACAAACAAACGAACATTTTTACTACAAAGATGAGTACAGTTTCTTTAGTGGAAAATGTCACATCTATGGAAGATAAACTGCATGATTCAGAAAATATGACAAATTATAAAATAAAAGAAACATATGATGTAGAAACATCAGTAAGTGATATTGCAAGTAATGAAAATAAAACTGAACAGAATACGATTGACGCGAGTGACGTAATTACCGAAAACATCAGAGAACCAAGCCTTGAAACTAGTGTGGTTGTCGATACCATAAATGTATTGGAAACTGCTACGAAAAAAAGAAGAAAAAAGTTAGGAGTAAGTATTTAGCTTTTTTTCGTTTTCATGCTTTTAAATAATATCTCTTCATTGTTAAGATATTAGTTTATATTTCATATTACCATAAAGTAATTATTATATTTACAAATATGAATATGTATAACTATCGGTTTCTTATATATTTTATGTAAATAATGTACATAAGCATAGTATATGTACAACTGATACGTACACATTATTTTGTGTCCTTCGCGTAAATATTAATTACAAGATTCAAACAGTATGTATTACTTTATCAAATATTAAAATATATTCAATCTTGCGATGACTTAGGTATTATTACTGACAATTAGTAGTATAGTTTATTTATCGCTATGCTTGAATTTAATATTATTGTACATTTTTACAGAGACCACTAGTATTCATGGGAGGAAATAAATGATTAGAAAATAATATTACAATTAAGTTTAATGTTAAATATGTTTGTAAGTACCTACCTATTTCAATATTTGTATAAGCATAAGTAAAAAATAAAAAATAATATAAATTTAAAATAGTACCTTAACTTACTCCACAAAAAAATCCAAGTTATTGCCAAAGCAATAACTAAAACAATCTTCAACTGGTTGCTTTTAACATCACTAACAAATAGTATCTTTTAACTAAAGTTCACTGATAATAATTGGCAGAACTGTGTTTATTATCTTTGCGTGTTCGGAACACGCAAATGGTTCCCGCCAAACAAACGTCAAACTGTCAAACACGCAAACATTGCGCCTCTACTCCTGAATAAAGGCGCCACTTCACTGATTACAAAACACAATCTCACGTGGAACTGAACTGCCTGTCCTATACATTTATATCTATGAAGGGCTGTCTCCGTCAGAACGAGATAGAACTATTCAGGTATTCATATGTTAGAGAAGGACTGTGATGGAAGAGTGTCAACCTCCCATTGTAAGCCGCTTACTGCATTTAGGACTGCTCATTTGTGTGAAAGAGACAGCTTTTTATCTGAACTTCTGTTTTAATTTATGCTCCACCCATTTCTCATTTGGTCCCCAATGGTGGGGTGAACTTGGGCAGTTTTAAATTATCTATTATAATAAAATTATTTCGCGAAATAAGGGGTTGGTTGTGGTAATGATGTGTTTTATATCGATTTCATTTAACGTTAAAGAGCTGTACACTGACAATGACAATAATTGTTAGTGAAGGAAAATAAGATATTATTTAGACCATTTAATATATAATACATGTATTGCTAACATTTTGCGTTAGATTCGTTTTTCAGATCTGACATAATCACGGAATAAGTTTTTAAAAATAAATAGAAATGAATTATATTATGAACCATATTCAATATTTTTTAAATTGATTTGGTAGTTATTTTATCACATTATCACACAGTTTAAGATGTATGAACTGTATAAATATGGTAATTGAAAGAATAAAATATAACAGCATATGGAATATTAATTAGTAAATGATTATTTAATGTAACCCTTTTAATGATGCGTGGTCTCTTTTCTCCACGTTTGTAAAAGACTTCTACACTTGATTTCCCATCTCGTTCCGGCGCACACTTGTCATATTTCCGTAGGAGTACTTGGTTAGTGACAGTGTTGGAAGGACCGTCAGGAATGGTGATACAGTCCATTTTTCTTTAACAGATCGAGTGAAGCTTTGTCAACGTTTGTGGTTGAGTTTAGGTTTATCTCCCCCGCACAAAATTGTAGACACACAAACATTATCTTTGACCAATGGCACGTAACCGGCTGCCTTTTTCAGCCAATAGTACAGTTGAATAGCATAAAGTTTTTAGTTTTGCGTGTTTTTATTAATTTTTTATTTCGTTTTTTAAACTTCGACATGTTGCCGATTGTAACCTTTTAAAAATAACTTTATATTAATGACGCGAGCGTCCATTTGCAGTCTAAAAAATTACGTAACCTTTAAAAAAAAATGGGTAACTCCATTACAATATACATATTAAGATATGCACCTATATATTTTACCCGTATAAATTCAGAATCTTATTATTCTCTACGCATATACCAAGAAGGCGGTAAGGGTCAAGTTCGATTCTGGACCAGGCCAAACGAGGAAAAAACTCTTCTAAATTATTCTGAAGTCTCCAGTTCTGTCCAGTCTTAGATTGGGGTCATAATTAGCGTAACTTCCTGAAAATTATTTATTACACAAAAAAATCTTTCATACATTCACGTTTTTCCTACACATAATTACCTATTATTGGTTTAGGTTAAGCATAATAGATGGTAAGAATACATCTTACAAAATCTAATCTTAGATGGAGTATCTTGAAATCCTTTAGTCCCTCGTACGACACTCGCAGGAAAATAAAGAGGTCCCGTTCGAGATCGGGAAACCCGGAAAATATTAACGGTCCAAAAAAGCTTTTAGGCTTTAGTAATGAGCTTCAATACTTATCCATTTTGTTGACAAATGCTAATAGTTAATGTAAATAATAGTTAATGTAAATAATAGTTATGTTAAATAAAATATAAATAATAGTTAATGTTAATGTAAATGCTAATAGTTAATGTAAATAATAACATCAGGTTTTATTAAACAATTGCAGTACATATTTTGAAAATAAAACTAAGTTTCTCTTATCGACTACACATTATAGTATATGTATTGTATATTGTTATGAGCACAAATATATAATATATTGTAATATAATTTTTGTTTGTATATAATGGATAAACTCAAAAACTACTCAACCAATTCCAAAAATTCTTTCACATATAGAAAGTTAGCAGCGGGCTGCATTTTATTTACAAAAAAATTTATACCTGTGCGAAGCCGCGGCGGGTCACTGGTAATAAATATATTTAGCCACCTATTAGTATTGTAATTGTATATGTAAATGTAAATAACAACTCACATCCTTGCTAACGTCCGATCTGGTGTAGAGTTAGGTACACTAAGCATAGAAACTAAGAAGAAAGAATTAAAGATGAAAGATAAAAATCTCCAAATAAATCTTGTAATTAATTTATTTGCAAGACAACCGTAAACAATTGTGTAAAAATTATTTTTTCTATTTCTTTACTTTTATTTCCTGATTGATATAGAATCGTAACACAAACAAATATATCTACACTTAGATTTATAAAAAATATTATCATTGGTACTTTTTAGGTTTGAATAACAACAACAACTCAAATATTACTTTTTTTGTCACGTCTGTTTGACCTGTTCAATCCTAGAAGCACTTTTCTTAAACAGAAAGTTGTAATTTAAGATTTTCTGTACAAATCTGTTGCAATCATACGTCTACCACTGTAAAACATTAAAAATATTGTATGTATAGAAACAAATACAAATATTTTACTATCTAAACAATTTAAAAACATCAACACAAATGGTACATTTATCTGTTTATGATTTTGAAATAAATTATTTGCACGTAAACAAAACCTAAGCACACTTTTTAAAATCTTCGTCTGTCTGTTTGTTTATTCGTCTACACTCACGAAATGGATAAACCAATTTTGATTTGATTTTCATTGGCAACTAGAGAACTTTTGGGACAGTAATCTAGACTATTTTTTATATCGGAAAAATAGAAAATTTAGCGCGAGTGAAACTGCGAGGCACGGCTAGTATTCAATAAAGTATGTGATAATATTAAGGTAGTCCAAAATTGTTGGCCAAGTCTAGTCCACTCTGAACTTTTAAGAAAACTTTCACAATAAAAAGTTGTTGTTAACCAAAGAACTATACAAAAGATATTTTATAACTAATGAAGCTATGTCTATGAAGCGGATAATTATTCGTTCGATCAATATTTTCTTACAGAAACTCTTTCCATAATAATGTAGCCGATGACGACTAAAGCGGTGTGCACACAACTGGACATCAATGGTACAAATCCTAGCGACGACCACAAGTACATAATATCACAATATGTACTTATCTGTTAGTTCTGTCCATCTTTAGTTAATCAGTGGTGCTACTCGTATATTATGTAATCTTTAATATTGAACCCTACTTTCGCTAATTTAATTTAATTACTTTTGTCAGTGGTGACATCGTGTAGAGTTTGTATCACAGAAGTTTACTGAATAAAACCTGGTAGGTAATTATTATAATTTATTGCATAAGGAGCATACCTACATTATCGCATGAGTTGCGAAGTGAAAAAGAGAATTGACGGCGGCTGTATTGCCACAACAAAATACTTTGTTAGTGTTGCTTGCTTCGTTCTTACTAATTATTAATTGCATATTTTTTTTATACGTATGTGTCATTTTATTATATAATAGTCAACTAAACCAGTTAGTTGACCGAATCTGATCTCTGGAAATTCTTCAGAATGCTTCGTTAAGAGACAAAACACGTGTCGATCCGCGGGGTTATTATCTAAAAATTTGCAGACAGCGTGGCTGTACGCGATCACTGCGCGACCGGTGATTAATTGTAATAAAAAATTGGTATCACGTGTGACGATTGCGTGTCTATTATTTTATGACTGCATAATGCACTTTTCGCGGTAGATTTAGCGCCACTATACAAATTATATTACACAAATTCTTGTTTTGACAGCAGATATCGAGCGATATTGGTTGTCGCATTCTATCTGCAAGTTACGTAATAAGCATGCCGATCAACTTTGACACTTGGGACTGATTATATTTTACGAATTCATCACAATTAGTTTTGATTGCCCCATTTCAACGAACATTGGTATGTTTGTAGGTTGCTCATAAGCCTGTCTACAGTCTTGGGTTTGAATACCTGCTAGGAAATGAAATCTTCTAAATTATCTCGGAGTCTTGCTTTTAAGGAAAAAGTTTTTTTTGTTTGTTGCGCAATGTCGTTAAAATTGGTGTGATGGTCTGGAGATATACGCAATATAAGGCATTACGTAAATATATTATAATAAAAAAAAAATGTATTTAGATTTTTAGCTAATTATATTTTAAATAACTTTGTTTCAAACGTTCATGATTTACACTGCAAGTGTGTCATTTAGCTTTGAATTTACACATTGTATATTACACAGGGACATTACGAAAAGTTTAAACCCATTATAACGCTCTACTGAATGACGGAGGGACGTCCCTGCGGTTTACTAATGAGGGAGTCCCTGAACATGTCCAGATGTTTTAATGATTTGGACCACGCTTTGTGCTGTATCTTTGTGCAATAATCTGTGGTACATATCATTCGAGTGTTTAAAAAGAGATATTTAAAAGATTATGCTGATGTATTGTAAATGTAATCTGCAAGAGATTTTGAAATTATATATCTTTAATTTTAGCATTACACGCATGTGGATGAGTATAAAATTCATAGTCATGATTAAATTGTAACTTTTTGTACATACTGAAATAGTGGGTAATTTTTTCTACTTTGAAAATGAATTTATTCGTTGCAGGTATTTTACTTACATACTACCTACCTACATATCTTTTCATAATGATCTAGAAAAACTTTAATGCAGTGTGAGTACATATGTTCGAAAACATCGTGTAACATAAGATTGTTAAATTAGAACCAAACAACCTCAGTTAACACAAATTTATTGCAAAAAGTATATGTAATTATATGTTATTAATATTGTACAATTAAGAAACATTTCTACGTTACCATCGCTATAACATTGCCAAGCTTTGCTCACTAGAATGCCTTATTTGGTTTGATAGAACGATGACGAGGCCTCAAAACTGACGAGCAGACTACTGGAATGCTTTCACATGAAAACCTTTTTCTCTTTCAGATTTATTCGATTTTATTATTTTATGATTAATATTATCTTAAAATGTGCTTTTTGCTTAAATGTTATGTAACAATGCAATAAAAAAAAATTCTATTCGAAATTCACAATTGTAAATTACCTATGCATTTCCAAGGAGAGCCATGATTTTGTTTTAATACATTTCATTTTTGAGGTATTATGATAACTTTAAATATTATACATTAAAGATTTAAATAAAGATATGTCTATGTAAGTATTTCAATGAATATTCAATTTTTGTTATCTTAGATGAGGTAACATAACTCGAAATTCCAAAATTCTATCAGTTTGATTCTAAGGATGCGACATACATTATGTAACAGTGTAACATTATGTAATTGTAAGATGTATGTATTATGTAAGACTGTAAACCTGCACGGTATGTCCCTAACAGCCTAAAAGGGTAGGTAGAAAGGACGAAACACCATGAGTCACGGGAAGCACCATATTTCTCTCGCTTCTTCAATTTTTATCATTCTTCGCTTTTTCGCCAAAGTGAGTTATTGTTTTTGACATTTTCGTATACAGTCATATCTTCATACGTCACGTTTATATACGTTTTGATATTCCATGGCTTCTGCTACTTTTCACTTTAGCTCTCTAGATTTTCTTCGTTAGTTCATCACTCATTCTTTCTGTATGCCCGAACTATCTAAGCGTTATTTTCTTTGTTTTTAGAGTAATAATTACATTATAGAGTATCTAAGACAAGTCAATAATTTTAAGTTAATCAATTAAAATTTAATAATTACATTAATTATAAAGTAGATGGTCGCATTTAGATAATAAGTGGGACATGCTATTATGAACACTGAAGTTATGCAGAAATATTCTCGTAGCGCAATCACTGGGTAAACTTCCTTTACATGAAACTGCAATTATTATGCAAATTGAGGACGCTGCAAACACCATTATTTATCAAGTTATATATACCTACGTAAATGTGTAGTATTAATACATAAGGTGTCAGTCAAAAGGTATACTGATAGAAAGTACTGAGAAAAAATACGTTATTTTACTTAGAAGAATTATATAACATTTTCCTGTATTTTAAGAACGAGGTGTATAATTTTATAAAATATATACATGCACACATATATATGTATATACATATTTTCTTATATGAAATGGACGTAGGCTTAAAGGCCTTACGGTGCAATCTGACTAGCAATTTGCTGTAATCTGTTGCAAGGCAACAAATTGTACCGTAAATAGGTAGTTGCAGGTCACATGCAACTTATCGCAAATCGCATTGCCCGCGCCCACAACCAATTAATTGCTGCAACAAGTTGCAACGTGTATAGTGCGGTTGCAATAAATTTAGGCTCAGGGTGTAGCTGGAGTTATTGCTCGTAAAAGTGCCATTGGGCTTCGTTTTATACGACGGTTTCAACATGAATTTAACTTTCATTTGATTTAATATAAAGTTAATAACGTTTGACTACCAATTTAAATTTGCTACGCTAGATCACGCGGTATTTGTCATTCTATTCTACTATCGTTTACGACAATTGAGTCAACTGTCTAGGCGCCCAGTCGCGGTCGTACCGTTCACGGATTAGTACCTATGCAGACTACTTATCAATTTCACCGTTGATGCCACAAACATGAACAGCAAAGAATAAGCTGCATGGACAAAAATTTTACAAGTTTACAAAGATTCGCCCCATTTACCCAAAAAAGATACCAAAAAGATTTTTTTTTCTCTTAGGTGGTTCAATTGATGCGGCAACGGCATTTACAAGACTCGCTTTTTGAAATTTAGACAACATTGGTTGATTGGTGCCATTATTACACTTAGGTAGGCGCGTGACACGTTGTGGCGCTTTTTCGCAGAATGAAATTTCAATCGCGGTTGCTAAAGTGAGTAGAGCAAAGGCAACTGCGTCCGCAACAGATTGCAGCAACAAATCGCTAGTTAGATTGCACCGTGAGTAGAGTTTTTTACCTCAGTCCTGACTGACACGAAGCAATATCGAGGCCGAATGTTAAACACGCTTGCCCAAAAGGTACCTATTCCCTCTTACTTTGAAAATGTATCTTTTAATAAAGTAAACAGAGAAAGTGGATTCTCAAGACACAGATTAATTAGTTACAGTGCACTACAGGCTTTTTAAATATTGTATTGTAATAAACCTATTGTAAAATGATGTTGAAAAATTGATACCTGACTGAGTTTCTTGTTGGTTCTTCTCAGTGTCCAGGTTTTCTTTTCGAACCGAACACCGTAAAGACGTTCAAGAACACCTTGTAATTAGGTTTACTTGAATAAATTGTTTTGACTTTAACTTTACTATCGCAAGCTAAGAGTCGCGGCCCTTACACGTACTCAAACTAGTATTTTCCTGATTAATCTTGGTTTTGGTAAAAATCATGAGTTTCTATTACATATATATTTATATAAATATAGCAGTAATATAGATTCATATGAAATATTTTATACTTAGGGAGTACTTTTAAGCCATGTACTTTTATTTAGTTTGTAATTTAATACTGTTTTATAAATTATTAAAAAACATGAGACATTAACGCGATTACCTTTTATTTTCGCTTGACGTTTCGGCCGAGTTGCATCGGCCGTGATCTCAAGTAAACTGTGCTTTTACTTCCAGGTTACTTGAGACCACGGCCGATGCAACTCGGCCGCAACGTCAAGCGAATATAAAAGGTAATCACGTTGATTTCCCGTGTTTTTAAATATTTTATAATGCAACGAGAAAGTTTAAAAGTTACTGTCTTATTTTTAACAGAATTGACCATACGTGATTCAACACTGCTTTTACTATCACATATCAGTACACTAAGATATTTTTTAAACCATGTATGCGTATGTGCTACAATGCTCTTCCTGAGCATTATACTTAGTTTATCTGTGTATTGACAGTATGTATTATTAAGGTTTACCAGAGGGAGTGAAGTACAACATACAACAAGTTGATGTACCAGAGTGTATTATTTTACACTAGACTATAACGATGACATAAAAATACACATAAACTAGCATTTACCTTCGGCCCCGAGCTCCTCTCTTGCAGCATTTCCGGGGTAGCTATGACTAGATTCCCCACTCCGATCGGTCGCGACCCCGAAGGCTCCTTTACTCGTCTCTTACGATACGCGTGGAACACCGTTGTCTTATTCTCAGGCCTGGACTACAGGGCTGACACCTAATGGTCTAGTACCGCGGACCTACATCCAGGTTCCGTGTCAGCGGACTTGTATGAGTTCAACTACAAAGTATCTACTTTATTATGATGAGGGTCATTCGTGTTATACTTTCATTCATACGCCTTCTTTTTTCTTCGCACCAAAGTTTACTTGTCCGATTTACACATATTACAAATGTACACTCATCGATATCTTCCGCAAGAGATAGCATATAGGCAGAGAATATGTATAAAAGATCGCCGACTCCCGCATTGCGAGAATTATGCCTACTCTCGGCCGGATACGTAGGGTTGTTGCGTTGAGTGTAAGATGCGGAGAGCGTTTCTTTTAGTTACACTTAAGGCGACGCATTGATAAACAATAATTTAATTAAAACAGACTTTCTGCTCTACGTAAACGTGCGCGCGCTAGCTTACGAAAAATACGGTTATTTTCGTTTTTATTTTAAAAACTGTAATTAATTTTAAAAAATCCAACTGTAATTTTTAAGAATATGTTTTGATTAAACTGTATAGAAAATTTAGGAATATAAATCGGTCCCGTTGCTCCGAGAAATGTAAATCTCTGTTTTAAAAGAGGTTTCTTTCATATTTTTTTTGTGTCACAAAAAATAATCAATCTTGTAACGCAACTGGGAAAATGAAGTCAATGAAATGAAAAATCAGAGTACCAAATATCATTTTCATACATTTTGTAGTCACTTAGAAAAGTTGAGATTTCTGCCGTCAAAATTTCTTATGCGTCGCCTTAAAGTACACAGTAATAAAAAAAACAATTCACACTGCTACGTTTTTTAAGTTGTTAAAGTTTCTTGCACTTTTGTTTAAGAGTCATATCTATATATTTAAATAACTGAAATCATTTAGGCATCCAAGGATATTGCAATATATTCGTTCATGCGATTTATACATTTTTGTGTTTATGACGTCGTGACCAACGAATTAAAAACAAACGGAAGCGATCGCGTGTTTGCGTCGTGGGTGACCCCGACTGGCGTTACAATATTCACCCATAGTTGCCCAAAAACATTGCCGTTGTGTGTGTACCTACCACAGCGCGTGTATAATGTGTATTAGCGCGCACAAAACGCGTACGTTAGTTTTCTATGAAGGCTTACTACTGTTATGTATGTACTGTGGTATAAGTCCGCAGACATATATTCATTCTACCTGCTAATACCGAGGACTTTGCTGATACCCACAGTGGTTAGTTTTTCGCTACCTAATCAGTATCATTCGTCTCGTCAAATAAATAAAAAGTAAATTAATAAGATTCAGTTTTCAGAGAAACGGAATTTTTACTAAATAAATTCAACGAAGTTCGAGAAAGGTAAGCACTCTACATGGCTCTACATTTCTGAATAAGAGACTGCTAGTTCCATCTGTTGTTCTAAAGTTTTAATCGCTATTTGATGAACCCTCATTTCAAAGTTTATATTTAACATGTGAGATGGCAGAACTGTGTGATCTTGTATAGCGCTGTTTAATATACTATTTTGTCGTTAAACAACCCCACGTTAGATGGCGCTGAGACTTTGTAATAATAGCACATTCGATGTATTCAATTGTATGATAAGTTACGAACATCTAACTAGAGGGCACTGTTTTGTCTTCACTATTCCAGAAAATAAATAATTACGTTATAAATTTATTATTTTAAAATAGCAGACTTTTTGTTGTTGTTTATTGATTTAGTACTGACTTCAATAACTGTTAAATTTAATTATATAAACAGTTGTATAGCATTCATGAAATAATTTTTGCATTTGAAATTTCTTTCGTAAAGGATAATTATTATGGACATTTTAGTGTTTTTATTTTGAAGTTGGTATAATTTTTTTGTCTTAAAAAGTTTTTTATTTTTTCCTATTGAGTGACCTTGGCCCTAATAAATATCTATGGTAGGTCTGCAACTATTTTAGAACTACTTGTATAAAAAAATCGTCGATATAAATAAACCATTAGGAATATTTGGTGTATCTTTTAAGTCCACGTTCCAATTAAATTAAAGAAATTCAAATGGAAGCGCCTTTGAGCTATAATGAAATCAACGGAAAAGGAATAATTGAAATCAGATTATACACAAAGAAGTTGTGCACAAACATAAATAAAAAACAAAAAATATAAACAGACGAATTGAGAGCCTCCTCCTTTTTTTTAAGTCGGTAAACGATAAAAATTGGCAAAAATACCGTATGTTACCTATAGCTTTTTGTTTTTCCATACCATCAATGTAAGGTAAATATCTCTGTCTATCGACATTTATGTAATTTTATTGATACCATTATTGTGTCTCCGTAAATAATAATGTAACATGGAGTTAGTATAATGTATCAGCACTGAAATTTTTTTACTGAAATACTTTCTCTACCTAAATGCAGCAGGACGACGTTAAAGTTTAGGTCCTTTAAATAACTACTAAGAAAACCTAGAGGAAATCTGTAGTCGGAGTCTGGCACTTTGAATTAACTTTTTGTTTGAAGAAGCCATATTCTGGCAAATTGAATAAACTAATCGTAATCTATACATATATACAGCGTGAATATATGTATGTATATAATCTATACATATTATAATAAAGCAGTAGAAACCGTGTGTCTGTCCATTGAATAAATTTATCAAAAAATGAGTGTGGGCGATAACAAAAGAATATCAGAACATAAAAACCATTTTTTTTAATTTTTGTCTGTCTGTCTGTATGTACACGCTAATTTCTGAAACTACTAAACGCATTTGCTTGCGGTATGCACAGATATAGATTAAGCTTAGCTTGGAGCAATATTAAGGCTTTGTTTCATTGAAATCAGATGACAGTGAAAAAAGTTATCGTCATTTAAAAGTTCTCCTAAACGGCTTAACCGATTTTTATGAAATTTAGAATGGAAATAGATTAAGCCCCGGAGAAGGATACAAGCTACTTTTTTAATTCTACGCGAAGCCGCGGGTAACATCTAATAAGTAATAATTGATGAGCGCCAATATTTAAAGCAACTATGCTCAGTTTGTACTCTATTTTTCAAAACTCTATCTTTTCTGTGTTCTACAATAAAAGTTACTATTCTATGGAAACTGAAGTCAAATGTTAGATATCTTGTTATAAATCATTAATTAGAGGCCTTGTAATTATTGATAGTCACATAATAATAATGAAGGTCTCTAATTTGAATACTCCCGCTGGTAAATAGCTGAAATATGGCGGAGAATAAGGCCTCCGACTGAAGTTTCTTTGGGAAGACCATCTATTATGATTTCAACTGTTATAAAGTGTTTTTACAACGCTACCACAGTTTAATTAATACCTATATATCTAATAATGAAGCTAAAACAATGTTTGTCATAAAGCTTATTCTTTTTATCCGACTGCGAAGGATGGTTATGTTTTTCGAGTGTATGTATGTAAGTTATGTATGTCGATTTCTTTGGCACGCTCTGTAGCCCAAACGGCTTGACGGATTTTAACATATGAGGTGTCATTAGATTCGTCTTAATTTTAAGAGTGACATAGGGAGTGTCATAAAATTTCAATATGGCGCCCGAGAAAAAGAAAGTAGTGGAGGGAAAGTATAACAATATGGGTATCAACTGAAAGATGATAAATAGCCAATTTTAAATATATAATCACTAATAGAAATTGTGAAATACAATCGGGTTTTTTGTTTTTTTAAATAATTTACACCCGTTTCACTAACGCATAATATGTAGGCGACTCCTAACTAAGTAATACTTAATGTTAGGTTATACCTAAGCGATCGCGTTCATTTACTCTACCTAACTAGGTGTTACCTAGAGGTTAGTCAAAAACATTTTCGTTCTAGCCAGTTCCTAATTCATTAAGCATTTACTTTAGGTGACTCCTAAGTTTAGTGAAAACGGGCATTAGTCTTGTTAACTGTTCGTCTTATTAAGTGGAGATAATTTATGGTGGCCAGCATTATGACGCGTATTATTGGAAAGTGTTAAAGCAAATAACTCCAAGTAATGCATTGTATAGTTTTGAATTTGTGATTTACATGATACCTCAAAAAAAATTTTTAACTTTTATTTGAGCCTAGAAAACTAAGCTCCAGAAATGAATACTATCATAGTTTTGACATGTCTTTGACTTTCGGCCATCATGTATTATAACTTTATAACTTTCAAATTACAGCTTTTCATCAAGTAGTCTCTTAGAAAAACTACTGTGACAGATATACCGATTTCGTAAGTTTTTTTTAGAATTCCTTAACCAAATGTCATGTAACGAAACCTCTATAATTTCATCCCTTTCTTTTATCCGTACGTCACAACTATTTTACTCGAAGGGTATCGGCAATATGTAGATGAAATTTGGAAGGTAAGTGTATTTATTATTCTCCGAACCGCTATACAGTGTTGTAGTGAAATTTTGTAAAAATAGAATTAGGGTTACCATGATATACATGTAGGTAACTGAGGGATGGCAAAAAATTTCAGTGAACAAAAGCGTGTGGGGTGGGATACCTTTAGACCAGCGGTTCTTAACTGGTAGCCTGCGGACCACAGGTGGTCCCTAAAAGCACTCGAAGTGGTCCGAGAAGTCGTAATACAAGTATTTAACATAACATAAACATAACATAACTTCACGCTGTATCCCCAACGGGGTAGCCAGAGAGGACGGAGCGCCAGGAGTCGCGGTCCTTACACACCTCTTTCGCTTCCTCAAATCTCATCATTCTCCTCACACATTTTCGCCTAGGTATGCGAGTGCTTTTGACATTTCCGTCTGCTAACACTCTGGCTATTTGATCTTCATAAGTCAGCCTTGGTCTTCCTTGGCTTCTTTTACCACTCACTTTCGCTCTGTATATTTTCTTCGTCAGTCTTTCATCACTCATTCTTTCCATGTGCCCGAACCATCTAAGCATTCCTTTCTTCATTTTTACAATAACACTGTTGTGCAACCCTGTCATACTGCGTATCTCGTCATTGCTTATCCTGTCCGCAAGCGTAACACCGCACATATTTCTGAGAGACCGCATCTCCACAGCATTTATCATACTTTCACTCGATTTCGGGCATATCCAGGCCTCACTGCCGTACAACAAAGTTGGCACCAACACCGCATTGTGGATGGCCATTTTAGCAGTGTTAGATATATTCACACTACCCACTAATGCGGACAGAGCACCGTTCACTTTATTGCCAGCTGCTACCCGTCTCTCCACATCCAACTCACATCTTCCATCCCTCGAAAACGCACTCCCCAGGTACACAATTTCATTCACCTGTTCTAGACATTTTCCATTTACACTAATCACACATTTCGTTTGTACCGCTTCTCTTTCAAACACCAGAACCTTAGTTTTGTTCACATTCATTTTCAATCCTTTTACTTCACAATCTTCTTTCATACACGTGACTAGTGTCTGCAACTTTGCTTCTGATGGTGCTATTAGCACAGCATCGTCAGCGTACAATAGGCAGTTTACCATTGTGTCACCACATCCCATACCACTCATATTACCTTTCAATCTCTGGAGGCAACTGTCCAAATACAGCACGAATAGCCAGGCAGACATCACGCAGCCCTGTCTGACACCAGAACAGACTTCAAACCAGGGCGACATGTCACCGTCTATCCTTACACAGGCTCTGTGGTCTCGATATAATGACCTCACAGCCTGCAGTAAGGAGCCCTCCACGCCATATTCAGGCAGAAGACTCCACAATTTCTTCCGCACTACTCTATCGAATGCTTTCTCTAGATCCACGAAAGCGCAGAAAACTTTCTGACCTAAAGCCAGAAACCTTCCCACGATAACGCGAAGCGAGAAAATCTGATCCATACAACCCCTACCGTTCCTGAATCCACCTTGCGCCTCCCACAAATATCTTTCTGAAACGCCTTTCATACGTTCAGTCAATACTTTAGTATAGACTTTACTCGCTAAGCTGACCAAGCTGATGGCCCTATAGCACGCACAGTCTAGGTAGGAACCTTTCCCTTTATATAGAGGTACTATGACTGCCGTGCGCCAGTCCTCTGGAACCTCCCCCTTCTGCCAACAAAGGTTGCAGAGTGCACAGAAGGCATCCCAGACCCTAGGACCACCATACTTGATCATCTCAGCAGTCACCTCATCAATTCCCGCAGCCTTTCCACATTTCAAACTTCTTATCACTTTCTCAATCTCTTTCATACTAATGGCATCCTCCAGTCCCTGGCCTGAGTGTGGCAATTCATTAGAATCGCTCTCAGTATCAGAGACGGAGTCGCCACTCTCATACAGTTCTCCATAGTATTCACTCCATCGCTGCAGAACATCCTTTTTATTTGTAAGCAGGTTGTTTTCTTTCGAACGCACTTTATTCATTCTGCAAGGTGCCGCTTCGGATTTTACGTACTTCTTTCCAAAATAATTTGGAATTTTCCTCGAAGTTGTCCGACATCTTGTTTTCATCTAACACCCTACACCTTTCACGCTTCTCTTTCACTAGTGCCTTCGTTTCTGCTTTCTGCAGCTTATACCTGTCTTTCATCAAATTTTTCATACCACAGTCATTAGTAGCAAGGTAGTCTCGCCATGCTTTCTTTTTCTTATACACAGCCACTTTCACCTCATCATCCCACCACACATCCCGCTTTTTGCCGTTCCCAATCTTATTCATTCCACACACTTCTTTCGCAGCCTCAACCATACTATCTCTAAGGTTCTGCCAGCATTCTTCAACATCCTCGCTCAACACTTTCAATCTATCATCAAGCTTACTGGATAATACCCTTTCATATTCATTCCTGGTGGTCGCATCCTGCAGTTTCCAGCTTTTAATGCGGCTAACCGCTGCAGGTTTGGACACTACGCGATGTCGCCATGCTGCGAACAGACCCCTTATTCTGGTTATCACCAGAAAGTGGTCTGTCCCGAGATCGGCTCCTCTATACGCTCTTGTGTCCATTACCTGCTTCTTAAGTCTGCTATCCACCAGGAATAAATCAATCATACTTCTCGCACCCTTTCTTTCCCACGTGTACTGATGGATCCTTTTGTGCCCAAACATGGTATTAGCCACAAAAAGATCCTTTTCCATACACAGTCCTAGCACAATCTTACCAGCATCATTTACTCTCTTATCTCCATATTTGCCTAGGACAGACTCAAATCCTGTTCGAGCTGTCCCGACCCATCCATTCATGTCTCCACACACAACAATTCTTTCGTTCTCTTCAACCGTCGCTAGAACTTCTCTAACATTTTCCCAGAACTGCTCTAGTTCAGCCAAACCGACAGAGGACACTGGGGCATATACTGCCAAAACAAAAATTCTTGTCAACCCAATCTTGAGGCGTACCCAGAGCAGTCTGGGATTTATACATTCATACTCAGTCATACAATTAACCATACGAGAGGACAGTAAAACGCCTACCCCTTGACATCCCCTATCTCCTTGTGGTACCCCTGACCACAAAGCGATGCCTCCTCCGGGCAAGTCGGCAAGTTCACTTCCGCCTCGCTTGGTTTCACTCAAACATAGCACATCCAATCTTTTCTCTTCCATAATATCAATCACTTCATTCATCTTCTCCTCAATCCCACCTCTCACATTCCACGCAGCTACTCTGCACTCCTCCCTCCACTTCCCGCCGCTAGGTGCACAGCGTGTTGGGTGGCGGTCCCCAACGCCGAACTGCACTCTGCACACACCAGCGGGGACAGACCGGTGTACGTCGCTTCCGGGGGACGCCCTAACATTATAATTGCCGTTGTCCCGCATGGTATGCACAGAAGAGGAATTGCAGCCCTGAAAAGGGCTGGCAGGGGTCGCGACGAGCACGCTTCCTCAGTTGACCCCCTAGTATTTCAAATATAAAAAAAATTAGGTAAAACATAGGAAGCTCAATCGCAATGTCAATATTTTAGAGATGTCCAATAAATTCAACAAGAGTTAATGGGAATGCGACACCACAGTAACTGCAAGGATACAATCGAGACAGGAATTAAATTTGATGATTTCTGAATCCAAGAGCGATTGTTATCTTTAAAATTCAAAAAAATGCTTTGCATTAACTAATTCTATTTTCAATCACATATTTATGTGAGCTGACAATCTCAGTCAGTGCTTTCAATAATAAAAAAAACAGTTAAAACAGCTTTCACGCTAGTGTCGACATGTATGTGGTTTCAAGCAGGACCAAACCAAGGATTCGGCAATTGGTAAATAGCACGCTATCTCAAAAATCACTCTATAAATTAATATAATTAATGTAAAATTTTTGCAAATATTATATTTTTTTTTTGTCTCGAATAGCTTGATACGTGTTTTGTGTATAGAACCTTGAGAATCAACTTTATAATAATTTACAATAGTTGGGGGTCCGTGCCCTGTGGCGAGACAAAGAATTGGTCAAAAGGTCCCTCGCTACTAAAAGGTTAAGAATGGTTGCTTTAGAGAGTCGTTCATAAATTGTTCCTTTTTTATTTAAGTCAATAATTGACGAGACTCGCTCTTCTAAATTCGTAAAAAGTGTGTTTCCCCTTTTATCTTTTCAACTACGGGGCGGAAATGTTGTGTAGTGTTAATATGTGTCGAGATATGGACTATTTTCAGTTACACGCTCAGCTCTTGCAGAATTAAGAAACAGCACAGTGTCAACAACTATGAAATGCGAACTCATTTTTGCCAATTTAAACAATATTGTGCATTCAAATTAATAAACCCTTCACTGTGCGTAGTCCCATATGAATGTGGCTGGTTTTTTTCCAATCTTGGAACTGAATGCTAAAAGAAAAATACATAAGCATAAATTAACATGGACTTCCACTAATTAATCTGTGCTAATACGAAGAAAATCATGTGCCACGTCATTTGTATGTTAATATATTTTATGGTAGTCCTTATTAACATGTCTCTCTCGTTGCTACTAAATTAATCAAGTCGTTTACATAAATGTTTATATATTTTCCATTAGTCTGGTTTCAGGTATTAAAGAACATTTGTTTAAAAGTTTAAAAAAAATTATATAAGATTGATTAGGGATAAATATTACTGTTGAATGTGAAAACTGCTACTTGGTTCGAAGTTACAATATTGGTTCGAGAGAGAAAGAAAAATTAAAAAAAACACATAGGACAGGTGCGTGCAGAGGGCAAGGGGGTTAAATATGTACCCTCCTTGGCAGCGGGTAAGTGTGCGCAGACTAAATATTTCAGAACCTGTTCAGATTAAAATTGTAACATATTGTAAATAATATGATATGTGTCCATTTACAAATAGAAATAAAATGTAAATATGTATGTATGCGTCAATATACTTAAAGTTTACACATTAAAACTTTATACAATATAGTTTTATACAATATAAGGCCTACAGTGTAAATATGATGTAAACAGTCTGGTGTGTAATATAATGTTTCAGATTTACAGAAAGAGTTAGAAATCAAAAACATGTCTTGAATTTACAATCGAAAGACTCGACACAGATGCATTGTTAGTGACGATCAAGTTAAAGCTTTACAAATGTTGATCTTTTAAGTTATTATGTAACAATATAGTTATATGTATATACAATACACATATGCATAAAATATGTAAATAATGAAACGATAATATTTGTGTTATTAATTATAGACCACTACAATTATAACTACGCACAAGTACCCACAGCTTGGAGTAGGTGTGTACGATTTGATAATTTTTATTTTACATATTATATTGGGTCCTTACATATGAAATTGGCGTTTTGTATGGGAGGAACATAAAGTCAATTTTTTTTTTTTAATGTATTTAATTAATCAAATGCACCGTTGTTATCTATGCACTTTTGCCATCTCATAGGTAGTTCATAGATCCCTTTACTAAAAAAACCATGGGGGCGAGAATCAATAAACTCTTTGAAGGCGGTTTGGACTGCCGCATCGGAGTTGAATTTTTGTCCTTGTAAGAAGTTGTCCAAATTCCGGAAAAAATGGTAATCTGCTAGAGCAAGGTCCGGGGAGTACGGTGGATATCGCAGACATTCCAATTGTAGCTCAGCTAACTTAGTGGTTGTTTGTTGTGCAGTGTGTGGTCTTGCGTTGTCGTGAAGCAGCAGTAGCCTAGAGCGATTGACCAATCTCGGTTGTTTAGCAGCTAGTTCTTCCTTTATGGTTTGCAGTTGCTGACAATAGATATCTGCCGTAATCGTTTGGCCAGATTTTAGAAATCTGTAGTGAACGACACCGGCGCTAGTCCACCAAACGCTCACAAGTAACTTTTTCTGAGTCAATTTTCGTTTAGGGCAGGATGTTTCTGCAGCACTGGTGCCACGGTAGAACTCGTACTCGTAAATATACCGATATTTCATGTTTTCCATTGTGCGGTAATAAGGGACGCCAAAGAAAAAAATAATGAGGAAAAAAACAAATGAATGACTGTTTTCAAAACTCAAATGTACCAGCTAAATGAATTTATAAATTCGAATTTGGAATTCTTAACCAAAGAGGAGATATTTCAGATTAAAGTGGTCAGTACGACAAAACGCTAATTTCATATGTAATGACCCAATATTATACCACTTCAAATTATTGACTTCAGAATGATTCAGAGAAAATGCGCACATCAGCTCTACATGACTCAACGTCTTGTCATTCCGGGACTAGCGGATTTCTTGTTCATTATAAGGAATTGATATAGGCCGTGGGCTAAGAAGTAGTAATTTAAAAGAAAGTCCTAGGTCATACGGACCTCAAAAAATTATACAACACACTTATACTTATACAATTATACTTATATATACAGCGTGAAGATATGTATGTATTTATGTGTGTGTATGTGTGTATGTATGTATGACAAGTACTTTATTGACCAAAATACATACATAATTTAACGTTAATATTTACAACTTTAAAACTAAGCATAATCTTAAATAAAAGACTTCCTCAAAGTTGCCGTTTAGAATACTGTCATTGCTTAGGATGCCCAGCAGACTGGCAGCAATACACCTTTGAATAGCCAAACTGATTGGTTAGCCGAAGAAGCTGCCATCCCGGTGGTCTCCCAAAGCCTCGACAAGTCGCGTTAGTCGCTTACAAATATCAGAAACCAATCGATGGGCCTCTGGACCCCAGGTAGCATACATAAGTTAATAAAAGGAATAAGTTTACTATTCAGCAGGGTTTGTAAAAATCTGACATTTTACATACATATATACGTATCTTCACGCTGTATCCCCAATGGGGTAGTCAGAGAGGACGGAGCGCCAAGCGTTGCAATCCTTACATACTTCTTTCGCTTCCTCAAATCTAATCATTCTCCTCACACATTTTCGCCTAGGTATGCGAGTGCTTTTGACATTTCCGTCGACTAACACTAGCTATTTGATCTTCATAAGTCAGCCTTGGTCTTTCTTGGCTTCTTTTACCACTCAGTTTCGCTCTATAGACTTTCTGCGTCAGTCTTTCATCACTCATTCTTTCCATGTGCCCCAACGATCTTAGCATTCCTTTCTTCATTTTTCAATAACACTGTCGTGCAACCCTGTCATACTGCGTATCTCTTTATTGCTTGTTCTGTCCACAAGGGTGATACCGCACATATTTCTAAGAGATCACATTTCGGACATATCCAGGACTCACTACCATACAATAAAGTTGGCACCAATACCGCATTGTGTATGGGCGTTTTGGCTGAGTTAGATATATTCACACTGCCCACTAACGCGTACAAAGCACCGTTCACTTTATTGCCGGCTGCTACCCGTCTCCCCACATCCAACTCACATATTCCATCTTTCGAAAACGCACTCCCCAGATATACAATTTTGTTCAATTGTTCTAATATAATATAAAATCAAAATATTCGATATTTGAACATATTCATATGAATATTCATAGTAATAAATATTTATTGTAATATATAATAATAAATATTTATTATATATTAGATATATCATCATATATGTACATATGTTCATATACCATGGATTACGAAAGAAAACACACTATAAGTAGTTTTAAAGTGGTAAAATTATTATTCTTATCAAACACTTAACAAATTATACAAATATACAATTATGCAATGACTCATTTCTTTGTAAGGAGAAGTTGAATTTGTAATTTTTTTTTGTAATGCCTCTTGTATTTCTTCTATGCGTTCCATATTGACATTTACCAATATTACCTCAAAAAACCTTTATTACCTCAAGCAAAATAACTCTTATTTTGTGGACGTAAGGTTTGATTTGCAATGAAAAGCTAAATCGTAAACGTAAGTTAAATAGTGAATCTCTAAAATTATAATAAATTTGTCATTTGGAGAAAAATAATCTAAATTGTAGTTGTTTGTTGTCAGTGTTAATATCAGGCTGCTAAACTAGTTCAGACAGTAAAATATTAATTGATATACTACTCTGTTAAGAAAGTACCGGGAAAAGATCAATAATACACGAAATGTTAGTTATTCGTCCAAATTTATTTTATCACCTTCAAAGTATGCACCTTCAGAAACGATACACTTACGCCAACGAATAATCCAATCATCAAAACATTTTTTAAACGCTTTTTCCGGAATTGAGTTCAGTGCTCGCCGCGAATTCTCCTTTATGTCTTCTACCGAATGAAAACGGGTGCCACGAAGTGGTAATTTGAGTTTACGATAAAGAAAGAAGTCGGCTGGAGCCATATCTGGTGAATAAGGTGGTTGCTCGATGGTATTTGTTGAGTTTTTGGTCAAAAATTCGTTCACAATGATGGCCTTGTGCGAAGACGCATTATTGTGGTGCAAAATCCAAGAATTTTCTTTCCACAAATCTGGCTTTTTTCGTCGAATCTTTCTCTCTTAAACGCCGCATACCGCCCAAATAATATTCTTTATTTACCGTTTGATCTGCCGGCAAGAATTCCGAGTGCACAACACCGCGATAGTTAAAGAAAACAATCAACATGACTTTGACTTTGGATCGACTTTGGTGTGGTTTTTTCGGTTTCGGTTCAGTTGGAAGGCGCCACTCCGAAGCTTGTGGACTAGTTTGGATGTCAAACTCGTAAACTCACGTGTCGTCACCAGTAACAATGCGTTTCATGAATGTTGGATCGGAATTGACTCGTTCTAGCATGTCCTCAGCGACTCTTATGCGATTGAGTTTTTGGAGAAAATTCAGGTCTTTGGGACTAGCCAAGCGGCAACATCTTTCAAACCAAAGTGATTATTTAAAATGGTACGGATCGACTCGTGAGAGACAGAAAGTTCGGCGGCTATCTCTCTCAAACTTGAAAGAGCATTTTCAGTCATTATTTCCTTCACTTTTGCGATGTTAACTTCAGTTGCAGACGTTGATGGCCTACCAGAGCGAGGCAAATCTTCCATCACATCTCGACCGCTTTTGAACGCTTTGTACTACTCATAAGCACGTGTTTTTGGTAAAGTCGATTCACCGTAAGCCTTCTGTAACAATTTCAGTGACTCCGAACACGAAATTCCATTGGCGATGCAAAATTTAAGTTAAACTCTTTGTTCGATGTTTTTGTCCATTATGAAATTCGCAATATACACTAGAATGATATAACTAAAAATAGCACTGTATTTAATCTAAATAACAGATGCAACTCAAACTCCGCGCCAAAATGGAAAACAGTCGTGCCAATCTAACAACAACAAAAAAAAACAAAAAACCGAATTTGGAACCATAAACAAATCATCCATTCCCGATACTTTCTTGACTGAATGTATATCCACATAAATGTCATGTGACATACCTAGATCGTGATATATATCATAATATACGTGTGCTAACCAGCACCGAATCATTATCATTACTTGACCGAATACTATCTCTGGTATATCCTGAGGATGCTTCGTTTAGAGGCGAAAAACGTGTCGATTGGTGGTTTTTGGGGTTTGAGCGAAAATAGCTTTAGCTATATTCGCTCAAACCGATTTTGGGAATTTATCACATGTAATGGATTTCCGCAAAGTAACACCTGAGTCTATACGATATCATAATATACATAATGATATAAATCCGATGACATATATCAGCGAACTCTGCTATTGATGTAATGTAGGTGTAAAATGTCTCAATATATGTTATGGGTATATATTGTATGTACGTATTCTATCCTAAAGAGTAATGAAAAGGCCATTAAATCCTAATTAATTATAGTTAGGGAATCTAATGAATTTTGTCAGGTATAAAAAGAGGTAAGAATTTGGAAGCGCATCACTCTTGTATCAACAGTTCAAATAGACGTCAGAATTAAAAAAAATGAAGGTCTTATTTATTTTATTAATTTTGAGTGTAACGGTTTGCTATAAAAGTTATGGTAAGCGCATTTTTATCATAATACATACATCATACATATATATTATAAATACTAGTGTTTCACCGCGGCTATGACCGCGTGGACTACCGTTAGTAGGGAGTAAGGGTGGACAACTAACGTCTGTTAGACTCCACATGAATTCCAAGCAATATAACTTCACGCAAAATATTATGTGTTGTAAAGACAGGATTACATTATTTTAAAATTTATTTTTATTTTTATAAGTTCGTAATATTGTGTTTGTTTTATTTTCATTTCCTGAATATGTAGTGACAATCTTGTTACTATTAGAAGGTGGGGATATCACATTTAACAGAGACAGGCTGTGTCCTCGTTCATCTGCTAACTCTAAATATTATATTTATGTATCTAAAATTTAACACGCCGTTATCCGCCCGTTTCACTGGGCGTAAATGAAAATTTTGTACCTAAAGTAGATTTTTGTTTGATAAATGCAGAAGGGTCTACGGAATTCAAAAGATAAATAGCCTAAAACGATCTACAAACGATTTCGCGTCCAATGGTCATAATCCCATACCGATAATACGATCAATTATCATTAATATCATGAGTCAATATCATGTATATATACATATGTATAGATTTTGATTTAAAATTATATGATACAAACATAGCTTCACACTGAATCCCTAACGGGGTAGTCAGAGAGGACGGTGGCGGCCTAGGTATGTGAGTGCTTTTGACATTTCCGTCTGCAAACACTCTGGCTATTTGATCTTCGTAAGTCAGCCTAGGTCTTCCTTGGCTTCTTTTACCACTCGCTTTCGCTCTGTAGATTTTCTTCTTTAGTCTTTCATCACTTATTCTTTCCAAGTACCCGAACCATCTAAGCATTATTTTCTTCATTTTTACAATAACACTGTCGTGCAAATCTGTCATACTGCATATCTCTTAATTGCTCATCCTGTTCGCAAGGGTGACTCCGCACATATTTCTAAGAGATCGCATTTCTACTGCATTATCTTACTTTCACTCGATTTTGGATATATCCAGGCCTCACTACCGTATAATAAAGTTGGCACCAATACCAACACCGCATTGCGAATGGCCATTTTAGCTGAGTTAGATATATTCACACTGCCTACTAATGCGGACAGAGCACCGTTCACTTTATTGCCGGCTGCTACCCGTCTCTCCACATCCAACTCACATTTTCCATCCCTTGAAAACACACTCCCCAGATACACAATTTCATTCACTTGTTCTAGGCATTTTCCATTTACCCAAATCTCACATTTCGTCTGTATCACTTCCCTTTGAAACACCAGAATCTTAGTTTAAAGCATCTATAATATAAAGCATATATAAGCATACATTTTCGTAAAAACGTACTTAACTTTATAATATATACAAACATAATACTATGAATCTTTATTTCTTTGGGTATAGTTAGTTGTGAGTGTGCACGTGTAAGTTTTAATTTTAATTAAATATAGTGTTGCTATTGCAGCAAGAGAACCACCACCGCTGTTCCTCTCTGAATTCGGAGGGATTGGATCAAGCGCAACTGTAAATGCCAGGCCAGGACGTAGTGGTAACTGGGTTAAAGGTAATTTTGAACAAGATACTTTTTTGGTGACGCAGGAGGAATTTGAAACAGGTACCAAGCCTCTTGGGGGCGAGATTGGGTTATGTTAGGGGTTTTATCTAGCAAAACTCTTGCAATGGTCGTCCTCGGCGAGTTGTACGGAAAGCAATAGTTACTGTAAACCTTAGCCTCCCTAGAAGCTCCGGGAGGCTAAGCTTTACAATAACTGTGGCTTCCCGTTTTGACACTTGACAACAGATATTGTTAACTAGTTCTTGGGAGCCAAAACTGTGCCTGTACAGATGGTGTTTTCGGTATCAATCAAATTTCAAAGGCGAAGTTTCCCTTCATGAAATCTTTTCTCGCTACGTACCACGAAAGCGCGGACCACACGCGCTGTCGCCCTCCTAGGGCTCGCATGGGTAGACGACTGCCACTCCGATAGGCCGCAACCCCGAAGGCTCCCTCTATGGTAACTCTGTAGCTTGGCTGGCTTAGCGTGTACAATAGGGCCATAATATCCTCTTCCGTCGGAAAAAGTAAATAGGCGGGATGTACTCCTGGGGGCTCTAATCACCCACATCAGGAGACAGATGAGATAGGCAGCACGCTTTGTCTGTGCTTTTACCTACTTTGTAGGTTTGCATACTTTGTTTGTTTTGATATAGTGCTAAGACACCTCCGGTGCGAAAATAGAAATATTCAGAACCCCTCGCCATGCGACGAGGGTAACCACTGCGGGAGATTTCTGAAACTTCTGGTTAGGGGAACTGGATCACGAAAAGTTTTATGTTGGTCTGGGAGAAAAGATGTTGTGTTCCATGTCATCCATATCCTTCGGTCGTCTTTCAGTGCTTGTGGATAAACATAAAAGGCTGGAACATTTTTTTTTCTCTCTGATCTGCATGGATGCATTTATTTAAATAGACACATGTCTCTTTTTCATTAGGATCTATGAGTACGTAGTACATAAACCTATTTTATTTACAGTTCCGAAGATATTTAGATTGGAAGACATCGTCAAACAACCAGAATATACAGCGTTATTACAAAATTATTTACGTGATGAGGACTACAAAAATTAAAAGTATTGAATCTGTAACAATAAACGTACTACGGCAAATGAATTTAATCTGGTCAATGAAATAATTTCATTATCTCGTTTTAGTGTAAGCGGACGGAATGTCCGATTTTCTCGATGCGTCGTTTTCTTTGTCAATCGCTTCGAGATATACGTATGTTGTATATATATATGTTATTTTATAATTAATCGCGGGAGAAATATTAAGTTTTCAATTTTCATAAATTTTTCTCAATATTTGTTACTTAAAATCTACAACAAAAGCAAGACGCAACCCATTTCTGATATTAAAATACACAAAATTATGTAGACTACATTGTGCAAGGTTTTTAAAATATGTTTTAAATTAAGACAAAAATTAGGTAAAAATGTTTTTACTTTAGCTTATCTTCTGCGTTTTACTGTTGCGTTTTTTAAATTTTATTACTGTATAAGAGTCAAGATCTATTTTATAAATTTGTCAGTTTCGCAGATCAAATTATTAAACTCAATAGTTTTCAAGTCATGCACAACCAGTACTTATTATACTGTTAATTAGTTTCATATCCTTTTTAACTAACGTACATACGACGATGCTGAGGTGTAGTGAAAATATTTAGATAGGCATTAAACATTCTATTAGATATCTAGATAAATTATTACTTATTATCAATTAGAGTATAATATTCAAAATGTTAAAATATATTTAAAAAAACATTCATATTTATGATTTTTTTTGTTTTAATTATGTACATTTTCCCTAAGAATGTAATAATAATATTATTGGTTATTTTTTTGCAAGATACTAGATACTTACATAATATTTGATATTATGCTTTTAACTATGTTACAGGTTTTATAAATCACTTTGAATTATATTAACTTATTTTTTCCAATTGCAATTGAGATATTTGTGCTTACTTAAGTGCAAAAAATATAATAATGAAATTACAAAAAATATAATAAAATTGCGAAAAATAATAAATAAAAATCGTCGAGTATCTACCAGTAGGTAGATACTTACTCGTACGTGCCTTATTTTTTAACGCAGTGTGTTAAACAAAATGGCTAGTGGTGGGCCGTTGAAGTATATTTCGGCACGAATATCTTCGCAGTCAACGTATTACATGATGCTGGAAAATGTACTCATAAATTACAATAAATACAATAAAAACATCAAAAAAAAATCTAAATGTATAACTAATAATGTAAACAAAATTATATTAATTATTATAATAACACCTATTCACCCGTTTCATTAATCATTAATAAAATCTTTGCTTCCAACGACTACTAATTTTCATGTAGGTATAATCTAGACATATTCTCACGTTATTTCCGTAAGGGGGTAGTAATATCTTTCCTATCATACCTAAAATGATTTTTCAATTGATTGATAACATAAGCGACTATTTGGTACATAGGTTACAACGTCCTTCTTCTAAGCTGCCATTCTTTTTTTTTAAATATGAACAAAGATACGCAGACCCTTGTGGGAGAGACTGGATAATGGGGTTTTTACCAATCAAGGCACCTGCGGTAGTCATCTTCGGCGCGTTTTCAATTGGCTCCGGGATCTCCTACGGAACCCATGTATGGAATGCACTGGAGCTGTTAACTGTAGATTATTAACTGTGAGAAATAATGTAATAGATTAGATGACCTATTTCTTCACGACCTATTTAAAAAATCGGTTCAGTAATCACAAACGAAACTGCGAAAAAATATTCGAAATACAATAAAAAACATACGAGTTATTCGCGTTTAAAATTTAGTAGTGGGAACAGAGTGGGGATATGTTCTGTCGCACGCACTGTTTCCACTACTGAAGTTTAAAACCCACTAACTCAGTTGCTGTAAATGAATATCAATTACGTTCTTCTTGATTCTAATCAAAATGTTTAATTGTTTTATTACGATGTATAAAACACACCACATTTAATAGCAGTCATCTAGCCTATTATGGGAAATTCTTGAACAAGGAAAAATGCAAAGTAGGCGTCTATGCAGCAATTTTTTGCGTGTCACGATTGTGTAACCCGACTACAAATTTTCGTATAATATGATCACGTATCAGTATCCAGCACTCACTCTCAATTTGCAAAATACGTGTCTGACAACAAACATTGATTTTTTATACTTTAACCTTTATGGAAATGTCTCAGAAAAATATACATGTTTTTATTAATTTATATTCGCTGACTTCGTTTTTATTCGCGTTTCCTTTCCGAGTCACTTTTTGTGTTCTAGTTTTAGAATATGTCTTATTATTATTACTATAAGATAGAATTTTTTTTGGGTACCTACTCAAGAGAAACTCGCACACAAGTACCCAACTCCCCAGAGGAGAGACTGGGTTATGTGAGGATTTTAACTACCAAAACATGGATTTTCGTGTGCGATGTCGTCATCGAAGCCGACATCTCGTTGTCGTTGTTCGAAGATTTCCGTTAATTTGCTCCTACTTAGGTCTTCTCGGTCATCTTTGGCAGAAGAACGGCCTGTATGTTCGGCAGAACACCACCTTGAGCAATAGTAACACCCGAGAGGAGCTTGTTTATCTTTTCGTCATTACGAATGGCGACTCGTAAATGTCTGAGAATTATTCTGGACTTCTTGTTGTCCCTCGCCGCGTTGCCGGCCAACTCGAGTACTTCGGCCGCCAAATATTTCCTCACGGCGGCGAAAGAGACGGGTGCACCGGCGCCGACGTGCTCGGCATAGTTGCCTTTGCGTAGGAGTCTGTGTATATGACCGACGGGAAATTGAAGACCTGCTCGCTTTGATCGCGACTTCGCCTTTCCCTTAACTTTACCATCTTTGCCACGGCCGGAAATAGTGTGCTTCCGTGTGCTTGTTGTGTGCTGTTGTGTGTGTGTTCGAACGCGTGCGGCGACAATCACACCTACGGATGCGGTTGCGTCACTAGTTTGTCGTTCGACCTAGCAAACAAATATCCACCTGACTGTATTGTACTCAAATGTACGTCACTTATGGTCTATAGACGTAACGAGAGTGGCGAAACACCGAAACAGCCACGGGTACAAAAATCACTAGTATATACGCGCTAGGTCTTAAAAAGTGTACAAAATTTTCATAAAATTGAAAAGAAATTGTAAATATAAAACTATTTAAATCTATTTCCGTTTTATGTAATCAGTGCTATCAATATTTATATGTATATTATAGATATGTATATATTTCTGCAGAATTCATCATACAAAATTTGTGTAGATATCTACAATGGATACTTTCATTTATATAGGTAGCTATACCTATATACGGATAGTATACTAATATAAAGACCTTGATAATATAATTTAAAATGTTAATTTCGGTTTAAATTATTCAAATCAGGAGGTAAAGTTTAACTAACAAGTAATGAAATAAGGAGATAACTTTTTCCTTACCTGATTGGCCTAACTGAAGTAATCATTAGAAAGTCGATGAGATGGTAAAAATCCAGCCAAGTGCGTGTCGGGCCACGCAAGGTGAAGGGTTCCATAGTCGGGATGCACAATACTCATTTAATCAGCACTAAAAATAAGTTTCTATTTCAAAGTGTTTCCCAATACCAGTTCCCAAGTAGTTCCCGCGGTCGCCGAGCACGTTCAAATTCAAATTCAAAATACTTTATTCAATTTAGGCTTTTACAAGCTCTTATGAACGTTATTAAAACTAGGTCAACAATAAAATTCAACACATCAAGTATTACATCAAAAAATTTCAAAACTATGTAAAGAATAGAATTCAATATGTAAAATATAACATCAAATTCAATACATTAAGTATTACATCAATAGACAAAAACATAATCCAGTGTAAATAGAACAATAAGTATATTCAGTTGACACTTGTGCAGAGAGGATTTAGTGCCAAACATCCCTGTCATCAACATAATGTTCCAATTTATAATAAGCTTTTGCTATTAAAACACGTTTTATATGAGGTTTAATTTTTCCTATACTCAGCTCAGTTACATGTGAAGGAATTTTGTTGTAGAATTTAATACAATTTCCTAAGAATGATTTCCTAGTCTTGGTTAGTCTGAGTTTAGGTAACAATATTCTTATTCATTTATAATAATATAATAATAATATCTTTATTCATTGTAAGATGTTGTGGATGGAAATCACATTTTTTTTTTAATAAGTGTATGTTTTTCTTAACATATAACAAATTTTCAAATATATAAAGAGAAGGCAAAGTTAATATATTTACTTCTTTAAAAAAATCTCTGAGTGAATCACAAGGTTTTAAATTGTAAATGGCTCTAACAGCTCTCCTTTGCAAAACGAAAATGGACTCCACATCGGCTGCGAAACTCCACAGTATTATGGCATAAGACATAATACTATGAAAGCATGCAAAGTAAACTAATCTGGCAGTAGGTACATCAGTTAATTGCCTGATTCTACGGATCGCAAAAACTGCTGAGCTAACTTTATGAGCTAAAGCTTATATATGTGGCCCCCATTGTAATTTTGAGTCTATAGTTATACCTAAAAATACTGTGGATTGAATCAAATCTAGTTTTTCGTTACATCAGTATTTACCTGGGGTACATTGGGCAAAGAAAATTTTAGGCACTTAGTTTTTTCAGCATTCAACAGCAAATTGTTTGCCGCGAACCAATTAGATACTGCACTGAGAGTGCTGTTGATCACAGTAAAATCTGTGAGTCTTTTATTTATTTTAAAAATTAACGCTGTATAATCCGCAAACGAAATTATTTCGGAGGTTTGCCTACCAAAGTATGGTAGATCATTTATATAAACTAAGAACAAGAAAGGACCAAGTATTGAGCCTTGAGGAACAACCATTTTAAGCAATGATCCAGATGATTTGACACTATCAATGCACACTCTTTGTTCCCGATTTGACAGATATGAGAAAACAAGGTTTAAAGCTTCCCTTTGCAATCCATAATATTTTAATTTTAAGAGTCAACACAATCAACAGCCTTTGAGAGGTCGCAAAACACAGCTACTGCATCATGTGAATCTTCCTATGCATCAAATATTGTTATAATTAATTTTATACCAGCATCAGTGGTAGATAAATTAAACGAAAACATATCAGATATCAGTAATAAGTACAACCTAGTTAAAAAAGAATGTAATAAACTTAGGCTTATACAAATAGAGAGTGATATATCATTGTGTAAAAATACTCAAATAAATACACCAATATCACCTCAACTTTCTAGGTTGAGTACACAAATTGGGAATGGAAAACAAACTGACCGTAATAATACTACTAAAAATAATATTGTAATATTTTCTGATAGACTGGGAGTAGGTTTGGGCAGTCTAATTAACAACAGTGTCAATCAGTCAGTCACTAATTATTGTTTCCCAGAGGTACCGATTTCACAAATATTTAAATTAATTTTAAATAAAAAGTTTGATATAAATACCACCTTGGTACTTATATTTAGAAATTCATCAAATGTATCGAAGCAGCAATTAGCTGATAGTTTGAATTCTTTGGCTAGTGTAAAAAATGTAAACAAAATTATAGTATGTGCGTTCCCCTATTCGTCATGGTTGCCAAAGAATTGTAATAATTATATTCAAAATTTAAATAATATTATGAGTAGGGTGACAATGTCATAGTGACAAATTAATATATTTTGACACCAATAGGTATATTGGTAACATTTTACATAAATTTAGACTGACAAAAAGTACTTTGTACTTGCCTAAAAAGACGAAACACAAACTCGCTACATCAGTAGCCACATGTATTAACTCGGTTATAGGAAGTATAACTAAGAACTTAGTTAGGGACGAAGCAAATTTTAGTAGTTGTACTAATATTGCTGCTGATAAAAATTATTTAAATTAAATAATCAGACAACGGAGAAACTTCATAATAATTTCATTACGTTTGTACATCAAAATATCAATAGTTTCTCTGGCAAAATTTTAGATGTTGAATTATTCATTGAAAAATATAATATAGACATCTTGTGCTTCACCGAGACATGGTTGAAAGCAGATAAAATGTCTTTTAATATAAATAATTTTAATGTGGCCAGTGTGTTCAATAGAACGTCGACAGATGGCGGTGGAAGCATGATTTTGTGTAAAAATTATCTTAAAGTCAAGAACTGCAAAGACATAGTTGCTCATTCTATTGAACGTATATGTGAAATGTCGTGTGCAGAGACGGATCAGCACATTTTTTTATGTGTTTACCGACCTCCTTCGTCTGATTTTTGCCAATTTTTAATTTCTGTAGAGGAGAGTCTCACAAGACTTAGCAAATGTAAGAAGTCAATAATAGCGTGTGGTGATTTCAATGTAGACATACTGAATAATTCGAGGGAAAGAGATATGCTCATTTCACTCTTTCTCTCATTTAATTTAGTGCATATTTTTAATGAACCGACCAGGGTCACATACCATTCCGCGACATGTATAGATAATATTTTTATGAGTAAGTGTGAAACTATGGAAAGTATTGTTGTTGCTGGTGTCCGCTCCGATCATAAAGCACAGTTAATTAAAATAGAGGACATGAAACATAAATCAGAACAAATATTTGAATTTAGGCCATTAGGAGAGAGTAGGCTAAAAAACTTTACACATGATGTAGCAAAATTTGCAAACACTGCTTCTTTGGTAGATGATCCAAATATCATGTATGAATTATTAGTCAATAACTTATCTGAAATATTTAATAAGAACTGTCCAAAGAAAAAGAAAGTAGTTATTAATAACAAGTTACGTTTCGCGAATTGGGCGACGAAGGGCATAAGAAAAAGTAGGGACAGGCTTTATGAGTTATATGATGAGAAATCTTACACGGGGGATGAAAGTTTTCATAACTATGTCCGCACTTACTCAAAAATATTTAAGAGGGTATCAATACACGCAAAAGCAATCTATATTGCGAATAAAATCAGAAAATCAGATAACGCAGTAAAAGCTACATGGAATACCATTAATAAAGAAGTTGGGGGTAAACAAAATAAAAAAAATGAAAATATTTCCATAAAAATTGATAATAAAATTGTTACAAATAAACAATTAGAATTGTTTTGGGACAATGAACAATTAGATTTGTATTGGGTGGGAAACAATTAGAATTGAGGTTGCTAATGCTTTTGAAAATTATTTTTCAAATGTACCCATAGAATTTACTAGTGGTCTAGGATCGTCTTCGCATACAGCAGAGACGTTTTTGAGCAAAAATATTGGAAAATGGTTTCCTAGTTTTCAATTTAGGTACACATCTGCACATGAAATAGAAAGGACTTTCAGGCAATTAAATAAAAAGAAAAGTGAGGATTTATGGGGACTATCAATTAATGTAATAACTAATGTAATACCTATATTATCGCCAATCTTGGTAGATATATTTAATAAATGTGTCGATAAAGGCGTATTTCCCAGTTTAATGAAACACAGTAAAATTATTCCACTATTTAAATCGGGCTGTATGTTAAATCCAACGAATTATCGCCCGGTGTCAATATTGCCAGCGCTGAGTAAAATATTCGAAAAAATAATACTCAAACAAATGCTGGCACATTTTAACATTCACGGGGTATTTCATGGTCAACAATACGGTTTCACGAGAGGGCGGTCAACAACTCATGCGGGAGTAAGCTTGATCGGGACTGTACTTCAGGCTTGGGAGGGGTCCCAAGATGCTATTGGTGTTTTTTGTGATCTTTCCAAGGCTTTTGATTGTGTTAGTCATGAAACTTTAATTTGCAAGCTGAAATACTATGGAATACGTGGTAACGCTCTCGATCTCGTGATCTCGTATTTGTCTGGCCGCGAGCTGAATGTGAGTGTTAATGGGGTTTTGTCTGTGGGTTCAAAGTTAAAAATGGGAGTTCCCCAAGGATCAATTTTGGGATCTTTCCTGTTTTTGGTATACATTAACGATTTCCCATTTATGCTCAGGGACTTATGCGAAACAGTATTGTTTGCTGATGATACCACATTGTTATTTAAACTAGACAGAAAAAATCTAGATATTACTTGGGTAAACAGGATCCTAACAGATGTCTCGAAATGGTTCGCTGCCAATAATTTACTACTGAATGCACAAAAAACTAAATGTATTAAATTTTCCCTTTCTAATTTACCCAGAATCCATGATAAAATAGAACTGGGTGGGAAACAATTAGAATTCGTTAAGTCAGCCAGTTTTCTGGGTTTAACAGTAGATAACAAGTTACAGTGGGCGGACCATATCGGGGCATTGGCTAGTAAGCTCGGTTCTGCGGTATATGCAATTAGACGCATTAGGCAAATGACAGATGTGGATACGGCAAGGTTGGTGTACTTTGCATATTTTCACAGTTTAATGTCCTACGGCCTTCTGCTGTGGGGATCAGCGGCGCATATTAACTCCATTTTCATTTTACAAAAAAGAGCAATACGTGCCATCTACAGGATGAATGCACGAGAATCGCTTAAAGATCGTTTTAAAGACATTAATGTCCTCACCTTGCCCTCCTTATACATCTTTGAAATTATTATGTATACGAGAAAAAATATAGATCAGTTTAAAAAGAATGGCGATATGAATGGTATGGAAACCCGAGGTCGTGATAAATTGGTTATTCCAAAATTTAAATTACATAAGTCAAATGTTTCATTTTTAGGTAACTGCATTCGTTTTTATAATAAAGTTCCTCAAGAAATTACTCAATTAACAGAGAATAAATTTAGATTGGTTATAAAACGTACATTGACTAGACAATCATACTATAAAATAAACGATTTCATTGAAGACAAAACAATAGTCTGGAAATGATGTTCTCTGCACATGCGTTTACTGGCTTAATGAAAATATTGTATTTTAATAAACCTTTTGTAAAATGAAGTTGAAAAAATGATACCTGACTGAGTTTCTTGTCGGTTCTTCTCAGTGTCCAGGTTTTCTATTCGAACCGAACTAAAGTAGATTTGACGTTCAAAAATACCATGTAATTGGGTTTACTTGAATAAATTGATTTGACTTTGACTTTGAGATTTCCCTTTAGTGAATCCGTATTGTTGATTATGTAAAATTTGCTGAGTATTAAAATACTTTAGCATTTGCATAAGCATAAGTTTTTCAAATATTTTACTGAGGGCAGGCAAAATTGAAACAAGACGGTAGTTAGTCGGTGTTTCTTTACAGCCTGATTTAAAGAAAGGTATTATTTTGCTATGTTTCATTAGGTCGGGAAATATCCCTGATTTTGATTTAATTTTTTTTTGTGTTTAAAAGGTGAATTGATCGAGTGTCCTTGGCTACGATTCAGGAAAATTTTTCAGTTGTTTGAAAATTATCAGCTCGTTTCTAGTTGTTGAAGAGATGTGACCAACTTATATTGATCTGATCAACGATATTAAAATAACATAGTAACCTTGACCTAATGCTGTAACATCATGTGGAATGAGTAGGATTTGCAACTCCTCACCAACTTACGGCAGAGATATCGTATTAAGGCTCATTGAAATGGTCTCAATGAATAGGGTGTAGATAAATAGATGGTGATTACGGTCTGATGATGGAGTAGACAAATATTGTCAGAATAAACAGATTTCAATCTTGTCGCAGTTTCGTGTATCGTCTCAGGAAGTATTTGTGTGAAAGCGTCGAACGTAACGTGCTTAAAAAGAGTGAAGTAAAACTTAAATAAGAAATTAAAAATACTCCTGACTTAAAGAAAAAACACTCAAAAGGAAAAGAATATATAAGTTAAGTAAAAAAAAACAGAACTAAAAATTGCAAAGTAGGTACGAAATTTAAATTCAAGTAATTTACATAATGGTCCCCAGACGTGACGATGCTTGGACATATTACTACTACTATTTATATTACAACTTATCATAAACTTAAAGGCCAATAGGTACATTTTATTTATTTATTTTTTATTGTTTTTTTTATGAGTCGGAGTTTTTTTAATTATTAATTTAAGTTTCAGTTCAATATACAAGAAGTTTTATTTCAAGCAATCATCGCAAATTAACCAAGTGAGCTTTGTTACATTAAAATGATAGGAATGCGAGCTCATTGATTTCGCTTCATGCAGTCTATTTTGCAACTTTTTTTAATGATGTCGATCTCGAAAATCCCGGGATCAGGAAAACCTAGTCCCTGAAAATTTCGAGACTGAAGAACGGTCGGGATTCCGGTTTTCAGGATCCCAGTATCCTCTAGTCGCGACCCACGAAAAAGCCAAAAAGTCTTGCGACCCCTTCACTATATAATTATAATAATATTTTAATGAATAGTTTACTTATATGATTAATTTCAATTTTCACGGCTCCTTCGGGTGATAAAAATGCAAAACCGTGCATTACATATATAAATTAATTATTGCGCGTGGAAATCGCGCCCGCCTGTCTGAGGGTATAAAATTACTGTCTAGCCGTCCCGTGTCACGTGCGCTAGACAAATTCGTAGTCATTCGGGGTAAAACGACGCACTTTTGCTTTCTTTGCTTTATAAAACAGAAACGACTACGACGTTTGACATGATTTTATGCCTTATCTATAGCACGCTAAATAGGCTCTTAAAACACTAAGACTTAATATGATAACTACAATGGTTCTTTATTTATTAAGCAAAATTGTGGTATAGTCAGAGAGAGTACTTTTACCCCTACATAGGGGTAAAAATACGCAGTCAAAAAAAAAAAATAGTAAGGTGGAATGAATAATAAACGCAATTATTATTATTATAAACAAACAAAGCTTTATTTACGACTCACAAACATAAAATAAAGATTTAGGAACTTCTATTTAAGAATCTTTAGTGGGCATTATACCACTAATTTGTTTGCAATTTAATACAAAGGTAATCCACATATAGAAATACTTTTAAGTGAGAAAGAGAGCCATCGCATTAATTAATTAATGTTAATGATTAATCATTTTAATTAAACAAAGTAAGTTATAAGTTTATTTTTTCATGTTGTTATTACATGGTAATATTTAATTTTATCACACTACACTAAAATTCATTCCTTTAATAAACGAATCTTTTGTATATAGGTCTTATTTTTTTTAACAGAGTGCGACCCTCTTTAATAACAAACGCAACTCTCCCAAGGTTCGCGACTCCCAGGTTGAGAAATCAGGGTCTAGAACAAGTGAATGAAATCGTATATATGAAGAGTGCGTTTACGAGGGATGGAAAATGAGAGCTGGATGTGTAGAGACGGGTAGCAGCCAGCGATAAAGTTAACGGTGCTCTTATATATATTAAAGCTTAACAGTGGTTGCTGGCTCAGGGATCTCCTGCGGAACTCAACCAGAGCCTCCTTCGCGTTGTGCTGATGTACACTTCTCCTGGGGAGGCAGTTACAGAGTCCTTTCTGTACCCTTGCAGCACTACGACAGCGCCGACCACATGGTCACATGGAAGAGATGCCGAGTCGTTATTATTACCTAGACAGTGTGAATATATAATTTAAAACTGCCATAATGGCCTTCTATAAAGCGGTGTTTATGGCAACTTTATTGTTCGGTAGCGAAACCTTGATATGCCCGAATTCGAGTTAAAGTAAGATTAATACAGTGGAAATATTGTCACTCAGACACAGGGGCGTATCAATAGGAAATGGCGCCTAGGGCAAGCAGAGCAATTGCGCCCCTTTGTAATTTATCTAAATATAAAGTAAACGGATACATTAAATAAAAGTCATAAATTTTACAAAAAAAATGTATTCTGTGTTTTAGAACTAAAATTTGTTCGCAAATTAGGTGCGCTTTTAATAGTTATTACTTAAATTCCACCTTCCGCTCCTTCTGCGCCGGAAATAATTTAATTATAACTTTTTAGAAATCTTTTCTTTGGTTTCGGCTCGCTCTACACTAAATAAAAGTACGATGTGTCAAAGAATTTACGTAACTTTAATCATTTTGGATTAATTTGACTGATATAATTATTGTAGCGCTCAGATACACCGTAAGCATTATTTTCATTTGCTGACAAGAAGATCGCTCACAACTTGTGATAGATATTTCATCCGTAAGATGTAAGTAGATCGGAGAGAAGTTTTCAAAAACACACATCTGCGCTAAACCAGTCAAATTAGCATTTAAATGTTTAAAAATTTGCGAATTTTGCGCCCTCGCTTTGAATGGTGCCCAGGGCAAGTGCCCTACCTGCCCCGCCCTAGGTACGCCACTGCATATTGCAGTATCACCCTTACAAACAAAATAAGTAATAACGCAGGATTAAGTTGGACTACAGTGTTATCGTAAAAATGAAGAAAGGAATGCTTAAATGGTGCGGATACATAGAAGGAATTAATTATGGATGATCGCCGAAAAAAATTTACAAAACGAAAGTAAATGATAGCAGAAACCAAGGAAGAACAAGGCTGTGACTTATGAAGATAGCCATTATTAACTGACGGCAACGTGTAAAAATACTCGTGTACCTCGGCGACGGTGTTTGAGGAGAATGATGAGATTTGACGAGGCGAAAGAATTACGCAAGGAACCGCTATGCTCGTCACTCCGTCTTCTCTAACTACTCCATCAGGAATACAGCGTGAGGATATGTATGTATGTAGTAAATTGTGTCTTAATCTTGCTTTTAATTTTGAGTTATGCTTAATCAAGACAATTTTTTTAATCTACTGAAATTTTTAGTAAACGTGACTTTTACACTTTCTTTTGTTCCGGGGAACTATTTTGACTAATATATATATATATACTTATTATTTAAATTACGTGGAAACAGATAGTGACAGGTAGTTAGTTCTTTGATGTTCCTTAAAGTAAGCGGACACTTCCTTTACTCACGTGGGAAGATGAGCAGTTGGCACATTCTGTTTTTCTTTCTCTTTCAGATGTTTCTTTCATTTGTAAAAAATGCAAGCGCTTTCACTTATTTTATTTATTTTCTACCAAAGGCGCCAAAGGTACATTGATTAGTACACCTGCTTTCTATGTCAAAGTTCCCAGTATCGATTATCATCTATCATCTTAGGAAATCAGCTTCTCAATGTTGTCTTAGAGTCCGGATGTTAATGAATGCCCCTTCAGTTAATTATACCTGTAATACAAATATAGTGTTTAGGTTTGGTAACGCTATTTGCGTAATTATCTAGATTCTGGACTATTTATTTATATTTCATTTATGAATGGACATTTTTAAATGCTCTATAGTTTTACATTGTTTTTGCTTGTATATAATTTTAATGCCGATAATATATCTATTTCATAGATGTTATAGTTTTAAATTCCCTAAATTACTTTGTAATAATAGATCCTTTATTAAAGCACGTACCCACTGGTATGTATAAGTTTGTGATTTAGGTGTGTTATTATCACGTTCACCCACGTCTGTTTAAATGTGAAATCGATATCAACATGTACCAATTCTATATTAAACAACTGTAATATAGACAAGTACGTACATAGTTTTTCAGAGATAACAAAAATACATTTATGTATTTTAATGTATAAAGTTTATGTAAGAAATTACATTTGATCAAAAGAGAAGGAGATATTTTGCAACTTATTTTGGTATCGGTAAGTTGCTTTCTGAGGTTTGGGATAGTTTGGGACGTCTCACGTTCAAAGTCTCGGGACTTTCACAACAAAATTTCTCCTCTATACGAGACTTTCAGGTCAAGACTCGAGGCACGTTTATCAAAATTGAATTGTAATAATTTTCATACATACATATCGCAACGCTGTATCCTTAACGAGGTAGTCAAAGAGGACAGATCGCCAAGCTTCGCGACCCTTACAAACTTCTTTCACCTCCTCGAATCTCATTATTCTCCTCACACAATTTCGCCTAGATATGCGGATGCTTTTTATAAAGTAAAACCGTACCTAAAAAAGTTTATGATTATTAAATTATGAGTAATGATTATGATTACTTATTTTTAATATGATTGCTTGTTATGTTTTTTAAATACCATGATTTTAATACGTCGCTGTCGTGATTTCATACTCAATAAAATAATATTCCGAGACGTTGCTACGAATTTGGTTCTGGGAATGAGAATGTTGAAACTTCGCAAATACTTACTTGTGATAGATAACTTCTTCTTACGAATGAGTTGAGAACATAAAATCAAACACAATGAAGGCTCAGTGCGCTTTGATAGAGATAGATTAGTGGACTTTTTGGTAACGCTGAAGAAATCTTATGCGAGGTTTTCACTCACTAAGAGCCCTGAAGTGATCATTCTCGGCGCGTTGTCAAAGGGCTCCTGGATCTTCTGCGGAACCTGAGATACTCTCACGCTGTGTCGAAGTCTCGTTGTTTCGAGCAAACCGATTGAAACAAACGGACTGGAAAAGTCAATCAAAGGGTAGTGGCCCACCTACTGTTAGAGATTTAAATTCGCCTATAGAGCCTGTGCGCCAGCGACGACTCAGCAATACAGCCAGTAACACTGACACGCTTGGAAAGGTGCTGGCTATAGTTTTATGACAAGAAAAGTGTACCTTCGAAAATTACTGCACCAGACAACTACGACCTAACGGCACACACTTCAGGTGTTCAGAGATGTGGATGACGCGTCCTGTCGTGGTCCTGCGCCTGGCAGCGCTTCTTCTTGGCCTTTCCTGTCCAGCGGTTCTCGTTGTAAGTCGACTGTTGTCCAGCGATCTTCGTTATGAAGTGGACTGTATTTTGGTTACGTAATTACAAACTGAGCGTTGCGGCGCGGAAACCAAATAATATGGGTGTGGTCAAAGGTGACCAGAGCTGTGTGGACGGTACTATCATCAACACACGGTGGCGTCAGAAATCAATTATTATTGTAGACTGCTTATAAAAATTAGCAAGAATGGTGCAGCAGACAAAAATGACATGTCATAATAAAAAGTATTGCGGATGGGATAAAAATAAGATACAGACTATTTGGCGTTAACAGAGCCTCCGGTCTATGGGTCACTGCCATTTAGCAAAATAAATGACCATCAGCTTACCTAACGTGCTTTTCGAAGCACGGAGACGATCGATATGGAGGCTAATAGATCACCCGTACCCACCCATTAGGTGATCGCGCAACGCTACTTTACCAGTCATCAGTAACGCAGATAATGAACGTTTACGAATATCTACGAGTGCTAGTATTAAGTAGAGATATGCTGGATTATTCAAAATATATGTCCGCCGATACGAACATGGAAACGGATTATTAGTGTCTAGAGCCGCGAATACGGATACGGACCTCAACTTTCGTACTTTGTTTGCTCGTTCGTAATACAATAAAATTAATCTTTTTTATGTTAACAGGTGAGGTAACTTTCTACTATAATATTTATCATAATTATTTGATTGTTAGTTTATCATAAATTATTGATTTTTGACATAAAAAGTGCCAAAACTATAATTTTAAGAAATAAAAAGTAATTTGAAGATATTATAGGTATTTCATTGCTATTTTTAAAATATGGATCTTTAATATAAAATATCCGTTCAAGATCCACTAAAAAGTAGCGAATATGGATTCGAATATTGATCTTTTTTCCCCTCGGATGTCCGCGGACACAGATACGAATACGGATATCCGGCACATTACTAGTATAAAGTAACTTATTACTGTTTGACGTTTAATTAAAAATCATGCTAAATGATGTATTTAGATATTATATGTACATACGCACATAACTTCACGCCATTTCTCATTCAACTTGATACGACCTACAGCAATAAATATTTGGGTTTACAGATAGTAAGGCGTAGTTAGATAGTGATAGGTTAAGTGCGTTGCCTACATCAGTTTAATTATGTAGTAACCCCTACTAGCAGTTAGCAGATATTTAAGAACTGCGCGGAATATCAGCTGTTATTCTCGGTACCGTTCTATCTCTCCCAGATCAGTATAGTTAGATCTCCCAGATTAGTTTAGACTCAATCATATTTGGTATCTAAAAAGTTGTCACAATATTATGTACACTCTACGCAACACTTACATACATAATACCTTAAATCCTCATGCTGTAGTCAGTCAGTCAGATGACGGAGTGCCAAATATCGCGGTCCTAACATACTTCTTTCGCCTTCTCAAATCTTCTTGTGACTTTCGCCTAGGTTTGCGAGTACTTTTGACATTTCCATCAACTAACACTCCTCCTATTTGATCCTTATAAGTCAGCCTTGGTCTTCTGCTACCACTAAATTAAATTAAAATAAATAAAGTAAATTGTCTTCATCAATCTTTTATCACTGATTCTTGCTATGTGCTCGAACCATCTAAACACGACCTCGGACCATAGGGCAATCCGGTTCGATCTGCAATTTGCAAGGGGGGATGGGGCCAAACCGACCACGACGAGGGTATACAACACGCGAAAGGCCAATTGGACCCAGCTCAGTCAGGAGCTGGGCCAAATTTGGAAGGTGAGGCGTTTAGACGCCGACTCGTTTAGAGTGATAGAGGATGTCCGTAAGCTGGAAGAGAGGGTAGAGATGCTCACGGACTCGATCAAGGAAGGTTGTAGAAAGAGTATACCCAAAGTCGGGGTCGGCAGACGGACGGGATTGCCTTGGTGGATTGAGGAACTCACCCGCCTTAAGAGGAAGGTGAATCGCAGGAAGCGTCGAATATCGTACGCGGCACCAGTGCGGAGAGCATGGGTGGTGGAGCAGTACCTTGAGTCAAAACAGGAATACTTGATTGCGGCGAAGGGGGCTCGGACCACCTGTTGGAAGAAATTTTGTGAAAAGCAAGACAGGGAAAGCATGTGGGATGGGGTATATAGGGTGATACGCAGCACAGCCGCGAAGGACGAGGATTTACCCCTCGTCCGGAACGGCGTTGCACTTGAAGGGGCGGAGTCGGCCAGTTTCCTGGCTGAAACCTTCTATCCGGAGGATAGCGCTGATAGCGACGACGCTGAACACATGAGGATAAGAACAACGGCTGAAACAATCAACAGTATTGAAGTGGATGGATCATTGGATTCACCGTTTACTAAGAACGAACTCATGTGGGGGCTGCGTCGAGCTTCAGCGCAAAGAAGGCGCCGGGGCTGGACGGCTTCACCTCCGACATTTGCAAGGCAGCTGTCACCCTAGATCCCGATCTGTTTATAGAGATGTATAACAGGTGTTTAGAGTTAGCGTGTTTCCCCACTATTTGGAAGGAGGCCGCGACAGTTGTATTAAGGAAGCCCGGTAAGTCGCACTATACGAGTCCCAAGTCGTATAGACCAATTGGTTTGCTCCTGATCAATAGGATCAAGTGGTATGTTTTGCCGGACCAGAGTTCGAACCAATACGGATTCACACCACAGCGTGGAACCGAGGACTCCCTCTATGTCATGGTCAATCACATAAGGGAGCAAGTGCGACGAAAAAAGATCGTACTGATTGTATCCCTGGACATAGAGGGAGCCTTCGATAACGTGTGGTGGCCGGCAATACGGTGCGAACTCGCCAAAACAAATTGTCCGGCGAACCTCAGGCGGCTTGTGGACTCGTATCTGTCCGACCGAAAGGTACGAATTAGGTATGCAGGTGAGGAGTGCGTAAGGAATACGACGAAAGGGTGTGTGCAAGGTTCGATAGGGGGACCAACATTTTGGAATCTATTGTTGGACCCTCTATTGAAACAGTTGGATGAAAGGGGAGACTACTGCCAAGTATTCGCAGACGATGTGGTCTTGATCTTCTCCGAGGAAGACACCCAGAGTCTCCGAAGGAAAGCCGACGCTGCGCTTCGCTGTGTTGGGCAATGGGGGAATCGGAATAAGTTGAAATTCGCACCTAACAAGACTAAGGCCATGTTAGTTACGAAAAGACTGAAGTACGATCCTCTAGTGCTTGACATGGATGGAGTGAGCATCGGGCTTTCGGAAGAGATTAAGATTCTGGGGCTCACGATAGACCGGAACCTTATGTTCAGCGCTCATGTGGACAATGTATGCCGCAAAGCGCTGAACATATACAAGCAGGTGTCGCGAGCAGCCAGAGTCACCTGGGGGTTGGAACCGGAGATCATTAGGATAGGAGACCACTGCCATATATATGGCAGTGGTCGAACCGATTGTTTTTTATGCAGCGAACGTATGGGCACCGGCGTCCAACAGACTGGGGATTCGCAAGCGGTTGGGCGTGGTACAGCGGGGTATCGGGCAGAAGATCGCCAAGGCATATAGGACGGTCTCTCTCAACTCGGTGCTGCTGCTCACGGGGATACTGCCTCTTGATGTGAGGGTGCGGGAAACCGCCCTTCTCTACGAGGTCAGGAGGGGGTACTCCCGGCGGGTGGTGGGTGATCGAGATGTAGAGAGGCCGATACCTTTCACTGAGATGCCACATCCTGTGTGCCTGATGGAGCTGGAGTACAGACGCGTGGAGGACAGTGCTGAGCTAGAACTATGTAAGGATAGTCGATGTAATATTTAAACCGACGGCAGTAAAATTGATAGTAAGGTTGGGGCGGCGCTATCCATTTGGGACGGCGTCGCCGAGATTGATAAGAAAAAGCTACGATTGGAACGCTACTGCACTGTCTTCCAGGCGGAACTCTTGGCTCTATCTAGGGCAGTCGATTACGTGCTCAGCTGTGACACGCCTAGTTGCTGAATTTTCACCGACTCCAGATCCGCTCTGGACGCCGTAGTTGGAAGTAGGTCTCTGCATCCCTTGATTATAAAACATCGGTGAGATGATTAATACAGGCAGATCTGTGAGACTGCACTGGATTCGTGCGCATGCAGGGATGCAGGGCAATGAAAGGGCCGATGAGCTGGCGAAGGATGCGGCACTCAAGAGGAAGACGAGGCCGGATTACAATAAGTGCTCCATCTCATTCATCAAGCGACAGATCAGAGAGGAGTCGATTGATGAATGGGATAGGAGGTACGTAAGTGAGAAAACGGCCTCAGTCACCAAAGTGTTTTTCCCGGACGCCACCAAAGCTCATACGGTAGTGAGATTAGCATGGACAGTGTGATTATGCAAGTGTTCACGGGCCATGGGGGTTCTCCAAGTACCTGCACCGTTTCGGGTGCAAGGAGAGCCCGGCGTGCGTCTGTGACGAGAATGTGAGTGAGAGCGTGATGCATGTTTTGTGTGAGTGCCCCGCCTACAGCAGGTACAGAACTGACATTGAAATGGAAATAGATAGTGTAGTAAATCGAGAGACTATTAAGGATATTATACAGGACAAAAAGAAAAGAGGATTGGCTTCTTAAAATATTGCAGAAATATAGCATTAAAGGTCATAAGTAGGAACAAAACAGTAAAATAAACCTAACTAGCAAAAGAAACAGGATAATAATCATTGGGAACCAAGAAAGTAATGCAAATGTTAGAAGTAAGATTAAAATAAGGACATACTGTGATATAGAACTATATTCACTGTGATAATATTATTAGTATATATATAACCATAATAAAAATGGTCCTTGTAACGAATACATGCTAAGTAAAATTGAACAGTCTTGAGGAACTTATAAGAAGTCTAAGTAAATTAAAACAGAATGTGATAATAGAGATATAAGAATATTAAGTAACAAAATGTAAATAACTAAAGCTGTAAGGAATATATAATTAAGTAACTCATATATAGGAAAATTTGTAAACAGTAGAAATAAGTAAATGAATAAGGAAAAACAAAAACCTGTGATATTAGCATGTAGGATTAGATTAAGTTTAGAATAATTGATATTGTATTTAAAGCAAGAAAATGGTATATAAAAGACAAATGTATTAGTTTGTAAGTCTAGTTAAGTATATAACCATAATAAAAATGGTCCTTGTAACGAATACATGCTAAGTAAAATTGAACAGTCTTGAGGAACTTATAAGAAGTCTAAGTAAATTAAAACAGAATGTGATAATAGAGATATAAGAATATTAAGTAACAAAATGTAAATAACTAAAGCTGTAAGGAATATATAATTAAGTAACTCATATATAGGAAAATTTGTAAACAGTAGAAATAAGTAAATGAATAAGGAAAAACAAAAAACTGTGATATTAGCATGTAGGATTAGATTAAGTTTAGAATAATTGACATTGTATTTAAAGCAAGAAAATGGTATATAAAAGACAAATGTATTAGTTTGTAAGTCTAGTTAAGTATATGTGACATTGTATTAGAATTGAGTGACTTTTTCATGCAATAAATTATTACAGGATAGCTAATCAACCGTTAGGTAGTTTACAGAAAGAAAGGGACATATACCCAGAGGATGGAAGACTGTGAGAACTGGGATGATCGGTGAAAAAGGGCCCTAACTTTGCCCACGTTAGGGGATGAAGCGGAATAAAAAAACCATCTAAACATTCTTCTTCAATTTTACTATAACACTGTCCTCCAACCCTATCATATTGTGTATTTTTTCATTGCTTATTTTATCCGCGAGGGCGATACCGCACACATTTCTACTGCATTTATCTTACTTTTATTCGATTTCGGGCATATCCAATAAATATCGTTAGTACTTTCAATATTCTAATATTTGCTTCTAAAAACTGCAACGACATTGTTGCAAAGTTTGCAACGACACGAACAAACCAGTACGCCCTAATCGACGCTTATAAGGGCATCTGTGACTTCCCTTACATACAATCATTATCTTCACTATCACGGTATTCCCAACGGGGTAGTCAGAGAGGACGTAGAGCAAAGAGTCGCGGTCCTTACATACTTCATTTGCTTCAATAAATCTCATCATTCTTCTGACACATTTTCGCCTAGGTATGCGAGTGCTTTTGACATTTCCGTCTGCAAACATTCTGGCTATTTAATCTTCGTAAGTCAGCCTTCGTCTTTCTTGGCTTCTTTTACCACTCGCTTTCGCTTTGTAGATTTTCTTCATCAGTCTTTCATCACTCATAATTTCTATGTGCCCAAACCATCTTTGTATTCCTTTCTTCATTTTTTCAATAACACTGTCGTGCAACCCTGTCATACTGCGTATCTCTTTATTGCTTATTTTGTCGATGCGGTGCGGTGACACCGCACATATTTCTAAGAGATCGCATTTCTACTGCATTTATCTTAATTTAACTCGATTTCAGGCATATCCAGACCTCACTACCGTACAATAAAGTTGGAACCAACACTGCGTTGTGGATGGCCATTTTCGCTGTGTTAGATATATTCACACTGCCTACTAATGCGGACAGAACACCATTCACTTTATTGCAAGCTGCTATCCGTCTCTCCACATCCAACTCACATCTTCTATCCCTCGAAAACGCACTCCCCAGATACGCAATTTCATTCATTGTTCTAGACATTTTTCCTGTACTATGTACAAAAGTTTGTTTGAAGACTGGCAAAATTGTTGTATTTGATCATTGATAAAGCCGGGTATGGAGTCATCTAAAACGAGAGCACCTAGGAGGTACAGCGATTCTTTTGACTAGAGTTTAATACTTGTTGCCAGATTGTTAAATTAATTAATCATTTCGTTTTTTTTAAAAATCGGAACAGAATCGGAAACAAAGAGTTCACATTTAGAAAAATTTAGTTCTAAGCCTTTATATTTAACCTTTGAATGATGGTTTTAAGGTCATCTAAAACAGTATTTGTTTTATCCAATATTGTTACGTCGCCAAGGAACCAAATATTGAATTTGGAATCTAAATTACAAATGGCATTTTCAGGGCACATAAATTAGGACCCTACAGGATGTCGGTTATCTCTGGAGGCACCTTACCAGCCAGCATAAAGTCTATTAGAGCTGTTGAACTAGATAAGAGTGTCTTACCGGCATCATCGACAGATCTTGTAATCAAATCTTTATAATGTTGTGGGGTTAAGCCATCGAGACCTCCAGCAGAACTGCTTTGAAAAGAATTATTTACGGCAAATACATCTTCCTCTGTAGCTCGTGTCGACACATCGTTTGGATGTGGGGGATTTGGCAGACAATGAGCCACAGAGGAAGAAGGATGCTTTAATCTCAGAGCGGAAAGAGTCTCGGAAGTATTCGGTACCATAACGTTGTTAGAAAATAGTAAGTAGGCGGTTCCTCTCAGATCGGCGGCGCTAATATTTGTTTATATTTTTGGAATACTGTCTGAATTGAAAGTTATATAAATGGGCCGAACATGAATGCTCGGATCTGAAGGGTTAGAGCACTTAGGTATGTTTAATTTTTTGTGTTAAGAAAATTTTGTCTTTACCATTTTGTTCCAAACATAGTTTTTTAGCCGAAAATTAGCAGTTCTTCCCAATCGCATTTATCGTTTCGGTTTAATATTCTTTGTATAAGGGAATTAAGAGATTTGGCAACGCTGATGCGTACATCACGTGGAATACGATTTATTAAGCGTGGGATGGGAAAAACACTGCAATATGTTGACCGCCCCTGCGTTGGTGCATCCACCACCTGAAACAAAAACACCACTGTGAGAATCAATTATGGGGAAAATGATGGTAATGGAATTTGATTAAAAAAAGGCGAAAGGACTTAAAATAATTTTTAGAAAGAAGAGCCAAACAGCTGTCATTGATGGCAACTTCTTTTTTTCCCCCTTGTAATTGGGTTTACTTGAATAAATTGATTTGATTTTGACTTTGACTTTGACCTTAGCGGGTGTACTAAGAACAGCTCATCCAAAATTCATTACAATCAGATGAATGGCTTAAACGCACAGAGTCCAAACATACAAAGTAATATTCATTTTTATTTATATAGATAGATAGATTAATCAAAGCGCAATCTATCGGGCTTATTGATATGTGATTATTTAGTATAAAGTTACTACAATGTTAATATTATTTTATTATTTTCAAATCTATTCATGTACAAAAGCACTTTACTTATGATTTTTTAATTTTCAATATTATGACCTTTTTAATAATAATAAAAACTAAATAATAATTAATAATAAAACTACTGGGCTACAGATTCATAAAATCCTCTAGATCATTAGGAAAAGCAATAAAATAATTTGTAGCCTTTATTCAATAATCATTAATTTAGAAAAAAGCAGTACCTAAAAATATTATTTTAAACATTTTAATGTATTTACACTAATTTATATGTATATAAAAATGTCATTATGAAGTGTAATAAGCTAATTGAAAAAAAGAAAAATAAACTTTTCCTCAGTTGTAGCCTCGGCTGATGAGCTGTTACGACTGAAATAGACGTAACGAGGGAGGCGCGGGGCGCGTTTTGCGACTTACTTTAAATGAATTATCTTTAAACACTACGAACGTGATTCCGCTACTACACTGAACAGCGATGCTCAATCTTTACATTCATAATAATGAGACTATTATAAAATGCAGAAATAACACATTCCAGACTAACACCAGTTGTATAGTCATAACTCTTAACTTTTATGGGTAAATTGGAGAAGTGTCCAGTAACGTTCAGATATCAGGCCAATTCAGTAAAGTCCGACTTTCAACCTACTATATTGTAGTTAATAACTTTATTTATTTAGTAATAATATATGTCTATCTAATTAGTATATGTAATAATAATTTGGATAGCTTAATCGATTAAACAATACATTTTCGATTAAATATATAACTGCCTTCTTATTTCTCGATTTATATAACGCTTCTTACATTCAAACATCAATATATAAGCTTTGTATGTGTTATGAGATTATTAGATGACTTGTTTGCAATATTTAGTTTCCATTTATTTCGACTGTCTTTATTTTTGTATGCGATACCACAATCATTTCTCTATATAAATAATCTTTGATATACAATTGTATATTATGTATATTTGATAACATACATTCGACTTTTTTAAGAGCGGCTCGTTATGAAATCTATAATTATTGAATCAGCAATTTGTAAATTTGAATAAGCGTTACAGTTTGGAAGCCACTGCGTAGCGAGCTTCCCGCCCTATATAAAGTTGGGTGCCGCTATAGAAAAGCATTCTTCGTGTGCAACAGGTGGCGGGAACACAGGTGAGTACAAACTTCGAGAATTGTAATACTAATACGCGATCATTGTACAAGATATATTTGACAATGTCTAATAACATTTTATTATATTTTATTAAAATCTTTTTCCACTGAAACGAGACATTTTTAAAACGACTGTTACGGAAGATACTTAATAAATTTATTGTTATCTCTGTGGTACATTTTCTGTCTACTTATTTTTATTAGACTACTTTAATCTACTTTATAAAATGCCACTGTTAACGTTTCTTTAGACTATGAATTAAATTTAAAAGCTTTTCGTTTTTTTTAACGCATTTTCATGTCCTCAAAAGGACTTCCAGAATTATTAAAGTAAAATCTGTAAAATTATGTGCTAATATTATTAACTTAAATTGTATAATTTATATATCTTTTTATTATCGTTTTTTTAATGTCGTAAAATGTGTATATTTAAAAGATGTAAGTAGAAACTATACTATTGCTTTTATATGACGTTCCTACGATTAGGGACATAGTTAATTATTTTAAAACTTTAAAGAATAATAATAACAATATGTAAGTAATCTCTAGATAATCATACTAACTGTATATAGCTATAAATTAAATATATTTAGTACGTGTCGCATAGAATGATAGAGTTCCCATTGACACTTGGACTTCAAGGAAATTTAGTGTTGCTTTCCTGAATAGTTTTATACGGGATTTGAACCTAAATATCCGTTCATATCCAGTGTTCGATACAATATCATTTATACTTTTCTTAAACAGAGAAAGCTTTTAGTTTAATTTAATTTATTTTAATTTCTATATTATCACAACACAAGCTTTTATAATTTCACAGAAAAATGATAAAAATGTATGACATGTGTGTATTGTATTGCTAGTCCTTTAATAGTAGTAAAATTAAAACATAAAATAATAAAAAAACAGGCTTTTATTCGACTGCAAACTTTCACATGAATCGGTTAGGTAGAAAATTAGTTAGAACTGATTTCAAAATCAGTTGCAAAATTCGATCCATGTATATATGTAGAAACATAATAACATGCCAAGTTGAACAAAAACTTGTATAAATCTAGAAAACACTAAAATTACTGCAACGAAGGAACCAAAAAATAATAAAATGTCACAAGTCTAATGCGTAAATGCGTTGTGTCTAGGGACGTAATTTACTTTAAATTGCGATTTACTCGATGTGACGTTAAATGCTATTTTAATTATTGCAGACACTACCTTAATAGGCTATCAGAAATTATTACATATAAAGTATCATCACGCCTATACTATTACTTGGTATGTATATTAATAAATTTTCTTTTTCTCGTCGTCTGACTTTCGATTCCTGATTAGGTCAATAACATTAGTAACGAGTGAAAATCCTGTACAATACAAATACATAAAGCAAAGTTGTAAAGAAGATTTTTTACCAAAGTCAAAATAAGATGTTTTAAATAAAATGTTGAACAAGGTAGTGATCATGTAATTGGTATGTTTGTCTTTAGATTATTTATTACAAAAAAATGTCGTATTGATTAATTCAAGGGTTACAGACATATTTTTATGATAACATTATTACCAAGACATTTGTGTTTAACAAATATAAGATATTTCAGTTTGTATATAATATATTCACAAAGAAGTATTGGAGGCGTTGTTTTTTTTTTTCAAATAATTATTTCAAATATCTTTGTATTTAATAACTATAGCTCTTTATGGTCCACATTCAACGTAACTCTTAATATTCAACAACAGACTAAGTTTATAAAAACAAAAATAAAAGAATTAAAGGTAATTATTAATAATACCTTAATATTCATCTATTCATTCAACAACACAATCTGAATTTAATTTTCATCAAACATATGGAATATTCTCGATAACTGTTGCTTTCAAACAGCAAACAAATACGCAAAAAAGCGTACGCAAATCAGACTACACATTCAAGAGTACGATGTATGATGCTACGATCAAAGACACAGACAAACAGATACCCCTTTTATCCATCTTACACAGTGTTAAGTCGGAACAGGAAATACGCATAATTCTTGATTTTATAACTTATTATATACATAAATTCGTCATTGATCTATTATTCTAGAATTAAAATCTTAAAATAAAGGTAGATAATAAAATGTCACTGTTTTGTAATCTGAAAGACATATCTTTTATAGAACTTAATGTTTTACAGATTATCGTTTCCAAATCAATAAAATGATTTAACGGTTAAAGATAACAACTAAAAATGTATGCTCGATTGATGCTGAATGTTTGTAAAATTATTATGAAAGTGTATGCACTTTCACAATCACTTGTTAATATTAATTAGATTCATTTATATTATGCTCTTTTTATTGCTTCATTTTGCATTTAACTCGAATGTTTTGTACAGTCGCCATCAAAAATATTTGATCAAAATAACTAAAAAAATCGACATGATTATTGTTCATGAATGATTAACTTACGTATATATTATTATAAACAGATGACAATAAATGTCAATTCTGCAGTAATTAATGATTTTCAAAAAGTTCGAAATTATAAAAAATGCACATCGATTAATTAATACATGTATATGCGAAGTACCTATATAGACAAAATACACAGACATATTTATGTGTGTAAGCAAAATACACTTATTCATTCATTTTGAAATCTCAGGAACATTAAACTTTATAAACAATATTTACGAAATATTAAGACCAGTGAAAATTGAAAACTCAATATCGCAATAGTGTCTGTTACAGACATTCTTGGAGGTAATTACATAACACATAAACTGGAAAGTTAATTATTGTAGAGAATATAAGTACATACTTTACAAGAGTATTGAATAATAAAATGGAGAAATAAACTTAATATTACTCATAATCCTGATTCCTGAGTGCAGAGTAGGCGGAAGAAGTATGCAATGACCGCATTGCTTTTTATTCCGTCCTCTCCGACTAACCCGTCGTCATTGATATAGCGTGAGGATATGTATGTATCTTTGTATGTATTCTGAACACAATAAATAGTCATACATATGCTTAATAAAGCGTATTCCACGTGGCGCACGCATCAGCGTTGCCAAATCTCTTAATTTACTAATACAAAGAATATTAAACAGAAATGACAAATACGGTTGGGAAGAACTCAAAGGCTCATTTTCGGATGTAGAATTTTATGTTTGGAACAAAATGATAAAGACAAAATTTCCTTAACACAAAAAATTAAACATAAGTGCTCTAACGCTTCAGTTCCGAGCATTCATGTTCGGCCCATTTATAAATCTTTCAATTCAGACAGTATTCCAAAAATAGAAACAAAAATTAGCGACGGCGATCTAAGAGGAGCCCCCATTTGCTATTTTCCAGCGATGTTATGGCATCGAATACGGCCGAGACTCTTTTTGCTCTAAGATCAAAGCATCCTTCTTTCTCTGTGGCTTGTTGTCTGCCAGATCCCCCACATCCAAATGATGTGTCGACTCGAGCTACGGAGAAATGTGCTTGCCGCAACAAATTCTTTTAAGAGCGGTTCCGCGGGAGGTCTCGATGGCTTAACACCACAACGTTATAAAGATCTGATTACAGGCTCTGTCGGTGATGACCGGTAAGACTCTTATCTAGTTTAACAGCTCTAATAAACAATATGCTGGCTGGTAAGGTGCTCCCGGAGATAACCGACATCCTGTATGGTGCTAATTTATGTGCGCTGAAAAAGAAAGACGTTGACGTTAGGCCAATTGCCGTAGGTGCAACTATGCGCCGTATTTCCTCCAAAATTTGTTACCGTCACATTCTCTCTACCGTATCAAACTATTTTTGTCCTACACAAGTAGGTTTTGGCTCAAAGAGAGGATGTGAAGCGGCAGTGCATGCGGCGCATGCTTTTTTGACGCATGATGGAGGTGAGGTACTTCTCAAAGTAGACATAAAAAATGCATTTAATTCTGTCGATAGATCTACCTTGTTAACACATATAAAACAGCATGTTCCGGACATATACCCCTACCTCTGGCAATCTTACAGCAGTCCTTCAAAATTAACATATAAAGATAATTTATTACATTTCGAAATTGGCTGTCAACAAGGTGATCCTCTCGGGGCAGCTTTTTTCAGTTTGGCTACCCATCTTGTTATTTGTAATTTAAATTCCAAATTTAATATTTGTAACCTTGACGACGGAACAATAGGAGGTAAAGCAATTACTGTTTTATATGACCTTAAAACCCTTATTCAAGGGTTTAAAGATATTGCTTAGAATTAAATTTTTCTAAATGTGAACTCTTTGTTTGCGATTTTGTTCCAACTATTAAAAAAATGAAATAATTAATAAATTTAACAATCTGGCACCAAATATTAAAGTCTTTTCAAAAGAATCGCTGTACCTCCGAGGTGCTCCCGTTTTAAATGACTCCATACCCTGTTTTATCAATAATCAAATACAAAAATTTAGCCAGTCTTCAGACAAACTCTTCAAAATTAATTCCCACATGGCTCTCTTGATTGTCCGGTTTTGCCTTTTCGTTCCAAAATTTACATATGCTCTTCGCTGTTCTCAGCTTTTTAAATTTCAAACGCTTTTAAAATCTGTAGACAATATTCTCAAAAATACATTATCTAAAATATTAAATTGCTCCTTTGTTGATGACAGGGTCTGGAATCAAGCCTCACTTCCTATCTGTTATGGAGGCCTGGGCATACGCAAAATCTCGAATGTGTCGCGGCCTGCTTTTCTTTCGCCAGCCTACAGCACGGAAAATCTTTTCCTATCTGTTATTCGCCTTTCCTTAGGATCGGTTTGGTTAAGTGTTTGTCCGAGTACTAACCTGCCTACCTCGACCTTTTCTCAGAAACACTGGGATGAGCCTCTATGCAAAAATGTTCATTTACAACTTTTAGATTCTTGTAGTACCGGAAAACACCGGTCTCGCCTCCTGGCTGTTTCTGAGAAGGAGTCAGGACACTGGTTGAAGGTAATACCTTCAAAAAACTTAGGAACCTTAATTGACAATACCACACTTTCTCTCATAGTATCCCTTCGTCTGGGGGCCAGGACTAACCTTCTTCACCGTTGCCGCTGTGGTGATCTTGTCGCCGCTGGCGTTCCTGCAGTGTTAGAGCCTGTAGGTATTGCGCGCAGCGACGGCAGGAGACCGGATGATTTGACGCTCATTCCTTGGAAACATGGAAGATCGATGGTGTGGGATGTCACTTGTGTTTTCCACGTGCCGGCGACTTCCAAGTCAGCAGGTGCAGCGGCTAGCACTGCCGAGAACTTGAAGCGGTGCAAGTATGCGACTCTCTCTGAGAGTTTCATATTTACGCCCTTTGCAGTCGAAACTTTAAGTCTCTGGGGCCCCGAAGCGCATCGACTGGTTTCTGATATTTGTAAGAGACTCGCCGAGGCTTTGGGAGACCGCCGCGCTGGCAGCTTCTTCCGCCAACAAATCAGTTTGGCTATTCAAAGAGGCAATGCTGCCAGTCTACTGGCTACCTTAAGCAATGACAGCTTTCTAAGCGGCGACTTTGAGGAAGTTTATTATTTAAGATAATGTGTAGTTTTAAGTTTGTAAATATTAACGTGTAAATAAAGATTTATTTATCTTTGTCATATATTACTATTTACATATAAATACATATCTTCACGCTATATCCCTAACGGGGTAGTAATAAGTAATAGGTATAAATAGTAATGCTACACACAAAAGCGATTACCATTCATTAAAATCTAACGAGGAATGGTAACTTTGCTCCCAAAATACATACGCACATATTAATTGAAGTATAAGAAATTTATTACAAACTATTTATTTAGTTTAGTTCACAAAAAAAGACGGTGTTAGTTCAACATTTTATTTTTCGTTTTAAAAGCACACATACTACGGCCACTAAATTTATTATTGATTTAACTATTAATTTTGACTGTACATCTTTAAGACTGACAGCATATGGCGGCGGTTAGAATAACTATCTCTGACTACCTCTATTCGACTACTTTGTAAATGACCACTTGAACTGAATAACTGTTTAATGACTACTTCAAAGATTCAAGTCAGTCAGGTATGCAGCCTCAGTAATATGTATAAGAAAACCTATTATATCTCCAGTCTTGTCAATGAAATGTTATCTAAATTGTCACAGATGCGGCTACATGATGTGACTGAAATACTTAAAATAGATGTGATGTTCTGTCTAACAGTTCCTTTCCTTTTTTTTAGCTAAAGATTCGTTTTGTCATTCCTTGCTCATTTTCTATACGCAGGTATTATTTCGTAATAGATAATGACGTCATATTTCAATGTATGATACTATCTAGACCAGCCATTCCCAAAGTGGGCGATAACGCCCCCTTGTGGGCGCTGCAGGCCTAAAGGGGGGCCGTAAGAGACCCATAAAAAAAATGAGGGCGTTGTGTAGAGGCCTGGGGGGTGATTTGTAATTTCATTTAGCTAGGAGGCATCTTAGACAACGACTGCATGAGCTCTCGACTCAGTAGACAAAATAAGTTTGGGAACCAGTGATCTAGACGATGAAATAATATTTGAATATGCAGATCAATAAATTTGCGAGAAATGATTACGTCGAAATCAAACAATAGGCCGTAGGCGTAGTTTTCTAATAATGTATTATCTGTGGTATAATTATATATGTACGTACACACACCTATGAAACGCAGACATAATTACATAACTATTTGCTTTGTAATTCAAATGAACACTGAACTTAATCGATGACTTAACAATCCCATTTTGCAGTTAGCTAATTTCAAATAACTTCATGTCTCCCTTAATTCCGTAAGAGGGTGGACTTCCTTAGTAACTGGGAACAACGATTAGATTGACGTATTTTAGAATCCTTTTGTCCAAGAGACAAATAATCTATAGCACATATACATACAGAGTGTGTAAATATATATATTATTTTAATGGATCAGCAGTTAAATTAAATTAAATGGTGAAATAAAAAAAAAATATTAGGAATTAAGATAGATATCTTTGGGTTTAAGTATCGTTAGGCGTAATTAATCAAAAATTAGACCATGTCAATATTGCATAACTAAAAATATAGGTCAACAAAGATAGTTTCCTTTCCGGTATTTCATTTGGTTTCAGATTTCTCCATAACATTGTTTCAGATAAATAAAATAATGTGTATTTAGCAATATTTTCTTTTTTATTAATATTTTCTGTTTATTTAACTGCCTGCCGATTAAGTCAGGGACAACATTCAGTTTGTGTATACCACAGTCTCAAAGCTACTAGTATCAGCAGAAACTTGTGGTATGGCGAATAAAATAAAGTAGTGGTCCAAAGCGAGTTTCCAGGTTCGATTGCCAATTAGAAAACAAACTTAAACAATTTCAGGTCAAATTATGTGCTAGTTACTATTTAGTCTGATCAATAATATGCCTATTTAAGGAATTTCAATTCCATGATATTTTATTTACTTCGTGTATTTTTATTGTCTAACTAGTTACGTCTCGCGGTTTCATTCACGTCAAATTTGGTATTTTTCCAATATAAAACTTAGCCCAGATTACTCTCCGAAAACTTATCTACCTAAGTCATGTCAAAATCGGTCCAGCGGTTTCCAGGATTAGCTTGGACAAAAATATAGACAGAGAGACAAATATTTTAATAAGCTTATTTGGGTTTTAGTTACGTGCAAACAGCCATTTAAGAAGAAGTCATTATTTCGAAATCACAGACAGACATTTCAATTTAATTTCTATGTATGTACTCGGTACATGAACTCGTCACAAGAAACAGAAACGATGTTTTTTTCATTTATATTTTGTTTCTTCTAAAAATGCAGATTTTGGGTTACTGCATTCTTTTATAATAAAGCTTTTTAAGAATTTACTCGAACAACAGAAAATAGTTTTAGATTAGTTATAAAAGTGCATTGATTAGAAAATCATACTATAAAATGAATGATTTCGTTGAAGATAAAACAATATTTTGGAAATGATCTTCTCTGCACATGCCTTTACTGAGTTTCTGAATATTGTATTTTAACAAACCGTTTGTAAAATAATGTTGAAAAAATGATACCTGCCCGAGTTTCTTGTCGGTTCTTCTCAGTGTCTAGGTTTTCTCTTTGAACCGAACTAAAGAAGAACTAGACGTTCGTAGTTTCGTTTCCATACCTTGTAATTGGGTTTGCTTGAATAAATTGATTTGACTTTGAAGTCCCGCCACATTCAGAGCAGAATATTCTAAAAACGGCTAGGCTAATTTCCATGAAATAGATAAAAATGCTCACGAAAATTATAGGTTATCTGTTATACTTTCGTACAATATTTTCGTGAACTATGATATCATAGACAAACATACAGACGCGAGATAGATAACGGCAGCAAACTTACGACAGCCGTCTGTTTCGTCGGCAGTTAAAAATAATTCAAATAACAGAACAAAAACCAAAATTATGCAAACCGTATCGCTACTGTCCACACACAATGTTACATAACACAAAAAATAAAAAAAATCTCACAGAAAAAAGCATAAATAAAATAATTATAGAAAAGTTAAACACCGAACATGTCTGAATTATTTGGGTTCATATATTTATTTAATTGTTTATTTACTTATTTAATATGTGATCGTAATATATGAATCACATACATACATGAATAACGCGAATATGTACCTACTTCCATACTGATCTCCGAATTGCTTACATTCTGGCGTAAAGTTGCCCCAACTTTTACGAATTGCGTGATGCGGCTTCTAAGGTAACTAAGTGACAAGCGATAGGCTTTAGGTTTGCAAGGTGTTACTGTCGTTTTGTTTCGCCATTGGAAAACCATCTCTAAAAGCGGTGTATATACATACATACATATCTTCACGCCGTATCCCCAACGAGGTAGTCAGAGAGGACAGAGTGCCAAACGTCGCGATCCTTACATACTTCTTTCGCTTCCTCAAATCTCATCATTCTCCTCACACATGTTCGCCTAGGTATGCGAGTGCTTTTAACATTTCCGTCGGCTAACATAAAAGTAATTTTGTCAAATTGGAATGCTTTAACCGTTTAAATACTGTTACTAACGAAATACTTCGCTGGCAGGAAGCAGAATATCGAAAACACTAAGCATACTGTGTAAAGACATTGTACTAACACTATATCTCTCGGAATGGACTGAGAGATATAGTGTAATCATAGAGCATATAAATAAGTGTGACATTATATATCTATCTGTATAACTACACGTAGGTAGGTAAAATAAGGCCCGAGCAATATCCAACATTTACAACACATAAATCCCACAAAGAACAATAGAAAACGTGACTGTAAAAAGGCGCTATTTATTTTTTATTTATTAATATTTAAAGAGAATTTCGCCCTTTTGTAAGTACGTCCCGGGGGCGCGTGAGATTCACGATCTGGCGATGTACGCTAACTCAAGTCCTCACTAATTCACAAAACAAATATCACAGAGCACTCTATTTTATTACTCTATTTTTTTGCATATTATAAGTCTTTAATTTCCAAGATACATCCAATGTTTAAGATGAATGTTTAACATTCTAACAATTATTATTAGTGTTATAAAATAGTATGTAGATAAACATTGTTGCTAGGATTGACGCCATGTAGTGTCTGTCTGTGTCACAAAAGTTTACTGAATGAAATCTTGTATTACTGAATATATTATATTTCATTACAATTTATAACCTAGCATACATTACATAAGTTTTTTTTTTTCTTTATGGCATGGCGCACAGTTTAGCGCATTTGCTAATGTCACGTATTAAAAGTAGAATCACAAGTGAATTAGTTTTTTCTTATCGTAAAACTCCTCCAGTAAAAATACTATTGTACTGTAAAATTTTTACATTTTTAAAAATTTTTTCAATTGTAAAAATGCTATTTATAACTATATAAACATAATGTAAAATTTAACCACTTCATTAAAAATATAGTAATATGAAAAATAGAATGAAGCTATAAAGCAATCATAAATTAAAAAAAAAATTAAACTACAGTAATAATATACATACTATTCTCCGTATTTTCCTAATATTCCTGCCATAATCCTAACAATGACATTTGGTCGTGTTTTATATGATTTAAATTTTAAAAGTGTTAAAGCTATTAATTTTAATTTTATACTAGAGTTACCTAATTGTGAAAAGTAGTAAAATTATGGAAAGAATGGAAGGAATTTTTAATTGTAAAAAATTTTAAATCAAATAGTTAATAGTGGAACTGATAATAGCGTTGAGACACGTATTAATATATCATGTCAAATATTAACAGGCACAAATATTTGCACTTACTGCTGAATAAATAAACAATTACATACAACATATCTTATTGTTTATTCAGACAGAGATTTTAGATGTATAAATTCTGTATTAAATTAACGCTTGTCGGTAAAGGAATGTATATATGAAGACTGATTCCCGTATAGTTTGAAACTGAGGAAAAACACAACAGTCTTCTAAGTCTCTTGACAGAGATTATTATACTTTTGTTTTGATGGATCGAGGACATAACGCCCAGTTTCAATCTCCAAACTTCCGACTTTCTTTTAATTTTATTGTAATAATGAATGCGAGTGCTTTTGGCCTGGTCAAGTATCAGTTAACGGAAACGTATCCGATTATATAAAGCCTTGGTTTATTAATTATGACAATTTAGAAGAAGCTTAACTAAAAAGTAAAAACCATTCTTCAGAATTATTAACTGAACCCATTGCCAATATTTTTTATAATTTGCTAGCTGTTCTTTTATTTATTAAATTAAATAATTCACAAACATTAGCAGACGTAAATAAAACTATACTTTCACTAAAGTTTCATCACAATCAGATGAATGGTTTAAGAATGCATAGAAGACAAACATACAAAGAAACATTTATTTCTATATCTAAGAAGAGAAATAGATATATGAACTCTTTAGTCATTTCCGTTGCACATGTAATAGATTTACATTTCATAACGTTAGGCTGATATTACATGTCTTTAATCGTTTTGTTAGTGTTTGGTATAAACAAACATACACATACATATATACATACACATACATTTCTTCACTCTGTATCCCTAACGGGGTAGTCAGGAAGAATGGGGCGCCAAGCGTCGCGGTTTCTACATGCTTCTTTCGCTTCCTTAAATCTCATCACTCTCCTCACACATTTTCACCTATAGATATGCGAGTGCTTTGGACATTTCCATTTGGTACGATAACTACGTAGTGTTTATGTGCTATGGCATGATGTACAACAATCTGACAAAAATTTCAAACAATGGTGAAAACCGCATTGAATTCATTACCACATTTTTTTATGTTTCTAACTTTAAATCGAAAACTTTATTTTATAATGTGGTTATTTTGAACTAGTAACTAAAACCTTTTATTTGTTATCATTCTGAGCTAATATTAAATACATGAGTTTTGCGAACGTACTAGCGAGTTAAACTCATAGATTAAAGATTAAACTGCCTCAGCTTAACGTTACTTAGCCCAATGTTTAAACGATAAGACCAACTTTGATTAGACTAGTATGTTTGTTACATTTGCTAACTTTAGTTGTTCATGTACACATGTTGGGATAGTTTAAAGTGGTTAAAAGATACTCTATAATGAGAGAATTGGACCGACGAGATTAAGGTTTTTTTGCTATACCACCATCTCACTCGTTAATCGTGCCGCTAAACAGCAGTACCTACTTGCGTTGTTATTTTCCAGTGTCCACACTGTGTCCAGTGTGGAGAGTAAAACAGCCAGTGAAATATCTTGCACAATAGACACAACATGTTAGTGCTTAGGGTTGCTAGCGTATTCGCAATTTAAAGTAATGACTTCGATAAATGTTAGGTAGCTCAGTCAGGTGGACTGCTCGTTTGTTTATCTTGTCCGTGGTATAAAAAAAAGGTTATAACTAAATGATGGTCGGAAGAGAAGAGTGGTGGTCGAAGAGTGCTTCGGTGTTTGATACAGTCTCTGAGGTTAAGTAACGCCACCAGCAGTCACCTAGGTCACAAATGACCTAGTATATCCTTATCGAACATTCCTTTACTTTGAAAGGCATTAAGATGTTGATAGCTACCGACACTGTTATGTGCATAGTACCTAAATACATAAAGCGCTAATTTCTATAATAATTGTGTTTTATAATTTTTTTCCATAAAATTCGGATTGCAAAGAGGAAACTTGAGTTTAACAGGAAAACAGAATATAGGGAATTCAAAATATATTATTTTTGTTAATTACAGTAAATTTGACGAAACTAATATTACAATCAGCCAAATCAGTCATATATTAACACAATAATGACAAATCTACACGAGGGAATACATACAAAACACATTATCCTTCTTTAAACTAGCAGTCGTGTAAAAAGTGTAGACGAGTGTGTTGGTGCGAAGGTTGGTACTCCGCCTACCTTATAAGCCGGAAACGCTGAGTTTAGTCTGAGACCACGGACCTACAAGTAGCTTCCATTGACTGGAAATCGACGTACTACAGTTAATACATTACCAGCTATTTCATTTTTTTTATTTTTTAACGTTTTTGTTTTTTTTTTTACTGGTATTAATCGTTATTATATTTATTTATTTATTTATTCTTCATTGTACATAATGTTTAAAATACTTATCTCTTACATAATTTAAGAACATAGTTAAAAAATAAATGAAATAAAATTTTGTTTTGTTTAAATAGCATATATTTATCATATTTCTTTATTTGCCAGACAGAATGCAGTCAGCCGCGAGAATCGCCATCTCTCTGTTTTTATTATCATCAGTCCTTGCCAGTGCGTACCGTGAGTATGAAATACTCTTGATAAGTAAGTTTTCTTTTACTGTTTGAACTAAGCAAATATATACAAGATTTCTGGTTACGTAAACAGGTATAAATCTCAGTATACATTACCTATCTGTATAAATAGATGAAATGAAAATAATATACACTTATGTTTTAGTCGCTTGCATAGGGTAATTTTAAGTAAAAATAGTATTCCAGACAATTACGCACATATGATTACCTTAATTTTTTAAATGTAATTAAGTTAATTGTTCAAAATCTTAAATCTCCGAAAGTTCGTTACCGATAGCTTTACAATTTTGACACAATGTTACATTCGATTACTTGGAATGTTATGTACATAATATACATAATAAGTATACATACTAAGCTACAGCAACGCGTAACCAGGTTAGGTGTACCTGGTTCAATAATATGTTGAGAAAATATCTTTAAAATATTTTTTCAATGTCTGCCGTAAATAACAGGAGAAATGCCTCGTTACTTTCAGAAATGCCTTTTATACGTTCAGTCAATACCTTGGTGTAGACTTTACTTGCTAAGCTGACCAAGCTGAGCCTTTATAGAGAGGTACTATGACTGCGGTGCGCCAGTCTGCTGGAACCTCCCCCATTCTGCCAACAAAGGTTGCATAGTGCGCAGAGGGTATCCCAGACCCTTGGACCACCATACTTGCACATCTCAGCAGCCACCTCATCAATTCCCGCAGCCTTTCCACATTTCAAACTTCTTATCACTTTCTCAATCTCTTTCATACTAATGGCATCCTCCAGTCCCTGACCCGAGTGTGGAAATTCATTAGAATCGCTCTCAGTATCAGAGACTTATTTTCCACTCTCATACAGGTCTCCATAATATATATAATAATTTTCCTCGAAGTTGTCCGACATCTTGTTTCCTTCTAACACCCTACACCTTTCACGCTTCTCTTTCGCTAGTGCTTTCGTTTCTGCTTTCTGGAGCTTATATCTGTCTTTCATCAAATTCTTCATACACCATAATAAAAAACAATTACTAATATATACCTATTATATTTGTAGGTAACAAGCCGTTTCCCGCCCGCTTCGCTGGGCGTAAGTGAAAATTTTGTACGTAATAGTACATTTTTGTTTGAAAAATGGTGAAGGGTCTATGCAGTTCAAAAAATAAGTAGCCTATAACCATCTATAATTAATTCCGCGTCGAATGGTCATGGTCCCATGCCGATCGGTCCAGTAGTTTTCAAGTTTATCGCGGTCAAAGAAAAAAAATTTCATTGTATATATGTCGGTGAAAATAATAAAAGGCACTCATTTGACTATACTATGGCAAAGCGCGACTTCCGAAGACGCGCTAACGAAACGTCGGGGCCGGCGCTGAGAGTCTGGTAGACTACGGCGGCCGGTGCGATAGCATTTCTCCGACGGATCGATTGCCATTATTAAATTTCCAATTACCTACGTAATAATTGTTACAAAGAGTTTTCTGTTGTTTGCACATTAACTTTGTCTTAACGTTGTATTTTATGGAGTAGTTCGCCTCTTGTAAGATTAGGTACCTATTTCTCATGGCTGAGTTGCAAAAGCACGAATCGCCCCGTGTCCTTTCCGACATATAAATTTTATTATTTACATCATAAAACAATAAAAAGTTATTCTATTTACATTTCTGTAATTGGAAGAATTAATAAACCTTAGCACCACTTAGCGCCTACTTAAATTTTGTTATTTTATTATACGAAATCCTCACACTTACAAGTTTTTTGTATCTTTGGTACCTTTTTTATATTGTGGTTTGGTGGGATAATAGAGGAAAGTAACTATATGTGGACTAGTGCTTTAATATGGGCTAGTAACATTTCTCGATTAAAAATATTTGAATGAATCTACAAACAACTGTCTACTATCGTATTCGTTTGTCCTAACTTCGCAATCACTTCATCGCTGCTGCCGCTAAGGTAGAACTTTACGTTAGTAACTAATTAGTCTGTGGTAGAACAATGTTGTTTCACCGCAGTTAAAAAAAATTGTAAAGTACGTAAAAGTATGCTATTTTATCGATGAAAATTAGGGCTAAATACTGTAACTATGCGTTTGATTTGTAGAATATATTATGTTTAATTTTATGTGTTTTGGTCGATTAATTGCTTGTAAAATACGAAGTCAAGTTTATTTCGGTCAAAAATTTAGAATATGAGCTTATGACTGTCCACTTAGATTCAGACAGTGAATCAGATGCCATAATAGGGAGAAAAACTTCTGGCTCTGTACATGCAGAGTGTATATTCTGTCAGCGACTTTTTTCCGGAAACACGAGGAGAACTGTGGATCAAATGTTTGATGTGCGGACCCTGGGCACATAATCACTGTGCTGTGCCAGAATTTGACGTTGGGTTATGTGATTTTTCGAGTAAATCAAGTAATTTCTTACATTCACTAAAGTGATTTGATCTCTTACAAGATAAACATTTATTATCGTTATTTTCTTAAAAGATAATTAAGTTCATATCAATAAATGGCTTGTAGCCCCATATTTGAGTACCTGCTCATTATTTAGAGCCTATTTTGCAATTTTGCTTAATGCTCAAATAAATAAAAATATCAGATTGTTGCTTTGCTCTTTAATAGTATAACTGATTAATATTACGTTAATATAAATGTCTAAATAGTTTTTCATCTTTGACCCAAAAACAAAATGGTAGCCCATATTTAGTTATTCTCCTCTAATATATATAATATACCTATTACACAAGAGTAGTCAGTCATTCGTATAACATATAAGTCAATAACACATGTAATATTATAAAGAGAAAAAAATTTATTGTTTGTTTGTAATGGATAAACTCTGAGACGAATCAACCGATTTTAAAAATTCTTTCACCTATAAGAGGCTACATTATCAACGAGAAACTGGGACCTGTACGTTATTTAAAAAAAAAATCCATGTGTGCCGAGGCGGGAATGAATTACCGCTTCCGCTTAACAGTGCCTACTGTGAATCAAAATTTCTTTTTTATTGTTTTTGGTCTACACACATCAAATACATTTTTCTGATTATAAATATATATTTTATGCTCTGAAAAATTGACATTATATATCATGTTTTCTCCAGTCGACATACACATATTTAAATATTTATATGTAAGTTTTTATGCATCTCATATACTAAGAAGATAATCTCTCACGTATTCGTTAAGTAGGTAGGTAGGTTTACAAGTTGTTCTTATGTTAATCCTCCAAAACCTTTTCCACCCTTTGTTTGTACAAAATTTGAATAATCTCCGCTTAATAATTTCACATCTATTTGTTTTAAGTCCAATAAGCGTTTTTTACATAACTCTGAAGAATATAAAACTTTGGAATAAGATCTGTGTCTCAATATGTAATAGACATTCATATTAGGTTATTAACCGACTTCAAAAAAGGAGATTTTTTTCCAAAACAAAAAATACCAAAATTTTTTGTTTTTTTTTTAATGTTTGTTACAGAATTCCGTTATTTGTGAACCGCTTTAGAAAATTATTTTTTTATTTTAAAAGATATATTTCCAGGTTATTTCCATTTAAATTTTATTGGTATTGGAGCTTGAACTTCAAAGATACATCAAATATTACCAAATAACGCGAACTGCTTATAACCTTTATTTATTTATATTGATGATTCTTTTGTATGCCATTGCGCTCCAGAATTAGAAGAGAAGTGAAATGAAACAAAATTAAATTTAACAATTATTGAAGTCTGTGCCAAATCAATGTGCAACAACAGACAATCTATTAGTTTAGTAGGCTTGGCACCGACTTCAGTAACTCAAATTTCATTAATATAGGTATTGGTATCGTATTTATAAAGTTATTTTTGTACTTGAGTTTTGATTAGTAAAGGATAGTTATTTCGTACTTTTTAGTGTACTTTTTTGAAGTCGGTTTAATTTTTTTCTTTTTTTATAACTTTTTTTATTCAATAAATTTTATAAATTATTAAAAATGACGAATAAAGACAAGTGCTATGTCACTTTATCCTCAAAGTATCTACAGTAATGTGTACTAACATTGATACAGACTCCGAGTTCTCGTAACATTTATAATTGTACGTATATTATAACTAAATCTGATGATCTGTTAGATATTATATAGATTTTCCATGAAGAATAAAAACATGTAATTAAGTAATTTAAGAGAATTGGAATTAAAAACTACACTATAGAAGTGTACATTATCAATAATAAGTAATTAACGACTTCTATTACCTATCATTATGAAGTTATTTCCCATACAAAAATATATTATTCAATGTAGCAAAGTTAATAATCTTCATAGATGAAAGATATTCTTAAATATTGAAGTTTATATTTTTTTCTCAAAATAAGTTTTTGTTATCAAATCAATAAAGTAATGAAAACGAAAACTTCAGTGGCATGAGTGGCATGCACAATTGATGCATTGGCCTTTTGGGGCCTGTATTAGCGTATTTGGCTCGTAACTTACAATCTAAATATAAAAATTCAACTTCCGTACGTTTGTGGTCGCAAAACGTAGTCGGTCGATTGACTTGAAATTTTGACACAATGTTATGTGTTTTTATACCTAATATCTATATAAATAAAACTATAAATGTTCGTTTGTTCAACGCGCGCAAAAGCAACACATAGCCGGGTACAGCTAGCGGAAATACAAAGATGTTATTGAATACGTCATAAAAAGTAATATTAAAAATATCCTGAAATGTACCTTATTTAATCTTTGAACCTGTCGAATTTATTTATTTAGCGGTATTTACTTTAGCATTGTCTATCTTTCTTCCCGAGAACTGTAAATGTCTTGAGTCTGTAGCTACTAGATTAGTATTTTTTATAGTATACTACTCTGTCAAGAAAGTACCGGGAAAAGATCAACAATACACGAAATGTTAGTTATTCATCCAAATTTATTTGATCACTTTCAAAGTATACTTCTTCAGAAACGATACACTTACGCCAACGAATAATCCAATCATCTAAACATTTTTTAAACGCGTTTTCCGGAATTGAGTTCAGTGCTCGCCGCGAATTCTCCTTTATGTCTCCTACCGAATGAAAACGGGTGCCACGAAGTGATAATTTGAGTTTAGTAAAAAGAAAGAAGTCGGCTGGAGCCATATCTGGTGAATAAGGTGGTTGCTCGATGGTATTTGTTGAGTTTTTGGTCAAAAATTCGTTCACAAAGAAGGCCTTGTGCGAAGGCGCATTATTGTGGTGCAAAATCCAAGAATTTTCTTTCCACAAATCTGGCATTTTTCGTCGAATTTGCTCTCTTAAACGCCGCATAACGCCCAAATAATATTCTTTATTTACCGTTTGACCTTCCGGTAAGAATTCCGAATGCACAACATCACGATAATAAAAGAAAACAGTCAACATGAGTTTGACTTTTGATCGACTTTGGCGTGGTTTTTTCGGTTTCGGTTCAGTTGGAAGGCGCCACTCCGAAGCTTGTTGACTAGTTTGCATGTCAAACTCGTAAACCCACGTCTCGTCACCAGTAACAATGCGTTTCATGAATATTTCATGAATGACTCGTTCTAGCATGTCCTCAGCGACTCTTATGCGTTGAGTTTTTGGAGAAAATTCAGGTCTTTTGGGACTAGCCGAGCGGCAACATGTTTCATACCCAAGTGATTATTTCAAATGGTACGGATCGACTCGTGAGACACACAAAGTTCGGCAGCTATCTCTATTAAACTTGAATGAGGATTTTCAGTCACTATTTCCTTCACTTTTGCGATGTTAACTTCAGTTGCAGACGTTGATGGCCTACCAGAGCGAGGCAAATCTTCCATTACATCTCGACCGCTTTTGAACGCTTTGTACCAGTCATAAGCACGTGTTTTTGAAAGTCGATTCACCGTAAGCCTTCTGTAACATTTTCAGTGACTCCGAACACGAAATTCCATTGGCGATGCAAAATTTAAGAAAAACTCTTTGTTCGATGTTTTTGTCCGTTATAAAATTCGCAATATGCGCTAGAATGATATAACTAATAACAGCACTGTATTTAATCTAATTAAGAGATGTAACTCAAACTCCGCGCGAAAATGGAAAACAGTTGTGCCAATCTAACAACAACAAAAAAAACAAAAAATTAAATTTGGAACCATAAACAAATCATCCATACCCAATACTTTCTTGACTGTATGTATTTTGCTCAACTTTTCAGATTTCAGATACACATAGAAAAGTTGTGAAATATGTGCGCAATAAATATAAATATCATTACAATTATTACATTAAAAATATCATAACATTACATTACACGTACATTAAATTAAAAACAATATCATAATTTATTGTTTTTTTAGAGTAATGAAATAGTATTTATTTAAGACAAATAATATTACGTTGCTTTGTTACCTATCCCATTTCATCTGCAATGGCAAAGTTTAGAAGGATTTGGGAAAACAGAATAAACTGGTAAATCAACTTCACTCAAAGGCGTATAATATTAACGCCTTAAATGCGTCCACATTATGTAAATGTCTTTAACTTTATCATATAGTCACGTTAAGAATTTGTCATAATGAACAAAGTTTCGACCGAGATTAGATATATTTATCTATAAATAGTTCCACTAAACACCTAAAGTCTCATTACATATAACTTACAGACGGACAAATTCGTGGTGTGGGTAGACATTAATCAAAACAAGAATAATATCTCCTATTTTATTTGCGAATTTGTCGGGTTATAATAATGGAAATATTATCGAACAATTTTATGACGCTGCTGCTCCTTATAACTAAAATATAACGTAGTCATATAACTACGAAGTAACTGTGACTTTAGTCTTTTAAACAAAGCAATTCACGTTAAATTTCATTAAATTATATTTGAGCGATACTCGAAAAAAACGAACGGACAAACAGATAAACAAATACATGAAACTTCCTCAAATATTTTTTTTTTATTTAGGGACAATAGAAGCTGATGAATATCGCAAAGTAACAGATATAATTTAATTGTTTTTTACAGTAGCATAAAAATCTAACTACAGAAATAAAAAAAATTAAGGGTTCTTTTGGAAATCAAAATAATGTGCCATTGTGTCGAAGAGTAAGCTTTTATTAATATAAATGGTTCGGCTTCACGGTTTATTTAAAGATATAGTCGTTTGTACGTAGTGCGCGGTGTTCTTCAGCCAATTTGCTTTATCCTGATTCCATCTCCTCTAATAAAATACTCGCCCTTCACAGGTCACGAATTATTAGACGGAAAGAAATATATTGGGTCCTTACATATGAAATTAGCGTTTTGTCGTACTGACCACTTTGATCTGAAATATCTCCTCTTTGGTTAAGAATTCCAAATTCAAATTTATAAATTCATTTAGCTGTTACATGTGAGTTTTGAAAACAGTCATTCATTTGTTTTTTCCTCATTATTTTTTTCTTTGGCGTCGCTTATTACCGCACAATGGAATACATGAAATATCGGTATATTTACGAGTACGAGTTCTACCGTGGCACCAGTGCTGCAGAAACAGCTCGAAGGATTAATGATGTGTACGGCACTGGTGTCGCAAAAGAAAGCACGGTACGTTTTTGGTTTCAACGTTTTCGTTCTGGAAATTTCGACCTTCAGAACCAACCTCGTGGACGGCCGGAGACCAAAGTGGAAAATGAAGAATTAAAGGCTATTGTGGAAGCGGATCCATCACAAAGCACTTCAGAGATAGCTGCAGGCTTCGGGGTAAGTGACAAAACTGTATTAATCCACTTGAAGCAAATCGGGAAAGTAAAAAAACTTGAACGATGGGTACCTCATGAATTGAGTGAATCGAACTTGCAAACACGCGTCGACTGCTGTGTTACTTTGCTCAACCGACACAATAATGAAGGGATTTTAAATCGAATCATTACTTGTGATGAAAAGTGGATACTGTACGATAATCGGAAGCGCTCGTCGCAATGGCTGAACCCTGGAGACCCAGCCAAATCCTGCCCTAAACGAAAATTGACTCAGAAAAAGTTACTTGTGAGTGTTTGGTGGACTAGCGCTGGTGTCATTCACTACAGCTTTCTAAAATCTGGCCAAACGATTACGGCAGATATCTATTGTCAGCAACTGCAAACCATGAAGGAAGAACTAGCTGCTAAACAACCGAGATTGGTCAATCGCTCTAGGCCACTGCTGCTTCACGACAATGCAAGACCACACACTGCACAACAAACAACCGCTAAGTTAGATGAGCTACAATTGGAATGTCTGCGACATCTACCGTACTCCCCGGACCTTGCTCCAACAGATTACCGTTTTTTCCGGAATTTGGACAACTTCTTACAAGAAAAAAAATTCAACTCCGATGCGGCAGTCCAAACCGCCTTCAAAGAGTTTATTGATTCTCGCCCCCATGGTTTTTTTAGTAAAGGGATCAATGAACTACCTATGAGATGGCAAAAGTGCATAGATAACAACGGTGCATACTTTGATTAATTAAATATATTTTACAAAAAAGAAATTGACATTATATTCCTCCCGTACAAAACGCCAATTTCATATGTAAGGACCCAATATTACGTAAGCCTAAAATAGAAAGGGATGGGATTACACATATATCGTCTCTATCGGTATGCTCAATGTTTTAAGACTGAAACTGTTGCGTTTGACAGACAGGAGAACCAAAGAAATCTTTGTTCGTTTGTAGTTTTCAGTTTTTTTATTATTTTTGAATTTTGCAAGTAAAAAATTAATATAAAATGTTTGTAATTATATGTGAGATAGATAATTTTGAGCGCGATGGTAGAAATGTAGTATTTTACGCAGCAATGATCGGTTTGACAAACATAAGCCGTCTAAGCGAGAAAGACTATAGCAGCCACATAAATAAAATAATTATTAGTAGATCCGTGCTGAAAAGTTATATATTCAGATATCAAAATAGTATTGGCCCAATTCTTCTTACTCCTCTTTAACGTGATAATTTTTACATAACAATATTTTTTGTACAGACAAGTACGATAACAAAATTATGAACTAAGCCTTAATAATAATAATTATAATTAATAAGCGAAATATATAAGCGAATAATTTCTGCCCCTAAAGACAAAAGTTTCTAATGTCGTAGGCGTAAGCCTAAAATCTAAGAATGTATGGAATTTATTTGCTGCTTTATCGATTACTTTTACATTAACTACGACAAATACATAGTAATATTAAAATCAAAGCTTTTACAAAATCAAAGGTAATAAAGTTAGTAACTAATTAATCTGTGGTAATAATAATACTATTGTAACGTCTTTAGAAACTGTTGTCATCTTTTCAAACACTTTTTTGACGTCTTTTTTTGTTGATTGCATTCTATATTAGGTATTCAGAATCTCAGAAGCAGTCTTTTATTGTGATTGGCCGGTCGAGAGCAATAACGTATGAAATTGTCTCGACTAACGAATTTCAAGCGCGGAGCCTTCAGTGTGTCGTTTTAAATTGTTATCACTCCGTATTCAGGATAGAGTCATAGGTAATATTTTTGAATTCAATGGATACACACATATACATCACGCTATTACCCAATTGAGGTGGACAATCTATCCAACTCAATTTTGGCAGTGAGTATATATTCGACAATAATACGCATGGTAAAGTGGCACCACACAGATTACTATCTTATCGCCTCTACCTATCGCCTATACTAATTCTTTGTGATTCGAGTTGAGACTTTTAAGGTCGAAAAATAAACAACTGGCCGATTCAATATTATTTCGAGATTCCTTCTTAGCGTAGAACATAATGGAAATCCAATTACCAATTTTTTTAATTGTATGTAACCATTCACAGAAAACAATGCCAAACTGCGTCGCGATGGCGTATTGAACTTATATCCCTTCCCAAGGGTAGGCAGAGCGTCTCATAGCACCTGGGACATACCACCAAACGACTTTTATTCGGGTATGTACGATTTTGTATTATTCGTATTGAAACAATATTTAAATAATATTGTCTCGGGAATATTGACACAACATTGAAATGATACCGATGATACTGATACTCGTCAATAAAATCTATGTGATTCTTGTCATATACGTACTTTTAGGGGTTTGTCTTCGCGTTCATTTTGTTCATTTATTATAAATCCAAATAAAGAAATTACATGTCAGTGTCAAAGTTTATATTTCTTCTTACACAATTTAATAAGAACAAAGTGGCATGGCAGGCCGATGGTATGTAAGCAACTGGCGAGCCATGCGTTCAAATTGCTTTATATTCTACTAAAACGCAATTCAGCACTTTTAGCATCACCAGGTCGCTACATACTCATACATACATACATGACTATGGAGTTATATACATTTCGCATTATTCAATTATAATAATATTCCAGACGAACTAATTACGTGACCCTTTTGACCCCAAATTAAGCACTAGGCTTGGCAGGGTACCTCACAACGAACTGAGGAAGCTCCCGGTAACACCCAGAGTCCAAGCCAATTCATTTCAAATCAAACATTTCATTTCCTAAATTGACCTCCGGAGCTCGAACCCGGGACCTTGGCTTGGAAAGCAGATGCTTTGCAATCGCGCCTGTGGGGCACAATTTATTTATATTCATATGAATATAAATAAGTTATTCATATATCGTCACGTCATTTGTCATTTGGACGAAAACACAACACACAAATTTTATCCCAAGTTTTAGATGAAGCTACTTACTATGATGGCGAATCGGAATATAAATACTATAGAAACTGATTGGTCTCCTCATCACCCATACAAGTTCCTTAGAAACTCTGTTTCTCGACATTTTTCAACCTGTGTTGAAAGAAGAAGTGTATCCAATGATATTCTTTCTTTGAATAAGAATTAATTTTACAGATTATAAACCACCTGAGAAACGGCAGCTGTACGCGTTCCCACGTGTCGGCCGCAGTGACATGCCAATGTTCCGCGAACCCATGCATTGGGAACCGTTCCAGTTACCACTCCGGTTAGAGGAACTGTTGTACGCCCGTCCACGATCGCATTACGTAAAGCGAGAAAGCGAATCGGAGAACACAGGCATGTGGTTCGGACCAAGACTCGGCAGATCCTCCAAGAGCGACGATGAAGGTGAGAGAGTATTTCCAATATTGCTAAGGAATCGAGTCCAGGTATATTTTGCTTGTACCTTTCGAAAGTTTCTCTTATTACAGAAAAAGCAACTAACACTAAGATCTTATGTGCGAGATAGCTTGATCTACCAATCTAATAGATACTACGGCACTTGCTCTAAGAGCGTTTCCTTGCGGTGTCCTTTTTTTGTTGACCGAGTTTCTAGTTTTTTACTAATGTGCGTGACTAGGGAAGTTTATAATACAACGATACACACCTAAATACATACTACACAGCTGAAGATAACATATTTTTATTTTTGTGAATACTAGTAGTGAAAACATTTAAGATTTACGAGTATATTGCAAATAATTACTTCATGTGATGCGATCTCTTAGAAAGATGTGCGAACACCCTTGCAGACAAAATAAGCAATAAAGAGATACGCAGTATGACAGGGTCGCACGACAGTGTTATTGTAAAAATGAAGAAAGGAATGCTTAGATGGTTCGGGCACATAGAAAAAATGAGTGATGGAAGACTGACGAAGAGAATATACAGGTCGAAAGTGAGTGGTAAAAGAAGCCAAGGAAGACCAAGGTTGATTTATGAAGATCAAATAGCCAGTGTTAGCGGATGGAAATAAGCTCTCGCATACCTAGGCGAAAATGTGTGAGGAGAATGATGAGATTTGAGGAAGCGAAAGAAGTATGTAAGAACCGCGACGCTTGGCGCTCCGTCCTCTCTGACTACCCTGTTAGGGATACAGCGTGAAGATATGTATGTATGTATGTATGTAATTGTTTCATGACTGACTCATAAGTTGACTTGAATTATACTGACAGTGCGAGGTTGCCATACTTACTATAACTAACTGTTTTACTGTTGTTTACGCTCAATGAGATAGAAAGAGACACGAAAATTCATTTGACACACGGTAGTAAGAACGGCAATTTATTATAGCTCAGTGCATTGTATTTTTTGGTCCGAGTAAGTACCTAACACATGAAATTGTTATGTGATTAACAGATGTCACAGTCCACAACACCGATAACAGCGGTCACAGTGAACCGGAACTGTTGGAACAGGAGCACACCGACAGAAAAAAGAGGCAAATTAAACCACAGTAACTTATATTCAACATTATTTAGCTGCAGTACTATATACTATTCGAAATTTTAAAATATTGTACCTACTTGTATATGTTATAGTATATCTATGTTTATGTACGTATAATTTATTAATTTACACTTAATACTTGACTGAAATTCTTGTAGATATTTATATAGTTATTTATGTAGTTACATCTCCCCATATACTAATCATATTTAAGGTATGTTACTTATTGTTTTATTTAAAGTTACTTATTATTACATAAAAGTATTTAGAAAAGTCAATTTTCTAATTCAGGAGAGAGTAGGCGTCTTATTGTTCAGAAATAAATAATGTTATGTCATAATGTAAATGGATCTATTACCGCCAAAGTATTTAATGATAAAAAATAATAGCTCATAAGTATGTTTCGCTTTCAGTAAGTATTTTATTAATATTAAGTATAAAGTAGGTAAGCTTACGATAATAATTGCTAAAGTTATTTCTAAGGCTGGATGGATTGTATGCATTTGACTACAGTTTATTGTGTTCGATAAATCCATGAAATAATTTTGGCAGTGTTTTATTCTATTTATACATACCTATATAGAAATATACTTACCGTATCTTCATTAATTTGTTTATAAAGCGGCTGTTAATTTAAATAAAATGGTGACGCAATGACATGTAAACAATCGTTGTTTTATTTCTTAGTCTCAATCAAGTCTCAATCAAGTCTCAATCAAGTCTCAATCAAGTCCCAATCAAGTCTCAATCAAGTCCCAATCAAGTCTCAATCACATTAAAATCAAAATGAATCGAATTTCAAACACATTTTGGTTTACTTTAATGTTTACATAATATTGTGGCCAAGAAAAAACTTCTTATTATGCTAAATTTCATGTGAAAGCTCTTGTTTAGAAACGATACCTTTCGTAACATAGTATTTCGCATTTTTATTTCATTTCATTTATTTTGACACACCAACCGAATGATTCACAATTCAATTCCCATACATACAGAATATAAATTACATATCAAGTATAGATATTTATTTTAATATTTTTGATAGAGAAATTGTCGACGAACTCACACTGATTCTTGCAAGATGAAATAGTATTATCACAATATTTTAATACTGTTGAAATATTGATGACATGCATAAATGTATAGAAAATATTGTAGTAACTACTCTGAACGAAAACTTACAATGAATTCGAAACTCACCCCACTTCGCATTCGAACTCACTTGGCCTTTAAATTGAATTCTCTAAACTAAACCAAATGTAATAGGAGGGAAGTGAAGTGATCTTGAATAAGAGTTTATCGGGGATTGCTTAAGAGTAAACATCTCAGTCGATTTTGGTCTAGTGTATTTTAACTTCTTCTACGATTTAGACTTAGTTTTTTCTAGATTAGATTGTTATATTTAGCGAAACGTCAAACAATTCATTTACGATAGTACAACTCCAAGCCGCACTTATCGAGGCAGCGCTAGTATCTCTGATGACTTTAGAGAGTTTAGAGAATACCAGTTCACAGTTCACAATCTCACCGCGGATTCAGAAGTGAATTCGACTAATTTGCGTCATCGCACTGCTGATGATATATATACTATAATTATAATTTGAGGTACGCTTAGAAAGGATTTTTGGAAATTTACATTTTAAGAGGGAAAAGGCACTTTTATTTGAAACAGAATACGGCTGTGAAATTTAGTAAGTAAAAATATTGCTTATCAAAAATAATGAGACATGTTTCACGTTTTTGTTTTCACTTGCAAAACAGGGGAGGTTGAACTTTGAATGAAATCGTTTTTCTGTTTTCTTTCAAGTTTAAGTCGTTGGACCGATTTCGACTCGAATCAAGTATTACAATGGACGGAGTATTTACCTACTTCAACAGCGTGCCCTTAAATAGTCCTTTCTCGTGATTGAGTTTCTAGATTTTTACAAAATGTGCGTGAATAGGGAAGGTCACAATACAACGATACAAAGCTATGCTAGTAGGCAAAACACTTAAGATTGACGAGTATATTGCGAATAATTATTTCAGGACCAACTCATAAGTTGACATGAATTACACTGACAGTGCGAGGTTGAAAGTCAAACAAGATAAAAATACAGAATTATTTAAAAAAGTAATCGGAATAGAATTCATAGAAGTATTATGAATAACGCTTGTTACAAACTTCCTCTTATTTTGCGCAAAAGACCCAATCGGTGGCAAGCGCTTCAAATCTACTCACATCAAGCGAAACATCCAATCCACATGTTAGAATTTGTGAACGCTTGTCGAGACTTGGCAAGCATGTAGACGTACCAATAAACCTTACGTAAACCATTTATTATTTAGATAATATTAGCTGTAAAAAGTATAATTACTCTACTAATCAAAATGTTAGAAATAAAAATGAGATCTCGTTATAAAATATTATTTTATGTATTAATAACCGTTACAGAGAATGATGCGAGATTATCCTGCTTGAGGCTATGTAGCAAAATTGAAGCCGGACTTTTATTTCCACTAGCCTTTTGCTCATTGTTATTACATTCACGTTTTGTTAGTATTTTTTAGGAATATTTCAATGTAGATAGTCAAGTTTCGAGCGTTATAATTTGTTTTTAAAATTTAATTACAAACTTATATTATTTAAATTAAATTACATTTAACTTAAACTATAAATAACTAAAACTAGAACAGAAAGACATGTTATTAGTTTGTCGACCCCTTGAGGACGAAATCAGTTTCCAAGGAGTCGACATAAACGAAAACTGATTTTGGGGGTCGCCGAGGAAAAAAATCGACCTCTATTAATTAAAACAAGTTCTTATTTGAAACTTTCAAAATACTGTATAAGTTGTGTTACGTGTACCAACTTGTTATAAGAATGACTAATATTTGAGTAGGAAGTATCATTATTGAACTTAAAAAAAAAAACTAGGGAAAAGGCCATCTATATGATCGATGTTTGCGTCATCATCTATGCAAGACGTTGATGGTTTACGAGCGTCCTATAATACAATATATCTTTACTAATAGCAAAGTCGGGAAAACCACACACAATTGGAGAGCAGATTATTTTACCAGCCATTGCGGACGTCCTCAACAATGTATTGCACAAGCCCGCGCATGATATTATAAAGAAAATTCCTTTGAGCAATAACACCGTTCAGAGATGATTAGACGAGATGAATCGCGACGTGGAAAACATTTTATGCAATTTCTTACAGACCAACAGATTCTCTCTCCAGTTGGACGAGTCTACATAACCCGGCAATGAAGCTCTGTTGTTCGGATATGTTCGATATATTAAAGATGAAAATATGTGCCAAGAACTGCTTTTTGCTACATATTTAGGGACTGATATCAGGGGAGAATCGATTTTTCAGGCCGTGGAACGTTTTTTACCGACAAAGCTATTCCATGGAAGAACATTGTTTCTGTTGCGACTGATGGTGCACCATCTACGGTTGGCCGTCATTGTGGTTTTATAGCTCCCTTCAAGAGACAAGTGCCTAGGTACTGGTCATAAAATCTTGAGTCCTAGATTGCACCAGTCTTTGTAATATGTTATAAATGCTGTCAACAAGATTCGAAGCAATTCTTTGAACTCTCGGTTATTTGCTCAGCTATGTGAGGAAAACGACGAAGTCTTTAATCGGTTACTTCTGCACACTGAAGTTCGCTGGCTATCAAGAAGCTCTTGCTTAGCAAGATTTTCAGCTATTTTTGAATCTGTGTTAGAGTTTTTACAAGAAAAAGATCCGAATTTGAAATAATATCTGAACAATCGTCAAACAGATATTTATTACTCATCGACCTTTGTGGGTAAATTTAAATCATAAAAGAATATTCACAGATTCCGCATTTGCCGAAATTACCAGAAATGCTTTAAGACGATGTTATTTTATCATATGTCACTCACTTGGACGCATTACACAAGGATTTTACTAAGAGGTTTGAGGATCTCTTAATTTACAAATTCTTCAATTGATAATAATTCCGTACAATATCACAGCCATGGAAGAAGCCAATGTGATAATATAAGAAGAGTTGATCACCATCAGCACAGACGAGGAGCTTAAGTAGAAGTTCAACCAAGGCTATCAAAAGTTCTGGTTGCAGCGCAACATTGAAACAGTATCTTGCTTTGTGGAACATTGCTGAATAATACCTTATCGCTTTTCCATCATCATACCTAGTCGAAAAAGGCTTCAGTGTGGTTACAAACATTTTGACAAAACAAAGAAACCGTTTGAAAATCAACGAACGTGGAGACTTAGGGCTGTAACTCACCCATATTAAACCAGATTTAGCTAGATTGGTAGAAAGTCACCAGGTTCATTCATCACACTGAATTTTTTAGTTTTTATCTTTAATTTGCGATTTTAAAGTTTTTTTCAAAAAATAATTACCTACTTAAGTATTTTTACGTAATTTGTATTAATAATTATTAATTATACTTGATATTTACTGAATTTTATGCCTATTTATTTTGTAAAATTTTGATGAGAAAATGATGTCAAGTTTACTCAGTTAACCAACCGCAAAGTTTTTAAATTGGTAAGTATTATGTAACAGGTACCAGTTCATTTTGGAAAAGGGGTCTCTAGCCCAAAATAGTTCGGGAATCCCTGACTTAAAGACTCATCATTGGCAGCTGCTATTGTTTCGACATCCACGTCGAACAGAAGACAAATATCAAATGAATGATGCACGATCGTGTGGACAGCTGCACAATGATAGTGGCAAACATGGCCCATTCTGTGATCGCCCATTATGGCCGATCGTGAAGAGGAAGCGTTTGACTGAGGGTCTTACATTTAAATTATCCTCATTGCTGGCTATGCATTCGCCCTCCTCACTGTCCTCTACACTGCTGAGGAAGCATTTATTCTTAACTCGTTTCTAGATGGTGGATGCATAACTAGATTGTAAATATTTGTCATAATTTTTGTTACAAGTATTTAATTACTTAATTGACGACAAAAATTCTGACAGACATTTGCAATCTACATCAAAATATACCTAAGAACACGACACCAGAAGTATTCAAAGGAAACTTGAAACAGAAACTTTCAGTTGAAATAGAGTAAATACTGAAGAAATTAATGATCGTTTATTCAAAATAAAATGAAGAATGAATTAAAAATTAAGAAAGGAATACCCAGGATAGTTTGGGAACAGAGAAACATTGAAAAGAGACTGGCGGAACTGTATAATTACCCCTACCTAGGCAAAAGAGAGTGAGGAGAATGACAAGATTTGAGGAGGAGAAAAAACTATGTAAAAACCGAGATGGTTGGGGCTCCATCCACTCTTATTACCCCATATATTTTATTAGTGGAGTCCAAACACCATGAGTTTATATTATGTAATTTAGGAGTTTCTGTTGTTACCTTCCATCTCCATTGTCAGACCAGCTCAATAGTACCATAACATTGTATTGTCATCGAACTTACGTGTGTTAAAGTTTTAGCTCAATCGGACCTTAGTAAGTGATTGAAAAATACACACATCAAAAAAGTCTAAGCAACATGTACGATTTTGAACTTTTGAACGATTTTTACTATTGTAATATATTTACATTTCTTTTATAAATAATAATTAAGTATTTTTTGGCGCATTAGTAACTAAAGCAACAAAATTCTTCAGTCAATTGTTACCGTATTTATTACCGTATTTAATACCGTACCGTATTGTACTGTAACTTATGTAGCATAAAATAAAGTTGAAACGAAATTAAACTTTTCATGTTTTACAAAATAAATAATGTCATTTTTTTAATTATTTGGTAATTCAATACATAGTGTGACCGCCTCTGTTGTTTAAAACTTGTCGGCAGCGATTTTTCATTGAATTTATAAGATTGTTTATCTGATCCTGCGGCAATCGGTCCCAATGGAATTTTAACAAGTCTTTCAGTTGATGGGTTGACGACACTCCGTCCATGTTCTCTAGAACACGTCTCTGGAGCATGTCCCATGCGTGCTCGATGGGATTGAGGTCTGGCGATTGTGCAGGCCACGGCAATACCCGGATGTTTTCCATTGCCAAGTACTCTCTGGTCCACCGAGCTGTGTGTGACTTGACTTTGTGCAAATGGGTGAACATAAGGCCCGAGGACAACTTCAACGTAATTTTCAGCGTTCATATTGCCATCTACAAAAACGAGCTCAGTTCATCTGTTCTTCATAATACCCGCCCATACTATCACTGTGGAGCTGCTGTAAGGGTGCACTTTCTGGACGAATCTCAGCCGTTCAGCATTTCCGGGACGACGATACACTCTTACTCTTCTCGTATCAGGCCTAAATCCAAACCAGGACTCATCACAAAATAAAATTTTATCCCATTGCTCCTGGGTCCATGGCAAGTGTTCCCTACACCATTTGCTTCGACGGGCGCGATTCCCATGGCGTTTAGGTGGGCACCTAATTGGGCGTCGTGCTCGTAGGCCGTATTCATGCAGCCTATTTCTCACGGTTTGGTGGCTAACAACAACACTGCTTGAGAATTGTAGCTTTAAACCTATCTCCCGAGCGGTTAACATCGGCTGACGTCTTGGAGTCAGTTGTATGTATCGGCCCTGTCGAGCAGTTGTACTTCTTCCACGTCCTGGGTGCTGCTCAGCAGGATCTCCTGTATTAACGTAACGCTGCCAAAAACATCAAAAGAGTCACGCTCCTATTGACACCAAAATGCCGACACACTTGGGACTGATTTCTTCCCGCTTGTAGCATTCCTACAGCTACATCAGTAGTCAAATGGCTAATTATGAGTTTGATTGAAATTTGTAAACTCCATAACATAAAAAATGACTCACCACTCAATTTTTTCAAAAACTGTATATCTCAAAATGATAAAAGTGCGATAAATACCAAATTTATCAAGCAACGAAAACTCATGAAATCGGGAAAAAATAATTAGCTTTTATTTCAATGAAAACAAAACACAACCGAAAAGGTTATATTTTTAAAATCAGCCAGTATATGTTTCCGAGAACAAAAAAGATTGTACATATATACCAATCTACTTTTCTAAAAAAAAAATAAAGTATCAATTAATAAAACCTGCAGTTTCTGTAAATGATGCGTGTTGTTTAGACTTTTTTGATGTGTGTAGTTTGCAAATTTCGAAGACTTACAAACAAATATTGCGAATTAAAAGCTTGTAATAAAGAGTAAAATAAATTTAAATTAAGAAAAAAGACCTTGAGATATTAGTTTGCCTATTTAATATCTTTCATTGTTCCGATTTAAACATCGTATAGATGAAATTATTAGACAGAACAACGTGTAATCTATAATTAAACATTACGGCGAATTTGTAGTGCACAGCACGTAGTATTTGATTGTATTACTTGGGATATTGTGCGGTTCTATTTCATGTCAGCTACAATCACAGAAGGCTACAACAAATCAGAATATATTGATGTATTTCATCGACGATACTTGCTGTATTTAATATTTATTTAAATTGTCCATTACTCTAAAGATTTAAGAAATTATAGAAAAATATAAAAGAATGAACATGCGAGTACTAGAGTAGAACTATATAAAAAATAGAGTTACACCAATAACGTTTCCTTAAATGATCCTTCGATCAGAAACCAGTACCTCTACCATGAGTTAACGACGTCGGTACTCGCTATCGACAACGTAAAACTTTGTATAATGAATTGGGCAGCGCCCCTAGCGGTTACTATAGTGAACTAAGTGTTGTCATACAAAACTTCGACGCGGTCGCTATCGAGTATCGACTGCGTAAACTCATGGTAAGACTACTGAGAATAGAATCTGAGTATGTGTACCTTTCTGTTCTCAGTGGTGGGTATGGCAAACATGTGGAAGCATTATATTTTTTTTTAATAATGCGCCAGACAATACACATCAATCATCTGGTCTCAAACTAGGGCATTCCCTTATGGAGATCAGACGACGACTACTAAGGGCGTCTCCTTACGGGCTTATTTAAGGGCGTCTTAGTATCCCAGATCCGAGACAATCTAGAAAAGTTCGTTTCCTAAATTGACCAGACCGAGATCGAACCCGGAACCTTCTGTGCTCGGATGCAACGCCTAAATCAAATTTTAAATCTGCAGATTACGCATATTAAAAATGATTCCAATGATAATGTACAAATACTTATAGCTTTTCTATATAACTAGCGCTTTTGTGTTTTTACTTTTTTTCTGACTAAATTTTAATAACGCATTAACGAAATAAAATTATGTAGTAAATTTATATAATTTTTTAGCTCAGCTCGTAAATCCGCTTGTACTGAAACCGCACAATTGCTAAGTTAAATAAGTAATGAGCAAATATTTCACCGTGTGCGCGAGACACTGCCGGGGATTTTCTGTTCCACCTGATGGGATTTGTTGGTAACGCAAGTTTTTTTTTGTCATAGACCAATTGTGTAGTATTAGTGATACTTTCGTGTATAAGAATTTTGAGCGTAATGTCATCTGCCTTCCGGTCAATGATATCTATGTACGTAATGCTAGATTGAATGTTTGAAAGTATGAAATTCAACTAAAGTTTGGGAACCACATCTAGCTCACATGTAGTTTTTCTATACAGTAAATAACGTAGCGTGTTTACTTTAAACAATGGAATGATTTTAACTTGTGTAATACTTATACTTCCAATTATTACAAGGAAAATTAAAACTTACTCAATTTTACAGATTTGCTTTGAATTTGATTTTTTTATTGATTGATTGATTACACTTGTGTGATAGTTTTACGAATCATCAATGAATCAATACATAAAATTCTCTATGGATTGCTTAAATATAACGTAAAATTAAAATATCGTGGATGAGTACATTGTGACACTATAATTTGGACTAGCTCATTCGAAGTGACGAAACAATAGCACTGCATTGCTTTTACTTACGGAAACACTCCTCCTTATGTAAAAACGAGGTAGAGGAGGATTAGAGCTTTACGTTAGAGGAGATAGATGTACTTCCCGCTTCACGCTCTGCGGGCGCGTGACACCAAGATCATTATTTTGATATACTATTGTAGTGTTAAATTTAAAATAAATTACATAAGTCAAATGTTTCAAAATTTAAATTACATAAGTCAAATGTTTCATTTTTGGGTAACTGCGTTCGTTTTTATAATAAAGTTCCTCAAGAAGTCACTCAATTAACAGAAAATATATTTAGATTAGTTATAAAACGTACATTAATTAGACAATCATACTATAAAATAAACGATTTCGTTGAAGATAACACAATCTGGAAATGATTTTCTCTGCACATGCATTTACTGGCTCTCTGAATATTGTATTTTAATAAACCTTTTGTAAAATGATGTTGAAAAAATTATACCTGACTGAGTTTCTTGTCGGTTCTTCTCAGTGTCCAGGTTTTCTTTTCTCTTCTCTTTGAACCGAACTAAAGTAGATTTGACGTTCAAAAATACCTCGTGATTGGGTTTACTTGAATAAATTGATTTGATTTGACTTTGAGTGTAACGTATTATTGAATGCTTCCGGTGCTCCTTAGAATCATAGGTATAAATTGCATCCTCTAAAATACATACGTACTGCTAATGGTATAAAGCGCATACAGATGACCACTCCTTTAAATGGTTATCACAAAACAGTTGTCGAAAGTGTTTTGCGCTGGTGTCTTAAGAGATTAATGATCTGAAGTTGGTGTCGTTAGATAAGTGCGTAAATGCTACACTAACATGCGTTTTTACATATTGAACCATGTATTTTACAAATCTTGTGAAGTCTTCAAAGACTACTAATATTACTACATTTGTACGATGTAAGGCTCTTACCTTGCCTTTTTGATTAACTAAAGAGTCGCATGTATGATGCGTTCGTAATTCATTTTAAAACGACAGGCTTTGTTAAAGTTACTCACTTACGTGTATCGTTAGCATGTAATTTTAAGTTGTGTCGTCAGTAAGTTGTATCTTTAGAAGGAGCTTTTGCGTTGCTATCTGCTGATGTCAGCAATATATTGTATTACATACAGCTTTTTATTATCTGACTGACGATACTATTTACTGTACAATAAATCCCAACTTATCAACTTACGAGGCAATCTCCTAATAGCCAGCTGCATCGTGATTAACTATTTTGATGAATAATCAACAAAGATATACAGGCAGCTGCACTGCCTCATGTTTATTATCAGTTAGGTAGCTCATTTTCAGCACCGTAATTTTTCGATTCCTTAATGCAATGACTTAAATGACTTAAAGTAATACTCCATAATTATTATTTTTTATTTTTAATAAAAGCATTGTGGAATTAAAGCAAGAAAGATGATAAAATTATGAATAATGTTACTGTAGCTGCGGAATTAATCATATTCGCATTGTTGCAGTGGTCCTGGAAACATTGGCACACTGTTTCAAGGTGGTCACGATTATCAGCCTTATAACAGTCCGTGTGGTGACGTACCCAGCCACAGCCCCTAGTTACGCGTACTTCAGAATCACGATGAGGGTGATAAACTGTAATAATACATTTAATAAAAATTAAAAATTGATAAATTCAAAAGCATTTCTAAGTTGGTAAAAATATCAACAAAATTGCTATTTTTATTATGAAGTATAATGCCATGCAATTAAATGTTATAACTTCTTAAACATATATTATCTTTAAATTTATAGATTCTATGAAATATCACGACTCACGGCAAAAAGGGATTAATTTAAAATATTAGATTGTGCTATAGAATTAAAAAAATATCTACATATATAAAATCTACAAATTAAACTGTATTTCCCAAATAATCACCTAATATAAAAAAAAAATCAATTTAATAGTTTCTAGGGAAAAAAAATTATAAAAAAAATTAAACCGCCTTCTAAAAAAATCACTGAAAAGTACAAAATAACTATCCTTTACTAATCGAAACCTAAGTACAATTAAAATTACTTTATAAACACGATGCACATATCTATATAATTAAATTTGAGAGTTAATGAAGTCGGTGCCAAGCCTAACAAAATAATAGACTTTCTGTTTTTGCACATTGATTTGGCACCGACTTCAATAACTGTCAAATTTAATTATATAGGAATGTGCATCGTATTTTTAAAGTTTTTTTAATTGTATTTAGGTTTCGACTAGTAAAGGATAGTTATTTTGTACTTTTCAGTGATTTTTTTTTGAGGGTGGTTTAATTTTTTTTATGCACATTTTTATTTCTCCGTTTTGAGTGATCTTGACCTAAATAAATATCTAGGGCAGGTCTGTAATTAATTCCAGAGCGTAACAATATACAAGAGAATCATCAATATAAATAAAGGTTATAATCAGGTCGCGTTATTTGGTGTATCTTCGAAGTCCAAGCTGCAATACCGGTGAAATTTAAATGGGACTACCTCTAAACTATTACCTACCAAACAAAAAAGAATTTTCAAAATCGGTGCATAAATGACGGAGTTATAAGGTAACAAACATACAAAATAAAAACGACATACAGTCGAATTGAGAACCTCCTCCTTTTTTTGAAGTCGGTTAAAAATGATTTCTGGGAAATATGAATATGAAAAAAAGATTTTTCAAAATTAGAATATTTAAAAACGTTTCTGTTTTCTTGTGTGCCATCTAACATAAAAACTACTCGAAGAATTTCATTTCGGTAAGTAACAGCCTTTAAATATTGTAATTTGCTGTTAGGTACAAGCCTTCTCAAAAATTCGGTGAACCGTCTCTATGGAATAGACTAATAAAACTATATAATGCATAGGTAATGCTAGCAAAAATATTAAATAGTTAAAAAATTACATTGGCAGGATATAGACTAGAGTGTGATTATATTAAATCACTTTAATTCTACAGATGCGTTTATATCTATACGCAATTCAAATTGATTACATAATTAACTTGAATTTTAAAATCAATAACATACTTGTTTGTGTTATTTTTCTGCAAAAGAAGTTAACGGCCACAGGGCTGGGTATGGCCGCGTCGCAGTTGACGATGGGCACGATGCGCGCGCGTGTCTCATCGTCGAACTCGTTCAGGTCGATGCAGGCAGAGTTGTTGGCGCTATTGCAGTAGTAACAGTAGATAGAAGTTGCTGTAATTTGATGAATATAAAAAATTTTTCACTATATAATACCTACGTAATAAAGGTGGGACCACACGTACTGACAGTACGCAGTACTTGCTTAGAAAGACTTGTAATGTTTTAGAGAAATTACGCCGAATGCAGTACAGGAGTATTTTACAGCAGAAGGATTTTAATGCATGAAAGTCTGTGTGATATGTTATAAAATTGCAGTGCAAGTGTAATGAGAGTGCGGCGCAACTACACTGCATTTGTTGTAACGCACAAGGAGTTGTAGTGTTCAGAACCAGAGCCCTTTCACACACGTACTGTCATTATATTCTATGTGGTAATGTGTCACTTAGTTTCATATAGCAGAAAAATATGCAACGGGAGGAACGCTATTTTCCAAGCTCTTCTTTTTTTAAAATTTATTTTATTGCACACAAACAAAAATTACATATAATTTAAATTGGAAACACTAATTTACAAAAGGCAATGCTTATCTCTTTAAGAGATCTCTACCAGCTCACTTCCTTAAATAGAAAATGTATGAGGGTAGTGTGTGCTCATTGAAAAAATAATTCTTCTTTATTCAGCACTAGGACTAATCTAAGAGAACTCTACTTCTAGTTTCACATATACGAGTATACAAAGTCTTTCAGATTGCACTCTCCACACATTTTTTGTGGATAGAAAATATCGTTTAAATGAAATGTAAATGTTAACTTTAAGTATAAAGGTAGATACGTTCTTAAATATAAAAATACTTCGTATAATAAACATTATTAGGCAAAAATAAATTTTACAGACAAACTGAGTGAGTTCCCAGAAAGATTTCGACTCCAAACCATTTTAGAAAAATTACCTTACTAAATTGTTAACAGGCTAACTACTATTGTACTACAAAGTTAATTCCTATTGTATTAAAATGAACTTAAGATTTTTCAGATTGATTTTATTTAACGCAGAGAACAATTTAAATGAAAGCCATAATAAACGACTCATGACCATTTTTAGGGCGACTAAGGCGACGCATTGGAAATATTGACGGCAGGGATCTCAAATTTCTAAGTGACTACAAAATCTATGAAAGTGATATTTGGCAACCTGATTCTTCATTTCATTGATTTTATTTTGCCAGTTGTGATACACGATTCGTTAACTTTTGTAGCACAAAAAAACCAATGAAACCACTTTTAAAACAGAGATTTACATTTTTCAGAGTAATGTGACCGATTTATGTTTATAAATTTTCTGTATAGTTTAATCTAAACATATTCTTCAAGATGACAGTTAGATTTTTTAAAATAAATTACAATTTTTAAAATAAACGAAAATAACTGCTTTTTCGTATTTTTCGTAAACTAGCGCGCGCACGTTTGCATACAGCTAAATTATTGTTCATCAATGCGTCGCCTTAAGTACATAATATATACCCACTTAAGTAATCAGGCAGTTTGGAGACCGAAAATTTGTTTTACTTAGATATTTGGCTTATAAAACTTTTTAATGAAGAATACATGCATACATACATACTGAATAATACATACGTAATGAAGATTATTACCTTTAAATAAATAATAAATTCCAAAAAAAAACTTTTTTTTTAAATTGTATCCCTTTTCTTGAGTAGTGGGATAAAAATTATGTATCCTATAGTACTCCTACGATTAAGATGGATCTACCGACATACGTACATAGCCCTGAAAAACATTAGGTACTATCATTCTGAGGCAGTAAAAAGACAGTTTGTAGCCGTTCCAAAAATTCATGTTATTGTAAAGCCGAAACATTTATACCACAGTACAAGTAAGCATACAGTATTCTATCTCGGCAATGTCCTAGAGATAATTACCTACGGTCGCTCGGTACGTAAACACGCAATAGGGCTACTGACTTGAACTGAATGTTTTTCTTGGGTTACGTATTTGATAATAGGTAGTATATTAAATTGTCATATTATCTTTTCATTTTATATTATTGCAAATTTAATACGTTTTTATTTATATAATTCTACTAGTATTTTATATCTAGTTTCAAAAGTTTGTGAGTTAGTATGGTGGAAATGGACAAAAAAATGCATTTTATGTGTAGTATAATTAAAAATCAGCAATAAATGAACTAGATCATTATGATAATATTTCCTACAAATTAGCAACAGCGAAATATTTCCGGTTTCGGTAGATGTATTCAAACATCCATACACTGAACATTATGTTCGTAAACTTGATTGACATAATTTTTAGTCAGTAAATGCGTGGGAGCGTCTCATATAGTCAGACGACAACCGCGGCGGACTCGCGACTGTCGTATGCCGAGAAATGCCCAGATTTTGAGCGCGTCGTGTGGGAGCGTTTGTATGAAGATAGAATACTGTATGCTTACTTGTACTGTGTTTATACTTACATTCATATACCAAAGATAAAAGAACTAGAGAAACCAAAAGTATGTTGGTATTCTGAGGCATTTTGAATCAGCAAATCTGTAAAATGTAAAAGTGTAATAAATAGACTATTCTTCTTACATTATATATTATAGTACTTGTTTTCTTTTTTTTTATGAAAATAACAGAAATAAACCGACTTCAATATGAAAACACTAAAAACTATAAAGTAATTATCCTTTTTTTGTTCATGGCATGGCGCACAAATTAGCGCATTTGCCAATGTCACGTATAAGTAGAATTATTATCGTAAAACTCCTCCAGTAAAGTGATAGTAGACTTTACTGAAGTTTTATAGGACTTCTTGGAAGAGCGCGAGAATTTCAGCTACACATGTTTATTTAGCCCTACTCCATTCTTTTCACTTACTCAGAACTTTAAAACACGATATAATATCATTTTTGTACTTTAAAACTTCCACAAATGTAAAAAATAGAAAATCTAAATAAAATGACAACCTCACTTCTCCCGTTTCCGCAAAAAAGTCCAATAATTATCCTTTGTTAATCAAAACTCAAGTACAAAAATAGCTTCACAAATACGATATGAATACTTTTTTTTGTTAAATTTGACAATTACTGAAGTTAGAGCTAAAAGAATTTTATTTTTGTTTACGCAAGAGAAATCCGGACACAGATACCTAGCTTCTTGGGGTCATCTACATGAGTTTGGCCTCTCAACGAAGCATCCTCAGGATATTCCAGAGACCAGACTCGGCCAGCTAACCAGCATTCAACGAATCGTTGCTGACAACGATTTCATTTGGAATTTCGGGCGGGAGATAGCTAAATATTATAAGAATTCATCGCATGAAATGGATTCCCGTAAACTAACACCTGAGTCTATACAATATAGTATATAGGTATGTAGTTTTAAGATCACCAAAGCGAGTGGAAAAGTTATTATATGGACTTTTGGAGGGAACGCGAGAAGTGAGGTTGACATTTTGTTTTTACATTTTTGGGAGTTTTAAAGTAAAAAGTGATAGTATATTGCGTTTTAAAGTTCTGTATAAGTGAAAAGAATAGAGGTCTAAATAAACATGTGTAGCTGAAGTTCTCGCGCTCTTCCAAGAAATCCTTTATAACTTCAGTAAAGCCTATTATCACTTTACTGGAGGAGTTTTACGATAAGAAAAAACGAATTTACTTGTGATTCCTTATGTGTAACTTTTAATACGTGACATTGGCAAATGCGCTAAGCTGTGCGCCTTGCCATACAGAAAGAAAAAAAAAGTTATTATATATTTACGTAATAAGCGACTTTTTTTTGTTTTTATTTTACTGGTTAAACTGATCTGGTGGATCAGTTTAATCTCATGAAAAAGAGAACTGTGGATAACTGATAGACTTTAAACTAGTTTTATCGATTTTAAGCTAGATTATAAAATTATCTACATTGCTTGTGTTTCTGCACTTAAAAAAATAAATTTACATACATATACATTATACATAAATACACATACATTTGACGACCTCGATGGCGCAGTGGTTTACGTGATGCAACCAACCTCGGAAGGTTCCGGGTTCGATTCCCGGTCGGATCAATTTAGGAAACGATCTTTTCTAGATTGTCTCGGGTCTGGGTGTACTGAGAACGCCCCTAGTAAACGTCGTGTGGTGCTCATAGTATAGGGAATGCCCTACTTTAAGACTAGATGATTGGTGTGTATTGTCTGGCGTATATCCCCAGATCCCAACGCTGTGTTCCTAACGGGGTACACAGGGTTAACGGGTTAGACAGGATGGTGTGTAAAGCCACGTTTTGACTCCGACTTCAATATGTATTTTTTTCGGCTCCTAAAACATCCTCATTTGCCTCATACACTTTCTCTTTAAATATAATACTGCCACTCAGTAATTCATTTCTAAAGTTAATCAAAGAAAATATTGCATTTTGATGGAGTATTGTAGCAGAACTTCTCAAGAACTTTTTGTTTACATCGTAGCAGCTTCAAATATTATAATAAAATTAATTTTAAGTAGATAGGTAAGTTATACAAAAAGATTAATCTACAGATTTTAGTCTCGAATTTCGGTAACGAATCCATTTAGGAATCCATTTGCGAATAATAGGGAGCTAGCGATTGTGAGATCGTTAGGAAGTTGCTGGTGAACTTGGATAATGTCGTGCATTGTTTACTTTTTACAGGGGTTTTAAAGGGAGAATTGTATGGGCGTATAAACTCATAAACGATATTCAATGTAACAACCAAGGCATCGTCCTAGGATCAATTGAAAAAAATACATTGACCTTGTTGTACATATAAGTTACTGTTAATACTTAATCGAACAGAGTTAAAGAATACTTAATTTTATGAAAATTCGTACCATACGCACATACATAGCGTCACGCTGTATTTGGTAACAGGGTAGAGGGGTTAGAGTGACAAGCATGGCGGTCCTTACATACTTCTTTCGCCTTCTAAGATTTCATTATTCTCACGTAAATGTAGGCTTGTGTTTTTGACATTTCCGTCAATTAACACTCTGGCTATTTGATCTTCGCAAGGCAGCCTTTGTGTTCCTTGGCTTTTGCTACCACTCACTTACGCTCTGTAGATTTTTGCGTCAATTGTTCATCGCACATTCCTTTTACGTGTCCGAAGCATCTGAGCATTCCGTTCTGTGTTTTACAATAACACTGTCCGCAACCTCAATCGCAACTACACTGCGTATCTCTTCATTACTGAATGTTACATGTTTATGAGAGAACTGGTACTGGTAGTCGTGTCAAACACACACAAAAAATTTCATCAAAATCGATTCAGTAGTTTAGGAGTTCGGTGTTATAAATACGTACAGAAGAATTATATCTTAAAAAAATTAAATCGCCTTAAAAAAACACTGAAAAATACAAAATAACTAACCTTTACTAATCAAAACTCAAATACAATTAAAATAACTTTATAAATATGATACACATACCTATATAATTAAATTTGACAGCTACTGAAGTCGGTGTCAAGGCTACCAAACTAATAGACTATCTGTTGTTGCACATTGATTTGGCACCGACTTCAATAACTGTCAAATACACCAAATTTGATAATTTGAAATACACCTTTGAATAAAGGTTATAACCAGGTCGCGTTATTAGGTGTATCTTCAAAGTCCAAGCGAAGTATGACCTACCAAACAAGAAAAGAGTCATCGAAATCGATTCACAAATGGCGAAGTAATTGCATAACAAATACAAAAAAAGTATGCAGTGGAATTGAGAACCTCCTCCTTTTTTGAAGTCGGTTAAAAATAATTTACACTATTAATTAAATGAAAGGACAGTATAACGCCTGCATCTTGGCATCTCTTCTTGCGGTATTCCTTCTTTGCATCTCTTTTTGCTGTAACCCTGACCGCAATGCGATCTCTCCCTCAGGGAGGTGTAAAAGTTCATTGATCTTACGTTTGGTTTCACTTAAGCATGACATATCCAATGTTGTCTCTTCCATAACATTAATCAATACGCCCTATAACATAAAGCACAGTGCCGTTTCCGTTTAAAAAAATAAAAAAATATTAACTGATATTTTAAGGCCAGAAAAATCCAATTTGAGATTCATGAACAATCTTCCAAAGTTATCCATCTCACTCAAATAGGTGCCAAATACTTTTAAAATTTTTTTAAAGATCATTCGCTGCATAAACTCTACATCACTACATCACACTGAAAGATTACTCAATCACTAAGTATTTTTTTCCTCTGGCCAAACACAAATGAGGAAAATCACTATATTGTGTCTGTGTGATAATATAGTAAAAGAATAATAGAAATTCCGTCCTGTTTGTGATAAATTTTTCAATGGCCTATATTTTTAATAATTTATTAAAACTTCCTTTTAATTTAAGTACAAAAATATAAATTATTCGATTTTTTACGGAGTAATTTAATATTTATTTAATGTAGCAAATACGCACCTCAATATTACACTAATAGAAACAAAAACAACTACACTCACTTTATTATTGAGCCGTAACTGAGTATGTCACTATTGACACGTAACGTATGTCAGAGTAGGGTGTTGTTTGCGATAACTGTAGCGCAATACTGCCGCCTAATAGTCTTGATATTTCATTAACTTATTACAGAGATATATAATATTACGCATTATGTAAGTGTGTATGTGCGAGTGTGTTTTAGCAATGTAACATGTATGCCTGACGGCGAGTGTATCTGTGAGTGCGTGTGAGTTGATACTCAATTCTACGCACACGCAAAAAGTAAAAATTATAGTATATTTATTGCTGTTGCATATGTTTTTTTTAAATTTTACTTTAATCTTTTAATAAAATAAAATGTGACTGATTTTGAAAGCATTGTTGTTGAGAGTATTTTTAACTAAGTAACGTATGTTCTTATTTTTATTTCAATGGCCTTGCTAACACTATAACATTTAATTATCTGACGCCTTTCCACATCGTGATTATCCTCCCCAGAATTTTGCAACTAAATAAATCTTGATAAATAAAATAGAGGCGACGTAACCTACGTAGTATGGGGTTATCGTTCACTTTTGTCAACACACACGTTTTAAAATGTAATTAAAATAAGAATTATACTAAATACATATCGTTAAGTATAACATATATAAATATAGTTCTTATGTACCTACTTATTAGTTTTTCTGGTAATCTGGTGTAAGTACTTGCAAGAAACATATGTTTATTAGTTCTAATTCCATGTGTGTATTACATTATCATTGAAATTATTATCATTGGAGTTTAAGACATGCAAGTGAACGACGAATAAACTTATCGCTTCGTCAGTAACCTCTGACACGTGCATAACTGTTTGTATAAATTGTAAACATTAGATATGTCAATTTAAAATTTGTTTCTTATCTTCATTCATCTTCATCATAACCTCCCTCATATTCAACCCCCAAAGCAATTTCAAAAATTGCTGAAAATATAAATATTCTGAATTATAAAATTTTAAACTTTCGCGTTGCATTATACAATATCTAAAACAGGAAATTAACGTGATTACCTTTTATTTTGACTTGACGTTTCGACCGAGTTGCATCGGTCGTGGTCTCAACCAAATTTTGCTTTGTCTTTTTTTTGCTTTGTTTGCTTGAGACCACGACCGATGCAATTCAGTCGAAACGTCAAGCCAAAATAAAAGTTAATTTCCCGTAAGAAATATTCTGATTTGTTTTAAGGAGATGGATTTGTAGGTATGCAATTATTGTTTTGTTTTATATAAAAAAATATGTTACTCGGAGAGAATACTTTACTTCAATTTTCAGCGAATCTCTTCATTCAGTAAAGTATTCTCCGACAGCAGCCGCCACTGCGTTAAACTGTTGATCTCATCATGACAGATCAGACTACAAGGGGACAACATCGTGTGTGGTCCGCGCTGTTGTGGCATTCCGAAGGCTCTCGGCAGTATTGCCCACCGGAATATGTTTCGGCACTGCACGAGATGGGCTCCGGTGCGTTCCGTACACAGACTAGTAAACTCATAGATAACGCTTTGAACCTTTGAAAAATTATTTAATGAGATCGAACATATCAAATTCTTACGGGGCGCTGCGATTTGAGCTATTATCTCACATTGAAAACGGAGAGGTGAAGTGCTGTGGGCGTGGTCATTGTTTTTGTAATATACTACTTTTAGGGCGATCACAGGTGCCTTAGTAAATGTCCCCTCGGGCTTACTGATCTGTGCTTCCGCAATTCTTAGAGCCTCTCAGCAAGGAGTCTAAGGCAACCACCGCAAGAGTACTAGTGGGTAAATCCCACATGATCTCACCCCTTCAAACCCAAAAGGCCGGGTTCAGGTTGTTTCTATGAAAGGTACGGAATGTTTTTCTGTACATACTTTCACAATCCTTTTTACCCTCATGAAAATAGAATTTGGAAAAACATCTACATAGGTATTTCATTCATTGTGTCAAAGAGCATTAATGGTAATTTTCAAATAAATCTAAGCACACAAGCCTTGTCCATACAAACCTAGCCATCCCCTTTTTCTTCTTAGCGGTTGTATTATGGTAAACGTGGAAATGTGTGTTTCGTTAAATGTAGCGATGAACATTACTTCCATTTTTTAAGTAAATTTGATCATGAAGATATTATTTCTTATCCCTTTAGTTTGAGTTTTGAGAAACATTCTATTCTTAAACACACTAACAACCAAATTTTCCTAATTCGCTGTTCTTAGCGATTTGAGCTAGGTGACGATGAGTGAATGAGTCAGTCAGATCTTTTCCTTTTATGTATATATATAGATGTACATATTACCTATATTTTCTTAATAATAGAAGTACATTGACTCCTAGAATCCTTTACATTTTGAAACAAGATCAGGTTTTATACGGCTTCGAAACAAGTTATGATTAAACTTAAAAAGTCTTGATACTTTTATTATGAATTTCAGAATGATATGAAACAATTTATTCCGTAATAATGTTAGTAAGAAAGGATCTTATACAAAACATGTTAAATGTATTACATATTTAATATTGTTTTTATGTAATATAATAAATAAATGCTGAAGATGAAGTAAGTAAATTAAAACAATTAAACATTTATGAAAACAATTATAAAATATTTTTGAATTTAATTGAAAAATTTAGAAATAATTATCTTTTAAACTCCAATAGCGTTTAAAAAGGCAATTATTTCTTTTTTTTTAAACTAAGCCAATTATTTATCAGAAGGAAATGGCGCTATCGGACCATGACGTCATAAAACTCTGACTGAGTTTATCCCCATTATTTGAATTTATCTTTCAGCGAGGTTATGAATATGATAAGTATAATGCTGGTACCAGACATATATAAAGATCTTTGCAAAGATGCTCAAGAACTACGTATGGAAAGGTAATTTAAAAAAAATATTTTTACAAATATTTCGCATTTGCGATCACTGTGACGGTTTTTGACTCATCAGTGGGTACAATTAGCAAATATTTAGACGACTCTAGTTCCCGCACACTTGCGAAGAGTATTAGTGAGTTAAAGCAATTTGACATTTCTGTTTTGCGAAAATCCAAAAATAATGTGTATCGCGCTTTGCAAAAATTTTTGTTTTAAATATTTTCATAAATATTTGCAGAAACACGTGTTTCTGACATTATGTATACATATACATAATGTCAAAAATTTCGCAAAGTAAGAAACAGTATAGTAGTTGTCTAAAGTAGGCACTCGCTAAAGTTGTACTCGTAGTAAGGGCGATTTTTCATCGGCCGACACGATAACGCTACATCGTCACCGATACGGACTCACCGATATCGGGGCACTGAAATCTATGGCACTATACCTATGACACTTTTTTACTGACCGACACGATACCGATTTAGCGTTGCCGACAGGTTATCGGCGACGACATGTCGGTACCACGTCCGGTCTCCATAGAATCGTCCCGATAAAATCAAGGATGTGTGACAAAATTACACAGTGGTGCATGTGTGCATTCAACGTCACCACCCTCCCGCCTCCCCGCTAATTTGTCGTTCGCTCAAGGGTCACTCCACTAAACTGAATCATGTGCAGATTGTTAAGTTTGATTAAATATTCAAAATGACTTTCAAATAAGTCCTTTCAACGTATCTAACTTTAAATATTGGATGTAACCAAGGCTGTTTAACAATTTTTCTTTTTTTGCGACGTAGTAAAGCAGATATCTACACTAATATTATAAAGAGAAAAAAATCGATTGTTTGTTTGTAATGGATAAACTCAAAAATTACTCAACCGATTAGAAAGTTATTTCACCTACAGAATGCTACATTATTAGCGAGTAACTGGGCTGTATTTAATTTAAAAAAAATTCTATCCGTGCGAAGCCGGGTCGCGTCGCTAGTAATAAATATAATTTGTCGTCTGCCATGTTGAATAAGTACAGTTTTCTAGTTAACGCACTAATTTCGAACGCGTAATGTTTATCAATGAGGGCTGAAAGTTCTCTTTTAATACCATCGATATCGGTACCGTGTCGTTGAATCAAAATGCTTCAAGATAATATCGGTATAGCTCTGGTGTGTCGGCTATGATATTATCGTTATCGTATCGGCCAATGAAAAAACGCCCTAAGTCGTACATGTAGATGTAGAACTTTAGATATAAAAAAATTCTACAACTATAAGAATAATGAAAAGATATAATGTATGGATAACCTTAAAAAAGTACGTTTTTCTCATATAAAAAAATATTCACGAACTTTGATGGAACTCCTCAATATTCGCGTCGATAAGCCCCCGGCAAGTTCTTGCTATTCCAAAGTTGTTAACGAGGGATGAAATCCTTTGTTGTTTCTGTATTAGAATACCATTCTTTTGTAATAACTGGAAGCTCTAAAAGCTAAAGCTCAATATGCACGTATACGTACACACACAAACACATTTTACCGATGCAATGTATAACTGTAATTTCGGAAAAAGAGGCTTTCAGTTTTTATCTCTACATAAATGTGAATTGAAATGAAATTATTAAAATGGAAAATAATAAAAATTAATTTTGCTGGCGATTAAATGATCGTTGTTCATTCCGATTACAGAACCCTTGACTGGGCGGTTTTTATGTCTTTAGAAATGAAAACTGACAAAAAAAGGGTGGGAGAAAAAATACTTGCAAAACGTATATAATTTCGATTACAAACTTTTAAAATCAAGTCTGACGCTGATCCAGAAATAACCTAACATTGAGCTGAACTAGTAGGAACTCGGGTAAGTATTATTTGTTTTGATCAGCGAATAAATACATTGGCTCAATAGGGTTGTCAACCGCACTAAAAATATTATTGTCATATTATTATATTTTATATTGCTGTACATACTTACTAGGTATATGGATATCGTTTACAATTATAATACTTACAAAAATACATACATACACATATCTTCACGCCATATCCCCAACGAGGTAGTCAGAGAGGACGGAGCGCCAAACGTCGCGATCCTTACATACTTCTTTCGCTTCCTCAAATCTCATCATTCTTCTCACACATTTTCGCCTAGGTATGCGAGTGCTTTTGACATTTCCGTCGGCTAACCCTCTAGCTATTTGATCTTCATAAGTCAGCCTTGGTCTTCCTTGGCCTCTTTTACCACTCACTTTCGCTCTATGCATTTTCTTCGTCAGTCTTTCATCACTCATTCTTTCCATGTACCCGAACCATCTTAGCATTCCTTTCTTCATTTTTTCAATAACACTGTCGTGCAAGCCTGTCATACTGCGTATCTCTTTATTGCTTATTTTGTCTGCAAGGGTGACACCGCACATATTTCTAGGAGATCGCATTTCTACTGCATTTATCTTACTTTCACTCGATTTCGGGCATATCCAGGCCTCACTACCATACAATAAAGGGGGGTCAACTGAGGAAGCGTGCTCGTTGCGACCCCTGCCAGCCCTTTTCAGGGCGGAAAATCCTCTCCTGTGCACACCATGCGGGACAGTGTAATTATGAATGCTAGGGCGTCCCCCGAAAGCGACGTACACCGGTTTGTCCCCGATGGTGTGAGCAGAGTTCAGTTCGGCGTTGGGGACCGCTACCCAACACGCGCTGCACCTAGCGGCAGGAAGTGGAGGGAGGACTTACAAAAATATTATATAAATTCCAATTAATTTACAAAAGTCTATCATTTCAATAATTAAAATAGATAATAACGATGCGAAGATGTTATAAGTAACATTTCTGTAATTTAATTGTGATTCGTTAGTAAAAGTTATACATATGAAGTTATATTTTGAAGGATAGAATCAAGTAGACGGTCACCACAAGTGTTTTATGCAGTTCATTAGGTTGTGTCAGTAGGTACCTATCAGTGGCGTGCCTAGGGCTTCAGGATAGGGCAAGCCCGACACATGTTCTTCATTGTTTTTGTAAAAGTAAAGAGAAGGCTAAAATATTATAGATTACTGATTAATCATGACTTTGGCACAACCGGTGGACAAGAATGGAGGAAAGAGATCGCTCCCTCCGTTATCATTCATTAAACAATTTTTATAATATTTTGCTATTGAATTGTACAGGCGTAAATAGTTAATCAGTTCTTAACATATTAATGTGTCTCAATTCGTTGTTTATCCAAATTACTAAAATAAATCACTGTATTCATGTGTTTCCGTGAATTCATGTGTCTTTTATGGCGCCCGTATAATATAGTTTTTTAATCGTCATAACCAGAACTATTCTAAATATTTTCGTCATTTGAATAAAATATGCAGCACTAATAATAATAAGTAGTACTACCTACCTATAATTTGATGGGAGAACCGGGAGAACAAACAAAAATACAATCAGTTTCGTAAACTGATATATTAAATTGTCTTTTATGCGAATTACTAGTCAGACACATTAATGAGTTAAATAGTTTTGTACTCTGATTTATTGTATGTTATGCAATTCACTAGTCAAGTAATACACAACTCAGGTGTAGGTTTTAACAAAACAATTTGTTGTTTTTCTGTGCAAAGTTCAAAGATTTTACATTTTCTATGCCGATTAAAACTTGTATACACTTTAAGTCCTCACAATGAACAACTTATTGGTTTTTTTTACTACAAATTAACTCAGTTATGATGAATATTAAAAAAATACTTATCATTCGTCCACCGGCTCAAAAATAAATATTAGGTAAGAACGATGAAGTTGAATCACGTTGAATTGTATTCGTATGATTCGTATTCATATTCTATCTGTCAAACTGAACAAAGTTCAGTGTGAAAGCCGGGCTTTGCGCTTCATACTAATTGCTATATAAACCTTAGCAAAAAAGCTACAGCTATAACGAATTTTGACATTAGAGAGAAAGAGAGGTTGCAAGCCCAGTTGCAAGCCAACGCGTGAGAGTGAGACGATTGATTACTCTGACTTTTGCTCTTATTATGCCTTCAGAGGTCGTTAGTGTCGATCAACCGACGCACTGATTGGTCGCGACTTCGGGTCAAAGTCAAAACTGTTTTATTTCTCTAAGTTTCCTGTACTGTTTTCGTTTGACAAGTACTTCGCGGGAATTTTTAAAACTGTTTGATATGATTTGAAGTTGATATTTATTACTCATTCTTGACACGTTAGTATTCTGTGTTCTTGGCTGAGCATTTTAGTAAGGCAAGCCGGGCTTTTCGGCTTGTATAAAGGTACCGCCACTGGTACCTATGTACTTAGCAAATGTGTAGCTGTTCTTAATTGATCATTAATCACCCCTGGAGTTAAATATCACCAATAGTACTGAGTGCACTTAACGGCTATACCTAATAGTTGCGAATAATTAGAAAACTAACAGGAAAACTAGCAAATTAACAATGGTTTCCTTTTAGTAAATCAATATAAGATGCGATATGAATTCTTACGATTAGCTATCAGTGAATTGCAAAATGATAATAAGACGTGCTTCTTTTTATCAACTTTATTGACATATATCAGTATTTACATTATTCTTAACGTTAAGATATGCTTTAAGTTAGATCAGGGGGGTTATTCACAAACGTCGGAAACTTTCCGTGGCGGAAAGCCCGATCGTCGAAAACCATAAATTCAATCCGACAGCTAGAATTTGTGAATACGACTATATATAATATGATATATATATATATCATATTAACAGATATATATATATATATATTACATAAATATAATACGATTTCGGATTTGTGAATCGCAAATAGACAAAATCATCGAAAAGTTTCCTGTCGGATACGGAAAGTTGAGTTTCCGACGTTTGTGAACTACCCCGCTGTAGGTAATATCATGTTTGGTATTAATGATATCTTAAATAATAGCGTTTTTGGCATTTTTCGTAAGTCATTTTTTGATTTATTTAATTCACATACTGAGTATCTTCTAGAAACGTCTGAAACATGACTGGAACTTTATGTCGGAACCAAAAATGGTGCGACGCAGTCATATCAAGTGCCCAAAGTTCAAAATTTGAGTTTTTGCTTTCGGGAGTTAGTTTTAGGAACTAAGTTAAAAAATTTTTTTGGGGTCATTATGTGGTGTATCAAATGAAAGATCTTTATATCACGAATTCAACAATGTAATATTACTTTAAGTTATTTTGTTTAGCATTTTCTGGAAAATACACATCGAAATTTTTGTCTCCATCTTTCCTCCAAAAGTATCACTGAGAATCTCTGAGGTTATATAATTTAAGAAGTCACGAACATTCAGAATAAAGCGTACGTGTACTTATTGAAGGAGATTGATTGTCAGGTTTGCATTATTATTGCATTATTATTATATTATATAAAAATTTTTATGACATATAATAAGAAAGCTCTACGGAAAACTGTGTTTCAAGGGCGTCGCCAAGGGGGGGCAGGGGGGGGCAGTTGCCCCCCCCCCCAAGATCAAATATAGCTAGCCGCAAAGTGCCAAACGACCAAAGTGCGAGCAATTGACTTCCTTACCTATTAATAAATTCCGCATCGCATGACAAAACGTAAATAAATTGACAAGGTTTAATGTATATTGTAGAAAGTATTGAAATATTCAGAATAACATTAAGATTTTGACATCCGTTTTTAAAATCGCCGCCATTTTCATCACGACTATATCAGATTTGCCAAAACGCAAAGCCTTTAAACAGTGTAAAAATATGTAGGTAGGTATGGTGTGTGTGTACATTGCATTTCTTTCTACGACAGCCGTTCACCAGCATTCACGTTAGTTTTGTATAATTTGTATGCGGCATACCTAAATAAAGTAGAAGTTATTGTTACGAACATACAATTTTAATTGGTTTTGTGGACAATGCCATCTGTAAGTGTTCATAAGAAACACCTACAGTTGAATAAATCGACTACAATCCTTGTAAAACCTAGTATTGCTACTCGACGCTACATGGCGCTTGCTCAATGAACTCTCTGGAATTTGGTAGCAGTTACTAGACCAGGTAGAATGTTACCGTACATTCTAGTATGATGTTCGTTTGGGTATATAAAGACGTGAGCCGCTGCGAGAGAGTCACTTTTTAATTGGAAGCGATCAACGAAACAAGCTAAACAAGCGAATTGGAAAGCGAATATAAGACTACCGGCTTGCCTGTGTTAGTCAATATTGATTTATATTTATTAAATAATAAGATCTCAGTGTTGAGTTGTGAAGTTTCTGAGTGTGTCTCCATTCATCATCTTATCAAAATGGACATCAGAAAGTTTTTTGGTAAGTTATGTACTGCTTTAATCTTGGACTTGGAGCTAGTATTTTTATTTTATTTCTCTTAGCTAAAAGCTTTGGTAACGGATATACTAGCTAGAGACGTATAATAATCGTTAAGAATATCATTTTTAATTTTATCTGGCATATTTTTGATGTGGAAAGAAAGGATCGATTATGTGGAAGGGAAATGTTAAGAAAAACTATTATTTTATTAAAAACGAGTTTATTGATTCAATCTCTATGAATTTAACGTTAACTAAACAGTGGTTTCGTATTCAGTAATTAGTTATGAAAACAAAACATAAATTATATTTGTGGTTTAATTAAATACAAATTAAAACAGATCCTTGATATAAATAAAGCTAAAAAATACAACTGAGTATTTATTTTGATATTTATAAGTAATTGAACAAAACTGCTCTCCCGTAAAAATTTAATTAATTACATAAAGTTTTATCAAAGCGTTTTGTTTTGCAGGAAGTTTGAAACGAAAAAAAACTGATGGATCAAGTAGCGACAGCGATGAACAGGACAAAGTAACGACAATATCGCATGTGTCTTCATCGGTCACCACAACCACAACAGGTTATATTCAGCCGCAGGAACTACTTAGACCAAGTTCCTCTAGATATCTGGCGCCGAATCCTGATTCATTGATGGATGACTGCAATGAAAATGATATCGGGCGATATGTTGGACGGGCACACATGTTATCAACCGAAAAGAAGAAGGAATTGATTGAAAACTGTTGGTCTCCTTCCGCGACCTATAACTTTGCGGAAGATGCAAAACATTTAAAGAGAAAATTCTTGGTTGGAAACATACTCTCCATGGTTGGTATATTCCAGGCGTCAAAAAGGAGCATTTTGTAAATATTATACGTTGTTCCCACCAAATCCAAATTCATTTAGAGGCATATTGGGATCATTTACTATAAGGCCCTTTTGTAAGTTTAAAGATATTTACGAGCAGTGCAAAAAGCACATTGAAACCCACTTCCATAAGGAGGCATTGAAAGCTGCTAAATCTTTTCTCGAAGGTGTGCCTGTCGATTTGCAACTGAACAAATATTCCCAGGGAATTATTGAAGAAAATCGCAAAATTATAAAATCTATTATTTCCTGCATTACGTTTTGCGGGTCACACGACTTAGCACTGAGAGGTAAATATTATGGTGAAGGTACTCTCGAGGATTTATACAGGCTGCGAATTGACGCGGGAGATTTGATTTTAAAGAAACACATTGAGCAAGGGAAAAAGAATGCAAGCTACCGTTCAGTGGATATTCAAAATGAAATTATTGGTATTTGTGGAAGCGTTATTAAGGCTGATATTATGAAAAAAGTGAAAGAAGCAGCAGCATATAGTGTGCTAGCAGACGAAACAGCTGATATTTCTGGCACTGAACAACTATCGATTGGGATGCGATATTTTGATGAAGAAACACAGGAAGTCCAAGAAATGTTTGTCGGATTCATTGAGCTAAAAGATTTGGATGCGAAATCGATTGCATATAGCATAGATGAGTTTTTGACAAAAGAAAATCTGAATATAAATAAATGCGTTGGTTTTGGTTTTGATGGTTGTTCAACGATGTCAGGAAAAGACGGAGGGGTAAAGGCGATCTTACGCAAAAAGTACACCAAAGCCCTCTACTTTCATTGCTCGTCCCACAAACTGAATCTAGTTATCAATGATCTAAATTCACTTCCTGAAATTAGAAATGCCATGGGAACCACCAAAGATATTATCAACTTTTTTCGGGAATCAGTTTTGAGGAGGAAGTTGATACCTAATATTTCCAGACTTTGCGAGACAAGATGGTGTGAGAAACACAAAACCATCAGAGTTTTTAAAGAAAATCTTCCAGTAATTCTGGAAGCCTTACAAACATTATCTCAGGAAGGAAATAGTGCAACTCGGAAAAGTGCCTTCCAACTTCCAACTGCATGCGGCTACTTCCAGAATTTCTTTCATTCTCGGGATTATGTTGGTAGCCAAATACTCGGCTTTGATGGAACCCGTTGTCAACGTACTCCAATCTGTAGCTTTGGACGTGGTCAAAGCCTCGGAACACGTTAAAAGGATTTTACTTTTAATTAAAAACCACCGTGAAAATCCGGAAAAAGTGACAGACGAAATTATAAAGGAAGCTACTGCTGTTGCGGAGAAAGTCGGACTGGAGGAGGACATTAGATCAATGCCGCGTATTACGGGGAAACAACGTCATAGATGCAATCATCCAGCAGAAACCCAGCAGAATACTGGAAGAGGTCTTTAGTAATACCATACTTTGATTCTATTATCACCTCCCTTGAAGTACGTTTTGCTGAAGAAAACACGCCATCATTCGCATTATCTAAGTTACACCCGGCGCAGATGCAAAAGATGACAACTGAAAATCTGTGAATCTATTGCCCAGTTTTATGATTTACCGAACATAAAGAATGAAATCGAACTTTGGCAGCAATCGTGGCACGATAGGCTTAATCTAACAAATCTAACAGTTGTTGATGTCCTAAAAGAAACAAATTCCTTCTTTCCCGAAACCACAGATTAATTAAAACCGAAACGGAAAAAGCATTGATAATTTTGATCGCTTTACCATGCACAACCTGTACAGTAGAGCGATCCTTTAGCAGCCTCAGAAGACTAAAAACATGGCTAAGAAGCACCATGGCAGAAGATCGCCTTAATGGTCTGGCCATGATGAGTGTACACAGAGCTATAATAAATAAAAACCTAAATAATTTTAATGATAAAGTGGTTAAAAGTTTTGCAAAAAATCCCCGCAGATTATGTTTTAATTAAATATTATTTTTGTTAAAATAAATAATTATTACTGTGTTTAAAAGTTTGATTTAGTTATTGTGCTGTCGAGGGCTTGTGAATACATTGATATTAGAACCGTTCTATTACAATCGTCATCGAGGCAAAGACTTCCAAAGTGTAACGCTTCGTGCTCTCGGCGTTCATATTTTTTATCCTCCATAATATTGCCCAATTGGCCCCCCCCCCCCCTTAGTCATAAGCTGGCGATGCCCTTGCTGTGTTTTGTTCTTGACTGTAATTTTTACATAAAAATGAAGCCTAGCCTATGTCCTAGACCTATGTAGACCTATGTCGTTCATGATTGATTCGGTCGTTCATTGATTTAATCATTGAACAGATTCGATTTCGATAATAATAAAAACTAAAAAATATCGAAATCATATAGATGATCAGATTACTCATACAATCCTTCGGTCTTTTCATTTCGATTAAAAATATTTGTGTACAATTAATGGTTAATTGGATCATTTGACCGAATCTTTTTTCATATCAATACTTGAAAGATGGATTCTTTGAAAATAAATGATTGACATAGATCTACTTTATGACTAACTTTATTTTACGTTTAGCGGTTTATAACAACTGACAGTACGGATTACTCATTTTGCCAGTTGTTTTTAAATGTTTTAACTTTTAAAACAACCAAACCATATAAACTCAGAAACTTTATAAAAAAAATACGAATTACGAACTTAAAAAAATCAGATATTAAAGACAGAAATGGAAAATAGAAATTTTTAAAAAGTTACTTAGAGAAAAAAGTTTTGTTTTATTTATTATTTACGTTATTTTTTGTAGTTTATCTGTTTGTCATATAGAATGTGACAAACAAACAAACTACACATATCTACGCAATATACATCAGCTAATCGACATTACGGTGATGCACTTTAGTTTTACTAAGGTCAATATAGGACGAGAAAGGCTCTTTACGTGCTAATGTAGAAAAGTATTTCAACCAACTATACAAATTTTACAATTTAACTTTGAAAATGGATCACTTTCTTGTAACTACAAATGATAACAATGAAGTGAAATTTTATGTGGGTGATTTTTATATGGAAGATCTGAAATATTTGAGCCCTAAAGTTCTATGCATGCAAACAAACATAGAAAATAAAACTGAACAATCGAAAAATAATATGACTAGCAAATTATTGTGGAAACTTTGGTTTAAAGAAGTTCTTAGAGGACTCAGACAATTCCTTTACGACGGCAGCTTACATGGAGTCAAGTGAGTACTTCCATTATTTGTTAATTAAGTAATTTTTAATGATTAAAATATTTATTTATCAGGAGTACCTACATATTTATTAATTGACTACAGACTTACTCTATAAAAAGCTGACTATTGCTATTATAGGTGTACTTTACCTCTAGTATCTTATACGTATTTTATATTTTGCCTATGTTACGCCGTCTATAAATGATACTTTATCTAAGCCTACCTAAATTTTCAAGTGCTTCTTGAATCCTGGGAAAGGACATAGGCTATTTTAAAAATAAAAAACACGGACAATGTTGTGGGCATCAGCTAGTATTTTATACGTTTAAAATTAAATATTAAAGTTGTTTTCATATTCATTATTTTGTATTCTGCAGAAAATAGTGGTCAGTATTTTATAAATTGTACTTCAATGTTTTAAAGAGGGATTCATTATCCATTATTACCTAATATTTAAAAAAAAGAATACTGATTATATTATTTATATCGACTTAATTATGTCGAATATTATGTCCACTAAGACTTCCTTTTCTTTTAGATATATTTTCGAACCTTCATTTAATCGTATAGAACGATATGCTTGGATCATAATAATGCTGATCATCACAGCGATATGGGCTGGAAACATTATACAGCTGTTTTGTAAATGGACTTCGACACCCTTCGTCAACGTGATAGATTCGTTACCCACGCCGATATGGGCAGTGCCCTTTCCAACTGTAGTTTTGTGTCCACATTTGCATTTAAAACTATCTTATGCAAACGTCAGTAAACTTAATAAGTAAGTAAATGTAATCTAATAAATAAAAATTAATATTCGTTTGATCGTATTTTATAGGCTGCCATATCGTTCATCCGATTGCGATGAAATTTGGTAAGGAGATATCTTGAATCCTGGGGAAAGCCATAGACTATTTTAAAAATAAAAAAACACGGACGAAGTTTCGGCCATCAGCTGCTATTTCATACGTATTTTATATTTTGCCTGTGTTACGCCATCTATAAATTCACATATGAAATGAATGCAATCTATTTGTGGGGTAAGAAAATTCCCTACCTACCCTCATTTACCTCTTTCCTTAACACGTCCACAACGAGAAGGGAATTCGAGTTGGACATTCGCACGAACAAGTCGCCATTTCTGTTATTCTTTATTCCGCTGATTTAAACTGATTATTCTAATATTATACATAAAAGTGCTTGTAACCGCTGATATGATATGTACTCATATGTGCATATAGAAATTGTATTGTAAATAAAAATAAGGTACCAAGTTCGGTGCACGGACACTACCTAGCGTAAATGCCACCGGAGGATTCCCTGTGCCTTGGACACCAGACGCTCGAGAGACGTCTTTCCTTATATTTCCCGAATCCGCCGTATTCCTCCTCGCAATTGGAACAAGCGCCTGCTTGATACCTATAGTCCACAAAAATGCGTATAATCCGCAGTTTCGGTTTGTTTTTTAATTAACGCACACCCGCCGCATCAGCCTTTGTCAGATCATATCTTTACTCTAGACTCTAGGTTCCCAAACTTATTTTGTCTACTGAGTCGAGAGCTCATGCAGTCGTTGTCTAAGATGCCTCCTAGCTAAATGAAATTGCAAATCACCCCCCAGGCCTCTACACAACGCCCCCATTTTTTTTCTGGGTCTCTTACCGCACCCCTATCGGCCTGCAGCGCCCACAGGGGGGCGTTATCGCCCACTTTGGGAATAGACCAGCCATTCTTAACTTCTTGTCAGACTGTTTGTTGATCCAGGCTAATCTCCGCAGCAGCTGAACTGATTTCGACGAAATAAAACGAAGATTAATAATTAATTTAGGTTACTTCTTATCCTGGAAAAATATCAAATCGGGGCACTGCTAGATTGTAAAATTATATTTGTTGACAGCCTCGAGACTTTTTTCTCTTCTTTGGTATGCCCACACATGTCCGGTGAAAGCAACGCGAAGACGCAAAGATTGAGCCCAGAAGATATTAAAATGTTCCAAGATTTTATTACGATGGTAATTTTTTTTGTAAATCGGTTCATTATGGTATGTAACTTAGACGAATGAATTTTTCCAATCAAGTTTCTCGATCGAAGATGGGTTGACCACTTATTATATCGAAAGGTTTCGAACATATCAAATCTATCTAATACTGTTAAACGAGCAGTTATTGTATGTACGAGTATCTACGTATACATGGCGACCTCGATGGCGCAGTGGTTTAGACGTTGAAGCCAAGCGCGGAAGGTTCCGGGTTCGATTCCCGGTCGGGTCAATTTAGGAAACGAATTTTTCTAGATTGGCTCGGGTCTGGGTGTACTGGGAGACGTTCCCAGTAGTTGTCGTCTGGTTCTCATAGTACAGGAAATACCCTAGTTTGAGATCAGATGATTGGTGTGTATCGTCTGGCGATAATTGGTTTCTCAGAAAAGTCTTATCGACTTCGATGAAATTTTGTATTCAGATAATTTTACTTTCAATTTATAAAGATGGTGTCATTCCTTAGCAAACTTGAAGAAGTGGATGGTCTTAACTATCACACTTATCTCTTAATTTTGAACACCTTCGGTTACGTCTTGCTACAATTTTGTAGAAAATCTATTCGAAATGGAAAATAAAAAGAATAACAAAAAACTAAACATCTACGTAAAATAAAATTATTTTTGTGGATGTTGCAAAGCGAATGATTCGTGTTACATATTATGTGGTCTTTGTTATTTTTTTGGATTGAATAACAGTTAAATGACATTCTACCTGTACAGAGTTCCCCTAATTGTAAGGATGTCGTGAAGAGCTGTTACTGGCGACCGATAAGTTATACGAAGTGGCTAACCGATGAATGTTGCGACAGACTTTTCAGACCCATTTTTACCAACTATGGGCTGTGTTTTGCGTTCAATAGCTTACCGCTGAACGGAATGTACGTAATTAAAGTTTATTGGTTCCATTTTGATTACACTTATGTTTTTAAGATTATCTTTTCACGTCTGACTTTAGAGAATCAATACTTATAAATTTATATTTTGTTTGCTCTTCCTATCCTAGTATTAAAATTCTTAATAAAATGCCATGCATTGCACTGGCTAGGTGCTCATTATAATTAAGTTAAAAAGAATATTCCTACTTCTAATTACTTTTCTTCAGGACTAAGGAAACTGTGTCATGGCAAAAAACATTCAATCCAGATGTTCAGTCGGAGTTTTTAGAGTGGGGTCTAGACACTGGCTACCCGAAAACATTTCCACCAGATCCCACTACACGGCCTTTCAGAGTGATGGCTTCAGGAGAGATGAATGGCCTTGGCGTTGAGTTATATCTAAACATGAGTGACCATCAATACGATTGTGAGGGAAATAGCATGGGTTTTAATGTGAGTGCCAATTATGGTGTTCTGGCAAAAGATGTTTTCTTTCGTAAAACGAAATAAAACATTGTATTGATCTTAAGAACGATTAAACATCATCACTTCTTATTCTCACTTAGCTTTAACTTTTATATGATAGTACCCAATATTTTATTCACTTTAAATCATGTAACTTCTCACTAATTTGCCTTATCGTCACTTCAAGAATTTTGTATTTGGAGGTATCAGCTTGCCCTCTGGCATAGGTCTCCCCTAGAGGTGATACGTACCCTTATACTAACGTTACCGATGTCGATGACTAATAATATAATTAAAGAAATTAAGGACAATAATTACAAGTAAATTTACAATATCAGAAATAAAGGTAATTTGTATTTAGAAGTAGAGATTAAACAAATCGGAACTAGACAGTCTTCTGGTTCAGTTTTCAAAGGTGGAATTTACGGAGCCTCCTTCGCACCCTCGCAGTGCTGTTACAGTACGGACCACACTCACTGACGTCTTCCCCTGGTTCACTCATAATTGAAGAACTGGAACGCCCACTTCCGATCGGCTGTAACCCCGAAGGCCCCGAGGATCACTCGTAGTTTTATTCTCAGGCTCGGACTAAAGGCTTGACACTTTTTTAATATGTCTTAATACAAGCACTTACAGTAATTTTTTTATAAGTAGGTATCATCAGCCGCATAATGTTTCAGCTTCTCATTAGTTCACCGGCAGATCATGTGTATACAAGCACCGTTCTCCGCCTACCAATGAACAAGATGACGACCGTTGAAGTATCACCGATCACATACAAAACAGATTTATCCCTCAGTTCCTTACAGCCCAACAAACGCCAGTGTTTCTTTCAAAATGAAAAACGGTTGGACTATTACGAGTTCTACACAGACAGTAATTGCAAACAGGATTTGTTGATACGGGAAACTAAAAGGACGTGCAACTGTGTGCTTTTTAATTGGCCAAGTAAGAAACAATATCATTCTTCTGTGCCTACTTAGTAAGAAAAACCATAGAAATACTAATTTATAACACTAGTATGTATCAAAATCAACATTTTAAATTTAATGGAAATTATAATAATCCTAACAAATTGTTTGATTAATTTTTAGAAAAGGTTTCAAATAATAAGTTAAGGTAAAGTTAGCTGATCGAGCGCCATTTCGTTAGAAAACGGCACTCACACATCTCCATTTTATTCGATTTTATTCGCCAGTCTAGAGGTTTTCTGGAGTTATAGTCTATGGGCATTTTATTGCCACTTTGGCGTGCGAGGTTACGCCAATTTATTTATAATCGCTCTAGTACCTAGGTAATATTTGACTTATGATTAACACGATATACCTTATCACTGCATGAATATAAAAATATGACGTGATATGACTTAATCCATAGATTCACAATGGGGGCAATACCGCCATCAAGTGGGCACTGACCTTTTATGGGAGCGGTAGCGGATCCAGAGTCAAATGAGGGGCCATTGAAGTATAATAATAAACTAAATGAATTTATTGTTTACTTTTTTTTTAATTATTAAAATATAATAAGATACTTTGAAAATACAAGTTTTTATGAAAAACATTTTATCCAGTTATGTAAATTATGTTTTTAATATTTCATATAAAATTAACTATTGTGAATTAGGGACTCGGGGGGCGTTGAAATCTATAAAGGGGACGATGGTCCAGAATAGGTTGGGAATGTATAACTCAACTAATTAATCACGTTAATCATATCGTTATTTATATACTTCTACGTTACTCGATATAAAAGATAAGGTCAAAACTATGCAATACTAACTGCATGAAATACATATAACTATTGTGCAAAATAACTACATAGGGTAGACTTTTTTAATTCATTAGGCATCTACCCAATAAAACAATTGTAGCGACCCTAGCGCGCTTACTTCCTATCTCTGTGCGAAATATGCTCTGGCTCTCGTATGAGATGTTCGTTACCACTATTACATAAACATTACCACTTATTGACGCTATAAATTTAGTAAACGGTAAATGAAAAGTAAATACGTATAAAGCAAAATGCTAAGGGTAATACCACAAATACAGAGTAATGGAAATAGTAAGCAATAAACGAACGAATAGTATTAAGTATATGTATAAATGGATGGTGCAAGCAATACACAAACGCATAGTAAAAGCAATAAACATACGAATAGTGCAAGTAACACACAAACTGATAGTGCAAGCAATAAACGAATAGCAAGCACAAGCAATAAACAGACGTATAATGTAAGCAACACACAATTGAATAGTTTAAGCAATAAACGGATGCGATGTAGCGATGCACAGACGGGTAGTGAAAGCAATATACAGACAGATAGTGCACATTCTCTGATGTGTTTGTATATACAATATATAGTCAAAGTCAAATCAATTTGTTTAAGTAAACGCAAGATGTTCTTAAACGTCAAATCAAAAAGAATCAAAAAATAAAAAAGAAACTCCGCAGCGTCTTTCCAATGTATACAAGGCAAAACACAGCCATAGAAAACTGGTCGCGTATATAGTGTAATACTATTTTTAACTCTGTGATAACAATTTATACACTAATTTTGCGTACTGCTCGTGTATAATTTGTAACGTGGACGCGCGCATCTTGGTTCCAAACTATACATCACTTACGCCTGACAAGAGTTGTAAAGAGGGATATATAGAATTAGTAATTTTATCTGCAAATCTTAATATTGAAAATTGACGGTTTTCTCTATAAATTTGTTACTTTTGATATATATCACGTCGTTGAATTTAATGGTCTTTGCTATAAAAAAAATGGTAAACTTCAAAATTAACAGTTTTCACAATAAAACTTTGGTTACAACTTCAATTCCTGAAACTTTACTGTAGTGTAATGGTGACAATAAATGCTGGGAGGAAATTGTGAGGAGAAATGCAAGCTAACGTTTGGATTGTTTCACATTGGGTAAAATTTTGCAAATTTTTTTGTAACTTTATACAAACACGGCCAATATATTTATAACATTTCTTTTGGTGAGGTGAGGTTAAGTTAAGTCTTTTTACCACAATGCGCGAGCCGAGCGAGCGGAGCGAGCGTGCCGCGGCAGCGACCGGCGAAGAACAAGATCGCAATCCGCTTTATACATGGAGCAGTATTGAAAGAGGAGTCCGCAATCTAAAGAGATAGGTAGTTGAAGTCGAGAAATTTAATCTCGAAACATATCTGTAATCCTCCATCTCTTTTCATCTTTTTCTGTTGGTAACATATAGCAATCTTGTATAAACTAGTAGGTGTATTTCCGAGTTATTTCCAGGAGCATTATTGAAATAGGAGTCCGAACTCTAAGGAGATAGTTGAAGTCCAGAAATTTAATCGTGAAATATCTCTATATCCTTCCATCTCTTTTCATTTTTTGCTGTTAATCTAGAATTCGGCGCGCTTATTCTGATCTATACACGATTAGTCCGTATGTGTATTGGCACTGTATATTATGGAAAAAGCTAGTTAATTCGGTCACTATGAAGTATACGCGTGTATTTGCTCTCACTCTTGTACATATATTGATTGGAAGACCTTAAAAAAAGTTTTTTCCAATCTATACGCGATTAGTTTCTCACCGGTCGGGTATAATTTTTTCAACATCATTTTACAATAGGTAACCATCAAATGGATACATAAATACATTATACAGTGTACAATCAATTTGCAAAGAAATGGATAGCGTAAACAAATGACGCGAATGGATAACAGTTTTATACTCAAACGCACGCACAGATAAAATCCTTTAATTTTTTTTTTAATTTTCAGGAATAAACGTTTGGGAGACAATTTGCTCTACAGCAGTAGACTTTCAATGTGTAACTCAGGTCAAAGGTAGAATTTCAGGACATTCCTTTTACAAAATTCAATGTATTAATAAATAAATATAATATATTAAAAAAAATTTTTTTTTCTATTAGCTGCAGTAGAGGAAAAACTTATCTATGCATATTACGCTGATAGCGAAGAAGAGACACATCCGCATGGGGAGAGTTCTACCTCATGCCATCCTTCTTGCAATGATGTGTTATACTTAAGTCAAGTGTTTTATTCTGATCTGATCAAAGAGTCCGAAGATCGTTCGCCTGAATGGGGCCTACCAAAACCGTAATCTTTTTTTATCTTTACACTTTCTGTTACATGATATAATTTATTATTTTAGATTAAATTTTATTTAATTTAATTAAGAGGATATAGAAATATAGAAATATAAGAGGATATAGAAATAAATAAGAGGAAATAGCGTAGTTGTACTCAGGTGCTTAATATGATCACTGAAGCGTTATTGCGTGCGATCTTGGGTAATCTAGCGACATCCACATCGAGCGTTGATTCCGGCTTTTGCTGTTATGACGATAGTCGTTAAGCCAGCTCAGAAGGCTTTATAGGCGATGTGAAAAGTCAATATATTATAAGCCAGTATCCTATCTACGCTAACCCGCACTTCTAGTCTCACATAGTAGGCTATGGCTTCTTTTCTCATTTGTTGTCTCGGCCTGTGCCAGTACCTACGAGACTTCACATTTACTTGCAATCAATTTACCTACAGTTCTTTAAAATAACAGATTAGCCCACAGCTAATTGATAATATCGACTTACGTCTGCCACTTGATCACCCATCAAGTAGATGGCCGTGCGCAATGTATTCTAACTTCAGTACAGCGAAGAACTACGTTACAAGCTTACTAACGATATCAATTTTTATTCTGTATTACAGTGGCGAAACAACCCGGATCAATGTTCATTTCTACAACGACAAGTTTCTTGGACAACATCGTCATGCACAGTATGATGACTATTACTTTGCCGGTAAGCTTAATAATGAATAGATTATCCCTTAAGGGTCGGGATCCCTGAATCGCGCCGAACAAGGTTCGGCGTTCCGACTTTATATGATATTAAATATTAAAATTTTTAAATAAAATTAATACCAATCGTTGCTTTGTGAAATGGGGCATAACGTAAACAAAAAAAAAATACAATAATACTTTATAATGACGATAGAAAAAAATTGTGAATTTCATGCAAAACTCTAGAATAGCATTGTCGCGTTCCGAGTACTGTGATTTAATAAAAGTCATAAAAACAACAAAACGTATATATATCAAATTCATAATAAAATATCAAGCAATAACGTAATTAAATCTGTTTTCCAATACAATTTGCATTTTTTATGCAATAGGTTTGCAAATATGCCTCATTTTTACGCACGGTTTTTCCATATAAATTAGCATGGGCACACAGCCGCCAAACGGCTTTCTCTGCTATCGTGAACGCCTAGGCTCCTTTATTCAATCGCCCGCGGGCTTCCAAGGATAGAGGTTGCATCTCTTCGTTTTAAGAATTTCGCGATCTCTGTGTACGAATACAAACATGCACTGAGCACGCGACAAATGTGGTTCCACTATGTGGAATTACCTATGTGTGCGTGTGTAGTTTGTGATGTGACTGTGTGCGTAGCGTCTTGTGCGGAATTGTGCTTACTTTTGGCTACGGGCCGTGGGGACTCCAACCCTTAATTGAGAATTTGTTAACTTGCTGCACAGAAGAGCACTGTGTGTCTGTGGGGATTGCATTTTTTGTGCTTGTAGGGGAGTATATTTGAATGTATTTTATTAAGCATTTCATGGGTATTTCGATAGCATATTAGTTAACAGAGAAAGTTAAACCAACTCATCGAGCAGCCGCATCTTGCCAACTTCCTAAGGGGTCCCCAGTGTGTCACCCACAGAGCGATCAGACACTCCTCTGATTAGTGCCAATTTCTTCTGAACTAGGGTTCCATAAACGTGAGAAGTTTATTGATTTTCAACAACAAGTGCTCGACACGCTTCGCCATATTTTTTTACGAGTTTTTATTTAACTTGCCGTGTTAGTATGTTTGTGTGGGTCAAATCTTGAAAGCTAAATTAGAATCACTTACTAACATTACAATTGGGCTCAAATTAGATATACTTGCGTATCTTCGGTAACAATGCAATAATATGGTACCATGAAGCTGGTCTGATGATGGAGTCGGGAAGTGAAGGTGGCCATAGGAACTCCTAAACTAAACAAGATCAACCCATCGAGTTTGGGCTCATTTGTTTTGTCTTGGCAAACACTCTGGTGCAACATAATATCCAGGGTCTGAAGATGGAGACGGTAGGTAGTCATAGGAACTTCTGAACTAAACGACATAGACCCGTCGTGTTTGGGCTCGTTTGATTTGTCTTGGCAAGCAGTCTGGTGCTACATGATATCCAGGGCCTGAAGATGGAGCCTGAAGGGGGCCAAAGGAACTCTCTAATAAAGTATCCCTATCGAGTTTGGGGTAATTTGTTTTGTCTTGGCCAACATTTTGGTCCTATATGATATCTAAGTTCTGACTGGAGCACACTTTTCGCAGCAGGGCAAGCTTATGTTCCCCTTAGTCTCCCTTAGTCGAATAAAATCTTTAGAAGGACTCATCGAAGTATTAGTACGAAATTAACAGGAAAAATACCTTGCACTAATGATGCATTGCTAGAAATCCAAAGATTAAGACAAAACTATAAAGCGGAAAATAAAATTAATTATTAAAAAAAACTTATTAAAAACAACCTTTTTTTCTGGTGCGTTTGTTCGCTACACCGATGGTGCGAGTGAAAAAGATAACCACATCTGTCTTCCTCGGAAGTACGCAATAATTATGAAATATGAAAATGGATTATGTACGAAATTTCTAATTACGAATTCTTTCGGGATTTGGTGCTTAGACGCCTTCCAAACAGAATACCTACTGAACAGTGCTTTGTACAACTATTCCTCATCTGGGAGTAGTTTTCGATGAGCATTCACTTTATTTGAAAGAGTATTTTACTCAGTAGATACATATACATATGATACATATACACTAGTCTGCACAACGTATTAATTACTTTATGTATTAATACCCACTTAATCTTAACCTGTACAATGTATGTTCAATTAGAATAAGTTATATTCAGAAATAAATTTTATCTTTATCTTTATATTACATAACAAGTATTTTATTTTATTTCATAGGTGTTTTCAGCTGTAAGTATGCGTCTTTTTAAAAAAAGCATTATTTTATATTTCGAAATAATATATTTCGAAATAATGCTACATATTTTATTATGCATTTTTGATGGTAATTTTTTAAACTACTAATAATATTAATAACAATCACAGATTCATTAGTTACTATAACAGTATAGGTATTGACTGTACCCAATGTTATTATTTACTAATCAAGCATTGTTGACAATATTTTAAAAATTATTTGATAATATTAACTGATTATGCTAACTTAGGAAATTTTAATTTCAGGTGCCGTCGGTGGGCTCTTAAGTCTGTTCTTAGGGTTCAGCATAATCAGCGTAGCAGAATTCATTTATTTTGTTATATTTCGACCCATATATTTATTAATACTGGTAATTTACTATCCATAATATGTTAATTATAAAAGATATTTATTGTAGTAGTCTAGGACTTATTTCTGCAGTCTAGGAGTCCTTTTTTCAGTAACAAGCCGTTTCCTGCCCGCTTCGCTGGGCAAAAAAAAATTTCAAAAATTAAGTAGCCCGAAACCATCTACAAACGATTCCGCAATGAATGGTCGTGGTCCCATGTCGATCCGTTCAGTAGTTTTAACGTGATTGACGCACAAAGAAAACATAACTTTAGGCAAAGAAAACGTAACATTAGGCATATAGGGCATATAATACTGAGTTATGGAGTTCAATAACGAATGAAAATAACCATTTAATTATTTATAATTATTTTTACTGCTGGTCTACAAATAGGGGGTCAATTGACGAAGCGTGCTCGTCGCGACCCCTGCCAGCTCATTCAGGGCTGCAATTCCTCTCCTGTACCACAGTACAAGTAAGCATACAGTATGCTATCTTCATACAAACGCTCCCAAACAACGCGCTCGAAATCTCGACATATCTCGACATACGACAGTCGCGAGCGCGCCGCGGTTGTCGTCGGACAGTATGAGACTCTCCTGCGCATTTATTGACTAAATATTATGTCAATCAAGTTTACGAGCACAATGTTCAGTGTATGGATGTTTGAATACATCTATATCGAAACCAGAAATATTTCTCTGTTGCTAATTTGTAGGAAATATATTATCATAATGATCTAGTTAATTTATTGCTGATTTTTAATTATACTGCACATAAAAAAGCATTTTTTTTGTCCATTTCCACCATACTAACTCACAAACTTTTGGAACTAGATATAAAATACTAGTAAAATTATATAAATAAAAACGTATTAAATTTGCAATAATATAAAATGAAAAGATAATATGACAATTTAATATAGTACCTATTATCAAATAAGTAACCCAAGAAAAACATTCAGTCCAAGTCGGTAGCCCTATTGCGCGTTTACGTACCAAACGACCGTAGGTAATTATCTCTAGGACACTGCCGAGATAGCATACTGTATGCTTACTTGTACTGTGCCTGTACACACCATGCGAAACAACGTATGCGCAAGACCTAGGGCGTCGCCCGAAAGCGACGTACATAGGTTTGTCCCCGCTGAAGCGAGCAGAGTGCAGTTCGGCGTTGGGGACCGCCACACAACACGCTGTGTACTTCTTGGCGGGAAGTGGAGGGAGGAGCGCAGAATAGCTTCGTGGAATGTGAGAGGTGGGATTGAAGAGAAGATGAATGAAGTGAATGATATTATGGAAGAAAGAACATTGGATGTGTTATGTTTGAGTGAAACCAAGCGAAATGGCAGTGAACTTGCCGACTTACTTGGAGGGGGCATCACTTTGTGGTCGCATGCGCTTTGTACCACACGAAGAAAGGGGATGTCAAGGAGTAGGCGTCTTACTATGCTCTCGCTTGGTTAATTGCGTAACTGAGTATAAGTGTGTAACACAGACTTTTAAATGGAAGCAGACTATACCCATCGTTACAAAATGCGTGGCAAATTCACACTAACAAATATTACTCACACACATGCAGAACTCAGGCCCGCATTAAGGAGTGGCAGCTTATACTGCGTATTATCTTCGAGCGGGACTATTTGGGACACCCCAAATTATATTTTTTATGTGATAAAATAAAAATTAAATTAACTAAGTAATGTACTAGTATTAGAGATTATTACTTTATTATATTCCTTCTTTTTGTAGATTGTTTTTGTCACATGAAGGATGTAATTTGGAGTGTTTCCAATAGCTCCACGTACAATATTATGATTGTTCGTTCGATACATGAGGCCTGACGGCTGTGCGCTGCTGGTCTTGGGCCGCATATACATTGTGATGACCTTGCTTGCGGTTCGATTTATGTAGGTACATGAAGTTTAATGACATAAACGATATATTTTTAAGTCGGAAAAGTTGATAATCAGGCAAGTGAAAGTTTTGAATTTAGACTTTTTGGCGCGAACAAAAGAAGCGTGATTCGCATTTTATTCAAAATTTAGATTTGTTATTTTTTGTGCTTTTGGGAGTTTTAAGTGTAAAAATTATAGTATATTGTACGTTAAAGTTGAGCGCGAGTGAGAGGAATTGGAGGAATTTCGTTTAACAGTCCTTTGTACCTCCAGTAAAGTCTACTTACCATTGCTTTACTGTAAGTGTTAGAGACTTGGTTATGAGAAAATAGAACAAGTTTTATATCAGACGAGTGTTATCGTTAACTATTCTTCTAAGGAGATAGGCGTCAGTGAATCTTTTATAAAATAACTCTTCATCGCTATACTTTGTCTTTTGATCATTATTTTCTCTAAACTACGCATAAAACTCAAAAATTAAAAGAAATCGGGAGATAGTCGATGGGTGATCGATCACATCGAAAATAAAGACTAAAATAGCTTACACAATAAAACATAGAATGTTTTCAGTCTTTTATTTATTAATTGGATTGTTTTCTTATTACATTATCTAAAAACTCATTATAGATGTGCATCAAACACATCATTTCACTGTTTTTCAATGTGTGCCAGAAGTAACTAGTGCAGAATGTCAGATATGCTAAGGATTACCATTGCAAGTAATCGTGGGTATTATTTGTCATTATTCGCCTCGCGATATCCATATTTGTTTTCACCACTTTTACATGTGAACACACAATTTATGCATAATAAAGTACATCTTCGATTACCTGAAGCAAGAGAGTTGTATTATTTTACAAATAAATTAAAAATTATTTTGTAATTATGAAGTATGGCTTCCAGAACTGGCTTTTTTCTGAACAACACTGGCCCAGGTTCAGCTTAGCATAGCGACAAGAGATTAATTTGGTGATAGCATGTTCATTTTTAATAGGTATGTTAAATTTCATGGTCAAATAACAACAGGGTTTTACAGGTATCTCTTTAACATAATAAATGGAGTTAAAATGTTTTGAGTACAAACACCGCCAGAATTGGGCTGCCAGTTTGCTCTATGTAGCCTTTCTTATGTAGTTCTTTAATCAAAAAATTTGATGATTTTCATCCTTTAGAAACCCGACATTAACAAGGTATACATCAAAATCAAAAGATAGCTGCAAAAAATAGATAGTTGCTTAACCTTAGGTATCTGCCCGTTAATATTTAATTTTATTACGAAACTCAGTTTTCTCTGAATTTGGCCCTCTTTAAGGTACAAGTACTAATAATGTCAAAATTGGTTAGGTACTTGGTACAAAACAATAAAAAACCAATGAAAAAAACCTTATACATTATAAGGAAACTTTAATTTTAATAGTTTGCAACGTATTTAAGTGTCGGAGCCGGAAATACAAAAATATCAGCTAACTGAATGCAGTAATCAAACAATTTGCAACATCAGATTTACTTACCGATGGTACGTGATTTTCGGGGCTTTTCTGTATGAGGCGTTGCAACTATTGGGGGTACAAAACTTTTGTACCATATTTTGCACTATAAACAACCAAAATAATATTTATACACCAAGAAATATTTGATAATCGGACATGTGACGTACGACACAAGTAAACAGACGCCATACTCCGCTTATTTTGATTTAAGCGGAAGATGGCGGATGCCACGTTTTCGAATTTGTCTATGTGTGCCATTGTGTTGCAACATATGAAAGAAAAGGATAAACATATACAACTTTAACTACAATGAAAGTGACAGTGTTATTACTTACACGGTATCTATGTGTGAGTGAATTATGTTTGATCTGCTTCCATTTATAAATCTGTGGTGTGTAAACCCGAGACTGCTCTGGCTGCGTCTCAAGACAAGGTTGACGAGGACATTTGTTATAGTGGTGTATGCCCCAGTGTCCTCCGTCGGCTTGGGAGAGATAGAGCAGTTTTTGGAGAATGAGAGAATTATACTGTGTGGAGACATGAAAAGATGGGTCGGGACAGCTCGAACAGGATTTGAGTCTGTCCTAGGCAAATATGGAGATAAGAGAGTAAATGATGTTAGTAGGATTGTGTTAGGACTGTATACGGAAAAGGAACTTTTTGTTGCCAATAACTTATTTAAACACAAAAGGATTAATCAGTACACGTTGGAAAGGAATGATGAAAGAAGTATGATTGATTTATTCCTAGTGGACAGCCGGCTCAAAAAGCAGGTTATAAACACGAAAGCACAAAGAGGAGCCAATCTGGGAACAGACCACTTTCTAGTCGTAACTAGAATAAGAGTTCTGCTTGCAGCGTGGCGGTCTCACGTAGCGTCTAAACCTGCAGCGGTCTGTCGCATCAAGAGCTGGAAACTGCAAGACGCGATTACCAGAAATTAATATGAAAGGGTAGCATCCGGTAAGATTGATGATAAATTGAAAGTGATGAGCGAGGATGTTGAAGATTATTGACAGAAGCTTAGGGATAGTATTATCGAGACTGCAAAAAAGTGTGTGGAACGAATAAGATTGGGAACGGTAAAAAGCGTGATGTGTGATGAGATGATGAGGTGAAAATGTCTGTGTATAAGAAGAAGAAAGCGTGGCGAGACTACCTTGCTACTAAAAATGGCTGTGGTATGAAGAATTTAATAGAAGACAGATGTAAGCTACATAAAGCTGAAACGAAGGCACTAGTGAAAGAGAAGCGTGAAAACTGTAGGGTGTTAGCTGAAAACAAGATGTCGGACAACTATGAGGAAAATTCCAAACTATTTTGGAAAGAAGTACGTAAGTACCAAAGTCGTCTGGCACCTTGCAGAATGAATAAAGTGCGTTCAAAAGAAAACCACCTGCTAACAAAAAAAAAATTTGTTCTGCAGCGATAGAGTGAATACTAAGGAGAAGTGTATGAGAGTGGCACCTCCGTCTCTGATACTGAGAGCGATTTTAATAAATTGCCACACTCGGGTCAGCGACTGGAGGATGCCATTAGTATGAAAGAGATTGAGAAAGTGATAAGAAGTCTGAAATATGGAAAGGCTGCGGGAAAAGATGAAGGTTTCCTGCCCGAATATTTTCTCATTTCACCCAATGGTTGACTGGCAGAGAATGCCACTTGGCATTAAGTCCGCCATGTGTACTAAATCTTTAGTGCAGAAGAATAAATAAATACTATGGAAAACTGTATGAGAGTGGCGACTCCGTTTCTGATACCGAGAGCAATTCTAATGAATTGCCACTCTCGGATCAGCGACTGGGGGATGCCATTAGTATGAAAGAGATTGAGAAAGTGATAAGAAGTCTGAAATGTGGAAAGGCTGCGGGAAAGATGAAATGAGCGCTGAGATAATCAAGTATGGTATCCTAGGGTCTGGGATGTGTACTGTGCAACCTTTGTTGGCAGAAGGGAGAGGTTCCAGAGGACTGGCGTACCGCAGTCATAGTGCCTCTCTATAAAGAGTAAGGTTTTCATTTAGACTGTGCGTGCTATAGGGTTATCACCTTAGTCCGCTTAGCAAGTAAAGTCTATACCAAGGTATTGACTGAACGTATCAAAGATGCTTCTTAATGATATTTGTGAGAAGCACAAGGTGGTTTTAGGAACGGTAGGAGTTGTATGGATCAGATTTTCTCGCTTCGCATTGTCCTGGGGAAGTTTCTGGACATGAAGCTAGAAGTAGAGTTTTCTGCGTTTTCGTGAATCTTAAAAAAGCTTTCGATAGAGTAGTGCGAAAGAAACTGTGGAGTCTTCTGCCTGAATATGGCGTGGAGGGCCCCTTACTGCATACTGTATCTTTATAGCGAGACCACCTGGCCACCGAGACGAGGCAAGGCCGAGTCTATGTAAGGATAGATGGTAACATGTTGCGCAAAAAAGACTGTGAAGTGAAAGGTTTGAATATGAATGTGAATAAAACTAAGGTTCTGGTGTTTAAAAGAGAAGATTTACAGACAAAGGTGTGATATATGGGTAAATAGAAAATGATCAGAACAAGTGAACGAATTTGTATATCAGGAGAGTGCATTTTCGAGGGATGGAAGGTGTGAGTTGGATGTGGACAGACGGGTAGCAGCCGTCAATAAAATCAATGCTGCTCTGTCCGCATTAGTAGGCGGTATGAATATATCTAACTCAGCCAAAACGGCCATACACAATGTGGTGTTGGTGCCAAGTTTATTGTACGGTAGTGAGGCCTGGATGTACCCGAAATCGAATGAAAGTAATATAAATGCCGTAGAACTGCGATCTCTTAGAAATATATGCGGTGCCACCCTCGCGGACAAAATAAGCAATGAAGAGATACGCAGTATGACAGGGTTGCTCGACAGTGTTATTGTAAAAATGAAGAAAGGAATGCTAAGATGGTTCGAACACATGGGAAGAATGAGTGTTGAAAGACTAACGAAGAAAATCTATAGAGCGAAAGTGAGTGGTAAAAGAAGCCAAGGAAGACTAAGGCTGACATATGAAGATTAAATAGCCAGAGTGTTAACCGACAGAAATGTCAAAAGCACTCCATATCTAGGCGAAAATTTGTGAGGAGAATGATGAGATTTGAGGAAGCGAAAGAAGTATGTAAGAACCGCGACGCTTGGCGCTCCATCCTCTCTGGCTACCCCGTTAGGGATATGGCTTGAAGATATGTATGTATGTCTACAAATACCATGACAAATACTCATAAAAATGTAATAAATACTGCCTGGAAAGCTATCAGTGGAATGGATGACCTCGAAATGCCGTCATCGACCTGCTACCATATCCATCCCAGCTGGTTATATTGTCATGTGTCGCCGTATTTCGTTACGGCAAAACATTATATTATCTGCCTACATATTTAATATTTATGTAATGTTAAAATTTTTTTGCACACAGAAGAATTTGTTATTTTACGTAACAGTTTTTGACCACAACGTGTCATTTACATATAACTACAACTCTTTTGCAATGTTATACCAAGGATATACCGATATACCCATACCTACCTATAATATTGTGTTGTGTTGGAAATTTTAAATAATCATCAAGTTATTGAAACCTTTTTACTTTTTACATTCTCAGTATGAATTATGACGCGTAGGTTTTATACTTATTTATATTTTTAAAGATATGTCATTATATGGAGTTTATCTTTGGTTTGGACACTATATTTAATCTATTTTGCTAATGTCAAGATATACGTACCTTCATGGGGTATATATAATTTTCTTTAGGTACCCACTGAGTAAGCAATCACTACGTAGGGTACCCTTGGTAAACTAGTTTCAATAGTAATTTTACATTATCTTTGCTAGTTTATTAACTTATGATAATGTTTTCTGACGACAATTTTTTGGGATGCCCTCGTGGCTTGGAAGAATTAAGGACCCAGAGTAGCATACTAAACGCAAAGGTAGTGGAACAAGTCGATGACACAGAAGAACTTGTGATGCTGAACAATTTTGCTCATGAAACTAACGAGTATCAATTCAAACAGAGTTTACAAGAGAGGTTAAGCTTTAGATTAACTACCGTTTTCCGTTTTGACACTTGTTCATAGACATCTTGGAGCCAAAACTATGCTCATAATTTTATTATAGCTGATGTTTTCGGTATTAATATAATTCCAATTACTATTGTAATAAATAATAACAGGAGATGCATAGGATTAAATAGGTATCTAATCGTTGCCGAAAATATGTGTTGGAATCCATGAAGCTAAAAAATATAAGTACTTATAGGGTTTAAAACTAAGGTTCTGGTGTTTGAAAGAGAAGCGGTACAAACGAAATGTGTGATTCGTGTAAATAGAAAATGTCTAGAACAGGTGAATGAAATTGTGTACCTGGGGAGTGCGCTTTCGAGGGATGGAAGATGTGAGTTGGATGTGGAGAGACGGGTAGCAGCTGGCAAAAAAGTGAACGGTGCTCTGTCCGCATTAGTGGGTAGTGTGAATATATCTAACACTGCTAAAATGGCCATCCACAATGCGGTGTTGGTGCCAACTTTGTTGTACGGTAGTGAGGCCGGGATATGCCCAAAACCGAGTGAAAGTATGTTAAATGCTGTGGAGATGCGGTCTCTCAGAAATATGTGCGGTGTCACGCTTGCTGACAGGATAAGCAATGATGAGATACGCAGTATGACAGGGTTGCACAACAGTGTTATTGTAAAAATGAAGAAAGGAATGCTTAGATGGTTCGGGCACATGGAAAGAATGAGTGATGAAAGACTGACGAAGAAAATATACAGAGCGAAAGTGAGTGGTAAAAGAAGCCAAGGAAGACCAAGGCTGTCTTATGAAGATCAAATAGCCAGAGTGTTAGCAGACGGAAATGTCAAAAGCACTCGCTTACCTAGGCGAAAATGTGTGAGGAGAATGATGAGATTTGAGGAAGCGAAAGAGGTGTGTAAGGACCGCGACTCCTGGCGCTCCGTCCTCTCTGACTACCCCGTTGGGGATACAGCGTGAAGTTATGTTATGTTATGTTATAGGGTTTAAGTAGATTAGACGTGAACATATTTTTACCTGATGGAAACTGCTTACTTAGGTACTTGACGACACTTTGTTACGGAAACTAGATATTATTCATAAGTACAACAAATTTCGTGTTTAAAATAAGTCCTTAACTACAAACCATATTTAGGTAGGTACATATTTGCTGTTTAAATACCTTCACAATATTTTTTTTCTGTATAGCAGTCAAGTATGCATTATTTATGTAGAAAAGTAATTATATAATTATCAAATTCATAGCATGATCATTTCATAATTCACAGTAATGGGAAAAACCCGTGCCTCGTAGTAAATTAATTTAAGGGTAGCCTATATTAGAAACCTAACCTATATTTGTAATGATATAAAAAACATTTTTTTCTAAATCTCTTGCTTTACATCACAGTAAAGTAAATTATTATAATTTCATAATAACGAAAACCTTGAACGGATGCTAGATTATCAGACATAGAATCATGGCGATGGGTTCTGAAGGATTTAACCAATCGTCTAGAAGAAGCCATAAGTACGATTCAATACGAACACAACGCATTGCGTGTTATAGTTCAAAGAATCCAGGATGAAATTGATTTAAATTCGAGAGAGGCTAGCAGGCCTGGCGCTCTTATACCGATGTCGGATAGCGTAGAAGAGGTCATTATACAGGTATTCTATTCCGCTTTCTTGCATGTGTTAATATTTTGAAATACTGCGTCATCGTTAGCCAATATTTGTGTACCTACAGACTGCTGATCATAGGGCTCTCTCAAGGCAGGCTCACATCCGGACCCTTTTCCACAGCCACACTCCTCCTCCAGCCACATTATACAGCATACTACAGGCTATCGCTCTCACGCATTTATCATCTACTATTTGTTTTAAACTACGATAAAGCGCTCTATAAGGCAATGAAAAAGTAGAATCTCAGAAGAAGTTGGAAATTGTATTAAACTGATGGTGTTTTTTTAAGGAATACAATTTTCTTCGAGAGGAAAAAAGAAAATTCGAAGTAATTTTACCAGAATTGGACAAACGATCAGAGTTTCTAAAGAAAACGAAAAAAAGGATAGAAAATGATATTTTAAATAAACAACTAGCCATTGCTATCGATGAGTCCTTAACTAAAATTGACTCTAATTCGATTGCTAATTTACAAAACGGTAATAAAAGAAAGAAAAGGTTAGATAATAATACCTACAACCCGCGCAGTTTAAGAATGGGATTGAAAATGGCGGCCGACTAAGGCTGTACCGTCAACAAAAAAGTTTAACAGTTTTATTGAATGAAGATGCTTTATAATGAGTTCATGCTTGTTTATAGTTATTTGTTAACAGCATTGTTTTCCCTTTAAGTATTTATCTATTGATGTTATTTTTTTGTAAATCTTCCTGGAAATAAATAAAAATCAATAAATAATACAAAAATAATTTATTCAATCGAGTCATGATATACAGGACAGGACAGGTTAGTGTGCTTGGACCTTCTTCAGGAGCATCCGATTCTGCTAATTCTTTGATCCCGTGGGCTAATCGCTAGCGGCTAGCTTCATATGAATATTTTTTTTGTTAACAGTAGGTACGCGCAGGTATAGTAGCAGTATAGATAGCGATAAGTCAGCCGTCATTTTCAATCCCATTATTTAACTGCGCGGGTTGTACACTATGTACGTACATTGTACGTATTTTAAAGTTAAAATAAATATAATACTTAATTAATTCAGTACGACAAAATCTCTGATCTCTAATGTAGCATACCCATAGCATATTTATCAAAATGAGATCACCCAAACTTGAGAAAACGTGAACAGTTAAACGTTTCTTAAATACAAACACAGCATCTTTCTATGACGAAATATTACGAAGATTATTTTTCTTACACTCATTAATACAATTCCAGAGGTTTACCCATTACCAGTTGGGAGAAGAGATGTGAGAAGTTAAAGAGAGCTGGCTTGAGATCACTGAGTGATGCTCTCATTACTAGACAACAGGTGTGTCGTAATTAAAATTTTAGTCGTAATAACACTTCACTTACATGAATGCTATACCTCAGTATAGTGTTCATTATAGAAATTAAAAAATAACTAATAAACTGCATTTAAGAATAAATACTGTTGTGATAAACAAACTCTAAACAGTATAATCTACAGATACATTATTACAGTTACAAATATACAGAGTTAATTGAAAAATAGTAATAACCTCTTCGTGCAAAATTCCTGTCATCATACCTAACAACTTTTGTTCTACGACATTTTTAAAACTAATGAGTTCCCCAAAAGATATTTGTTAAATTTTGTTGTACTGTCTGAAACGTAATTACTCTGTACGAATTTTCTTATGGTACCACGGACAAACTAGTCTGTGTATGCTACAGTGGCGCACTCGGCCTCAGCGCCGCGTGGTCCCCCCCACGCTCCGCTGTGTGTGTGCCGCTTAAGCGACCGGGTAGGGTAGGTGCCAATTTCAGAAACAATTAATGTATTTCTATTTTTGAATGAAAGAAAAAATTATGAATTTTTAAAAGTCGTAGAACAAAAAGTATTAGGGATAATGTTAAGGACATAATACTTTTTGGTGGTTATTAGCATTTTTAAATTAACCCTGTATATCTGTAACTCCAATTTTTAAAGAAAAACGGCGATATAATATTTTCACTTTAATTATCGATTTCATAACAAACGAAAAATATTTAGTTTTTATTTATAGTTGATATCTGCTGCTTGGTAGTGTAGCAACCTGGCGATGCTAAAATGCTGATTTAAATTTTAATAGATGCATTTAACGGCACCTCAAAATTGGTGAAAATATAGACAAAATTGCTTTGAATTGCTAATAAAAAATATAATGTCACACAATAAAATGTAACTCCTTCATTAAATCGATATTAGCTTTAAAAATTTTAAGACACTATAAAATAATTATTGTCAATAAAAAAAAAAATCATTTAAAATAATAGCTTGTGCTATGTAAAATAATATTTTCTAAAAACTAAATAAATAAACTTGACAAGCTGTCATCCTGAAAATGCCGACACATCCGGCGCAGTAATAGAGTTAGAAGACTAATATATTCCTTGATGGAGTTGGTGCAATTGCGCAACGTCTCTTCCTAACTCCTGGAAATAACTCGGAAATACTAAGTGTATTTCCGAGTTCCGAATAACTCAGAAATACTAGGTGTACTTCCGAGTTATTTCCGAGTTATTTCTAGTATATGTAAGATTGCTATATATACATATACATATTCTACTTAAATTTAAAAAAGCATTCGATTTAGTAGATAATGATATACTCTTTGGAAAGCTGGCGAGTTGCAGATTCACTCCCAAGCTCCTACAATTCTTTTCAAACTACTTGAGTGGTTGTAGCCAGTTCGTTCGACTGGCAGGTCACGAATCAAATGACTACTACACATATTCGGGGGTCAGCCAGGGTAGCACCTTGGATCACTGTTTCTACTGGTGGTCGATGATCTTCCGAGAGTTGTGCGGACTATTAAGTGTCTGATGTTTGCCGATGACTTGAAGCTCTGTCTGGGTGTAAGCGAAATCGCCGATACTGAAGCCCTACGGAGAGACATTGACTGTGGTCGAGTGGTGCATCTTGAACTGCCTGACATTCAATGTCTCGAAATGCAAAGTTTATTACTTTCTCTCACTCACAATCACCATTACTCATTGCATGTAGACTCTGCAATGGAAAGGGAATATTAGAGACTTGAGCCTAACTTTTGACAGTAAACTCGACTTTCGAGCACATATCGAGCATATATGTAAAAAGGCAAATAAAACACTAGGCTACGTCATGAGGACTGCCTCTCAGTTTAGTGACATAAAAGTGGTGGAAGTATTGTTTAATGTCCGCAGCACACTTGAATTTACCGCTATCATCTGGGATCCATATGAGAGTAAATACGCTATCGTGATAGAAAAAATTTTACGTAGGTTTGCGCGGTGGCTATTTAAGAGGAACTACGGATATTATCCATTTTTATATCCCTCTCTCTTTGTGACTGGTATGGTCAGATTGAACACATTTAGCGCTGTCGGAAAATGCTATTATCTGTGCACTATTACTCTACTACATAATAAGATAGATAACCAGTCGGTAGTAGACCAGATGGTACTCAGGGTATCTAGACTGTGCAAAGATGTAAATGGCATAGTTGCGCCGCGTCGTGCGCCGCGTTTGTTTGCTTATCTGCCTGCACGTACACGCCGCGCTCGTAGCGCGTCCAGTGCGCGCGCGTGCCACTTGCTTGGTGACATACTCGCTGAGAATATTGACATAGACATATTTGCAGACAATATTGGGACATTCATTACGAATGCTTATGTTTATTTGTTTAATATTAAATTAATATGACAACTTATATAATTTAGATTATTATTTATATAATTAATGTATTATACAACAATTGTAAAGTTATGTATAAGTACTTATAAGATCATGTGACTAATCTTCTATCTTCTATCTATATATATAAAAATCAATGCCACTTTTCGTTGTAATTTTATAACTCAAGAACGGGCTCACCTATCCAAACCAAATGTTTAGGCTTTGTTCGGACTATTTAGTAGATGGTTTATGTGAAGTTTGCACAAAATCGGTCGAGCGGTTCTTCATTTTTGTAACAAATATTTTTGTAACAACACTTTTTGTAACAAATGAATTCAATAAATGGCGGATCATTTTGTTAATGGGGAGTTTGCTGTCAAATTGAAACTTTTTTCAGTGTTGATAGTACAAGCATGTTGTTATGTCATTCATGCGGTCATTTCATTTTGGACGTGCTTCGATTAAAGCAAATTGTCAGCAATAATTATTGCTTTGTGTTTATATTTTTAAACATATTGTTGAGTGCATTCATACAAACGGTGAGTCTTGAATTGTTCAAATGTACTATGTATATATGTGCGTGTACTTTTCTCAGTTTTTTAGCAAGCCGTCGGTGTTTTTTAAAAATTCTGATCCAACATCTACCTAAAATTGCATGCATGTTACAGATTCAGAGCCAGATTTATCATCAAGCTGGTTCGTTATTGCTATACCCCGACGCTGATCATCAATTTTTGCAAATTTATTTTATTGTTGATGAAAATCGTGAATTGGATCAACGTTGTGCAATTGTTTCAAATACAAGACGAGAAATTATTCGTGTGCTACAAAGGTTTTTCCATCAGCATAACGCATTAGTTCAATTGTTCAAAATTGCTCTCGATCGTATGCCATCTGATAATCACAAAATCGTAATAAGGGCTGATAGAACACCTTTTGGAGAGCATGCAAGGCGATTCAATGCACCGACAATTGATGAGGTTGCAACTGTAATTCTTGGTGATCAGTTTCAATCCCGTGATATTGTACTTCATCGCAGAAATGAGCAATTGCAACGTGTTTCGGAACTTCATCGTAGTTACGATGCATTACAATACCCAATATTGCATTGGAAAGGTAACGATGGCTACCATATCAATATACCAATGATTGATCCACGAACAGGTAAATAATTGACCTATTTTCAGTGTGTTGACATTTCATTTGTATAATTTTCTAAAGTCACATTTTGCACTTATTTTCAGGTCTACATGTACAGAAAAAAGTTAGTGCCATGAATTTTTATTCGTATCGATTGATGGTTCGTCCACAAGAACAAAATTATATCTTGAGATGTGGTAAACTATATCATCAGTACATCGTTGATATGTATGCCAAAATAGAAACTGAACGTCTCAATTTTATTCGTTTCAACCAAGCAAAATTAAGATCCGAAGAATATATTCATTTGCAAGATGCGATAGCGAATGATGCTAATGTTAATGACATCGGACGTTTAACTATATTGCCATCTTCGTACATTGGTAGCCCACGGCATATGAACGAATATGCACAAGACGCAATGTCTTATGTACGAAAATACGGTCGACCGGATCTGTTCATTACATTTACATGTAATCCGCACTAGGATGACATCAAAAACAATTTATTTGAAGGACAGTCGACAACTGGTAGTCATGACATTACAGCACGTGTTTTTCGGCAAAAATTGAAAGCACTTATGGATTTAATTGTGAAATCATGTGTATTTGGAGAAGTGCGTTGCCATATGTACTCCATCGAATGGCAAAAAAGGGGATTGCCGCACGCACATATATTAATTTGGCTGGTACATAAAATAACTCCGGATCAAATCGATAACGTTATATCAGCTGAAATTCTGATCAAACTGTTGATCCTGAGTTATTTGCTATTGAATGCCCTTGCTCTCGCAGCTGAGGTGAGCTCTGGAGCTCTGAGTGAAATATTAGGGTTGCGTTGTCTAAAGCCTTTCAGCCAATCCCAACCAGCTATTCTTTCATCTTTATCAAATCTATGATCCAACCCCAATCTTTCCGCAAATTCAAAAGCTAATTTTCTTATTTCGGTGGTATTAAACCCAAAAAGTCGTCTTTCGAATTCGAGAATATGATCCACGAGTGCTTTTTCCATATCTGCGTTAAAGGTAGGTTTAAAACGACCAAAATTTACTGGAGTACTATAATAATGACAACGAAGGGTTGCTTGTGCCACGTTGAAATGTTTCGATGCTAAAAGCCAACCCATCCTATTGGACTTTACAGCTTCAATAGCATTTTGCATGTCTTGTTGTGATAAAATTTTTCGCGTTGATGTTCGTTTGTAATTGCCTGGCATCCTGTATTAAAATAAAAAAAATAAGTTTAAGTTTTTTATTTTATAGAGGTAAGATGACATAGTACGCCATCTTATACCCACGTTTTGTATGTCATCTTACCCAATAGACAATGCAAACCTCATTTTAATTGTTGTAACAAAAACTTTGATGTCAGAATGCGTTTTTATCAATATTTGTGTCATATAATAGTTCTAATAGACATTCCAAATTGGATTTACAAAAAGCTCCTTACCTTGAGAATACTTTCACCACCAAATAAAAGCGTAAGCAAATTTTTTTATTACAATAAAATCAGAAAAACCCGCATAACTTTGCAATCCGCTTTCACTTTCCGCCATACTGAATGTCAACATCAGTGACATCTACAGGCACTCTCTAAAACGTTATTGGTTCATTTTTAGCGCGTATATTTAAATCAATATTGTTGGTTGTCATCTTATCTGACTGTCATCTTAAGCACAACTCCCTAATTGCTTCAGCGGTTCAGCATTTCCCATTCAAAGTTTCATCCTCCTTTTCAACCCCTTAGGGGTAGTTTGGCCTATGTCCGTTCCCACGTGTCAAACTATATGTATGTTACATCACAATCAGTTCAGCATTTACCGTACAAAGTTTCGTCCCCCTTCCTCCTGTTCCCCTTTTCACAGATTTCTGATAAAAAAGTAGCCTATGTATTTTTCATAAAAAAGTCTTATCACCTAACATTACTCAAGATTAAGCGTTTCTCGTACAAAGTTTCAGCCCCCTGCTCACATTTTCAGGGGTAGATTTTTGATAAAAAAGTAATGTGTCCGTTTTCTGACGTTAAGCTATCTCCCTGGCAAACTTCATCATAATCGGTTCAGCGGTTTATCATTTCTCATACAAAGCTTCATCCCCCCTTTTCATCCCTTTAGGGGTAGATTTTCTAAAAAAATAAGTAGCCTATCATAGGCACAATCACATGATTTTCGTAAAGATCGGTCAAGTCATACTCCTGTTATAAAAGGACATAAGGCAGACACAGAGGAAAGACAGACAGACAGACAGACAACGTTTAAAAATTATAGAATCGAATTCAGTTAATCATAAAACGACTATCTATCACAAAATTTGGCAGTAAAATTGTAATTACAGACAGACGCTAGAGATTTATATAGTAGTATAGATTGCTAAGTATATATAGATATACAAATAGCAAAAGATAGAAAAGAAATGGAGAATTATGGTGATGTTTCGAGGTTACATTTCTCAACTTAGAGATAGTTGTCTTTAGAGTGTGGACTCCTGTTTCAATACTGCTCCATGTATAACAGCGAATTCCGATCTGGCACTTTGCCGGCCGCTACGGCGGCACGCTCGCTTCGCTCGCTCGGCTCGCGCGTTGTGGTAAAAAGACATAACCTAATCAACAAAAGTGTTATAAATATATCGTCGTTTGTATGAAATTCAAAAAAAATTGCAAAATTTTACCCAGTGTGAAACAATTTAAGCCTTAGCCTGCATTTGTCCTCACGATTTCCTTCCAAGCATTTTTTATCACCATTACAGTTTCAGAGATTGAAGTTGTAACCAAAATTTTATTGTGAAAACTATTAATTTTCAAGTTTGCCATTTCTTTTATAGCAAAGGCCATTAATTTTGAAGACTTTCGTTCCACGTCCGATAAATAAATATCTCACTTAGAGGCCAAACTATTTATTCCTTTTTTTACACAGTTATAAAATGAGTATAGTGTCATGGCATGGCGGTGGTGGCATGTAAGCGACTGGCGAGCGTCGCGTTCCAGAATTCAGCATTTTAGTGTCGCGAGGTCGCTAAAGTAGCTTTTTACATCTGACTAATATTGCAATAAACAGAGTCCTCATGCTAATTGCAGGTCTACTATAACGTAATTTAATTTGACTAAAAGGACAATAATGACATTTTTAGGTGAGAGGTTCGAGAGTGCAGCTGTCCCTTGTAGCCCAATCTTACTCTACTCGTGTTGAGGCAGCACTCCGAAGGCGATTGCATGCCAATAAAATAAAACTAGAAGAACTTACATGGCAAAAGAATGAGGTATAATTTCGAACCGAATCATATTATAGGCATATCCGTCTACATTATATCCAATGCTATAGGGTTGCATGTGTTGAACAAGAAATTGTAATACGAAATGTATTGAAATTTTAATCCTGCTAGTCTTCTATTTCTGTAGAAGAAAAAAATAACAAGAGCAAGAAAAACTATTTTGTTCTGAGGTGTAGAACTTATATCGTTGGAAGTAAAAGACTAGAGTTGGTATTTCAACAGAAAGCGTCACTATTAATAAAAATTTGTCTGGGAAGTTAAGATCCTTTGATTATCTAATACATTATATAAACCACGCATACCTTCTAATGTCTTTTCAAAATAAATATGCACGAGTTTCCCCGAATTTTATCAAATTCATCCATTACATTTGTCTACCAATGTTCTTCGAAATTTCTATTAAAATAAAAAAGAGTAATGTAATAAGTAATACCCAACAGGTGATACGCGACTTTAATTCCTTGATCGAAGAATTATCTACAACAGAACAAAGTCTCCTGGATAGTATGGAGAAAGAGAAGATGATAAAAATCAGATTAAGTGACCGAACTTACAGGCCTGATGGAGAACTAACAAAAGATGACGTAGACAAAAAACTAAAATATGAATTGGCCAGACTCAGACATTTCATCAAACAGTTGCAGAGTAATATAAAGCGAATTACGTAAGAAAAATAATAACAATATTTCAGTATTAGGTTTTTAATTAACAATGGAGTAATGTCACAGTATAAACATAACAGTAGGATGACTTCATAGAAAGCTAGCGTACGCGGTTTGTATGTGTGTGCGCTAATACCCACGCGTCGACGCACACAACGGCAATATTTTGGGCGTACATGGCTAATTATTGTAGCGCCAATCGGAGTCGCACGCGACGCAAATTGGCAACCGCTTCCGTTTGTATTTAATTCGTTCTTCACATCGTCACAAATACCAAAATATCGAAATTACTTAAACGAAATTATTATGTCCTTAGATGCTTAAATAATTTTAGATATTTGAATCCAGAGTTAACATTCTTCAACATAACTACAAAAAATTACATTTAATAAACGTGAAAAACTTATCTCCATGCCTCGATTTTTATTAGTATGTACCAAATATATAACTGAACGAGATGCTCTCAGCATCCCATACTCAACGAAACAACCGGAGACGGCTTTCTTTTCTACACATTCTCTGGTAATGTTATACATAGTTTTACCTGTGATGAGTAAAATACATCTAGTTACTTTTGTCAAGATCACAGCAACCATTTTATCCGCAGATCGCAGTTTCAGCCTCCATTACTTACCGACCACAGACAAAATAAATAATAAAGAGAAAGACAAATAAAACGAAACTTACCAATGTGATTCGGGGGTAGGCCAGGATTCTAGGATATACCCTCGGATTGGGCCGAGAGTATACCAGAACAAATTAGGTACTTAGAACAAGTTTTCTACTGTTTGATTGGTGGATCTAAATTTAAAAAAAAATTCTAATTCGAAAACATCTGCTATCTCTTAGAGATGTGTGCGGTGTCACCCTTGAGAACAGGATAAGCAATTAAGTATACGCAGACGCAGTATGAATACGCAGTATGACAAGGTTGCACGACAGTATTTATTGTTAAAATGAAAAAAGGAATCCTTATGATAGATGGTTCGGGCACATAGAAAGAATGAGTGATGAAAGACTGACGAAGAAAATCTACAGAGCGAAAGCGAGTAGTAAAAGAAGCCAAGGAAAACCAAGGATGACTTACGAAGATCAAATAGCCAGAGTGTTAGGTGACGGAAATGTCAAAAGCACTCGCATAACTAGGCGAAACTGTGTGAAGAGAATGATGAGATTTGAGGAAGCGACAAGTACTTAAGGACCGCGACGCTTGGCGCTCCGTCCTCTTTGACTACCCCGCTAGAGATGCAGCGTGAAGATATGCATACATATGTATCTCCTATAAAATGATATAATATCTATAAAAAAGTTATAGAATAATAAGTAGACTCACGATATAATCATAAGGGACACACCTTACCGAAAATATAGCTAAGTACCTACAAATAATGTCTTGTTGTTTATATCTGTACGTTGCTGAATGAATTTCAGGAAGCTGCAAAATAATTTGACTGAAACTATGTCTCGTATTGACTGTTGGACTGAAGACCTAATTCAAGTTGTAAGTTTAGATGAAGATAGAATTCGATCTCGCTCAGGCGAAGACATAAGACGTAATTCGCAATCTTCCGCACCACAAGCCCCACCTACTCCTCTACAGTCAAATACTTGTGCATCACGACTAAGTTCAAATATTCCACTGGCGGTCATAAAGGAAGTAGACGAAGAAGAAGATGATTATCCTTTTGATAATTAGTTGTATATTAATTTGATAAATAATTATTTGTTACTAATTTTTGGACCTCTACCAAAGAATATGTATAACCCTACCATGAGTTTCGTGCTCGTTACGGGTTATACTAAATGAATTTACAACCTACCTACCTACACTTTCACGATAGAGGTACGAAAGCCAATATATGACTAATTTTATTAGGGTCATGTAATAGGTTCTTACGTGGTTCTTACAAATGGCGTATGAAATCAATGAAAAATGAAAGCGTAAACGCAAGACTTTATAGCACTGTTTATTTAGGTATTACTTACCTACTTATTTTTTCGATAATGGTGTTTTTTTCGTGAAATATATTATTTAGTTTGTATTGACTAGTTCTATGTACCTACCTATTTATTGTCTAGTTATATTTGAAAATAAAAATATAATATCGAAAAAGCAATCGTTTTTTATTATTTGGTGAACTTTGTATCGTGAATCGTAACAATATGACAAACCATGAAATACACATTTTACATAAACACATAACGTTGTACAATGTTTGTTTATAGTGCAAATCAGTGCCAGATTTATCAATAGGTGAGCAAATAATTTTTACCTCATTTTACCTAATTTTTTATATAGTGGTTAACAGAGTAATCACCAGAGATGAAACGGGCGCAGTGATAGGATAGGTTTCTCAAGATATGGCTAACAACTATAATACACTTATATTAAAACAGAAATCATATCTCGGGAGACACCCAAAAGATTTCGATAGAGTAATACTCGTACATATATAACCTCACGTTGTATCCTTAACGGGGTAATTAGAGGGGACGGAGCGCGAAGTATAGCGGTCCTTACAAACTTCTTTCGCCTCCTCAATCCTCATCATTCTTCTTACACATTGTCGCCTAGATTTGCAAGTGCTTTTGACATTTCCGTCAGGGCGTCAGCTAATACTCTGGGTATTTCATCTTCATAAGTCAGCCTTGGTCTTCCTTGGCTTCTGCTACCTCACTTTCGCTCTGTAAATTTTCTTCGTCAATCTTTCAACACTCACCATCACACATCAGTGTGGTAGAGCCATGCTGCATTGCAGCACGAATTGGGCCGGCTCGCCTAGTGAAATACCACCCTCTCACAGAATATCGGCGTGAAATAACAGTATCTATTACTGTTGTTTCGTTCGGTTAGTGAGAGTGCCGGTGGCCCATCTCCCCCTCCGCCACCTTTCCTCAAAGGCCGGCAAAATATCCATGATTCCTCGGACATTCGCGTGTCCATGGGCGGCAGTTTTATTACATTTCATTAGGCTCGCTTTTGCTTGTCGTATCTTCATTGCTTATTTTTTCTGGAAGGGTGTCATCGCACATGGTTGTAAGAGATCGCTTTTCTACCGCATTTATCTTACTTTTAGCTGATTTCGGGCATATCCACCGCACAATAAAATTGGCACCGACACCGCATTGTTATGGATGGCCATTTTGGTTGAGTTAGGTATATTCACACTAACTACTAATGCGGCCAAAGCACTGTTTCCTTTATTGCCAGCTGCTTCATGGCTCTCCACATGCAACTCACATCTACCATCCCCAGAAGACTTGTTCTAGACATTTTCCATGTACCCATATTTCACATTTCGACTGTATCTTTTCCCTTTCAAACACCAGAACCTTCTTTATATTCACATCCAATCCTTTCACTACACATTCTTCTTACATGCAGGTTTCTTACATATAGTGTTTGGAACTCTGCTTTTGATGGTGCTATAAGCAAATCAGATTCAGAATCAAATACAGAGTAATAAATAATTAAAAGTGCATGAAACCACTATAGACCATCGTTAGTTAAAGGATCACAATTGACAAAAGAGAATATACCTACTACTAGCCTCATTAGACATTGTCTTCAAAGTCGCTCTTACAGTCTATTTATTGCATAAATAAAATTGAAATGTCTACGATATGAAACTAAAGATTTTTTTGCAAGTTCATTTATTTGTGCGTTATCAAAATCTAAACACTTTTTTTTAATTATTGTCTCATCTGTTTGGCCGAACTAATCTCCGAAATGGCTGCACCGATTTTGACGGGACTTTCATCTACAGGTAGTGAATTTTTCGAGGAATAATCTAGGCTACTGTTTTATCATGGAAAAACACCAAATTTAACGCGTGTAAAACTATGAGGCACAACTAGTTAAAAATAAACAAATACTCTTGCTTATGAGTCCTATACAAAAAAAAGGGAGCATATCACACAGTAACACCCAGACTCCAGTTTAGAAGAGTTGATAACTCTTCATGTTTTATTATTAATATTAGTATGGAAAGGAATTAATAACTGAGGGTGAGATGTCGGCCTCATAGTAATAGAGTTCATAACAATAGTTTGAAATCCGGCACTGGTAGTAGTTTTATTTTTTATTTAAAAATGTATAGCATTAACTCTGAATGTAAAGCCAATTAACATTAATTTACATCTTTTAATTATATACTATAAAATTACTTGAGATTACAATTTCGAATACATTAAATTGTGCTATAATCTACTTCAGTTAAACTTTTGACAAAATGTAAGCCAAAGACTGAACACAAACTGGTGATAAAATAAAAATAAGGAATGCTTGAAAAATTCTAATTTTTGGACAAAATTAATTTTAATTATTAAAAAAAGATTTCTGAACTCAATATTTACAAAAACTTTAGTATTAACCAGAGAACATTTTTGAATAAATTATATGACAGAAATTATCATAGTGGAATAGCAGGAAATACTATTGTTTAAATTTTAATTTTGAAACCCATTGTTAAGAGAGAAAAAATTAAAATTATGCACTATTTCTTATAATGTAAGAATAATCTCAAAATTTCTATCTTGTAAAATCAATGTTTTAAACTTTAATCAAAGGTTATAAAAAAAATTCTCTTCAGTTAGTTATGGCGAAAGTTACGAATTTCCACACATGTTCTTTTTGAAACTTCTAGATTCCAGATCTTTGTAAATAAGTAAGTCAGTTATTTCAAATAATTGCCATTGAATAGTGACCATATAGTGGCACTGAAAATTGAAATTTAACTCAGCTAATAAAAATCTAAAACTTTTTTATAAAACGGTGAATAAAAAAAGGTGTTACAACACAAAAATATTAAATTACAAATAATTCTCCCATGAATACATTTGCATACAATTCTTTTAACACATATGTTCTTACTTCAGTTACATAACAGTTTTGTATACATTTTTATATATTAATAATCCATATTGAGCTTCCATATAAATAAGTTTAAAAGTTATGATTTTAAATTTTCTTTAATTAGCACTTTTATCCATTCACCCTTTTAATTCAGAAAAAATTTTTGGTGCAACAGGCCATAACATACTGAAATTGTCAATAGGAATACAAAAATAACCTTATACTTATTGCATGAAATAATAATGTTTCATTTGAGATGTTCAAATGTTTTAGAGTAATTACTATGAATCATATTATGGATTTAATTTAATCTGTGCAACTGGCTCAATGTCAGTCTGTCAAAATTAGAAGTAAATTTGGATTTAAAATTGAATTATTTCATATAAATTATATAAATATTAAATACAGTCGCACAAATTATTGTTTATCATCTGCCTTATATTTTCAGGGATTTTTTACCTTTATTAGAGCTGATAGGCCAGCTCTCGAGGGAGGTTGACAGCCTATCTGCAGCCTGGCGTACGTCCCTACATAAGTACATAGAATCTTACCTTTTTTTAATAATTTAGCTGATAACTGACATATTAAGATACAAAATAAAATTATGTATAAAGCTTTTATTACCTAGGGTAACTTTAAGTTTCAATTGTACCATTAGACAAAAATCATCAATATCAAACAATGGTGTCTTTTCTATATACCTTTAGTACTTCTTCACATGTTGCAGTCACCAGGTAGTTGACGCTGAGCACCCATGATGAGCACAATATGGCAGACAAAAAGCGCAACAAAGATCAGATGGTCTGCACCAACTACTTGGCAAGAGAAACGTGAAGAGACATTTTCTGTAATTTTATAATGCCTATTATATGTATATGTGAGATCTTTGTGAAGATGCATAAAAACTGTGTTTGGGACTAAATATTTGAAGTTTGCATCTTTTGATGTATGGTGAAATACCAACATGGTAATTGCAAATAAGAAATATTTGTACAAATATATGTAAAAAGCTAGTGGGGTTATTACACGCATTCTTTGTGCATCTTTGTAAAGTTCTTTATACAAGTCTGGGACCGTAAAGAAGAACCTAATTATTAAAATGAAATCTTTTTCAGTCTATTTCATAAAAAAGAATGACAATGTTTGGACAAAATTTAAACATTTCCCACTATTTCATATACATGTTAGATTTGTGTGTTTAGTATTAATAACAATAAAAAAACATTTTTTTTGGCAAAGTTAAACTGCCTGCAACTTACAGAAAAATACTAGAAAATTTAAATGGAATTGTGAACGCTATTTATCAACTAGTTTTTATGAGATCAAGTAAAATAGGTCTATATCACAGTTTAAATAAATAATGATATAAATATTAAATATGTAATTTATTCAAGAATATATAAGGGCTCAAAGTTACGCTGTATTTGCAGTTAAAATCTGTAAAATATGGGTCATTAAAACAAAATTACTCACATTATTATTCAATAATAATAACAGCAATTTCCTATGTTCAATATAACTGTTCAACAGTTATCTAAAATATGATTTAAGTATGTACCTCTTTACTGACAAAGTTAAAAAAAAGTTTACAATGCATATTCACTGAAAACAAAAGGCAGATAATTGCTATTTGTACATTGTTGTAGACATTGAAAATTAATGACTGAATAAAGTATATTTATTTGCTGCAATCAGATGCTATAGAACCTATATCATTAAGAACAGATATACCACTTAATGAAATTGTTGATAATTAATCAACTTTGAAGCCTTTAACTACAACAAACATTATAATTTAATGATTTGCTTATTAACTAAATTGATTTAAATGTGACTCGCTATTGACGTGATCTTCAATACTTTGTGAGTTGCAAACTATTTCTATTTGACATTTATTACAAAATGCATTATCTTCATGTTCATTTGATAAGTAGTCTTCTATAGAAATGTCTTGATCTTCAATAAACTCTTCTATTTCTGTGAACCAATCTATATGTTGTTCATCTTCATCTATGTGTTCTAGTATACCCAGAACTGTATTCTCTATGTATGCATCACAAACTTTGCACCAAACTTCTTCATCATTGTCGACAGGGAAAATTCCATTGAGGGGTTTGAGTCTTTCAACTACATGAGATCTATGGTTAAACCCATTTACATGGACTTCTACATTTGAAAGTGTGCAAGGAATATTACATTCACAGACTTCACACAGTACATCATCTTTCTCGGACGACAAATATCCCTCAATGTTGATAAACTCACCATCTATTAAGTCGTCCATAGCTACCACCCAGTTTGCGTGTTCATCTCCCTCAATGTGCTTGGCTACCGATTCTTCTTGTTCCAGATTCATTTTGCATGGCTTGCAGTACAGAACGTCGTTGTTGAAATGTATCCCATTTTGCGACATCATTTCGATGTTCTCTTTGTGTTTCACGCCGTTGGTGTGCTGCTCTATACATTTATTGGCTTTCGGAATATAAACGCCACAAAACACGCAACGCACCCGCGTTTTAGAACTGGCGACGATCCCGTATAACAAACCTGTCTTCATAATTCTATACTTGTACTGTTAATATAAACGTAACAAAAGAGCGTAACACAAATGGAGTAATATTAATAAATTACTTGGAATTTGGTGGTAATTTCTAGCAAAAGAATATTGTATGTTGTGAACACGATGTGACGGATGACGGTAAATTAATTTTTTTTTTTTTATTTTTTTTTTAAATGGCACCGTACGTGAGTACATTGCCAACGTCAAGTAAAGCCAGAAAACAATTCAATAGATGAATAACGCATTTGCCAATGCCACGCATTAACACATTTAACACAAACTAATAAACAGACACAGAATAAGTAGAATCACAAGTAAATTAGTTCTTTCTTATCGTCAAACTCCTCCAGCGAAGTGATAGTAGGCTTTACTGAAGTTATAAAGGACTTCTTGGAAGAGCGCGAAAACTTCAGCTACACATGTTTATTTAGATCTCCTCCATTCTTGTCACTTACACAGAACTTTAAAACACAATATACTATCACTGTTGTACTTTAAAACTCCAAAAAATGTAAAAAATGGAAAATCTAAATAAAATGACAACCTCGCTTCTCCCGTTCCCGCCAAAAAGTCCAAATTAATTTTTTTTTATTTAGGGTTGCAACAATATCTCGAATTTCCAGATTATCGATAATATCAATGTAATTCAAACTTCATCGATATTAAAATAGTGTAAAACGGCAATTATCGACGACTATACATTAAACAGTTATTTGTTTATAATTAACGATTTATTTATACTAATGAATAAAAAAAATCCAAATACCACTAATACCAGGCCAATAAAAAAATTGTTCATTCATTACGTTCAGAACTTTTTGGCGGGAACAGGTGAAGCGACAAGTGAGGCTGTCGTTGTTTTCATTTTTGGGAGATTCTACCCTTGGTAGTAACTTATGCATTGTCGGACCCATGTTTTCAAAAACTTGCTTAAAAAGCTTGATTCATATGCCAAGGGATGTCCAAAATCCGTAAAATGGTGGTTGAATATAAGCAGTTAGCTTCTATCTCGTCAACATCATCGAAGACGAGGATAATGATTACGATTTCTGGAAGCATCACAAATCTGCTCATGAACAAATTAAAAAAAGAAAAACTAACGGAGATTGATGAGTTGACGTTGTATGTAATAATAGTATGTATGCACTTAATATAAAAAAAAAAAAAAAATAATTTAGATATATGACGAGATGTTAGGGTCGTATCCAAACTTGTTTAAAATAGCCATGAATGAGTCATCTGCCAGTCATCACATCGGTGCATTAAAACGCCTTTTCTCGAAAGCGGGGCTACGGTGAGGTGACATAATGTAGGCATAGGTTTCTTGGAAAAAGACTTTCGAAGTTATTGCTTTTGGATTGAATTGATAAACTAAATTGGGGATATATTTTCATAGCATGTGATAGTCTTACTAACCCATAATTTTTTCATTATTTTCTATTTTCTCAAAGAATGCTTTCATTTACTAAGATTTTATTTCATTTTAACTACCTATCATAAATTAAAACCACTAAAATATTTATTGAGTACTTGCAACGGGAGACACTATTTGCAGTCGTTCCCCTCTGTCAAGGTGTAAGTAAAAAAATAAGCATTGCACAATAAAAACAAGTTTTGAATCGATTTGTTACCATTTCTATAGTCGAATACAATACGACGTGAACATATGTATGTATGTATGAATACACTGGGCCAAGTTCTCCGCAAAGTATGTTGTTTTGTAATGTCGGGAGGTGCAACGTAAATCCGCCACATGCAATTATCAAATCAAATTGGGATTTTCGTATTAAGTACAAATTTTTCATTTTATTACACTTATTCAGAATCGTATTACTAAATTGATTTATCGATCGTTAACAACAATTAATGATATTTTATTTTATACTTTTCAGTCTCAAAATAAATTTAACAATTTTATTACTGATTCAAAATACATTTAAATTTTGCTTAGCTAGTCCGCCATCTTTGGCAGTCTGCCATATTGAACTTAGTGACGTTATTTTATTTTTCGTATTCCTGAACAAAACCTTTCATTTGATATCCATATCATGGGAATGCATAAGAAATAACTAGTCCGCCATCTTTGAGAATTCACTACATTGGATTTAGAATGACGTCACTTAACTAACCATGCATTGTCATTCAATCTAAACGTATATGCAAAATTTCAGCTTAATCAAAAACCGGAAAGTGGGTCAAAATTTATAATTTCCTTCCAAAATTTTTTTACATAGTTGCTGGTGAATTTGGTAATTTCTTTATTACATGTCCGTAATAGTCCGAGTGAGGTTCGAAGGTAAGGAAAATTGTAAAAGTTGCCATAAAAAATTGGAAAATTTGGGAAAAACAGTGCTTTTTTTGTAATATTTTTGTATGAATACCGACTGAACCACAGCAAAGCGTGATCGAATACAATAAATTACAAATAACATAATATGCGACAGCCGAAAAAAAAGTTTCGGTTCGAAGTTCTTATTTATTTAAGCGATAACCGTTTTTTTGCGTTTTTTTAGAAATATGAACTGAAAATTTCTGAATCACAGGATTCGTCAATTACATTTTTTATTGGGTTTATCGTTTTATCTAATTTAACAAAAACATTTTCAAAAAATTCAAAAATCGCCCAAATGTTAAAGGTTCTAGCTTTATTTACTCACTCCACCTCACCCTCAACTCGTTCATTACCTGAGAATACCTGGTCTTAAGTTTTTATTCTATTGCCCATTCATTCATTCGTCCGTCCGTCCCTTCATATACATCACAAAACACATTTGTTTCTGTCTGTGTCGTTGTGTATTCAAGTTGTATCGTCGTTACACTTGACAATAAAAATGTACACTAAAATCTGGCCGGATGACGTTCTTCCATATTAAAAAAAGAATCATGTAAGTCTAATCATTGTTTCTTGAGCTATAAACGCACAAATGAATAGACAGACAGAGAAACAGTGCGTTTTGTAATAATATACATGTACTATCTACCAAACACATTCTATTAACATAAAGTGTGTATAAATACTTGTTCAACATTTCTTATGGAAAAATGATGGACACCGATAAAATAATATCGATAGATCTTTAAAAAAAATTATACTGAAATTCTGTATACCGATAAAAGGCGATTTTGTGTTAATTCTATTTACGTGTTAATTTGAGGGAATGTTGGCAATTTGTTTATGTTCGAAAGCGTAAAGACGCAACTCTACATTGCATATGAATGCTCCCATTTATTTCTGGTAGTACCTCTCCTCCCGCCAAAAGTGTTAGAAATTTGAAATAACGCGTATGCCACCTCTCGCTGTAGACCTATTCAATGAAAATGTCGATAAAATCGCGTTGGAATAGACGTTATATCGATTATCGATATTTACTACTTTTCAATGTAAATATCAATATTATGATCAATATTTTTTTGAATTATATCCCTTCTACCTACTTCTCCACTTTTTTTTCTTTATGGCAAGGCGCACAGATTAGCGTATTTGCCAATTTCTCCACTTCTCTGTGAGTGATGCAGTAACAGAATTCCACAGATTTATAAATGGAAGCAGTAGTGCGATTTTCTAACGCAAATTAGTCAAATTCACTTCTGAATCCGCGGTGAGATTGTCAACTGTGATTTGGTACTCTCTAAAATTGACAGAGATACTAGCGCCGCCTCGATGAGTGGCGGCGGCGAGTTGTACTATCGTAAATGAATTTTATGAAGTTTCGCTAAATATAACATCCAATCTAAATAAACGAGTTTTATTTAACGTAATTATCTCAGAAGTTAAAATACTCTAAGACGAAATATCGACTGCGATGTTTACTCTTAAAACAATCCCCGACAAACTCGTATCTAAGATCACTTCACTTCGCTCCTAGAATGTTTGGTTTAGAAAATTCTATTTGAAGGTCAAGTGAGTACGAATGTGAAGTGGGTGAATTGTCGAGCGAGTCTCGCTTTGGGTGATTCAAGTTTTTACAGAATTGCATGGCTGATGAAGCATAATTCACTCACACATAAATACCGTGTAAGTAATAACACTGTCACTTTCATTGCAGTTTAAAATTGTATATCTTTATCTTTTTCTTTCATTTGTTGCAACACAATGGCACATAGACAATTCCGAAACCGTGGCAGCCGCCATCTTCCGCTCACTCAAAATAAGCGGAGTATGGCGTCTGTTTACTTGTTTATTAAGTCATGTGTTCGATGATTAAATATTTCTTGGTGTATAAACATTATTTCGGTTATTTAAAGTACAAAATATGGTACAAAAGTGTTGTACCCCCAATAGTAGCAACGCCTCATACAGAAAAGCCCCGAAAATCACGTTCCATCGCTAAGTAAATCTGATGTTGCAAATTGTTTGATTACTGCATTCAGTTAGCTGATATTTTTGTATTTCGTGGCTCCGACACTAAATATGTTGCAAACTATTAACATTAAAGTTTCCTTATATTGTATAAGGTTTTTTTATAAGTTTTTTATATTTTTGTACCAAGTACATAACCAATTTTGACATTATTAGTACCTTAAAGAGGTACCTTGTACCTTAAAGAGGGCCAAATTCAGAGAAAACTGAGTCTCGTAATAAAATTAAATATTAACGGACAGGTACCTAAGGTTAAGCATCTATTTTTTGCAACTATCTTTTGATTTTGATGTATACCTTGTTAATTTTGAATTTCTAAAGGATGAAAATCTTCAAATTTTTTGGTAAAAGAACGAACGAAAGGGATGAAGAGACACTAAGGGACGCCTCGGATCGAGAAACATAATGAACGGAGCCATTATTAATTTTCGTGTCTCTTCCTATCTCATTGGCGTAACCACGAGTAAAACCAGAAACTTATTATAGTATGAGTCAAACAGCGATAGTACGTACTACAGCAACCTTTTCTCTAATTTGTGCTACTATCGCTTTAGTGCATGACTCTATGACTGCATGAGTCTATCACTGCATGAGTGTAGTACTAATACATAATCTGTGGTGTAGTGGTCGGTCCACAAAATAAAGACTTACACACCGACTTACGTCTGCACAGCGTGTTTGCACCTAGGACCAAGGAACAGTTTGCACAGACTTAAGTTCGCGCAAATGAAACATGTTGAGGTCAAGTTTGAAGTTTTCGCCAATGTCTGTGTATCTTTATATTTTATAGCAAAAAGTCTGTGCAACTGTGCAAACACGTTACGCGGGCATAAGTCGTTATTGTATGGACCAGCCTTAGAGAAGAAAAAACGAATTTACATCAAACGTATGTGCTTTACGATGGCTTTATGTGTTCATCACATTGAGTACCTACCTACAGTGGGAGGCGACATACGTGGTATTTCTCATACAAAACTTTCTGGCATTTTTTGCGGGAGGAGAGGCCGGACTACCACGAGTAAATGGAAGCACTCAAATGCAATGACGAGTTGTGTCTTTACGCTTACGCGCACAAACAAATCGACATTCTCCCAATTTGTCAAATACGTAAAAATAACTGGATATAAATTTTATTTTTGATAAATTAATGTCTAAAATTAAATGCTACCACGAAATATTTTCTTTTTTTTTGCAATTTAATTGTAATTTTATTTGTAATGTTTTATGGTCTATTTAAATGTTAGGGGGGGTTAGAAAGGGGACAGAGGGAATACCTGTGAATCGCGACTCCCGTTTTGGGTACTCCTCAGAGGTTCGTCATGAATTATAAGAATAGGGTGCTGTGATTATAATGACAGATAAGTTACTCTATAGATTATAGTTTTCTTAATATAATTTAGAAAACAAGTGTTTCAAAGAGAATATAATCACTACGAAATGTTTTTCCAGAAGTTACATGATTATGGTGCTACTTCTAAACGTAGTGATTAATGATTATATTCTCTTTGATTTTCTGGTTGCCAATGCCTTAGGAAATTATAAAAAATGTCTAATGTCATTAACTTGTATCATAGTCATGTCATATCGTAATTTGTGGTCATATCAAATTTTACTTTATTTAAGTGATTTAAAGTAAATATTACTGGTTTGTGACTGTGTAGTGCATCAATTGAGATCAATAACACGAAGGTTTACTTCACTTGGAGGTCAATTTAGGATTATCTGTTATAACTAATTATGTCGCACGATTCAGAAGATGAAGCAGAAAAAATATTGGATAATGTAGAGGAAGTTATGGACAATTTGTTGGTATGAATGCTTTTCGTATAACTATTTGTAACTATTTTTATAGCTATTAAAAATAACTGTAGTAAAAGGAAGAACTAGATTATTTACACATTTTTGAGAATTACAAAATGTAAGTAATTGTAAAATGTAATCACAATTGTAAATGTAAAGTGACACTTTAAATCTTGAATAATGCCTTGTATTGTAAATATATTATAATATTACATAATTTTACAATATTTTATCCAATATGAAGCAATCTAAACCTTAGCCAAAAATATTATTTACAATTCTAGAAAATGTAAAATGTAATTAATAGAAAAAATTTATATTATATAATAATTACATTCAAATTAAGGGTTGTTTGCGCCAACTATTTAAATTCGATTTAAGGATTTGACATCTTGCTTTCACCAATTACTTAATAGTTAGTGCAGGCGAGATGTCAAATCCTTAAATCAAATTTTAATTGTTGATGCAAGCCATCCTTAGTGCTATTCAGTAATGCAATGATATATTGATATTCATTGAGGTCTTAATGCTAAAATACTTTTGAAATAGATAAAAAAACTAACATCGAAGTACAAGATCACCTTAAATTTCTAACCCAACCACCAGAAGTCATCTTTGGGTAGTAATGGCTTCATGGAGTAAAACTATAAACCTTGAGCTTAAGGCAGTCACTACTGTGTGGAAACTTATTAATGACTTGAATAGCAATAATGCAATCATAAAGACCATTTTTGTCATGACTCAAAACTTCACATTTGGTAGTGCATTGATAATAAGCGAAAGGAAAAATAAGTTAAGTATGTAAGAATATTGTGTACTTGGCTGACAAATAAGGTACAAGAAGGAACAATTACACACCAAATGTTGTATATAATACGGCCGCAGTCATTGAAATAGAATGACACAATAAACTGCAGAGAGACAGAGACAAGATATTGTTATTGGGACCGGTCTAAGATGTATCACATGGTCTTGTCAACTCCAATTATATTATGATGTCCATATGCTTATACTGTATCCTCTTATTTTATTTACATATATTGGTATAAAAAAAACTGAGGATTTATTAAACAGAATTATAATAATGAAAATTAATGAGATTGAAGAAATTAGATTGAAAAATTTTCAGTTGTTAATTTTTTTTTCACTACAAAATTAACCAAACTTAAGCACCTAATAGAAGAGAAATATTTTCCATGAGTCAATAGATGACTTTAAACAGAGGGATGAGGTTATTTAATCTCATGAAGAATGTCTGAAGTTTTGTTATTTTTAAAAAATGACTTTTAAATAATAATAAGCTTTTTTAAAATTAGTTAATAACTTCTTATTATTATATTTTGAAAGAAAGTAATTACTATATTGTGATAAGTTAGCTATATTTTATCTCATTTTGCCGTGTTTTATTTTGTTTTATTTTATTGTATCTACCAAATTCAAAAATTGTAATGCTTCGTTAGTGTAGTATAGTTGGTATCACTCTCTCTGTATAATAATTGTAAGTGCTGTATACTCCTGTAAAAGTGTTTCACATTGTTTAAGTTTTTTTCAATACTTTTGTTGGTGTAATTTTGTGATAATGCTGTTGGAGTATCTATTAATCAAATAAATAAATTATATATATACCCATATTTATTCACTGTAAACCACAACATTGAGCCATAATGGGCTTTAACTATGCCAATTTTTAATAAACACATTTTTATTTGTTTACATATTTTGGTGCATATTACAGAAAGAAATCAAAGGATTATATACATATAGAGATTTATTTTTTGATAATCATGGATTAGACATGGCTTCAGACAAAAATAAACTTATTGAGGAAAAGAAAAGTATTTTAATAAAAAAGTTTGAAGAAATTGATGGTAACTATTTTCACTACTTTGAGTGTATTATGAGTGATATTATTATATTATTTTAAATATTATAAAGCTGGGTACACACTATGTGCAACACATATAAGACAAGTGCAATGCCGTACGCTTTTGCCCATTCATTTGCGACGGAAGTGCACTCCGAAAAAAAAAAATAGACGGGAATGGCGGCTGAGAGCATGAAACTGTTGATCTCCATCTACAAACTAAAATTATGTACATTTTAAAGCCAGGTGACTCCATTATAGCTCAAGGAGATTATATTGTCAGGAATCGATGTTTGTAGTTTGCACAGCATGATGTGTACAGACCGCCTATAGATTTTTATGTTGTATTGTCTGTTCTGTTGCACATAAAGTGTACCTGGCATAAGAAGTGCGAAGAGGAATTGATACTCCAAATTGAAAGCATAAGAAAGGTTTAATGCAAACCCTGTCATAGTGTACTTATTCTTTATTTGAATAACACCATTGAATATTGCCAATTGTATTATGTTTTTCATTGTATACTAATATTACAGTTGACAGGCAAATACCCTTTGAGCATCGTGCACAATTCCTGTATATGAAAGGTAGATGTTATAATATCAGTACAGCATATGATGCTAGAGCAACCCAGTGTCTTAGCAAAGCTGTAAAATTAAAACCTCATTTAGTTGAAGCATGGAATGAATTAGGTGAATCGTATTGGAAAAATTTGAATGTTAAAGATGCTAAAGCTACTTTTGAAGGAGCCCTTAAACATGTGAGTGTAGTTCAGTTTTTTATATTTTTATGTATAAAATGACAGTACCAGTCTTATAGATCTTACTTTAAGTGTCTAAATATCCCATTATGGCCTTTCTTTTAACGTCAGGACATGCTTTATACATCACTGTCTTGCTAGGGACGATAGCGGCGAGGGTATGTGGGAGTCTTCTACATTGAGTATACCTATTAAAACCTGATGGTGGTAATCTGGAAGTATTGACTCCACTCCATGGCGTCCACTTAACCCACGTCTGGAATACCCATTTGTTGATGTGAAGCTGTCACACCTATCGCGTTTTCAATTATTGCAGCAGCTATCACAAAGTTTTTGGCGACTATGGCATTGCAACAGAGGGTTAAGTGGACGGACATCTGTCCACTTAACCCACCCAGGATTGGAGACCTCATTTTGGTTAAGGATGCTAACTTAATGTCATTGCATAGGCATCGGGGGTGCATCACTAATTTGTATGCTGGTGCTGATGATACCCCTAGAATTGCTGAGGTCCGGGTGATTGATTCGGTGACGAGGAGAGTGGTGGCAACGCGTTCTCGGCTGCCGTTTAATTAGTCTTCTTCGTTTGAATGCCCGTCAATACTTTAGACCACCCATTCCCAAAGTGGGCGATAACGCCCCCCTGTGGGTGCTGCAGGCCTAAAGGGGGCGGTAAGAGACCCAGAAAAAATATGGGGGCGTTGTGTAGAGGCCTGGGGGGTGATTTGTAATTTCATTTAGCTAGGAGGCATCTTAGACAACGACTGCATGAGCTCTCGACTCAGTAGACAAAATAAGTTTGGGAACCTAGATTTTAGACAGTCCTTTTGATCGGAGCGGGGGTAACTGTTAGGAATAATACATATAATTGTTTCTAGTGTCCCTCGATACCAAGAGATGTCGCTAGTTGTTTCGTCAGCGCCAGTTTAATTTTTTTTTTTGGTATGTGGGTAATTTAGTGTGTGACTTACAACAACTTATTGGTTGTAAGTCTCAATTATCTTATCTGTTTTGAAGCTAAAAGAAATTCTGCCGTGTCGTGTTTACATGTTATGTTCGCCGACTGGAGTTGGTATTTAATTGTTTTGCATTATACTGTTATTATATAATTATTGAAATGGTAGGCAAAGGGTTGAGCAAGGTGATAAGTGGATCTATCCTGCGTTTTGTGGCTTTACGGCGCCGGAAGCCACTACCTTCAGGGTAGCCGTCTTCCGCTACCCTGAAGACTAACGGACGTTAAAATTATTTAGCCTCTCTTATTTGTACAATTTTGTTAATTGGCGCCGCTTATCGCGGTCGATGTCTGCGCAGTTTATCGGCACGTTTGTTACCCTGCCTGAATTATAAATAGTGACCACCCCGTTAGGAATGTGGCGTGAAGATACGTATAAATTTTAGTGTCTTGGCGCTCTATCTTCTCTGACTACCCCGTTAGGGATACAGCGTGAAGATATGTATGTATGTAAATGTTAATGTAATTTTACTGGGAATATAATTTTACTAGGAAATAATATTATACATTATTTATTCGCTGGAACTATTTTGAAAAATATTTCAATGCTAGCAAAATTGCTACTTGCTATCTTATAAAGCTGCAACAACAGTCAATTAAAGTTAAAATATACCTATGTTAATGTTACTTAGTAACGTAATTTTCTTCAAAACCGAATGTCAGTATATGCCGTCTGTTGTTTTTTATACGTATCTATTAAACATTCCATAAATAAGGAAGAGAAACTCACAAAAAAAAGTTTAGAGGGCGCTAAAATGAAAAAGAAACGTTTGCTTATTCGTATTATTCATTAAATGAAGTCATAACATAATATAACAAACATGTTATAATTTTTTTATGAAGTTATGTTATTTCTTCTAATGATTCATGACTAACAATATTATAACTGTGATTATAGCCAATAAGATTCAAACCATTGGCAATTTTTTTTTTGGTGTTACTATTTGCTAGAGACACTGTCTCTTTATTAATTTTATTTAGTTATCAAATTGTCAGGGTAGACTGTCTATTGGTCTCTATGTTTTTTACACCACTGAAGTTAGCACACAACAATATTTTTTTATTTAATAGGAACGTAATCGTCTCTCTCTTCGTTGCCTCTCAATAATCCTTCGCCAAGAATGCGGTGGCCAAAGTCGCAAGGAAGCAGTACCGGCTATTCTTAAAAGTGTGGAATTAGCGAAGGAGGCGGTTGCACTAGACATAAAGGATGGTGTATCGTGGACAGTCTTGGGGAACGCATACTTGTGCCAGTTCTTCATGGTGGCGCAAGATCCAGCTGTGCTGAAGTCGTGCATGAGTGCATACAAACAAGCATGGCATGATCCAGTAGCGAAAGGTCAACCAGATTTGTATTATAACAAAGGAATTGTAAGTATATCTCTGTGTATATTATAAAGGATTTTACAGTAGTTTCTTTACATAAAAATTAAATTAAATTATATAAAGCATAATTGAAATAGAAAAGCAGAGTTTATGTATTAATGTTAGCTTTTGGTAATAATTTTATTATAGTTCTTAAAAAAATACAGTAATAGTAATTAATAGTTATATTATCTGTATAAAAATTTTAACTAGGTACCTATGTGTTACTGTTTTTTTGTCTTCTAATAGACATATCATACGCACTGATAAATTTTTTATAAACCGTTTCAGTTATTTCATGAATTATTGATTACTTTGGACATTATTGATACTTGGCACTCCGTCTTCTTTGACTACTCCATTAGGGATACAGTGTGGAGATATTTATTTTATGTTTATGTTATGAGATATTTATGTTATATTTATATGTTATTTGTACATAAAATATTTGTGGACACTCGAACTTAACATAGTAATTACACAAAGATAATCCCTGCACTCTGCACTGCTTACATTTGTGTAGTAGTCTGCATATTAGCACAAAAATTCACCTTATCGCTAAAGGTTTGTTTTCATCTGTACTTCTACAACCACAATTTTATTTTAATTTTATGAAATGATTAAAGAATAGAGCACATTTAAAATAGTTAAAAATAATGGATATTTTGGCATCATTTTTTATATTAATTAACATTATTAAAGTTAATATTTTGCAAAAATCGCTACAGAATCTTAATTCTTAAGTGAAACTTTTTGAGTCTTAGTTTACTGTCGCTAGTTTTAATTATATCCAAGTTTTTACATGTTATTGTAGGCAAACTGTTGTCTAAATATTAGAAAAAAAAAACAGGTTTAATGCCAGTAATATTTATTTACATAATGCTACTCTATTCATTTCAAATGAACATACTACAATTGCAGGCTTTAAAATACGAAGAATTTTACGATGAGGCTTTAGAAAATTTTGATTATGCGTGTCGCTTGGACCCGCCATGGGAGCCTCCAAGACATGAGCTTAACAAATTAGTGCATTATCTCACAAGTACCAACAATTTGGTACGAACGAAAGGAAAAATTAAAAACAAAAAATTGGCACAAATGGTGCAGGTAAGTTAATTAGTTCTTTTCTTTTTTCTTCATGGCATGGTGCACAGATTAGCGCATTTGCCAATGTCACTTATTGTATTAATAAATAGAATCTTTATCGTAAAACCCCTCCAGTAAAGTGATAGTAGACTTACTGAAGTTATAAATGACTTCTTAAAAGAGCGCAAGAACTTCAGCTACACATGTTTATTTAGACCACTGGTTCCCAAACTTATTTTGTCTACTGAGTCGAGAGCTCATGCAGTCGTTGTCTAAGATGCCTCCTAGCTAAATGAAATTACAAATCACCCCCCAGGCCTCTACACAACGCCCTCATTTTTTTTCTGGGTCTCTTACCGCCCCCCTTTAGGCCTGCAGCGTCCACAAGGGGGCGTTATCGCCCACTTTGGGAATGGCTGATTTAGACGTACTCCATTCTTTTCACTTACACGGAACTTTAAAACACATTATACTATTTTTGTACTTTAAAACTCCCAAAAATGTAAAAAATAGTAAATCTAAATAAAATGACAACTTAACTCTCCCGTTCCCTGAGTATAATTACTCACAACAAATTATTATTGTTTACACAACAGTAAGGTAAGAGAAGGTACCTGCGACTGCCTATAGTTGAGTACGATATTATTTAAATGGCGACCACGCCCGCAGTTTTCTGCCTATCCGCTCCCGAGTAACCAATCAGATCACAGCATACCGTCCGTCGCCCATCGAGATCTTGACATGTTTCTGTTATTATGATATTAATCAACGTGTCATTAATGGGTTTACTGGTTTGTTTTTATTTATAAAAACATAACATTGACTAAGAATTAGGATTACCAAAATTCCTAATTTTTAGTTCATGAAGAATCAGATTCCGATTTATTCTGTGTTTTATTTTAAATTACTGTTATGAGCTGAGGGTAATAAGATGCCGGTTAAGGGTGCAAAGAGTTTATTTCCGTTCGTAGAAACAGATGTCAAGAACACGCGAACTTAATTACGGCGGTTCCTAATCTTCGTATTCGCCCCTCGAAGCAGGTACTCGTCGTAGTAGTAAAGGTACACGCTTCACTTACAAACAACGTTCCCAAATGGCAAAAGTCTTCTATCCAAAGTCGTCGCAATAGTCGTCGCAGTACTCTTCGTAATTCGCCTCGATTTCGTCTTGATATATCGCTTCGAGCGATAGTTGAAAATCTGCTTCAGCGACGGACAAGGACAAGCGGACGGACTATTTATAGTCCGATAAAATGAAGGTGGAAACTTCTAGAGCAAACCCGAATGCTAGTAATAGTAACACATAATGCTAGTAATAGTAACCATAAAGAAAGTGGAACTTTCTAGTTAATTACGCTCCCTAACAATAATTCGGCATTGTTCTCGACGCCGCCTGTTTGCATGAGTCATTTTAACGTCATCGCTCCGGAATGTTCGAAGTACAACTTTGTTCTTCTTTCTTAATTTTGCTTATACTATTCGATAGTAGACCTTAAACCTAGCATTGCGTTTTTAGGTCATAGCTCTGCAAAGCTTAGGCCTTCAAGTATAAGCACTAAAAGATGCGTGTCTCGTGTCATATAAAAAACCACCTTATGGCTTGGAAATAAGGTCTAATCGTAACATTACATTCCAATTTTATTATTTTTATAATATATGGGAAATTATAAGCGAGTTGTTACTGAATATATTATCATGATTGTCTAGAAATCATAATTTTTATGAATAACAAATAAAGAATTTAAAATCATTATTAAAAAAGGTTTTGGTTTTAGTTTACTAATTATCTAATGTAATAGGAAGACAGACAAACGAGGTACTACTGTTTCGTGTACGTTTAGTATATATAAAAATCCTTCTTAAGAATTAAACAAATAAATATATAAATATAATGAAGACACGCAAACAAATAAATAATAAAGAGTAAAGTTGAATCATATTGAATGCTATTCATATTTGATTCTTACATACTATGCGCATTTTACTATGAACCTGTACGAAGTGCAGTATGAAAGTCGGATTTTTAAACAAGCTTACAAAGCTTGGCTGCAAGCCAGCATGTGAGAGAGAGAACTGATTACTCTGATTATGTTTTGAGAGGTTGTTAGTGTCTGTTGGCTGGTTGTTGTCACTGATTAGTTGCGACATGGGGTAAAGTACCCCTTTTCTACCGTTTATTTTCGTTTGACAAGTAATTCACGGGTACTTTTAAAACCGTTTGATAAACTTTAAAGTTGATACCTATTCATCATTTATTGTTCACTGAACATTGTAGTAAGGCAAGCCGGACTTTTGGGCTTGTATGGAGTACAAGGTACGGTCAGTGGAGAAAAGCTATATTGTTTTTTATTATAAGAAAAATGTTACAAGGGTCAATTTACAGTGTTCATAAATTAATAATTAAATCCAGCAAATCCTTTTTTACGATCTTTAATTTTCAGTACCAAAATCATATTTAGAAAATAGTACATATAATATTAAAAATTCGATTCTTTTAATCAGAACAGAAGTAAAAGCATAACCCAAGAAAATTAGACATGTATGGTTTTAAACTTCTTATTAATGATGTTATACTTAATGGTGTTAAGGTCATGTCATTTCGAAAATATAATTACGAAATTATGCAAAAGAGCTATGTAACGAATTATTATTGCGAAATAATGAATACGTCAATAAAATGATATTAATTATTTGCCAGAAATAAGAATTTACAGCTTTTTTTTTAGCATTCTAGATGTGTTGTTTTTATAATTTTTGTAGGAGTAATTTGACATATTCGCTGTCAGCTTTTTCAAATATTACTAAAACAATGTACACTCACATACTCATTTGAGTGCAGATTTGGATCGAACGTTTTTGAATTTTTGATTGTGTATCAATTTTTTTATTTGTCATTGAAGGTCCCCACACGCTTGAATTTTAGCGTTACTTTCATGTTTGATAATTATGAGCCCTTAAGATAAGAGAAGTGTTCTTCTTCCACCTCTCGAATAGATCATCTAATGCAGGGGTTCCCAAACTTATTTTGTCTACTGCCCACTGAGAATAAATTATTTTTTAGCGCCCCCATTTTTTTACCTACTAAAAAACCACTATAACTTCAAATTAAATTAATTAATTATTGTGAGCTATATTAGCGGAGATTAAACATTAGTTCCAAACGAGACTTTTACTATAACCCGCAAGAGTTAACTTGAAACCTGAGCGCAGTAGGTAATACACAACGGCGCTCAGGTCTCAAGTTAACTCTTACGGGCTACACCTGCCAATGAGAATGATTATTGAAACGCAACTTTATAGTATTCAAACAGAGTATCTTTTATTCAAAATAAAACAAATATAATCGATCCTTATATAAAAACTAATGTGTAGGATGAACCTGATGCTGTTTAATAAGTTTGTTGATATCAGGTTCCAATTTACTCAAGAACAGTCGCAAGTCGCCACGTTTGGTAACATGCAAACGATTCTCTTTTTAGTAAGCAGTGTTGCCACAGCACTATATCCACGTTCACACAAATATGACGATGGGAATGCTATCAAGAATCGCTGAACGATTGACCACAATCCAGGGTACAATTGCGGGATCGGTTTTTGTAGCCGAAATTCTTGGTAACCATTTTTGAACTTGATTTTTATTTCCTCGTTTGTTGTCAATTCTATAAGTTCTTCTTCCAGCTGAGGTGACATTGCTGTGTTGACATTTGAAAACGGATCCAACACCCAGTCTGGTATTTCCAAGTTCAAAATGTCCTGGTATCGTTCGGTGAAGTCAATGTGGAGGTTTTCCAAATGTTGGCAGTAGGCAAACAATTCGTCGTTACTGCATGATACTGATAAATTCGGAAAATTGTGAAACTCACGTCTGCCCATATTCTTTTTGTGTAGAAACAGTTTGGCTGCGAAAGCAGCAACGACGTTTTTTGTTTTAATTAAATTTAGTTCATCGCCTTGCAGTTGGAGATTCATGTTGTTGAACAATTTATACAGGTCTGTCATGTAAGCTATATCATTCTTTGATGTATTGAGCTTGTTGTGCAATTCTGTACCTTTAGTTTCCAAGAACTCTATAACAGAGTCAAACAGGTTGTACAATCGAGTCAGACAATTGCCTCTTGATAGCCAACGAACTTCAGTATGAAACAACAAACGGTTGAAATCCTCGTCATTAGTAACACAAAGCTGATGAAATAATCTATCATTCAAAGAGCTGTTGCGGATTTTATTGACTGCTTTGATGACATATTGCAGCGATTGAAATAGTCGTTCACTTAAGTTTCTAGCAACCAAATGTTGTCTATGAATAACGCAATGTACAGCAAGGACATCTGGAATTTTATTTTTTAAGTACGCTATGAAGCCTGTATGGCACCCTGTCATAGCCGGAGCGCCATCCGTAGCAACTGATATAATATTTTTCAAGGGAATCTCTTTCTCATCACAAAACTTTTCCAATGTATTGAATATGGTTTCGCCTTTTGTATCAGTCTCTAAATTTCTAGCAAAGAATAGTTCTTCACATATTTTCTCATCTTTAATAAACCTCACGTGAGACAGCAACAATGCTTCATTAGTTGGTAAAGTGGACTTATCGAGCTGAATTGAGAATTGACTTGTCCTCAGGTGATCACACAATGATCCTTCAATGTTTTCAGCCATTTCATCAATTCGTCTTTGCACAGAATTATTACTCAAAGGAATTTTTCGGATAATATCTGCGGCTGGTTTATGAAGCACAGTAGTTATTACTTCCTTTATTGCTGGCAAAATTAACTCTTCTCCGATGTTATGTGGTTTGCCTTTTTGAGCAATTAACAAAGAGATATTGTGCGAAGCTCGAAGTCCGTCGTCATCTTGCTTAGCAGCCGCCGAAAATAGTTTTGCTACACTTGGCTGAGTATTATGCTTCTTCTCTAGGTCTTGAAATTATGCTACATTCTTGTCTTTCTTATCTGGATGCATTTTATTCAAATGATCTTGCAGTCTTGAAGGCTTCATTGCTTCATTCGAAAATGTCATTAGACATAGAAGACACAAAGGCGACGATGGGTTTGTCGGATTTTCAATGAATCCGAATTTAATATATTTCGCACAGTATTGCCGTCTCTTCTTTTTTACTTCCGACATTGTTTTGTTTTGAGAAATACGTAAGTAAGTGTTGAACTTAAGTACTGCTCATCTATTGCGCGCAAAACCGCAAATGAAAATAAAATAAATATTACGTTGTTTATATAGGATTGCATAAGCAGCACGCACCGACAGGAATAAAACAAACATGCATAAAATCGTTTATCTCATTCGACGCTCAATCGTACTCAACAAGTCAGAACAAGTATTCTATGAACCAGCCGATTGATACAGGAATGCACAATTCGGGTTATTTAACAAAAACTTGTTAAAACATGATTGCCCGCGGTCTATTATCTACGAAAATTACCTATCTGGGAGTACTAATAACTATTAAAATGCGAAAGTGTGTCTGTTGCCTTTTTATTTGTTTGTTTGTGTCTACTTTCATTTCGAAACCGAACGACCGATTGACATGATTTTTATTTTGTATATTCAATAAAACAGGACAGATATATGAACTACGCGGAGAGAAATATCGAACCGAGTTTGAGCAATCTTTTAATTAATATTAGTTGATGTTCACAAGTTGTAGTTAAGAGTCGAGAGCTCATGCAGTCGTTGTCTAAGATGCCTCCTAGCTAAATGAAATTACAAATCACCCCCCAGGCCTCTACACAATGCCCCCATTCTTTTTCTGGGTCTCTTACCGCCCCCCTTTAGGCCTGCAGCGCTCACAAGGGGGCGTTATCGCCCACTTTGGGAAAGGCTGATCTAATGGCATCCATATCGTACACTCAGATATGCACGAAGATATCATAGTCGCAGATATTTCGATAATCTGAAAACTAGTTTAAAGGTCTCATAAGTGCCTTGAAAACTGATATTAATGACTGGTGATAATACTGCGGTCTGTGCCCAGCAACTTTAATTCTATAAAATTATTTTATTCTTAATTGTATAGTAAATATAGTTTATTATTTTTTGCAGTCAATCGACAAAAAAATGTTGGGAGTGTATGGACCAGGCACATTCCACAAATTCGGATCAAGGTCGGATGTCACGCTAGAACATGCTCGGATTGATGCTCTACAAGAGGGCACCAATGAAGGGAAAATAATTTTAGGACGCGTCGTGGGATCAATACATAACGAAAATGCTGTACCATTGTAAGTTTATACTTTATTCACATAGTTATAATGCTAATTATTACGGCACGTCTGTGCCCTAATTATATATGCGGGCAGCGCACGCACATACACACGCTTACGTGAGTATACGCGTGCTTGGAAATTTAATTGTCTATCCTAATATATGTATTATAAAGAGGTAATCTAGTAACATGGGCTGTATTTTATTTTCAAAATCTAATCAAAACTCCAGTACGAAAATAACTTCATAAATACGATACAAATACTTATACAATCAAAAAAGATTGGCAGAAACTCACGCAGTTTCAGTGTCGCACATAGAGTTTGCGTTGTTTAATAAAAATATGTTAAAAATAGATGTATGCTATTATAAAATTAAATGTAATAACAACATTTTTTTCGAAATAGGGTTTCACTGCAAAATTTGGTTAAACAACCATGTGTATCCTTATGAAATTCTAAAGTGATTTCAAAAAAGTATTCAAGATAAAGTAACAAAATGGCTTAATATTATTCAGCAATATATAATTCAATTCAGTAAAAAGTATTGTAAAATAAAATAATACTATAAAATAGGTATCAATCCAATACTTACTTAAGACATAACTCACAAGTTTAGTCACTGCAACATACTACCATATCACAGCAATGTTAATGAAATACTAACTATACGAGTACATAGATTGACAGAGTACCATGAAATCTCATAAATAATATACTTGTGTTGTGATTTTTAAATTAATGTAATATGTCTTTGAAGCAGACTTAACTTGAAAGAAATTACAATTGAATCACACATTGCGTTAGAAACTCTCGTACTTTGATTCCTTAGTCATTACCACATACTAATACTATGTCATTACAATTGATTGCAATTTGGAATAACAATAATATAGCAACATAACACGAATGACAGCTGACAGCCAAACTACACATGACAGCATGACATTGGGTTATAACGTTGTCAGGACATTCTCAAAAAACGTGTAATAATTAATAGAGTAGTGCGATATTTGCTTTCTTTTACATCTTAAATGAAATACATCATTATTTTTAGTAATATAACAATGAATCAGTATCACTAACGTGACTATGACTTCCCTATTAAACTCTCTGTGTTATTAATGTAATAAAATATGTTGCTATTAATATTCGAATGAATAAACCACTATTATAATTGTGTACTAAACTATAGAGTACTGGTTCCCAAACTTATTTTGTCTACTGAGTCGAGAGCTCATGCAGTCGTTGTCTAAGATGCCTCCTAGGTAAATGAAATTACAAATCACCCCCCAGGCCTCTACACAACGCCCCCATTTTTTTTTGGGTCTCTTACCGCCCCCCTTTAGGCCTGCAGCGCCCACAAGGGGGCGTTATCGCCCACTTTGGGAATGGCTGCTATAGAGTATGGCAATTTTATTAGTTTTGTATCAGTTTTGCGTTTTGATATTGCTTCATTTACTGCAAATGTAACAATATTTTATATTATTTTATGTTTGTGGCGCTTTATGAAAAAAAACTGAACGATTGAAAATAAACCATCGTATGTGCTTTATAAAATGTATATACTCTCCCTTACACACACTCCGTAATTAAAACGACACTGGAACTGCCATTCTTCTCTGACAGTTACTAAAGTTGGTGCCAAGCCTACCAAATTTTAGTAGAATTTTTATTTAGTTTAGTCATCTAAGAAAATACGCTCAGAGTACTATTTAAATTCCCGTCATTTTAGTTTATGGAAGCATTACCAGATGGCGCACAGTCTACACTTTTTTTGTATGGAGTTGTAGTTCTTCGCCTTAAAGTATATGTGTTCTGTGTAGTAGACGTTCTGTTGTTGAACAATGATTTGGCACCGACTCAAATAACTGTCAAAATTTATATAAGTATTTCTATCGTATTTTTTTTTTTTATTTCTTCCTTTTAAGTGACCTCGGCCTAAATAAATATCTAGGGTAGGAGGTTCACAATTAACTTCTTAATTCTGCAGTTAAACACTGGGAAATAAAAACAAGATGATTCTAAGATGAGTTCCTGATCATGCGGGCATTGTAGGCAATGAAAACGCAAGGACCGGCATTAAAATCACATTTATTGGTCCAGAACCTTTTTGTGGTTAATCCAAAAGCCTGGCTCAATTGATTTTTTGGAAATCCTGTTTTAAGGCCTCTTGCGAGTATTGGATTATTCTAGGCCAGGAGCATTCCAAAGCCTTATAAAGCCATATAATCGCAAGGTGGCTTCTAGTGTCACGGCAATGAACCAGAGCAACTTGCGTATCTTGGTTATAGCACTTACTGGGCATCGTTGTTTTAATAAGCACATGTCTAACATAGGGCTCTCCAACACAAGAATGTGCCGGTTCTGCCAAGAGGTGGATAAAACGCCTATGAACTTTTTGTGATTCACACAAAAACCTCGTCGATCCTGCCTCGGCCAGTACTTTCTGGAGGAGGTTCAGCACGTCACTCCAAGGAATATTCTGCAGTTTTTGACTGCAGTGGGCCTTGTTGTTTTGTAATATAGCGGCGATCACAATAGATCAATTTTGGCCGCAGTGATACAGCTCCGGTGGGACCTGCACATCCACTTATATTAAATAAAAAAAATCTACAGTTAAGCAATTAGCGTTGTATTATTTGGTGTATCTTCGAAGTCCAAGCTCCAAGATCAGATAAATTTAAATGGGACCACTGTGGCTATACTGAACTCGACCAAAGAATAATTGAAATCGGTTCAAAAGCAAAGAAGTTATGCTCGAATGTAAATAAAAAAAATATATATATAAAAGAACATAGAACCTCCTCCATTTTAAGTTGGTTAAAAATTTTTTTTTCTAGCACATTCGCAATAGTAGACGAGAGTCTTTGCTGCGCTTGCGTCACAGTATACAACTGGGCAGACGGGCGCGGCGCCATCATAGGAGATTGTGTTGCCATTCCTGAGCCCAACATGCGCTCACACAAGCTCGACTCACATTTGGCTGTAAGTTTTTAACCACATACTCGTACAGAAAGAGAGTTTATTGTGTTTTACTGCCAGTTTGTATGTTTATAATTTCTTTTATATTTTTTCAATTAACGAGTTATTCTAAGTTCAATATGGTTAAAACTTTTTTTTTGATGTTCTCGGTTTAATTGTGGAAAATACCTTAAAAATACGAAAAATTCTTAAACCATTTTATTATATACTACAGTTAATTACAGTAAAGTAAGAACTTTGCAGGAATCTAGAAAAAATATTTTATTTACTTAAAATGAACTATAGAATTTATACAACTTTACTAATTGCTATTTGACGTTACAGAACTGTATTAACACTTATAAATAGGGTCTATATCGTGTTAATACTTTTAAGGCTAATCTTTATAAACCTTTTTTATCCCGACGTTACGACCGGATTGCACCGATCATGGTCATGGGCAGACTGATGAGGATGAGCGTCGTCTTCATAGTGTGCGTTTCCCGCCAACTACCCACACTTATGTATCACATTTTTTAATTTTTATTATGGCCACTATTGGTACTTTGACACACCACACTGACAACGTCTACACACTGGCGACGTCGATTTTCCGGCTCGGGTCACACTCACTGATGACAGGATTCCATGATGTTGATGAGCAGTACCCATCTTCCCGGTTAAAATTATGATATTTTTTGATTTCAACTGCCTCTTGCTATTCTGGAATAATAATGTTGATCGTTGGAGAGAACCTGTGGCTGATGCAATTCAATCCAGTGATTGCAAGTGTTCGGCAATAGCTGACTTGATGGTCTGTTATTTCTTGACAGCTGTGATATGTTCTCTGACCTTTTCCTCTATTGTTCTTTCGGTCTATACTTTCTGGTCTTTTGGAACTACCACAGCTGCAATCCACCTTGTATACACCAGGTGTCTGGAAGGGAATGACATCCTTCGCAGTACGCAGGTGATTTGCCATTTTGGAATGCGGACTATACACAGATGGATATTTCTTTAGTACTGTTCCAACTTTGTCTATTACTCCTTTTACATATGGCAAGAATGCTGATACTATGTTGACTCCCGGGCGCGCTCCTTGCCCCTCGGTCGTCCGTTTTGTATCCGTTTTGTTTTAGTACCTCCTGAACATGTATGAATTCACTATTAAATGTTTAGTTACATAGGTCGTACGCTCTATTCTTCAGCGAAGCTACAACGGATTGAACGGGAAACGTCGGGATAAAAAAGGTTAGCCTTAAAAGTATTAACACGATATAGACCCAGTGTTAATTTGTAAGATGTGTACAAGTCGTGACAGTTTAAAAATATTAGTTTTTGAAGTATTATTTTACACCAATCAGTCAAAAAGTTTGCAACAACTTATTAAATTTGCTTTTTTCCAGAAATATGACTTCATATCAATACGTGTCAACAATCCTATGCTTTTGTTAGTAAACGGGAAGCGAGTTGGACGTAATCAGTTCGCGTGTACGAGAGTGACGAGCACATATGAAATACATTGAGGACTAAAGCAGTATTTTTCTTGAGAAAAATAGGTTCAAGGTGAGATAGTCTCTTGCCTTGTTAACATGGAATACGCGATAACTATCATTATATTGTTTATACTTACATTTTTATGAATAGAAGGGATTTAATCTTCTAATATTTATACTTACATTTTTCTGAATAGATGGTATATAATCTTCTAACACAGAGCTGTCCAAGCCTAAATGTTTGTGGGCTAACATGTGTATATTACGACATGGGCTTGCGGGCCGGAGATAAAATATTATTTAACTTTCAAAAAGAGCAAGAAGAACAAGGGATGTTTTCATTTATACAATATTTACCATTTTTACACCAAAATTTGACTTTCATGGACTTAAAATACCTGGCCCTTCTGCTAATTTAAAAGAGTTTTGATTACTTTACCCGAAAATTTCCCCAAATGATCGAGTAAGTTGTCAAAAAAATAAAACACTACCAATCAGTATTATTATTGTAATGGTAGGTAATAATATTTTTTTAAATTATTTTAGTACTATGAAAATTACTCTTTTTGTGGTAGATTCAAAAATACGTAATATCTCGCTGGTCGCATAAATATTAAGCAGTATATATCCCACGGACCGCGGTTTGGACAGACCTGTTTTAATATGTTGACAAAATATATCAAACGAAAATTATTTAAATTCGAGTTAATTATATAAGCGAAAATTAATTCTTTCGAGTTAATGTTTGTTCGACATATTTCATCGACATTGTCAACACGAGTTTTCGCTGTAGCCATGTTAATACGGTTGGTCTATAAAGAAATACGTAACTAAATATATACAATGAGATGTCGCAACTAATTATTAGTAAGATGTTCTATAGATTTTCTCACCAGTGTCAAAACTTTTATTAGAAGCAGTTAAATTGTTTGGATAGTCACTAAATGTTGGTGACAAAGTGCGCTTGCCGGACTATAACGGAGACAGGGTTGTCAAAATATGCAATGTATTTTTGTAATTGTACACTTTTTGTTGTTCCATTTATTGTAATAGGCTAGTTAAACGTACTAGAAGCTTCCGTGATGTCACAAAGTGACAAGACATAATCATAGCTAAAAAACATGTTTGTATAGAAATCTCAAATAATATTACAGAATAAAAAACGAATTTGTTATATTTAAGGTTTTTAATAATAATGTAATAACAATTATACTCGACACATCATGCCTAACTCAAATAAAATTATTTTAAATCGCGTGATCTTAATATTATTTTAACAACAATACTCTAGTGCAATCTGTTTGCACGTTGTGAGGTAACTTGGTTTTTATTGAATATTTGTACAGCTTTTGAAAGTTACTATTTTTTTGTTTTAAAAAACGATTTTCGTTAGTAATAAAACATTATCCTTTGGTTGGAAAAAGTTTTAAGTTATCATTCATAATTTCCATGTCTATATTACGAAAGTTGACAACTTTTCATTTGTATGCACTTAATATAAAAAAAGACAAAATTAACCATTCACTTCCCAAAGCTTCATATCATTTTCTATTATCTCCGCATACATATTCGCTTTTCTTTCATCCTTAAATATTGGTTTCAATGTTTTCAACCCTAAGCTGAGCAGAGCACCGTTATCCAATAAATCGTTTAACTTGTAGGCGAGGTAAGGGTTGTAATGTATTCTTAGGATGCTAGGTCTCGAATACAAATATTGACTTTCACGCAGATTTTTTCTTGCCCAATTTTCCACTGTTTTATTTCCACTTGCGATCTGAGAAACAGATTTTTTAGTGTAGCTTAAATCAATTATTCCTGTCCTTGAAAAATGGAAGTACTCGATAGTATACGCGTCAGTTAAATCGATACTCTTGACTATATCAATATCATGGATAGTGTCATTAGTATTAATAACATTAGTATCGATAATATTTTAACTATTTTGCGTGGTCACCTGTTATAAGCTATCGCTACAGTATTGGCGATTTTGCATTTGCACCTTGCAATATTGCAATTCAAATGAAATTGTAAACTGAGGGACTTTCAGATTTTTTGGTGAGAACGGGAAAAGTGACGTTTACAATTTTTTGTGCTTAATCGAAAGAACTACAATACTGATATGTGTCCATTAGTTTTGTACAAAAACTGGTAATTTAACAGATGCGTGCAATTTTTATTTACGTACTGCCAAGTTGGTTCTGCAAAATTCAGTATCGCTTTAAAGACCGACATAATATATTAATACTCATATTATTAAATAGAGGGTAATAGATATTTATACTTCGTAGGAGTACGAATTATAAATATCTATTACCCAAACACACATGAAGACAAACTCTCCAGTTCGTGTCTCCACGATTTGGGTAGATCAACTGTTTTTATACTGGTCGGTTGGCTTAATAAATAATACTTTCTTTTTGTTTATTATCTTAACCAGCGCCCAGATGAAATACATAATATATAGTCTATGTTTATCTGAAATAATGTACTTTTCCAATGGTGAAAAATTATTCAAATAGGTGCAGTGGTTCCGGAGATTACCCTCCTTATATAAACAAACTTACATAATCCACTCTCTCTCTCATATAATATTAGTATATTAATTAATTATTAAAGCACATATTAATAAATCGGTGTTGAGCAACGTACTTTTTGAACAGGAATTATTAAAATCCAAAAACCTCAATAGTAAAATTGACTCCTGGACAACTGCAAATGCTCTCTCTCTCGGACAACCATTAAAGTAGGGAAAAATATCGAAATATTGTTAAAAGTTACTTTAATATTTTGATAGGAATACACTTTTTATGTATAAAATGGATACGTAGGTAACTATATTTTTCAAGAAATTTTTGCCAGAAATTTGAGGACAGCAAATCTAATATTTGGTGTCTTTCTTGAAATCTCTCCTATTCCAATTAATAATGTATACATAAACCCATGTTTTTGTATTCTTACTGGCAAACGCGTATACATAATAAAAAAGTCGGGAAAACACTTAAAATCTGTGCACTATGCACTTAAGTGACTTTTACTTACATTTCTGTTTTGCATTTCTTGTGTCATTAAAATGTAGGATATTAAATGGTATTAAACTTACCCTTATATCACCCACTTGTTTCAAAAAGTAGGATGAGAAATAAAATCTCAAGTTGTCCGGTATTTGACGTTTGCTGCGTACTTTTATGTAGGTTTTTAGCAGGTTGTAACCACTTTTCTTATATTTAAACACCTGAAACATTAACTTTATCTTTTGTATTTGCTTGGTTCATTGATTTGAAAGCAGTACGTCTATGGCAGACATTTGACTTTTGAGGCTCGCTTAGGCTAACTTTCCTAAATTGCCTTCGAGTCTGGTGCTCTGATCTGACTAGTTCAATGTGTGACACTCGTAGGCGTAGCCTACAGTTATTCATAGTCTAAGGCTTAGTCTGGGGCCATATATTTGGTGTTATATAGAGATTATATTTTGGCCATTCAAATGCTGGTTTTAAGTTTTCTGTACAAAATTTGATGTCGATTTTTTCAGTAGTTTTCTTGTAAAAGAAAAACAAATTGTAAAAGTTTCACTCTGTAATATTCGTACAAAAAGCTTATCGGGATTCCCTACTTTCTTGAATCTAAAACAAATTAAATATTTTGTCTGTTTGTCTATTATGTCCTCTTTCATCGAAACACTATTGAACAGATTTCAATGCATATTGCATTGTTTGAGCGTCTAGAACCCCGGTGACTTTTAAAGTACCAATACATAATTACACTCTTTGTTGTAATTAGTTATTAAATTCTGAGAGGATGATAGAAGAGTATTACAGTTCTCTTCATTAGTTCATCACAAACAAAAAAACTGGTGAAATTTAATTTTCAAATAAATTAAAAACAATGCCTACTCACCTGATAGATAAAATTTCCAGTAGTGTACGACTCAATATAATGTGTGCCGTAACTCTTCATAAACTTCCTAATGTCAGAAGGATCACTTACATTCAAGTTATCGATCGCTTGCTTGAGGTAGTCTTTTACTTCGATGTTTGACAAATCGCCTATTTTGGCAGTTTTGTGGACCTTTGTCAGTTTAACAAGCACATAACAGCAATTATCTAAATTCGAATCATATTCTATGCCGAATGTGCGCATGATTTCATCTAGTATCCAATCGCCCATGAAAGCTTTCCAAGGCACATTTGTTCTGAAAAAAGGATTATTTGATTATCAAAGGCGGATCCAGGAGGGGTCATAAGGGTCATGACTATTTCCTATTTTATATCACTATTCAACCCCTTATGGGTTAAATTTTCAAGAATCTCTTAGCGGGTACCTGATGTATACAATAAATTGATTTCCATGTACTATTTTAAGCTTCTAGACTCAGTGGGTTGGACTGTGCGTTGATGTAAGTTAGTTTCTTTTTTATATACCTAATAATACCTCTATTAAATATGATATGGATCTACAAGATATTACGAGATCACTAGTCTAGTTTTTGAACTTACCCTTCGATCGTGAAATTGTTGAAGTAAATACTGAGAAGATCTTCGAATGTCTCACACAGCATTATATTCATATTCATCCCCGATTCACCGGGAATTTCAATAGTGGGCGCATTTTTGAACACCCGCAAATTTTTTTCTTTAAAAGGTTCTACCGGTTCATTGTCATCATCATCTTCATAATCCGCTGACACTACTTGGGTCACTTGTGATAAGTCACCATAGCTGGTAATTAATATTTTTTTTATTATAGTAGGTATTATGTACATAAATACTTACGTTACCTTATTGCAAACGTTAAATTAATGTTTTCAATATAAAGCACCTATGAAAAAGAACTTTGCCTGCAGAATCTACCTTATTAGACCCCTAAAAAGAATTTTTTAGACTAAATAATAAATAAATACTCCAGATAATATGTACAATGGGGCAAATATTTGCAATATTAGGTCTTACACTTTTAATCAGGTAAAAGGAGCTATCATACTTTGGCTTAAAAGTATAGGATACGAAAAAACAGAAAGATAAAACTTACTTAAGAAAAAAAATAAACTAATAATTTTTTTTTGTGACACGCAAAAGCACGCGTAGACACACACACAAGCACGGGTAGACACACACACGCCCACGCACAAGACATATACATACTTTCACAGATACACAAACATACAAAATAATATATTTGCATTAGGTACCTGTTTCTAACTCCTATTCTATCTACCTGTTTCTAACTTCTATAATTCAATAAGGAGTTTTAGGTCCCTGTCAGACAGGCATGTCCTAATGCGAAGTGCGGGGGCCATAAATAAGAATTCTTTTGTATTGTGAATAAAGTATTGAAATAAAAAAATAAAATCTGTATATATATAACATATACCAAATGCGAGATCTCAAACTGAGTACTAGACTTGTAGTATCGGAGTCACACAACGAGATGGGAGAAAATTCAAGTAACACCCTACCCAAAATGACAGAAAATTACGTTTCCTGACCAGATTGTTAACATTTTTTGAATCCAGGCCTTTCGACTGCACTAACAAATTAGTCAAAACTCTTAAGGTGACGTATTGGAAATATTGACGGTAGCGATCTCAATTTTTCTAAATGACTACAAAACATATGAAAATGATATATGGTAATCTGATTCTTCATTTCAGTGACTTTATTTTGACAGTTGCGATACACGATTGATTAACTTTTGTAACACAAAAAAAAATATCAAAGAAACTTCTTTTAAAACAGAGATTTACATTTTTAAGAGTAACGGGACCGATTTATGTTTCTAAATTTTTTGTATAGTTTTAATCTAAACATATTTAGATGTTCATAATTTAATTATAGTTTTTAAAATAAACGAAAATGACTATTTTTTCGTATTTTTCGTAAACTAGCGCGCGCACTTTTGCATAGACCAGAAGTCTATTTTGGATTAAAATATTGTTTATAAATGCATCGCCTTAATCTATGATTTTCGTCGAAATCGTTATAGCAGATTTCGAAAAAGTCCTTGTATTCGTATACTTGAAATATAACGAAGACGCGGAAACACCCTCCATATTTCTTTGTGACTCTTGTAACTTGTTGGCTATCTTGTTGTATAAAATTGTGTTTCTTTTATTTATTTTGATAAATAAACGTCCGGCGAATCGAAAACTGTTTTATTCGTTTTATTGTATTACAAAATGTGATTAATAATTACGGATCGCAAAACTTGTACCTGATTTGGAGAAATGGTTTTGTGGTCAGCACCACGTTAATTTCTGAACTACTTACTCTCACTACGTTAGAATACTATGCTCTTTGGTTAGAACAAGAACTAACTCATACCACGGACGCACAGATATCGCTCATACAGAGCGGAACTTGAACACGATAATGTCGTTTTGTCACATAGACTATATTGTCACACAGACTATATTGTCACAAAGACTATATTGTCACAAAGACTATATTGTCACACAAACTATTGTCACACAGACTACATTGTCACACAGATTATATTGTCACACAGACTACATTGTCACACAGACTATATTTGATAGTTTCATAATACTGCCTCACACAACTCCATTCTATCATGTTACCCGCTCCAAATCAAATACCACCTATTTATGAAATCACTTAGTTGCAATATTAAAATAATCACTACCGACAATTGATATTTCTTCAAAACAATCAATAAATAAGATAACGCGCAGTCAAATATATTAATGTTTGTTATAGGATACTAGCGACCTGACTTCGCTTAGGTGATTATCGATATTTATTACATATTCTGTAAATCAATATATTATTTGCTTTTAGCGCCATCTATTGTAACCTTATATGAAATTAATTTTCTTCTACAATGAACGAGAATCTATTATAAATTAAACCCGTTTTCCTGGCGCAAACATATTTTTTTTAATTACGTATATAAATAAATATAAATATACTCAGACATTTCACACAGCGCCATCTAGTCCCAAAGTAAGCAGCACAGCGCTTGTGTTATGGGTACTAGACAACTGGTATACCATTTAAATATACTTTTCTTTTGTAAATAAATACATATTATACATAAACACCCAGACTCGAGGCGGGAATCGAACCCGCAACCCCTTTTACTTTCCGACGCGCTTAGCCGTTGCGCCACGAAGGTCGTCAAAAACTTACAATGTGATGATTTACAGTTTTATTACATATTGTATCTATACGAGTATCTACACTAATATTATAAAGAGATAAATTTTATTTGTTTGTATGTAATGGATAAACTCAAAAACTACTCAACCGATTTCAAAAATTCTTTCACTTATAGAAAGCTACATTTTTAGTGAGCGAAAGCTATATTATTATTATTTATTAACATGGGATGTATTTTTCCCCCATGCATAAGTCCCCGGCCGCCCACTAGTAAATAATAAATAAATAAGCAATGAACAGTTACGCAGTATGACAGGGTTGGACGAGTGTTATCGCAAAAACGAAAAACGAAATGCTTAAATGGTTTGGGCACATAGAAAGAATGAGTGAAAGATTGATGAAGGAAATCAACACAGCGAAAACGAGTGGTAGGAGAAGCTAAGGAAGGCCAAAGCTGACTTATGAGGACAAAATAGCTAGTGTTAGCTGATGGAAATATCAGAAACACTCCCAAATTTAGAGTGAAACTGTGTAACAAGAATGATGAGATTCAAGGAAGTGAAAGAAGTATGTAAGAACCGCGATACTTGACGCTCCATCCTCTTTGACTACCCCGTTAGGGATATGGCGTGAGGATGTGTATGTATGTACCTGAATAAATTCATTTATCAGTCATGTGTCATGTACATTACTATGTAGTGTCAATTAGACTATCTCACTTAAAAATGCAATTTACGGAATGTGATTACATTTTATTTTTGTCTCAAGGATGGTACCTAATTAGGTATATATTCAACATTATTACATTTTTTCTCAGAAGTAATTTATTTTTTCGTGCCTTTTTTATTTCGTTGTTTATAATTTACTGCAATATGCGAAACTCAAAGGGATTTTCTGTTAATTTCGTTGAGAGTCTGCTAGTGAATTAATTTGAGATTATAAATTTTTCGTACCAATCGCTTATATCTGGAGTCGTCTTTGTAGCAGTATTATCTGAATCTCTGACTGTTTACGTCTTTGTCTCGATCTATTGAAATACGAAATTTTTTAACATGTTCTAAGAGTCTTGATTAAATACGTAATATGTGAAAAATACAAGTATAGGGGTATTTTACTGTTTTTATGAATACCGCTGATTGATTTCAATATTTGAAAGTTATTAACTTTTAAACTCCAGGAGCGGGTGTAAGCTCTGTCCCTGTTACTCCTGGCGCTGGCTACGAACGGGTACATGAGTTTGCGACGTCAAAATTCAGTAGTGGTATTGTATTTGATATTGTATTTATTTACAATAAGTACAATATTGTAATTGAAAAGACAGAAATTTACATTGTTCAATGAATGTTAATTTTTTTTTTGCAGTTATCAAGGTAAGTACTTAATGAATTTAAATTATTTAAATTTAATATAGTTATAAAATATACTAATCTTGAGAACCATTAATTAGCCAATTGAAGTGTTAAGTAAAATAAGTTGTTGTGTTCGATATCAACAGAGATATTACAAGCAAAAACATGAATTCGTTGTAAGAAAGTAATTAATAATTGTCTATTTTTAATAGCTTTTAATAAAAATAAATTTTAACAATGCTTTTGTCGTTGTTACTCTTCTCTAAAACCATTAAATGGATTGACTATTAGATAGCTTGGTTCTTTGGCGAGGTTTTAGGCTACTACTTATGTATTTACCCCTGCTAAACCGGAGCGAGTCGTTAGTACTTTCAATCACAACATTACATTAAAGTAAGGTAATATAAACATTAAGTGTTAATTTAAATTGAAATATATATCGTTTCATTATCACTTCGATGATACTATAATAATATATATTAATCTGCGTTGGCAGAACTTACACGAAACATTTTCTGAGACATTAAACTTACTTTGCAAATACGTCTATAGAGTGTCCTATATTCAAGTTATATCCCAAATCGTCATAATCACTACGACATAAATCACAACACATCAGTATTAAAATGAAAAATAGTGACATAATTTTTAAGTATTCAAAGCATATTATAACGATAATGTATAACGTGTGATGGTTCGGTATACACTGAGTTTTTTTCACATTTTGCTAATGTTAACACTCAATAAACATTGTGTGAACTTGACCTGCGAGATTAGAGTTTGTTCGCTCACATATCACAGTATGTTACGCTGACATTCGGCTTTCCTTATATTTAATTGCACTACACATTTCTTTCAAATTCTAATGGTATTTAATAGATCTTCGTAAAGTTTTGTTAGCCTTTAATTTCAGTTGTATCTATAGATATCGATTTTAACATTTGAAATAAACATGAATATGAGATCGTATGAGTGTTCTTATATTCCACGATAATCTAAACCTTCGATTGATTTTGGCAAGCAATACATACATATCTTCACGCCGTATCCCTAACGGGGTAGTCAGAGAGGACGGAGCGCCAAGCGTCGCGGTCCTTACATACTTCTTTCGCTTCCTCAAATCTCATCATTCTCCTCACACATTTTCGCCTAGGTATACGAGTGCTTTTGACACTTTCATCGGCTAACACTAAATATTAGATCTTCATAAGTCAGCCTTGGTCTTCCTTGGCTTCTTTTACCACTAACTTTTTCTCTATAGATTTTCTTGCTCAGTCTTTCATCACTTATTCTTTCCATGTGTCTGAACCATCTTAGTATTCTTTCTTCATTTTTACAATAATACTGTCGTGCAACCCTGTCATACTGCAATGTTAGTATATTTGTGTGTTTCTAGGTGTGACGTTTTCTGGAAGTCTTGTAATGATTTGAAATTTCAAGTCATCCAAACCACTATGATGTTTAAACAATGTTTTTCGAATTTGAAAAACGTAAATACTAGAAAATAAAATTTCTCAAAAATTTGCAATGTAGCATGTTGTATGTATGTATCTATGTAGTATGTATGTAAGTATATCGAAAAAAATTCGTTTTGAAATTATTCGAAATAAACTTAGGTACATACTATGGATAAACAGAAAGAATTTTATAGTACTTTTATATGTAACTACGCTTTAATACTTTTAAACAATTAAGTCAAATAGGTCATAGTTTGATTGATAAAGACATTAATTATTTATTTTCTTTAATTAATTTCGTCGTTATATTGGTATTGAGATCAGTTTATCAACTGATCAGAGCTACGATCTGACGATGTATTTGTATTTTCCTTGTCATTATCTACATGTGTAACAGCGTTGAATTCTATAATGATGATATGTCTATAAGTACTATTACATTGTACATATATTGTATCTTAAATATCGAGACGCAACAAAATTTTTCTAGCAATAGTTATTAATACATACATACATATCCTCAAGCGGTATCCTCAACTGGGTACATTACATGGTCAGTCAGGGAGGACGGAGTGCTAAGCGCGGTTCTAACTTCTTTCACCTCCCCAAATCTCATTATTTTCCTCACACACTTTCGCTAAGGTTTGCGAGTGTTTTTAACATTTCCGTTAGAAAACACATTACCGGTACCGTACTCTCAAATGGTAAATAACGATAATTATTTTTATTTACCATTGCGATGATAGTGATAGGATGTTATACTAGCATATCTCCTAAGCAATTTTTTATGCTTTTTATTAATTTTCGTAGCTTGCGTGAGAAGATAAACTGCTGGCATTTTTTATTTCGTTTTTCTGACTCCGACCAGTGCAGCGGGTAAGATATCCTCTGTCTTAAGAGCCTGCCACTCTGCCTGTGCTGTAACTGTACATTGTAATTCGTGCTGTAACTGGTTTGACAAATATGAGATATTATATTGCCGATAGCGTCACGTCAGTATATCATGAGCGTTGATGGTCAGTAGGGTTGACAAAAAATACTTGTTGCAGTAAATTAATAATTTTAAAAACTTATGTGTATTATTCTATGTTATGGGTATTATTCTGTATACTTCAAATAAAAGTATTATATTAATAACCATGAAAGTTTTGACGTTTAACGTGCCTTTCAAACTCTTAATATGTATATCAATTTATATACTATGCGCGCAACGTAACTTCTGAAAGTCTGCGTCATAGGAATATTTGTTCATTTGATACCAATACTTTTAGCATCCTGAATTTATTGTTACATTTCAACGACGTCTTGTTAAGGCTGGCTATCGACTAGCGTATGTTATATTTGTATAATATATTAAATGTAGTTTTAAATTAAATATATTTCTAAATGCTTGTGTAGACAAGCACAATATGTACATGTGGTGCACATCTGCATAAAGCTTAAATAATTTATTTGCCTTTAAGTTATTTTGAAACGTGAAGAAACATTTACCTATTCTGATAAGACCTGATTTCATTTACTATGTATGAGTAAGTATATGTTATTTTCGTAACAATTTTTGTTTATTTAGTCACATCTGGAAATAAATCAAGTCAAATCAAGGTCCCCTGGTTTCCGAGTCTTACGTTTCATTCACATGTATAGATACATTTTAATGATAACCTCACGTTGACGCGTGCGTATTATTCGTTATCTTACTTATGGTACCAGTATTAGAATTGTCGATACTCGAATTATTACAGCCAAAATACTTTTAAATTCGATTTGCAATAACTCAAGCTTTGTTTTGTTAATAAGTGTTTAATTCTGCGATTTGTAAAAAAAATCGACACCATCTTGGAGTATTTGTTTGTATGTTGGTTTGAGGCGATCGTAATATGAGGAATTTCTATAGGCTTGCAACCTGTCTGTTGGGTTCTATTTTTCGATTCGTAATCGTTACTGCTAAGAGTATGATTTACTTGCGTATTGATGCTCTGACCGCCCCAAACCAAAAATAACGTGACGTTATACATCAAATTAGAACTTCCCACTTTTTGTGAATAAATGTAACAAGGTTTTTAATAACGATCTTGGCTGCTCATGAATGAGGTGAGAGTGAGACGGGCCATTATACTCCACAACTCAGTGCAAGTGAAGATACGAGATAGGTTAGTGATCGACTGTCAGAATTTACAACTCACAAATTTTAAATCTGGCTAACGACAATTAGCGCCATCTAGCGGTAGCCAGAATTAACGGATTAATGTATTTTTGGATTTCCATAGCCTGTTTGTCTGTTCCTATGGCCGATTTATTTTGTCATCTTTAAACTGACTGATTCGGAGTTTATTAGCAAACATGTAAATTGTTAACCCAAACCCTGAAATGAGAAATAAACAAATTTGATGATAGGTAGGTACATACTTTAATTAATTTTCTTATTCTTTTTTTAATTTAATCGTCTTCAAAATATTAATACAATTTTTTTTGGTTTTAACTTCTACTTTGTCCGTCTATGAAACCCGAAGTTCAATATTAATAATGAATACCGTGTTAATGTTAATAAGTACTCGTGGGTATCCGGCAAGACCTTAGCCAACAAAACACAACATTCAATGATATATTCTTAACAATATATTGTGTAGGGTTTTGTATTATAATACAACTGTACAACTATTTTATTTATTAAAATGCTAATTTTAACTTGACCAGAATTTTAGCAAGCGAATGACTTCTTATCATAGGTTTACTTTTATGATAAAATAATTAGTCTATGATTCAGGCATTGACCTCAATTTTTATATTCAGATAAGAATTTAAAATTTCATGTGAAATGAGACGGCGCTTACATTTGTTACTTGTTTTAAGATTTAATTGTTAGATTGTCCAAGGATTCTTGTCTTTATGGTCATTAATATAAAGTTGTTTATTAAGATTTTTGATTCGATAACCGTAATTTTTGTTACACTGTTAAACATGTGATTGAAGTAGGACATTTTCAATACATTATATTAAAACAGATTGAACTTGTAATAATTCATTTCTATTTTTAGTGTTTACTACCAGAGTTTGTAAAACTAAGCACTTACCTACGTTGTCTTTCTATTCATATGAGCGACTGTCGCTGGTATTTTTCTTATTACAGATATTACAAATCGAAGATAAGATAATTCATAATAGAGGGTATAAAACATATACATAGGTAGTCACAGAGGACGGAGCGCAAAGCGTCGCGATCCTTACATACTTCTTTCGCTTCCTCAAATCTCATCATTCTCCTCACACATTTTCGCCTAGGTATGCGAGTCCTTTTGATATTTCCGTCGGCTAATACTCCAGCTAGTTGATCTTCATAAGTCAGCCTTGGTCTTCTTTGGCTTCTTTTAGCAGTTTCGCTTTATAGATTTTCTTCGTCAGTCTTTCATCACTCATCCTTTCTATGTGCTCGAACCATCTAAGCATTCCTTTCTACATTTTTACAATTTGCAGTTGTACTGTCGTGCAACCGCGTCATACTACGTATCTCTTCATTTCTTATCCTGTTCGCAAGGGTGACAACGCACATATTTCTAAGAGATCGCATTTCTACTGCACTTACCAACACCGCATTGTTTACCCATTTTGGCTGAGTTAGATATATTCACACTGCCTACTAATGCGGACAGAGCATCGTTTACTTTATTGCCAGCTGCTACCTGTCTATCCACATCCAACTCACATCTTCCATCCCTCAAAAACGCACTCCCCTCCCCAGATATACAATTTCGTTCACTATTTCTAGACATTTTCCATTTGTCATTAAAAATTATTTTATTTTATCAATATGCAATTTAATAAGTAATATAAAAATATTTACACCACTTGCACATTTTAATAGGTACTTAATTATTAAGATAACTAATATAAATGCATTCTCAAGTTTGATCCCGCATTAAGTTGTACAAAAGAATGAAAATTATTGCACATAACAATATGTAATTGAACCAAATACATAATAATATATAAATCATTCCAATTGAAAATTCCTATACGACTTAACCCTATACATTTTCAGCGTTTATGAACTACATGGCGCCTTAATAAATAGTGTATTATTCTTATTTTACATAAGATTTTTTTGTATAAAATTGGAAATTGAAAGGCACTCAATAATAAATATTTACAAAAAATATATTTAATATCTAAACAGACAAGACTCCATTAAAATATTTTAATAAAATAAGTATTTCATAGCATAATCACATTTTGTTCTAGGTATTAACAATTTATTTTGTTTGTACTTCATCTGCATTATATCAACATATTAATTTTAGTCAAACGCAATGTTATTTATGCAAATTATTTTTGAACCTCTAAGTTCATTTCCCTTTTGGATAACTTGCTTACTAGATGGCCAAATAAACAATTAACAAATATGCTAAATAAATGCAATTTGTTGGTTCGTAGTTTTGACATCGCTCGCGTATAAATAATAATAATATGGTCAATGCGTCTCCCTTGTGTGATTTTTATGTTTGTGGAACCAGCAGTTTTATTGACTGTTAGAATCTACCAAACATTTTGAGAAAATCCATAAAGGGAGCGCGACCGGGTCGGAGATCAAAGATTGGGTTGCCGGATTCTTATAAATGGAGTGCCAATATCTGGGATATCGATGCAACTATTGGTCCATGGCTTTGGCTGTCTAGTACTCAAAGTACCTTATCTGCACCTCATACTGGGTTAGTTTTTTTTTATATTAATATGTTTTGTACGCAATGAGGTGTCATTACATAAATTGTGAGTTGTCACTTATCACCATTCACCAATAACAATTGGCCTTAAACATACGATAATGCCGGTTTGTGGTTGCTTTTATAAATGTTGCTACTTAGAATTACACTAAATTATCCACAACATCACATATTACTCTCCCATAACTTTAAATAATTGTCTATAACTTCTTCAAACCACTTTTTCTTCTTTACATCTTTGAACGCAGGCGATAATGTCTTTAAATCTAATTGTAATAACGCTTCGTTTCCTAACAAAGAGTCCAGGTTTCTCAACAATGACGGCTCCCCATGCAGTTTTAGGAGACTCGGGTAAGAGAAAATATAGTAATGGACCCGTAGACGTTTCACTGCCCAGCTTTGGACCGTTTTGTTACCACTGGCCACCTATAACATAAATTGTTGGTATTGTAAAATATTTTTTAGACGTAGATACCATAAAATATTTTTTTTTTTAAATAATTTAAAAACATTTTACATGCGCAAAATGAAAAAGCATTTATCTTGATCTAAGTACATAAAAAGTAACTTTTTCATTAATTTCGTTAGTTTATGATAATATTTCTGACATAATAAAAACACTCGATGAACATTCTCTTTCGTTTGGGAAATCAGATGAAATTATAGAGATTGATGCGAACATGTATGCTGCTAAGAAAAAAGAAAAGTGTAATATATAATAAATAAAACACGCTATGTCGAGCCAACAAGGAGTGAAATTGAAAATGGTTTCATATTTTTTGCTAACATACAACAGGGATAAATAAACAATGGTTAATAATAATTTATTTTTAACTCTGTTTTACTACATTACAGTTTTTTTTTCGACGATACATGGTAAATCAGGGACAGCAATATTGTGCAAACGAAAAAGAACTATACCGAACGACGTTTTCAATTTCATTCTATATTAGGTTAGTTAATAAATGACCATGATACATAAAATTGTAAGATTAGATCACATTTGCGAAATGTTCTTCGGTACAGATTAAGGTCAACGCTCATTATCACCCCGGGACTTCCCCGACCAGTGCTGCCTTTCTGTTGGCATCCACTAGTCAATGGGCGCTCGACCAGGCAGTGCCGTCACTAAGGCGGTGTCAGCAGTGGTCTACCACAGGGTGTAGATCTTAGAGGGGTCCAAAAATGGCCAAGACCAAGTTTTGGGTCATGTACTGGGCGCATAAAAGGATAGTTACGACACTGCCATCAGGCGACGGCAAGTAACTAGAGAATTTGTTACCAACCTCACGTGAACAAATCACGGGCATCGTATAATCCACTCACGACAGGGAGTTTTTAAATCAGCAAATACATAATATGCAGTCTGTATAAGTACATAAATATGATTTGATAAATGAGCGTTAACATTTAGAGAAATATGAAATTAATGCAGAAATAGAAAAAAAGTAATATAAACCTCTAATCGGATTACTCGATTAATAAGCTTACTTTCCCGAAAGATTTAACTCAGATGAACTAGCTGGATATAATTCACATAACTACAGATAATTATAATCAGTTCCAACAACGTTGAACAAAGTGTTCCTCATGAGTTAGTTATTTTAATTTACCTTGATCTGGCCAATATGTTTTGCATGCCATGGCGAGAAGTATCCTTCCAGTTCCTTTGTAGTTATTTCAGCCACACCTTTGCTTTTTAATCTCTCTTTAATCATAGAGTATGCGGTTCTAGAGAATACAAACACCTGAAGTGAGAGCATAGACAATGTTCACGACTTTTATTATTTAATCCTTTGACGTGTAATCCAGGATATCGCGGCAATCAAAGTCGGACTGTCAAAACTCCTTTTCTTTACTTTCTTCAATTAATATTATTGAATAATATTTAACATGCTCTCTCTTCGTTTTGTTATATTCTTTTAAATGTATTAAAAATGTATAAATTTGTATTTTACGGTTGTACTTTCTAACTTTATAACTGACAAGATACTTACTCAAAAGTATTGATGAATATAGAAACAATACTTTAAAAGTATTTAAAAAGGATGTTAAGATATTTCTCTGGCTTTTGTTTTGTTATTACGAATAGTTATGGTTTTTTGTAAATAAGCTTTTTAGACATTTATTTTAGCGACGGCATTGAAGAAAAGGGATGCAACATCATTAATATAAACAAAAACAGAAGATATATGATGTTCATATTAAAATATTGTTTGCTCAACTGATGGAAGCACAAGTACAACACAGACACTACTCGTAGATGAACATGTTTATCATACACCAGCAGAGAAAGAGATAGAATGACGCAATTAGACCGAAGCCAGACCAAGACAATTATATCGTTTGTCATTCATTGTGACCGATCGCGAACGTAGCTAATCGTGTTCTTTAGACTCTATCTATGAGGTTCATGCGCAAGGAGCTCGTACCATAATATATCTTCCCTTTTTTATATTAATCAGTATGCGCCATGCCTTCGAGTTGTTTAAATATTTTTGAAACTTTTTTTAAACTGTGTTGACTTGTATCAGATAGGCTCAAAGAAGTGTTCGTTAGCGTTAAATATACAGTAGAGAAAATAATGCGTTAGATTGAGCATGCTTCAAGCAATTAGAGTATGCAATGGTTTATGAAGAGAATTAAATGAAAAGAAGTTTTTTAAATATGCAAGGCTATCCATAAGAGGATGATGCAAGATTGATTTGCCTATAGATGCATTGTTTGGAACCTGATTTTACATTAGCCGTACCTTTAATTTTGTAATCACAAATTCTATTCAAATCTAGCGAAAAAATTCCATTCTATTAGCTAGATTTGTCCCTAACGTTAAGTGTAAAATCAGGCTGGTAAAACACAGTCCGAACCTTGATCCCTCCGATGTGTTCAGCGAAGAATGGCGAAAAGTAATTGTTCATCTCATTGGGCGGAATGTCTGACACACCGCGGGATTTCACGCGTTCCTTTATCCTGTTGTACACGCCACGGGAGAAGACGAAAACCTGAAGGTTATTGGCAACTAAATACAACATAATGATATAAAATAAAAATAATAATTCATTTTAACTGAGTTTAAAAAAAATAAGAAATAACTCATTTTATATGAATTGTTCTGAAATATCGTTATTTACGGTACCTAAATGACTCTTAGATACCGTATCGTAGAACGAAATTCGAGTAGTGATAACGAATCCACCTACAATCGTTTGAAAATATACATATTTAAATACTTATGTATTTTCACGCAGTATTCATAGTTGCGAAGCCAGCATATACAATTTTTATATAATTTGGAATCAGGGGGTTATTCACAAACGTCGGAAACTCAACTTTCCGTATTCGACAGGAAACTTTTCGATGATTTTGTCTATACTCGATTCACAAATCCGAAATCATATTATATTTATAATAATAATAATAATGTACTCAGACATTTCACACAGCGCCATCTAGTCCCAAAGTAAGCAGCACAGCGCTTGTGTTATGGGTACTAGACAACTGATATATTACTTATATACTTTTCTTTTGTAAATAAATACACATTATACACAAACACCCAGACTCGAGGCGGGAATCGAACCCGCAACCCCCGTTTACTTTCCGACGCGCTTAGCCGTTGCGCCACGGAAGTCGTCAAATTATATGTATATCGTATTATATATAGTCGTATTCACAAATCCAAGCCGGATTGAATTTATGCTTTTCGATGATCGGCCTTTTTGCCACGGAAAGTTTCCGATGTTTGTGAATAACCCCCTGATCAATTTCATTCTAAGTGTTCTTCACATACTTGTCACTGCAGAGAAACAGATTATCCAGTCAACAATATAACCCAGCTCTAACGTGAGTGAGAGAAATAGGCCATATTCCATCCAGGCACATTGTGGATATATAGAAGTAAGGCTAGTGACATACTATTCTCTGAGTAAATGTTCCAGAATCAAAAGGCAACCGCTAAATAGCTGGTATTAATAAGGTAAAACGTTGTTGTAGTTCTAGTAGTAACAAGTTACTTCAAATGCAAGCCACTAAATCACTCATCCCAATATCTATCTATATCGTACATAGGACTGATGTCACATGTGACACGAAAAACATGCGTGGTTCAGTTATAGGTCAAAAACTACACATTTTGATGTATTTTATGAAAATATAACAGGACACGTGCAAATACTTTTACTATGATGATTCTATGACAAATTGAAGGTAAATCAGGAAGGACAAAGTGATAATTTAAGATCACTGTATCTATTAGGTTCCTATAGTCTACATACACCATAACGATTTATTACTCATGAGTAATAAATCGTTTCCTCAGATAAAAGCGAAATATTCATAATAACGTGATAGTTACCGGTTTGTTTTGTAAACTATGACGGTTAGAGCAAAACATGGCGTCACATTACTGGTCGCACTGGGCTGGTCACGTGACATATACACACGCTTGGCAAGCGATAACTATTTAAATCGTGTGTATAGTAAGTACAAATGGTCAAATACAATTATTGACAATGACATTGGACAATACACACCGAATTTTTAGATGAGAGAGAGGAGCATGTGACAACCAAATTCTACTTTTCTCTACACACAACAATGCAATACAGAAGGAATATAATGTGGTACCTATTCGCAATTTCTGATTTTTTCCTATTAATATGTGGATGTTACTATCGACCTCTATATTTTTTGACAGTTGGAAGTTGGAACTGATATCTGGTTTAAATGATTATAATCTTTACAAATAGCAATTATATAATCACAAATTATGTTCTAACATTGTGAATGCAACACAACATGCTTTGTTTTTTAAATTGACTTGGTCCGGAATTGTACCTGGAAACCTCGGCTTAGAAACCAGATGTTCTTACATTTACGCCGACTGACCAGTTAAATCTAGTAAAATTAGACGCTTTAATTTATAATACTTATCAGTTTATGATTAGAACAGATTCAAGTTTACTACTAACAGGATATTATTAGTTTCTCAACGTATGTAGCCTGCTTTAGAGTTTTATGGATATTCATAATACAAATTAATTTTATTAGATCAAAGCGTAACGGTAGTCAAAGATAACAATATTCTGTGTGCACTGATTTGAGAAGATAAATTATTGTTTATTTAATATTTGAATTTTATTCGTAGCACTAATTCTAATTCATTCAATATCGTTTGAATTGGACCAACACAGAAACGGTCCAAGTTCGTGACTAATAGATACTTTTACTTTACTGAAACATGTGTATGTGTCACATGTTCTTTAGGACTACCGAGGATATTAAAATAAGTAAGTAAGTTATCGTTTTAGTTCATATAGTATTTCGTATTCAAAACAATGAATTGCGAAACTGCGCGGGCTCCACTAAAGTCATATGATTACAATTTTTTCAATTTTAGAGACATGTGGCTTATAGATCGTTACTATTAATTATTTATGTAATGCACCATTTACAACCGTGGCAGAAAAGTTTAACAATTATTCCCAAACATTATGTCAAGGTTCTTCCTCAAACCTCTCCCTTTCGATTAATCGAAAATGGTCGGAAAGTAAAGACTTTTAAGTTTTTTAATAACGCCTAGACTCTGTAGGACTGTTAATTCATTAAAACATTTCTGGCATTGCCATTTGCTACTTATGTAGGTACGTAGTAATTTTTCTCTGGACTAATTCATTTAATGTGCTAAGAGGTTATAAGTAAGTTGAATGAATTTTCTCACCTGATACAACGAATTACCAGTAACGTAAGACGATATGTAATGGCTACCGTATTTTCTAATAAAATCTGCGATAGACACGGTGTCTCCTATCGCCGAGTCCTGGATCGCATCAAACACTACATCTTCGATGTCTATGTTCAATGGTAAGTCGCCTAATTTGGCTGTTTCACGGAATCTGAAATGTTTTAATGACTCGTAAGATGATTTCTTATTATATATTCGTGAGTAGAAATAGTGATGTTTAAAATTAGTGTTGGCTTTTTAGAAAATGGAAGACCTCGATTACTGTTTTTAGATTTAAAGGTCACAAGTTATAGAAATATTTATGTATGAGCACGTAGTAGGTAGGTGTATACTTACTATTATCTATTCTGCGGTATAGACAGTACTGTCTATACCGCAGAATAGATAATAGTATAGACAGTACTAGGTAAACATTACCGTTACTTCAGGAAGTAAACACGTAGCCTCAGATATTCGTAACAATCACAGTAATTAATGTAAAATATCATGTTTAATTACACATACATACATATCATCACGCTGTATTATTAACAGGCTAGTCGCAGAGTACGGAGCCCAAGTATCAATAATATGATCAATCAAATTTAAAAACCGAAAAAAGGTTTGCTCGTAAGCCTATTTTGCTTGACACAGCCGCAGAAATATTTTGCAAAATAAATTACAAATTATCCTTAAGATGACATCATAGTATCATAGACTTACATTTGTTCATAGATTCGTATTTGAAAAAAAAAACGAGAACTTTCGTGTACTGTTAGAATTAATAACTAAACTTAACTTACCTAATAAGAAAGATTTTAAAATTAACTACAAAAGAAACTGCTACAGATTTAAAAAAAAGGATAGAGGGACTGTGACCTTATGTTATGCAGGACTCATACGATTTTAACAATAGTACCTGTGTTAATTAAATCACATAAGATTTTTAAGCTGTACCCTACGTGCTAACATAACATACACTTAACTTTTCTTTTCGGATCGCCGTAACCGAGCGAAATTGATAAATAAAAGATTTCTCTAAATGTTTTTAATGAAGATTTTCAAAGGACTTATCCTACGTAGCATGCAATGAAATAAAATAACCACACACCTGGAGACCCTTACAAGTACATAACAATGGTCACCAGAAATGAACGAGGAGTTGATACCCAGGTTGCGAGCCATTATGTCTGTTGGCCAGCCAGCAGTGAAAGCACGCCATGGACGCTCCAATCTGATGAAAACAGCGATAATAGCAGTGTAGCAAACATGACAAATATGGATAATTACAAAATAGCAAAATCAATATTACTTTCTAACTCTGTGGAGTCGATTCAAAGGGAGTTCTTGTGAGTGTGTGTGTGTGTGTGTGTGTGTGGTGAGGTGTGTTCGCTTTTGTACAGTATCTCGAGGTTGAATATTGTGGGGACATGCACGTTTCATAAATTTACCTCTCAAAATGAAAATCTCTGAAGTACGCCTGCAGCAATTGCTTCAAGTTATCGCAGAACTCCATGTGGAAGTCACCCTCGAACAGCGTCTTCGCTTGTCTCTGTTTCGGCGCAAGGGAGAACTGTTCCACGTTCCTGAACACGCTGACCGTGGGCTCTCGGAATACCCAGCCATCGGTGTCATTGCGAGGAACCACGCGCATGCAGATGCTGAGATAGCCATATCTGAAAAGGTTGTATGACAATGTTAGCTGAGATTTAATGTACCTACTTTTTGGCATAACAAAAAAGTTACATATTTATGTATATTGTAAGTACATATATCTTCTTAGATATTAGATATATAAATCTCTAGCGTCTGTATGTAATTACAATTTTACTGTCAAATTTTGTGATAGATAATTATTTTATGAATCATTAACTTGGATTCTAACATTGTTAAAATTTTTGTCTGTCTGTCTGTATGTCCTTTTATAGCTGAAGAACGGCGCTACCGATTTTGATGAAAATCGGTACGTAGTAAGAACATGTGGTTGCGCTCATGATAGGCTACTTATTTTTTTAGAAAATCTACCCCTAAAGGGGTGAAAAGGAAAATGAAACTTTGTATGGGAAATGGTAAATCGCTGAACCGATTACGATGAAATTTGGCAGGGAGATAGTTTGACATCAGAGAATCGACATGGACTATTATTTTTTATCAAAACTACCCTTAAAAGTGAAAAGGGGGATGAAACTTTGTATTAGAAACGCTAAATCTAAGTAGGTAATGATAAAATTTGGTGCGGTGATAAGACTTTTTATCAAAAATACATAGGCTAAATCACAGAACTGATTACGATGTGTTATAGAAACAATTTGACACCTGGAAACGGACATAGACGACTTTTTTATCAAAAATCTACCCCTAAGAGGATGAAACTTTGAATTGAAAATGCTAAACCGCTGAACTAATTATGATGAAATTTGGTACACAGATAGTATGTGCCCGAAGGGTGGCGCAGGTTCAAAGCCAAATCAATGTATTCAAGTAAATCCAATTAGAAGGTATTTTTGAACATCAAATCCATTTTAGTTCGGTTCAAAGAGAAAACCTACCGATCGGTAGATCACCGAAAAGAACCGACAAGAAACTCAGTCATGTATCATTTTTCCAACCCTATTTTACAAAAGGTTTATTAAAATACAATTTTCAGAGAGCCAATAAATGCATGTGCAGAGAATATCGTTTCCAGACCATCGTTTTATCTTCAACGAAATCGTTTATTTTATAGTATGCTTGTCTTATCAATGTACGTTTTATAACTAATCTAAATCTATTTTCTCTTAATTGAGTGACTTCTTGAGGAACTTTATTAGAAAAACGAATGCAGTTATTCAAAAATGAAACATTTGACTTATGCAATTTAAATTTTGGAATAACCAGTTTATCACGACCTCGGGTTTCCGTACCACCAATATCGCCTTTCTTAACCTATAAACAGATCGATACGAGTATTTTTCCTCGTATACCTAATAATTCCAAAGATATAATATAAGGACGGCAAGGTGAGTATATCAATGTCTTTAAAACGATCTCTTACTGATTCCTCGTGCATTCATACTGTAGATGGCACGTATCGCTCTTTTTTGTAAAAATAAAAATGGAGTTAATATGTCCCACTGATCGCCACAGCAAAAGGCTCTAGGACATTAGCATATGAAAATTTGCAACCTAGCCGTATCCACATCCGTTAATTGCCTATTGCGTCTAATGGCATATATCGTGGAACCGAACTTACTAGCCAATGCTATAATAGCTGGGGAACGCCAATTTTTAATTTCGAACCAGCAGACAAAACCCCATTCACATTCACTTTTTGCTCCCGGGAAGACAAATACGAGACCACGAGATCGAGAGCGTTACCACGAATTCCATAGTATTTAAACTTAAAGTATCGTGACTAGCACAATCAAAAGCCTTGGAAAGATCACACAAAACACCAATTGCATCCTGGGATCTCTCCCAAGCCTGAAGTACAGTCTTGATCAATCTTGCTCCCGTATGAGTTGTTGAATGAATAACTTAAATAATTAAATAAATAATTTTACTGTGTTTAATTAAATTGGGAAATACCCCTTGGTCGACATATTTGTTAAATATCTCTACCAAAATTGGCGATAATATAGGTTTTATATTATATGAACTGATAGTCCCCATAAATCTTCATTTTTCTTTTTATTTAATTTCTTGAAATTTTTTTCTATCTCAAGTGAAGATGTGTACCTAAATTGAAAATTAGGGAACCATTTTCCGCGACTCCTGGCGCTCCGTCCTCTCTGGCTACCCCGTTAGGGATACAGCGTGAAGATATATATGTATGTATGTATTTTCCAACATTTTTGCTCAAAAACGTCTCTGCTTTATGCGAAGATGATCCTAAACCATTAGTTATTTCTATATGTGTAATCGAAAAATTTTAGGTTAGAAGTTAGACGTAGGCTTTTTTCAAAAATAATCTTTGTATGTTTTCACATTAATATGTTTTCACGTAATGTAACCTAATCTAGGAAAGCCACGAATAAACTTTCTGCGCAGACGAAGTCGCGGGTACAGCTAGTTCATATATAAATACGTACTTAACTGTTGATTTTGTAATTATTTACCGCGAAGTAATAAGTAAATGGATACTTACCTCATAAATATGTTGATGGCCTTTCCTACACCAAGTTCAGAGTCGAGTGTGGCGGCGCGGCACAGTGCTACCGCCAACAGCAGCACTGTGTAGGCCCGTACCATCACACCAACACTGTCAGACTGGAAAAAGTAAGTAAAAAAAAATAATTAAAAATACAGCCTAAGTGGAAAAAAGTATGAAAAATATTAATAAAAAAGTAATCCTCCCCGGCGGGGAATCGAACCCCGGTCTCCCGCGTGACAGGCGGGGATACTGACCACTATACTACCGAGGATTGTATTTACAGTTTCGAAATTATTGTACAGTAGCATACTCGTAAAATATAGTAAAAATAATTCCACACTATTTTTATTTTCCAAAAAGTGAACATTAAAATAGAAAATAATATTATGCTATTAAAATGATATAAACTACATAACATAATATTTATACAGGAACATTCTTAGTAAAATAATTATTAGTAAAATAAATATAAATACCATATTATGTAATAAAACAAATGTTTATTTTTATCACAGTAAAGATTAGGAAACGCAAAATTTAAAAAATTTATGTCAGAAGTGGGATTCGAACCCACGCCCTCAGAGAGGACCAGAACAGCTCATACCCGCTTTGTACGGGCAAGGTTAACCTTGAGTCTGGCGCCTTAGACCGCTCGGCCATCCTGACTATGAAGTAAGTGGCCAAATTAGCGAACTGCTTTGCCACCGCATACGTTTTAAATATACAGATAGCGCTGTATACTTCAACCAATAGCGTGAAAGATACAGAATAAAAATGATATTTTTTAGTTTAAACAGTAAACACAGTATGGTTATTCGGTGTAAGTACATAATAACGCCTTTATTTAACAACATCGTAATTTATGTATCCAGTTGAACAAAAAATGACGGTTTAGTATGTACTTATTATATGTTTTTCAGAATTGACACTTATTTTAGAAAAAAGAAGTTTTTGTCGTTTTGTCATCTATTGCATTTGTGAATATTCTTGTACTTGTGTACTTAATATAAATAAATGTGGGTTACGATCTAGTTTTTGTTCAATATTAAAGCAGTGAGTTGCTGAGTCAAGGCCTAGATGTGATCAACCGTGAAACCTCTATACAAAAATATAGGCAAATGTTATATAACATTTACAAATTGCTACCAACTAATTTATAGTTCCGGAAGACTAGGTATGGTTCGATTGATTTCATTTTAGAAGAAATAATTGCAGGTCGAATTTTATACTTAATACTTCCTAATATAAAGTATATATTATAGACAACAATTTATTTTCTCATCTGGGTTACGTAGTAATTCTTTTAAAATGTTGTACTTTACCTTCTAGAAACGCGCGAAACGGTGTTTTTGATTGTGTTATGATATTAAAACATGTCGCTGAAAATATGATATCACTACCCACCAATTTACGCTGTGATATGACAATACCATTACGTACTGAACTCCGAATATTTTCGGTAGATAGAATGCTATCTGTTGTTGTTAATGATAATTATGTTAAATGTTAATTATATACAGGTGTCCAATAAATAGTATGACAGGTACTTGTAAGATTGTAGATTTGACCTTAGTAAATTCTTCACTGTTTTTGCATTACAAAAAAAAACACTACTTACCTATCTTTTATCAAATTGATGCGCTGTTCCTACAAGACATGTACAAAATAATCATTGTATTGTAATCAATTTATTTGCTTTCGAATAGCCTTGGTCAATACATATTTTTCGTTATCATAAAAATAAAGGACATGTCCGAAATAAAAACTAATGTCGTATTGTTTAGTTATCTCTATTTAATTTTATCATAACTCGGCAACATTCGATTAAGGAAAACAATTTATACTTAAAGTATATTCAACTTAGGTTCTGAAATGAACCAAATTTAATATAACTACTTACTATTTAAAATTCTTATGATTTTTAATTTTTATTTGGATGCAACAGTTAACATTCGGTGTTACGTAAGGTACTTGCGGGTATTAAGGCCTAGCTAAGAAAGATTTGAAATTAAATGAAAAATAACCAATATAATCCACAGACTTTAATAATAATTAGTCTAAAAGTTCAATTACTATAAAATATAATTGAAAATGGTATTTTTTACCACAAACAAAAACAAAATTAAACATTATTGAAAACCTTGCCAATAGGCCTTATTCTACTAAGGTAGGGTAATAAAGCCTACAGCTCTAATATACTTAAATAATCAAACTACGCGTTATACATTTAATACTTGAGATCAATAATTGCGTAAACGCAGCAATTACATTAAAAATTATTCTCCCCATAACAACCATTTATTTGAGTAAATGCTCATTCTATAGGCATCGTAGTCGTAGACACTAAAACTAACGATTGATCAATTAGCATTAAATTACACATTAAATTACTTGTTTACAGTCGTAAAACCTCGAAATTTATATAAAACACATTATGAAACAAATAAAATTTGATTCATGATGTAGGAGGAAAACAAAACCTATGCTTAAATTAAGTAAGCCTTAATAGTCGTCGACTGTGTATGTAAGAAATTAAATTAAAAATATTTGAATCACAGTACGTTATTCAAGTATTTATTATAAAAAATCTTAAAATGATTTGAACTTTACACTGCAAATTTATACAGATAAGTGAAACATGACGATCAATACTTGCGACTGATTCGGACCGATTTTTATTATTCGTGCCGCGCGGTCGTCTCTCGCAGTGTATGATACAATCTTGGAGACGGGAAGAAGGGTATTCCGCGTTTGAAAACTCATAAAGATATTTTCGTGTGTTAAGCGTCTGTGACTATTAGCTTGAGCAGGAGCGCCCATTGTAAATACGATTTTACTCACATGGGCCTTATTAAACGACAGGCCTTATTACCCGCAGGTACCTTACTCTTTAGGTGGGCAAATTTTTAGTGTTCTACATTGCCAGTTTTCGGTCCGGTCGGACCACGGTCGATCGTGACAATATATGATTTTCGCCTTTAGTAATCTCCAAAACTAATTTGTTAATTATGACTGAAATTAGGTACTATTGCATTCGCCGTGTGATTTCAGGTATTCTTCCTGTAGATAACAATTATTTTATTGTCTGACATTGATGGCAATTACTATGGGTCTAATAATACTCTGCTTATAGTATTTAGTCTGCATCGTATTTACTTTTAAATGAACATTACGAAATTTAAATGACAGTGCTTCGCTCAAGCGTGTCGGTTTGTAATTGCAGCATTACTTATGATTACATTTACATCTGATTCAGTGGCGGCCCTAGCAAATTTTTCAGGAGGTGCGAGATCCAATTGATGTGCCCTTTCAAATTTACAGTTGCTATAGACTTATAACGACTGGAAATAACGTCAATTTTTTGGTGAGGGTCCACCTTTTATAAGAAGGGGCCGAGGTAAAATTGCCAAGGGCCAATATTCTGCGAATGTGTAGTAGCTTGTAGCACATATTTAAAAAAAACATTAATTTATCAATTCGCTTATTTGTTACTTATTAAATGATATTTGAGTAAGCAAATGGCGCATGGATTTTTTCAAGAACGAGGATCTTGTGTTTATGTGTTTACTCTTCTTTATGACAATTCTATTTAAATAATAATACGTAATCTACGAATTGGATTGCTATAGAATTAAAGTTGGCTAGTAGGATTAAGCGGTATTAGAACGATTGAGTTTTGTTTTTTACGCCAACGATAGGAAGCGCGCCCGGTACGGACGCACCGTTCGCACCGCTCTAGGGCCACCACTAGTGGTGATCACAATAAATCAATTTTGGTCGTAGTGATACAGGTCTGGTAGGACCTGCATAGCCACTTACATGAAATAAAATAATTAGGGTAAATTCGTGATAGGTGAGAATAAACATATAAGTTATTGTTATGAGTAGATACAGGAAGAATGCTTCATAACTTGTATTTTCATGGTCGAGTTTATTTCTCCAGATCGTCCTTTTTTGATAACTCAGGAGAAACCTGAACACAGGTGCCTATAGTCCCTGACATTGTGTGGCTTTTAGCTATTAAACCGCTCTTACGGTGGACGTCTTCGGCGCGCTTTTGACGAGCTCCGGAAACTCCTACTCCTACTCCTACTCCTTTCGCGCTGTGCCGAGGCATTTCTCAGAGGAACAGCAATTGAATTTCGAGCATAGAGAATTGAGCACACTTTAAATATCTTCGTAAAGAGCGTGAAAATATATTTACTCAGTCGGCAATTCGTACATACATATCTTCACGCTGTATCCCTAACGGTGTAGTCAGAGATAACGGAGCGCCAAGCATCGCAGTTACATACCTACTTCTTTCACTTCTTCAACAAATCTTATCATTCTCCTCACACATTTTCGCCTAGGTATGCGAGTGTTTTTGAGAGGCTGACTATTTGATTTTCATAAGTTAACCTTGGTCTTCCTTGGCTTCCTTTACCACTCAAGGTATGCGAGTGCTTTAGACATTTCCGTCTGCTAACACTTTGGCTATTTGATCTTCATAAGTCAGCCTTGGTCTTCCTTGGCTTCTTTTACCACTCTCTTTCGCTATGTAGATTTTCTTCGTCAGTCTTTCATCACTCATTCTTTCGATGTACCCGAACCATCTAAGCATTCCTTTCTTCATTTTTACAATAACATTGTTGTGCAACCCTGCCATACTGTGTATCTTTTCATTGCTCAATTTGTCTGCAAGGGCGAAGGGTCACCCTCGCAAGTATGTTATTTAGAATTATTATTGTGTATGTGAAATGAAATAATAAAAATCAAGTGAAGTATATTTGTAGGTAACCGCTAATCAGCAAGCACGCTAAGCTTATTCGTCAAATTAGGACAAGAATGTTTTGCCACCCGGCGACCGGCGTTCGCCTTTAGTCCATTGCATGTGCATTTTCTCCGCTTCCCTTTTCTTACATTATGTTTTACAGGGTATTGTTTACAATAAAATATTTTATTTGGTTTATTATAGAATGTACTATAAATTCTTACAAATGGATTGTGAGTATAAAGAATTAGTTACGGCTTAATAATGGTGACCAGTTGACACCATAGTGGCTTGTAACACATCAGTCACTTTCAGCCCTTGGCCGAGTTAGAAACTAGAAAATAATACCGATTGTTTAAGAAATTGCATTATGAACAGATTGCTTTGACGACCTCCATTAAATTGTCATTGGATAAAACATTATTTTTTGAGGTTGCGCTGGAAATGGCTCAATCCAATTACAGCTGAAATGCGACTATAAGGAAACTTCGTTGATTCGATAAATTTCTTGTACCTATTACTTCTATTGCGTGAACGGAAATGAGTGCTGAAATACAAATGAGTAAGAATAAGATGTCTTTAAACTTGTTTAAAGTCTTAAAACAATAAAACGCAAAGTTAGCACGCAATCTCTAACAATAAGATATTAAAGCGAGACTAGGACACTGTTGGATCATCTGCAACGTTTTTGCAACGTATTTGAGCTGTAAATAAGGCGAAATGAAAAAAAATTTATATATTTACATTCAGGACAGAAAAATGCGTATGATAATGTCTAAATTGTCATTCAAAAAGTCAAATTTAAACCGACAGAATTACAGAAGTTATTTTTTGATATTGCCATCTGTTGTTTTGCATTTTTAAAGACTAATTTAGATACTTTACTATTGTTGAGTACATACCGGGAACAGGACATTTTCAAATTTTACTGTGTTAGTTTTAGATAATATTGATATTTGCAATAAAAATCACAAAGCGACCTTTTGTTTTTCTTAGAATTCCGCTGACGTATTAAATATACTTAATATATTATATATATTTGTTATGTACATACATAACATATACCTACATATCGGGGTAATAAAAACTAGTAGGTACCTGCTTGATGTGGGTATAATTTGTTGGAGCAGTGTGGCCTTGCCCCATACTTGGCCCGCGTGTGCAGATGTCAATGCAAATTGAATTAAGCAAATCTAGATTTGAATGAATAAAGCGAGCTTCATCACTTTAGAGATATACACGAGTAATCCATTATGAAAATTCAATAACATTTTATCGGCTAATTTATTTTGAATGTAAGTATGTATATTTGGACAGCTTATGGTAACAAATAGCACATATTTTATCAAAAAGATTAACTGGGTCATGTAACCTTGACTATGCATAGATAACTTAAAATTACACAATTTCTTTTATAGTATAATACCCTCTCAAAATCAATTATTAATATCTTAGTTCGTGCAAAAAATAGAATAAAAAAAACAAAAGTGAAACAAAAACATAGGTACGTGGTACGTTAGACACAATATAACAATAAATAAAATTATTGGTTTTTATTTTGTCAACCTTGAATTATCTAACCATAACTTACATTGTCATTAATACTAATAGCACCAGATACGAAATTTAACAAATAATAAAAAACACCGATCAAAGCTTTGTCATTAGCCTCAATGTTATAAGATCGTCTTGAAAGCACTTGAATTCGTATTCGTGCTTTATAATGTTGCAATAATTAAAAATATATTTGCTTATAATTCGATGCCTATTACACATAATATATATACCAGACGTGACAGGGGTGGTGCAACGGTGCAATACATTTTTTCTAGTGGTTATAAAAAGAATAAGAATAAGAAGATAAATGTAAAATGCAATAAGTGTAAATATAGATACTTAGAGTTTACTTATTTTTTAAATTATTCTTAAGTAAGTATCATTATATTGTCCTTACAGACTTCTTTCGCTTCCTTAAATCTCGTCATTCTCCTCAAACATTTTCGCCTAGGTATGCGAGTGTTTTTGACTTTTCCGTCGGCTAACGCTCTAGCAATTTGATCTTCATAAGTCAGCCTCGGCTTCTTTTACCACTTACTTTTGCTCTATACATTTTCTTCATCAGTCTATCATCACTCATTCTTTTCATGTGCCCGAACCATCACAGCAAACCCTTTTTCATTTTTACAATAACAATGTCGTGCAACCTTGTCATACTACGTATCTCTTCATTGCTTATTTTGGCCACAAGGGTGACACCGCACATATTTCTACGAGATCGCATTTATACTGCATTTATCTTACTTTCACTCGATTTCGGGCATATCCAGGCCTCACTACCGTACAAAAAGTTGGCACCAGCATTGTGTATGGCCATTTTGGCTGAGTTAGATATATTTACACTATCTACTAATGCGGACAGAGTACCGTTCACTTTATTGCCGACTGCTGCCCGTCTCTCCACATCCAACTCACATCTTCCATCCCTCGAAAACGCACTCCCCAAATATACAATTTCATTCGCTTATTCTAGACATTTTCCTTGTTCTCTTGTTTTTATATAGGTACATAATCAAACAGAATACAACACAATAAATTGTTTTTGTAATTTGTCGTACTATCATACTGGCCACTTCATAATTGTAGGCAGCCTGTAGTGTTAACTTTAAATTTAGAATTTTTGATATTTGAAAATAATAAAACCTACTGTAAATAATTAATTCTACGTGGGTTATATAATATGTAATAAACGAAAGATTTATGTCTTTGAGTGAGGGTAGAACATGACGTATTGACGTATACATAACACAATCACCTATACATGTACCATTGGCGTGTAAATTCTGCGTTAGAAGTCGGATAAACTTGGAGAATTAGCATTCTGCTTGTGTTTGTGTCTTTAAGAAGTCAATAGACCCATAGGATGATTGATGCCTTAATATAATTTATTGGTATACTCATAAATTACTGGTTTATTTATGTATATTTTATAAGCTCTTTATTCAAGTTTCAAAGATGAACCGTTCGTAATAAGTTCAAGTATCGTCTACCTTTAATGCATCAAAGTACGCGTTTGCATTCTTGGTTGTAGTATTTATAGCTCTACGACAACAAACGTACTCGGTATCCCACTCGTGAACATCTGTTGTAAGGACAGTAGAGAAAGATTTGGTATTAATTTGGTAATTAAATATACGAACTGCTTATTTAAACGTTCATACATGATTATCCTCTTTTCCGTTTTTGTAATGTTAGAAAATGTGTGTGGAGAATGCTGAGATTCGAGAAAACGAAAGAAAGGACCGCGACACTTGGCGCTCCGTCCTCTCTGACTACCCCGTTGGGGATACAGCGTGAAGATATGTATGTATGTATGTAATTTTATTAGGAATATAAATATCGTAAAGTCTTCGGGGGTGGGGGTTGTCAACTGCAATACAGTTTTCAACTAGTGCAGCTGTCATTATTACTCTGATATTATGTAATGTATACCTAGCTCCTGTAAAAATAAAAATAAACGTTTCGAAAAGAAATAAGCTAAATAAAACCTCAGACAAATTAATTGAATACAACCTAATCAATAAGTTTGTACGAACTGGAGGTGAAGCTGGCAACACCTTAGACATAACAATTATTTAAAATGACGGTTTCATGAATTTAACTCATCAGTGATCGAACCTAAGAATCTCGATTTGTGAAAATAATTGTACCTGCTAACATTTGCATCAAAAAGACAATTAACATAAATAATAATAACTTCTTTTATCCAGCTATAAGTATTAACGCCATGCGCATAGGATATTTCTGAATAATTGGTTATATCAGGTATATAAATTTTTATCCCGAAGAGATAAAATCGATGAATAAATTAACCATCGACGAACAAAGACCGATGATATCACTACTGGGAATCCTGGTTACCAGTAGTGATATCCTTGGTCTCGGTATTTCAGAAAACGCAAACCAATATTGCAAAACACCGATAAGTAACACATTCAATTCTTCCACCTGGCCTCTATCAATGATACAGCTTCAACCTTTTTTCTTGGTTACGCATTAGAAACCTGAACACATGGTATCCAGTCTGCGTTTGAGACTCGGTTATGTTGGGTTTTTGCACACTGAAATTCCTGCGGTGATCCCGAGATCTCCTTTGGGACTGTGGACCCCACTAGACCGCAGCGCCACGACTCATGACAGCCGACAGCGCCGACCAAACGCGCTGTCGTACCCTCGGAATCGCATAGATAGACGACCAGAGCCCCCTTTATTCTTTTAGTCCTTTAGCCTCATGTGACAGGTGGGTAACAACGTAGCCTTAGTAACTAATACAGCTTCAACCTAACAATAAATAATTACTATCTAGAACAAACAGCCTAGAGATATCGCACCTATTGTACTTCAAAACATAATACTGCTAGCTTTACTTTTTTGTTATCTGTGCCTTAAGTTTAGCCACCGAATTTAACGCAATAACATTTAACTCCTAATTGATCTGTCGTATATGGAGATAAAAATACGCACATGACGCTATTTAATCCATAAATGAAAATTGCTTTTTATGTTGTTGGGTCTAGCATACAGTGTCTGCTATAAACTAACAGTACAATAAGTAATTTTTGAATCAATTTCAATTTGAAGAAATATCAATTTCGTCAACAACTATCTAAAATATTTCGTCTAGCTAATTGAGGTTTGTAATTGCATTTTCTAAGAACGATTTGCAAATCATAAACAAATTTGGCAAATACAAAGAGATATTACGAGATTTATTACTATTGGACTTAGTAGATCTCATTTTACGCCGCTGACTTTTAAGATCCGTAAAATTAATTTTAGTTAATCAAAGAGAACTTCAAAGATTTTTGTATGAACTTGATAATGGCATTTAACTATTCGTTGCCTATCTATTCTATTTACATTTTTGTGTGGGTTTATTTTTAAGGTTTTAAGGTTTATTTTTCTTTTTAAATTGTAATTAAATAATTACAAATAGCTAAGTGTTTTAAGTTTCTTACTTAAATGCGTTTATTGACTTGCACCTTACTGACATTTCATCCGGGTTGCACCGATCGAACTATGTTTTTAGTTATCTTCGGCACAGAGCTTAAAACTTGTTGAGCGACACGTGCTGAGAACGCGTCATTTGAGTAGCTGATAGAGCCGCCATGCAATTCTGTAAAAACTCGAATCGCCGAAGTAGACTGGCTCGACAATACACCTCACTTCGCATTCGAATTCACCTTCGCTTCAAATGGAATTTTCTAAACCGTAGGTTCCCAACGTGGGCGATACCGCCCCCTTGTGGGCGTTTGAGACTTTCAGGGGGGCAGTAGAAGACCCAGAGATAATTCGAGGGCGTTGAGATGGTGCAGAGGGAGCGTGAGCAGATTAAAAAAATATAGTCTAAAAGGGATAAAAAAACACGCTAATCACGTACTAAAAGTAAAGTAAAATTTAATATTGGTTAATCCTTGTTATCATATGTATTTTAATAATTTTTATAACGTACGCAAAAATTCACATATTTCGGTAGTTCGGGAAGTGGATGAAAACTGTTCAGTTTTTAAATGAAAAATTAATGTTTTTTATATCTTTTAGTTCAAAAGATATAAAAAAAAATTCATTTGAATTAAAAATTTTCAAACCTTTCGATGTCACGTGAAATGTCTCAAATATAAATTTACAGGTGAAGTTAAGAAAGCCTGTTATTTAAAAATAGCAAAAATATATGTTTGTAGCAATTAAGTTATAACAAGTTTTTGTTAAATATCACAATTTTTACAATCCTGCAAGAATTGACAGTATTATCTGCGTTTGTTCAAACTTGCTCAGTGTTTTCGGGGCATTCGGGAGTCAGCGAGTGTTAATAAAAATTCTTCGCGATTTGTTTTAATTGTTCTCATTGAAACATTCTTTTTTAAACTCAAAAATGGGGTAGGGGTCATATCCTATCTTACGACTATATAATATTACACGTTTAAATAGAATCGCGGCAATAGCTGTTTCATATTCGCGATAGATGGTAAATAAAAAAAAATTGAGGGGCTCTAGAAAACAATTGCTTATCTCCTAGTTGCTCAACCTGGGGGTCGCGTTTGTTATTAAAAGGTCTGTTAAAAAAATAAGACCTATATACAAAAGATTCGTTTATTAAAGTAATGAATTTTAGGGTAGTGTTATATTATAAAATTGAATATTACTATGTAATAACTACGTGTAAAAATAAACTTATAGCTGACTTTGTTTAATTAAAATGATTAATCATGAACATTAATTAATTAATGCGATGGTTGGCTTTGTTTCTCATTTAAAAATATTTCTATACGTGGATCATCTTTGCAAATACTCATAAGTAAATTATTTTCGAGTGATAACAGACGATTTCTGTACATATTTAGTTTTGAAAGCTACCATAGACGAGAGATCTTTTTCTCACAGGTAAGAAGTAGCAAAGGGTATCAATGTTTTCAAAGCTTCCGTTACTAGGCTTCCGTACTCACGTCGTCGTGCAAGCTAAAATTTATCTAAATCTTGAGATAAAAATTCCAGTTGTATAGTTTTATCAGCCGATAGTTACATGAGCTGTGAGTCTCAGTTCGTAACTTGGCAGCTGCTACAGTATTTTCTGTATAACAGTAAATGAATGTTCTAAATTCGCGATTTTGTTAATATAATCAGAAGTTGTAGTAAATGAGTCAAAATTTCGTTCTTCAAGGCGTATAATCCAAACAGTCAGCTTCTTGATAAAGTCATTGACTTTATCTGTCATAAGTGAAATGTTTTTGTTACGGCTTTGTAAACTCGTATTGAAGTCTTTCAAATGTGAAGATATGTCACTCAAGTAAGCCAACAATACTAAAGATTCTTTATCTCGTAAAAATTTAAAAAATGAACTGTGTTTATTTGTAAAAAAGATGTTTAATTCATTTCGCAATTGAAAATGCCTTGTCAAAACTTTTCCTCGTGACAGCCATCTCACTTCAGTATGAAAGCAGTGAATTGTTCTCGACATCCATTTCTTCGCAGAGTGTGGAAAGTAATCAGGTTTGCAACGGTCGGCTTTTAATAAAATTAACAATTGTAGCAGCTTGTGATAAAAAATTTGTAAATTGTTCGACATATTTTTTGCGGGAAGCGCATGTCTGCGAAGAAAGCAGTGCATCCATTCCACATGCGGCATAATGTCTTTAAATTTTACTATCACGCTACTGTTCTTCCCCGTTATCGCTTTGGCGCCATCAGAACACACCGCAATGCATTTATTCCAGTCCAAATTTCATTTTGTGTTGCTTCAATTAATACGTTTAAAAGTCCTTTGTTAGATGCTCGATCAGGAATTTATTTGCAAAAAAGCACACTATCTTAAAGTCAAAGTCAAAGTCAAATCAATTTATTCAAGTAAACCCAAATGCAAGGTATTTCTGAACGTCAAATCTACTTTAGTTCGGTTCGAAAAGAAAACCTGAATACTGAGAAGAACCGACAAGAAACTCAGTCAGGTATCATTTTTTCACCATCATTGTACAATAGTTATTTAAAAATACAATATCTATAAAGCCAGTAAATGCATACGCAGAGAGGATCACTTCCAGTCTATTGTTGTGTCTTCAATGAAATCGCTAATTTTGTAGTATGCTTTTCCAATCAGTGTGCGTTTAATGACAAGTTTAAATCTGTTTTCCGTTAATTGAGTAATTTCTTGAGGAATTTTATTATAAAAACGAACACAGTTACCCAAAAATGAACCACTTGACTTAATTTAAATTTAGGAATAACTAGCTGATCACGACCACGAGTTTCCACACCACTAACAACGCCTTTCTTTTGAAATAGATCAAAAATTTTTTTAGTGTACATTATGTTTTCATAGATGTATAACGAGGGTAAGGTGAGTACATCAATGTCTTTAAAATGATCTCTCAGCGACTCTTGTGCGTTCATACTGTAGATGGTACGTATTGCCCTCTTTTGTAAAATAAAGATAGATTTCATATGCGCCGCTGATCCCCACAGTAGCAGACCATAAGACATAAGGCTATGGAAATATGCGAAATACACCAGCCTAGCCGTAGCTACATCTGTCAACTGTCTAATGCATCTTTAATAGACTCCTCGCATTCATATCCGACAAAACATAAAATTGCGCCAAGTTCGACACGTTTGTTGACTCGTCAAACTGAATGGCAAAAAACTCACTTAATTTAACTTTTTCAACTATTTGGTTGTGGGTATCGATGGCCATTTCATTAATACGTCTCCATATTGATCATTTGAAAAGGGTATAGTTTTTAATTTTTTAGTTTCTTCCGGACTTATAATAATATTGACCATATCAATGGTAGCGGCTAAAATGAGTCTTTCCACAATAGTATGGGGCTTAGATTCTCTCGCGACTTGCAGTGCTACTAAGTAGGATGCATGAAGTGCTGCAGTCTCATTACGGCTGGATTTTTTATAGCAATTTGTTGATTTTTCAAAACAAGTGACCTACGCTCGAAGAATTCTAACGATTTGCTTTGTAAAGACAGGTATTTTGTTTCCAGTTGCCGGAGTAGTTTTGAAGGCTTTTCATGCTTTCCGCGGATAGGACTTCAAAACAAACAACACATTGTGGTTTGTCATCCAATGCAATAAATCCATATTTTAAATGTGTCGTAGTATAACCTGGTCTTTTTATTCACCGTTTCACCAGACGTAGAAGGCACATTTCGTTTTTTCACAAATTAAACAATGGGTAAGTGAGATAAGATCGTTGTTTTATGTACTTGCTTCCCTGTGCTACTTCCCTAAAAATGTAAATGACAATGAAACTTTTGTTTTTATAACTAAGGCATTTAACATGTACGAACCTGTCTAGCGCACGTGTCACGGGATGCGCGGGCAGCTTATTTGACAAGTTTGTGGGAGTACAACGCAGATTAAAACCTCGCCTAGGTAGTAATTTTAGACCCTCAGACACGCGGGCGCGATTTACACGCGCGAGTGTTTATATTTGTAATGCGCGGTTTTGCGTTTTTATCTACGCAGGAGCCTTGAAAATTTATATTAAACGTATAAATAAACTATTAATGAAAATATTATTATAATTATAATTTTATAGTGAAGGGGTCGCAAGACTTTATTTATAACTTACAACTTTTTGGCTTTTTCGTGGGTCGCTACATAAAAATGGTTGAGAAACAAAATGGCTTATCTGACGTCAATACAAGGTTGTATTAGTAATATATGAGATAGAAAATGTTGTTTTTAATTATTAATATAATGATTTGGCGAGCGTGAGTAATTAACTCATTGAATGAGGTAGGTACATTGTACACATTAGATTACTTACAGTTTTAATTTTACTATGACACAATTATTCTAATAGCTTTCGTTTCACATGTTAATTGAACTACTGTATTTCGTTACATTGCAGTTTGGTCATGCTTGAGTCATTTTATGGTGCAAATTAAATCATATTGTTCAATTGATTTATACTTGTGTTATAACTTATAAATGAAATTGTTTTCTGATATTATGTTAAATAATGTTTTTAATTTTATTAGGTAACAATTATTTAGGCTATGTTCACGCTGGTCTAGAATTGGGGAAAAAACAAAATCTATTAAACTATTGGAGATAAAACTCGACTACATGGGTAATAAAAACTTGTAAACAAAACTTTAAACGAAAAAAAGACTTAAAAAAACACTGAAAAGTACAAAATGATAATTTACTAATGAGAGAGGCAATGCTGCCAGTCTGCTAGGTACCTTGAGCAATGACAGCTTTCTAAGCGGCAACTTTGAGGAAGTTTATTATTTAAGATAATGTGTAGTTTTAAGTTTGTAAATATTAACATATGTATGTACTTTTTGTTAATAAATAATTTACTAATCAAAACTCAAGTACAAAATTGACTTTATAAATACGATTCAAATACCTATATAATTAAATAGGACAGTTACTTAAGTCGCCCGCGTTATGTAAAAAAGATCAATGTAATTAATTGCAACAGGCAACAGAAGTAACGTCATTGATGTAAACCCTATGAAGTCAGCAACGAAAGTTGTGCGCATCTATCAAACACAACATGAAGTTAGCAACAAAGAGAGTAGTTTTACCTATTTGTGCTATTGCTCTAGCGCTCTACCAACAATTATCTAATAATGGTGCGTTGTTAAGTAAATTATAAACTTATGTTGTCCATTGTATTATATTATGTATTTCATTATTATAGTATATACGAATAAATGTTGTATGAACGCTTCCACAGGCTTATATTAAGTTTAATGGCAATTTCATATTATTTAGTTAATATTAGTTTTTTAAATTTGTGGTATATTAACTAATTTGTAGTCTTATTTTGAATATTTATTAAATATGATATACTCGGAATATTGCAATATCTTGAAATTGATACGAATTATTACAAATTTATAAATTACTATCAATCGTTATATAATATATCAAAATAATTAAAATGTTACAACTATTATTCTACGAGATACGCACCTTCTTATATAATGCTACAGTAGTAAGTATATAGGTGTAGGTATATAAAAATATGTGTATGCTAACTCATGGACCGATGAAAAACAAAACAATAAGTTCACTTATTTTATTGTATATACAGATTTCTAAGGAAGATAGAAATAATAATCCATAATTCAGAGGCTTTTATAGCGCAGTTTTATGTGATGATGGCAGATGACTCACACCGCTTCCTGATAAAATGCTAATGAAGGTTAACGACTTTTAAGTCTTAAGTTTTTATTTTATTTTGCGACTGGACTCCTTGGAATAGAAAGAATTATAAAATTGTTATTTTTTCTTATAGAAATGAAGTAAAAAATGTAACTAAGTAATATCTTTCTTTGTGTATGATAATAAGTTAGGCTAAGGACGATATTAAAAATGGAAGAACGTTCAAATTTCAATTCCGTTTTCAAATATTTTCACGATTGTTTAAATGATTTATATCTAAAAGGTTTTGGAGTACAGCATAGTGCTGTAGCATTTAAAGATGACCAAGTACGCATAATTTTCTAAGAAAAGACACGGCTAACATAACGATATCAAAAACACGTTTATGCTGAGCAAAGCTAGAGTCGGTCACTATTATTAAAAAAAAAATCTAAAATAATATTCAGTGCATTTTCTCTTGTATACTGCAAGTAGTTTTATGAAGTAAAGTAAATACATTCCCATGAGAAAACAACTGCGATCCGTTTGCAGTTTGAACATTGCTTGTTCAGTATACAAATATTTACAACGAGCTAAAAATAATAGCAAAACATTCTTCTGTCGCTTTGACTGATGTATAAAGATACGAGTATATGGCACACGTCTCATTACTTATATTTTGGTTTACTTGTCATTTCCTTTTTAGTTCTAAAAAGAATACTCGCGAAGTACTCCTTTTTAATTCTAAAAAGAATACTCCATTGAAGAAAAAAATTTACATCATTTGTGTCAAAGTAGGTAACACAGAGTCAATAGACTTTTCACAGATAGATTTTGGTTAGTAAAGGTCTTCTTAGTTTTTTAATAAACACGTAGGTAATTTAGCAACCTTATTTACTACCTGTTTCTAGCATAGGTGCCTAATAAATGAAATGATGTTATTATTGCTTAAGATTCTAAGTTAAACATACGTACCGCGTTAAACAATTCAATTTTTATTTCGAAGAATAGTTTCGAGAGAAAAATTATGTGATTATTGTTATGAAACGAACACTTATTACAAAATTTTACTATAAGCTTAAGAATTTAATCAAGATCCAAAATACATATGTATTTTTATATGTATTACATACAGTATAGCTTGGGAATGATTCTCTCTCTATGTACGTTCACTGGTCATAAATTAAATTGGAATTGTAAAAATTGTCAATTAATGCTGAAATAATTTACTTCTTCCCATTTCGGTTCTTCTTAGTATCAGTTGTTTCCAAACCGTTCATATATACCTCGAAACCTTCATAATAATTTACTTTACATACCTCATTTTTAAATTAGAATGGTCAGATACTCTGAATTTATGGAAAATGAATTACGCCCGCGCAAATTAACTTGAAGTTTTATGAATTTATTTATAAAATTATAAACTTCGCATTTATAATAGCTACGTCTCTAACAAACGCTAAGTAGGTAAATATTTTTTGGCATCATTCAATAGTAGCAGTAGGTATGTGCTAAGTGATCAATGTTAACTCCATGGAGCAACAACGTCCTATTTTGTCTAATAACGAGGTTATAAAATAACTCTCTTTCTTATACAGTCGTATTAAGCAAAAAGGTATCTATTACAGGTCGATGTCTCAGATATCATAATTTCTACAGACTTAGCCATGGCGCAAGGCAATGGTGTTCTAAGCAACAGTACAGTCGGGGGTCATTGCTCTATATAGAGTCTATACAATAGCTTGATTGTCGATATCCTGCTGCTTATTACACACAATACGTAGGTACCTATCACAAGCAGTAAGTTTAGCGAAGAAATATGGACACGAGTCCAATAAAACATCAACTGCAATTACAATAATGAATTAGGTAACAAATTGAAAATGCTTTTGATACGTTTTTATTTGTTAGCCATATTTTTTGAGTCTCGCAAAATTTCTGCAAAGATTCCCATGAACAGCTGCTGAACATTTACAGAATTTTTATCTTTCCGCCATTTGGTTATAATTATTGTTTCTTGTGCTTGTGTATATATTTATGATTAACATATATGACATGTATAATTTCATGCTTTTCTCCAATTGTGATGAATATAGAACATCAAGGAACAGTGTTTATATATACCTAGTAGGTAAAGTGGAACTAAAGATTGTTAGCTCATTACCTACATCTATATGCAATTCAATTTTCTGTTGAATTTTGAGATGTCGAACACATTTTTTAATAGTGATTTCATGCTTATATGGGAGAGATGAAAAATATAAGATGAAGAAGGAACTGGTATATAAGCTTTGATATTTATGGCAAGTAAAAATCACAGTATATCTATATATACTTCGATTATTTATTTGCCATAAATCAAAGCGTATATAAAAGTTCCTTCTTCATCACATATTTTTCATCTTTCTCATATCAGAATGAAATCATTACATTAAAAAATGTTTTCGACATCCCAAAATCCACCTCAAACTTGCATGTATTTCCCGTTTCTAAGATATCTCTATGCTCCAATGCTTAACCTAATCAACATCGATATATTTTCTAGTTATCTGTGTCATGGGTCGAATGTTGACTTATTGTGTTATTATTTTCCGTTATAAGTTAATGGATACAGATTATACACTAGTACATTATTTCTAGTTTGTTTTCGTGTTACATACATGTATCCGTAATATACCACAAACATTGAATATGTAGATAGCAAGTACATACATTCTATTTTTTTTAAATAAAAGGAATAGGCTTATTAGGTTTCTTCATTATTTAGTAATAGAATTTTTGTCTATTTGTTCGTTTGTTGTTTGTTATTGTTTGTTTGTTGTTATTGAAAATTGGAATGTAGTGTAGATGCAACAAATGTGATGAAAGACAGTACTTATATACCTAAATCAAATTTTCTGCGTAATGTTTACCTATTATACTTAATTTAATTCTTGATTAATATATAAAAATAATAATAATACTATTATTATATACTCAGACATTTCACACAGCGCCATCGAGTCCCAAAGTAAGCAGCACAGCGCTTGTGTTATGGGTACTAGACAACTGATATACTACTTATATACTTTTCTTTTGTAAATAAATACATATTATACATAAACACCCAGACTCGGGGCGGGAATCGAACCCGCAACCCCCGTTTACTTTCCGACGCGCTTAGCCGTTGCGCCACGGAGGTCGTCAACAGTAACTCGTACTCTTTTCACGAAAGAACATTTCTTTACCTATCCATTATGTGCACATTCTTAATATGTTATAGTATTGAACAAGAGAATAAACGACTAACGAAAAACTAGTTGGATTAAAAGAAACCTTTCAAGGTGGTGAGAAATGGGTACAAAATTCGTTACTTCATTTATTTTTTAAACGGAATTTCATTAATTATTATTAATAAAATTAACCATTTTGTAGCATAAAAGTTTTGAACTACAAGAACTAGATGCGACAATAAAATACAATTAATTTAATTTCGACGACATAAGTCTTTTCTAATGTTCTAAGACATACGTATTTAAGTGGGCACCTGCTTTAAAACTGAGCGTAAGGTTGTTTTTAATGATTACATCAACAACCTGTTTATGGATTGTATAAAAAAAACCAACATACGACATAGGTTTTTTTGCTTTTTAATAACAGACTCAGATTATGTGTTGTTACTTATTACCAATATGTAAATCTGTGGCATAAAATACAGAATCACCATTTTGGGTTTTACGCCTTCACGGTTTTTTGTCATAAAGATAACGATAATTCAATGTAGAGTTAATTTCGCGGTAGTGTTTTTTCGCGAGCAGAAGTAGAATATGATTGAAAATGCATTTAATAGCAACACTGTCAATGAACAAGTCATGTTGAACTTCGGATTTAGACGATTTGGTGCACCGACAATAAAATTCTTCTTAATTTTTTTTTTCAAATAAATAAGACTTATTAATTTAATTTATTTCATTTTATTCGTCATAAATTAATACTGAATTTTATTAGACTAAATAATGCATAAAATGTGTACATTTATACAATTAAACATATAAACTGTTATATAACCTTTATTCATACAAAGTAACTTTTACCTGCCATTATTTTTATTATTATAATTATTATCAAGTATATTCACTCAATTAACGACAAGATATGTTACAGATAGAAGTGTTTACAAACACACTTTCACGCTCTTACCTATTTGAGGTGGTCAGAGCATCAAATAACAACAAAACCATCGTTCGTTTTTAGATAAATATCAAGCGGAACCAAATAGAGACATGGTTGCTAAGTCCATTTTGAACTAGTCCTAGCCCTTGCCTTATTCTATAGCCAATGCGGGAAAATAAACAGCTAACACAATATGTTATGTTGATTCTTCTCAGACAGCAGGAACGAAGTGTCTACATTAGAGAATGACCTCGTATATATAAGGAATATATATAATGGAGCTATAGAATTCGTAGCTTTATCTACAAATATCAATCTTTTGCTGTTGGTATATGGATATATAGCAATCTTATATATACTACTAGGTGTTTTTCCGAGTTATTTCCAGGAGTTGGAAGAGACGTCGCGCAATTGTACCAGGTCCATTCACTGCGCCGGATGTGTCTGCATTGTCGGGATGACAGCCTGTCAAGTTTATTTATTTAGTTTTTTGAAAATATTAGTTTTCATAGCACAATTTGTTATTCTAAATTATTGCTTATTTTTCTTTATTGGCAATAATTATTTTATAGCGTCTTAACATTTTTTAAAGCTAATATCTTTTTAATGAAGGAGTAACATTTTATTATATACACACCGGCACAATTAGCGGAACACAAAAAAAGCAGGATTTTAAAATCTTTTACTTGAGGAACAGGCCAGTTATGATATTTTTTTAATTTATTGTCAAATTTGAAAATAGAAAATTAGATGACATACACTTTTTTCATTCATTTGTTTTATTTTCCCGAACAATACGTTTTGTCAACTTGTTCGAGTAATAACTACGTAATTGTAATTTTTTTGAAATTTTTATAAATTGAATGGTTTTTTATAAATTTGTTATTCTATAGGCAATTTTGTTTATTAAAAGCTCTTTATTATGCCTGACTTAACATCACTGGAAATCATTAGGGCTGATGAAATGAGAAGAAATGGCCATACCTACAGATCGATTGCCTCAAGGCTTCGTCGACCAGTATCAACGATTCATCGCAGCATCCAGCGGTACAGATCGTCTAATTCTCTTGTGAGGAGGAGGGGTCAAGGTAGAAAAAGATGTACATCGAGGCGAGATGACAGTTTTTTACAACTTGGAGTTCGTAGGAATACGCGATTAACGGCTGTACAAGCTCGAAATGAACTGGAAGACGTTCGAGGAGTACGAGTAAGTGAGCGTACAGTTCGCAGGAGATTTGAAGAAGTTGGTTTAGGGTCGTATATACCTGCCAAAGGCCCAAAACTTGAGAGACGTCACCGCGTAAACCGATTAAGCTATGCGCGAGAACATCGTCATTGGGATTTGAACGAATGGCAGCAGGTTCTCTTTACTGATGAGTGCAGAGTTCTTTTAAAACAGATCGATGGGAGACAGCGAATATGGAGACGCAAAGGAGAACGCCACATACAGTCTAATTTTGAACACACAGTGGCTTATGGTGGCGGCTCGATTATGGTTTGGGGAGGGATATGTTTGGGAGCTCGCACGGAGTTAGTGATAGTCACAGGAGGGACCATGACAGCAGATCGATACATCAGAGACATTTTAGAAGAACATGTTGTACCATTTGCCCCATTTATTGGTGACGACTTTATTCTAATGCAAGATAATGCTCGTGCTCATAGTGCACAATCGGTACAGGCATATCTGAGCCACGTAGGTATACCGGTGATGCAGTGGCCAGCAAATTCCCCCGATATGAATCCGATAGAGCATGTCTGGGACTTGCTAAAAAGAAGGGTTAAATCCAGAATGCCACCCCCCAACAATCTGAATGAACTTGGAAACGCATTACTTGAGGAGTGGGAGCGGTTGCCTCAAGAAATCATCGATAACATAATCTGTAGCATGCCCAGACGAATGGAAACCGTAATCAGAGCAAGAGGGGGAAACACTCGTTATTAATTTTGCTTTAATTTTATTGTTAAATCATTTAATGCTTACTTTTTTTTATTTTTTGTGATGGTTCATAACCATCTAAAAATTTCACTTATTTCAAATTTCTTTATTTTTCAATAAAAAATAACGAAGACTTTTCAAAGTCGTTGTTAAAAGATGTTAATCAATTTGTTATTTTGTGTCTAATTACATTTTCGTCAAATATATGCGTTATTATCTCATAGTCTCACTTTTTTTTCTGTTCCGCTAATTGTGCCGGTGTGTATATAACACTATTAGCAATTTATAGCAATTTTGTATATATTTTCACTAATTTTGAAGTGCCATTAAATGCATCCCAGAATATAACATGATATATACATGCAGTGAATCTTTCTAATAATTTTAAACATAATTCTAATATGACGTTAAAAAATATATACCTGCTCGAATTTTTGCTTTCGGTCTATTCAAAATCGGTGATTTGGACTTGAAAATATTAAGTGTAATAAAGTTTATCAAAGTATTATTATTGTTGTACACCTATCTCAAATAAAATTAATTTGGTTCTGTTTACTTGTTTGTCTGTTACAACTTTTTATGATAACAAGGTCATAAAATATCGTCTTGCATATTTTATAAATATCAGATTGCTCACTCATTAATATCAACTGTCCTAATGTCGGAGGCGTTTCGTTACGCATTCCATAGTTGTTCATGTAATCAAATGCATCGTTTAAAGAGATTATGATTATCATTTTTTATTTTCCATGACGCTTTATTATTAGTTATTACACTATATAAATACAAAGTACATTCTCATAAATTGTCTACCATTTACAATCATGTCTGCTTTTGAGCAGATTACTCTGTGTTGTTTTTGGAAGTTTTGAAGTCGTATACTACGTATATTTTTTAGATCATCGAAGACAAAGCAATAGTCTGAAAATAATCTTCTTTGCACATGTATTTACTGTCTTTCCGAACATTATATTTTAATAAACCTAGTCTAAAAGGATGTTGAAAAAATTATCTAACTGAGTTTCTTGTCGGTTCTTCTCAGTATCCAGGTTTTCTTTTCGAACCGATCTAAAGTATATTTGACGTTCAAAAACACCTAATATTTGGGTTTAATCGAATAAATTGATTTGACTTTAAATTTACCTTTGATTTAACTTAGATGGTAAATTATATGTGGTAAAGAGAAAAGTGGTTAGTAAAGTCTACAGCAATATTTTTAATAAAAAAAAAGACTTCGGAAAGTGGCCATTACACAATATTAATTAATAGCGATCATGTGCGGCTTCGGCTGAGTACGATTCGGTTTTGATAGCAATACATGAGAGCAGGCGCAAGCGGTAAACTTCTCCCGTCTTGATTCACTATAATACCTTTAATGCTCATAATGCTGAGCAATAGGTATTAGGGTAGGGCTATTTTTAATAAACATAAAGTGATGTGAGAAGAACGATGAGATTAAAAATTCGAAAGAAGTATGTAAGGACCGCGAAGCTTGGCGCTGCGTTCTCTCTGACTACCCCGTAAGGAAGACAGCGTGAAGGCATGTATGTATGAAGTTTCTTGATAAATACTTAGGCAATTTACATATCTAATATAAACCCTGCTCGAGAAATGTAGGTATGTCATAAATATAATAGTCAGCAATCATGTTATTACTTTATTATTATTAGATATACTTGCACCGCACCGCAGACTTCTTTTTATGCTACAACGAATATCTTTTTCAGTTTTTTTGTGAAAATTCGTTTAGTTTCGATTATAATCAAATTTAAGAATCCAATTTTTATTTAGTTATCTATTTTTATATTTTTAAAGTCAAAGTCAAAGCAAATTAATTTATTCAAGTAAATCCAATTAGGACAAGATATTTTTGAACGTCAAATCTACTTTAGTTTTTTAAAAGTTCACACGTGGTTAACGTTTTTATAACTATAGAACGTTTTCTACGATCATCATTCAAGTTGACTCTGTAGTAAGTTATCTCAAAAATTGTATTATTTAAGTATTTCCGGTTCCATAGATACGTTAGTATCTAACTGCATTTCAAAGATAATGTAAGAAGAATTATCGTGTTGTTTAGTTAACTTTCAAAGATCCTTTGTTTTCCAACGGATATCCTTTTGATAAACAACGAGTTAATGTCCTGTTCTGTTTGTAATGGGATATAATTCGTTAGTACATACTTAATATTACAGTGAAATATTAAACTGGGATTTCGGCTTAACTTTCAAATTACTTAGATAAGGGACATACCTAACTCCAATTTCATTGTGTATAAATTTTTAAATTTTATTAGGGGCATGCAATCATAACTAAACTAATCCGGACTATTTTAAAGTTAAGCCATAAGACCATTAGCTAATATTTATTTGAATGTAACAAACCTTATGGCTACGATCATAAATGACAAATGATAATGAACTTGGTTTAGTTCAGATGTCTGGTCTATAAGATAATGTATGTAGTTTGTGTAGATAAAAATAGATAAATGTACATAATAACATTAGATACGTTAGATAATTTCTATACTTAAAGTAAAAATACGGTAATTTGAATATTACGACGAATTCTATGGATATTACCATAAAGGCAAGGTTTGGCATTTGTGTCAAGATCAAAATGGCTTCTAAGAGTTATAATCGTATTTCATATTCCACGGTTATTCGTCTTTACATAAATATATGACCCCAACGCAAGGTTACAGCCGACTGGCATTCTAGTTTTCTATTTCGTATCTCATACATATTGCTGAGAGCTTTTTGTATTGATTGCAGAGTAACAACTTACTCTAAATTTTTCAAGCCCTGACTTTTCTATAGAACTATTTAGTATGGCGAGTAGTTATGACTTACGATTCCATGTCGATCTGGAAGAGAGAGAAGACTTTAGAATTTGCCACAAAAGTCGGTCAAGGTACATATTCTTTGGTCAAGGGATATGGAATAAAGAACTATTATAACAAAGAATTTCTTGAACTAGATAATATATTTGACTGGCCCGTTGGCGCAGTGGCATATGCATCTGCTTTCCAAGCTAGGGTCCCGGGTTCGATCCCCGGTCAGGTCAATTTAGGAAACTAACTTTTCTAAATTGGCTTGGAGTCTGGGTGTTACTGGGAACTCCCCCAGAGTTCGTTGTGTGGTACCCATAGTACAAGTTTACTCCTTAGTTTGGGGTCACACAATGTGTGTAATTGTCTGGAGTATTATTATTATTTAATTAGTCATAGGCTATCGTTAAAGGGACAGACCCTGCCTGCAGCTAGCAACTTGTCTAATTGCGTCCAGGTATGATTTAATTGCGTCCAGGTATGATTTAATTGCGTCCAGATATGATTTAATTGCGCGTTTTCTGTTTCTGGGAAGGGAAAAGTCTTCGCAGACATTGAGCCGGAGTAAAAAAGCTTTCTCTTTGCTGCTAGTTGTAATGCCAGATAGTCGATAGTCTGAGGATTCCCTGTCAAGAGATGAGAATATTATTAATATACTTCATATGGAATACGGACCTCGGCTCAGGATGTCTCCAGGGGAATCCGCACTTGCGCGTATATTAATGGCTTTGTTTATTGTTACCATCAAGGGTCTCCTTTACATGAAAAAGTGATATATATGAACTGAATTGTGCTCAAGTTTTTCAAAATGTCTACAAGTCTTGTTTTATCGCCTTAGACAGTCAATTAATCGTCCTAAAGGATGCATTGGGTTTAATTAACTTTAATTGTTTCACCGTTTAGGGATGGTCAATACTAACGACATGTCATCCAAAACATGAAAACACTGGATACTGCCACTGTCACCTCGTACTTTAACCGCTACTAACATTTTAACTATCCCGAAAACCGTTCTACTGTGGTGCCAGCGCCTTTTTATGCCTTGAGTGAGCGCATAATGAACCAGTCTTCAACACGCAGACAGAATTTCTATGGAATTAGGAAGTGAGTGACTGAACGGAAAAAATATTGATCATTCGAGTCTACTGTCGGTTCGTTCTTTTTGAAATAGTAACGGAATGCCATAGAACAAAGGCGACCTTTGCGCTGTGCAGTGCTCACGCTCATGTGATCGTGTCTCGAATTGCATCAGAGTGGTCATGACATTTTGTATTGTAATGGGATCTATACTTTTATTGCATGCATTAGCACGACAATTGTACACGATTTACGGTAATTAAGTCGTACATATCATTTGCAAAGCGTCGTCTTCGCATTCACTACAAAAAAAAATTGGAAAAAAAATACAAATTCCATGTAATAAATGTCTAAAATTTCAATAAGATATATGGTATTAAGCACTAAAACTACTTTGTATTTTCAGGATTTATTTTATGCGTATTGCTATAACTTTTGTAGCCACTGTTACTCAGTGTGTGAATGTCAAGTACCCAGTCGTGAGAAAAGCTATTGCCCTGAGATCCGTAGCAAAAGAAAATAAATAAGCATATAACTCGCTAGGTACATATTTAACATTCGTATCATCTGGTATCGTTTTGGATGCCGGCATAATTATGGCTAGAGGTTTGATTGTTATTGTATAGATAAATAAAGAATGAGACTAGAATTTAACGGGCGTGGAGATATCTAGTTTTTCCTTCTAAGAATAAGGCCGAATTCAATTCCCGATTAGACAAATTTAGGTAACAAAATGAAACTGAGTACTCCCCTATTCATATAGTATACAAGATTAGCTCGGTTTAGAGATTATTGCAATACACATATACAAACACTAAAGAAATACCTACTTACGTCATTTATAACTTTGTCTTATAAGTTATAACGCAGTATGCAAAATAATTTGCAGTTAACAAGATTCGAGGAATGTAGAGGTAATAAATTCTAGAATGCAAAGTGACAAACCTACTTATTATACGTGTTACAGACAAATGCAATGTTGTGAATCTACAGACCAGTATCGTTTTGGATGTCGGTATAATTGTGGATAGATGTTTGATTGTTATTATTTGTTGATGGTGATTAGGTACCTATAATCAGCCTTTAGACGTCGAATATAATTTTAAGCCATATTTATCAACATGTAACTACATGGTAAAACACCATAAGCAAGTTTTGCCGAGTCTTGTTTTTATAATATTCGATATATCAATTCTGTTTAAAAAATAAAAATGAGAAAGCTGTTTGTGAAGTTTTTTTTGAAATTTGTACTTTATTTTAAATTATTAATGAATTATGAATATTTAATTAATAAATAATCAATGAGTATTGTATTCAATAAATTACAGTAGATACTTACCAACTACTACTAATAGTATTTAGACATGAGCAGTGCACACAATAAACTTTGTTCACGACATTATACGTGTGTATTGTATGTACTTATGTTTTTAAAGCGATGCATTGATAAACAATAATATAGTTGAAAATAGACCTTCTGCTCTGCAAAACTTTGATATTTTTTTTTGTGTTTCGAAAGTTAACCAATCGTGAATCGCAAATGTCAAAATAAAGTCAATGAAATGAAGAATCAGGTTACCAAATATCACTTTCATACGTTTTGTAGTCACTTAGAAAAATTGAGAATATATATATATATATTAGATATATATATATATATATATATAGATAAATGAGACATAAATGTAGTAGTATAATAAGGTTTTTTTCTTTGACCGCGATAAACTTGAAAGCTACTGGACCGATCGGCATGGAACCATGACCATTCGACGCGGAATTAGTTGTAGATGGTTATAGGCTAATAATTTTTTGAACTCCATAGACCCTTCACCATTTTTCAAACAAAAATGTACTATTACGTACAAAATTTTCACTTACGCCCAGCCAAGCGGGCGGGACACTGCTTGTGTACACTATATAGATAATAGAATTGCATTCACGTGATAAAACGTTTATTTTATTTGGGATAAGCAGCGATATATTAACAAAAGCAGTAAAAGCTAACCAATAAAAAATAGAATTAGTAAATGTAATATCAACTACATAATTCATTAATTAAACTTATATCATTTAATATGTATTAATGATTTTAAGAACAAATAGTGAAAAATAAGTGCAACATAACATTTTAATACACTGAAAAAATGTTTTTTCCTACGTAACACTCATCTATTTCATTGTATTCAACTGGAAAGTTATAGCAACAGCGGTAATTACAATTTTGAGAACAATATAAGTAAATGTTGTAACAAGCATGATGTAGAATGTAGATTGTAGATGACTTTTATTTTAAGTAGCGTTTTTAAATAAGATACTTTTTGGTATATTGTTTCGACCTTGCACTTTTTTGGCATAATGAATAAATGACTCAATTAGACCTTGCTCTTATACGATTAGTTTCATCTTGTACCAATGCACGTGATTTATCTTAAGGCGACGCATTGATAAAAAATAATTTAATCTAAAATAGACCTGGGGGGTTATTCACAAACGTCGGAAACTTTCCGTGGCGGAAAGGCAGATCGTCGAAAAGCATAATTAAATTCAATCCGACGGCTTGGATTTGTGAATACGACTATATATACTTACTACGATATATATATAATATAAAATTATAATACGATTTCGGATTTGTGAATCGCGTATAGACAAAATCATTGAAAAGTTTCCTATCGGATACGGAAAGTCGAGTTTCCGATGTTTGTGAATAACCACCCTGTTCTATGCAAACGTGCGCGTGCTAGCTTACAAAAAATACGAAAAAAAACAGTTATTTTCGTTTATTTTAAAAACTATAATTAATTTTAAAAATTCAACTCGCATTTTGAGGAATATGTTTAAAGTACATACTAACTAAACTATACAGAAAATTTACAAATATAAATCGGTCCCGTTGCTCTAAAAAAATGTAAATCTCTATTTTAAAAAAAGTTTTTTGATAATTTTTTTTGGTGTTACAAAAGTTAGCCAACCGTGTATCGTAACCGTGCCTGCAAAATGAAGTCAATGAAATGAAAAATAAGAATACCAAATATCATTGTCATACGTTTTGTGACTTAGAAAAATTGAGATCCCTGGCGTCAAAATTTCTAATGCATACCCATTGCGTGCGTTTCGTTTCCATGTATTACCGGAATTTGGATTACAGTGCAGTAGAAGGGAATAAATTGGTATCATAATATCAAATTCTCCTATAATATAACACTTCTTATGATACAATTGATGACGTATACACAGTAATCAACACTCACACAAACAATGATAATCATAAATAATAATTATATGATTTATATGATTTAATAAACTTCTCGTACACGACTGTAAAACTACATGCTGTGGTTTCATTGTTTTATCTAAAATCTAAACAAATATCTGTATTCGATTCGCTATTTTAGCATCTATACGCTAAAACAAATATCAGTAACAGAGGAAGTCACATAGACCTTGATCTGAGTGTAACAGAATCAATATTTACCTATTGTGAGTTTCGTCACGAACTCGTTGTGTGCATTGTAAATACAATTCTTGTCTATTGACTGATGGTGATGATTAGTGTTAGGGTTCTTTAAGAACTACATATAACGAACTTTGCTTTTCAAAGTTTTCATATGCATCTTAGGAAAAATACGGCTGATATGAAAGATAATTCGACATAGTTAATTTAATTTTACATAAATCGAATATACAAAAGGAGTTCTCACAAATACATATATATATACAAGGTGTTACAAAAATACCCTATACTACCGAAAAGGGCTTGACGTACCCATGAAACTGAAAATATGAACAAAAATTTTGGATCTCATAGTAATTTCATCAGCTGAGCGTTAATTTTTTATGAAGGACCAAAATTTTTTTCATATTTCGACCCATGTTCCTTAGAGAAAGTTGTTCAGTTTCATGGGTACTTCAACCCCATTTCGGTAGTATAGGGTATTTTTGTAACACCTTGTATATACGTATATAATATATATATATAATTAATAATGCCCTTTACTCAAAAATATTGAGCAATATGGGTGGTGAAAGGACACGTTGAAATTGATCCCATTGTCTAATGGTCTAAGAAAATGTTACTAGCGATTTCAAATGCAATCAATGGTGTAGTTTTTTATCGAGAAAATGAAGTAGGTATACTTTGTATCTATATATATTACTATATATAATATATACTTTATATCAAATATGCATTTAAAAATTGTTCGTTGAAACAACTGGGGTGTTAGAAGAAAGTCGACAAAAAATCCGTAATGGAATAGTTCGAATTAAAAAAAATACTTTATTCACCAGTTCAGAAATTAAGTACTTGTCGTTAAGAAACAGCAATGTATTATTGTAATTCTAACTTCTCTCAAGAAAAAATATATATCCGTTTGCTCTCTCTCGACTCTTAGAGAACGTTACTAAAATGTTGTCTGCTGCTATTATTGTTTATTGCTACAGTTACTGTTGTTGCTGTAATATAAAAAAAAGTAAGAATGTATGAAGATTTGATACCAAATCAAGTGATACATTGATATTTGATAGCTAATGCTAAATTCTATACTTTCTTTGATTTCCTACTAACGAAAACGACAATAGATAATATCTGTTCTCAAGGGGCTTGCATCTAACACGAGGGCATAGGAAGCCGCCATTATTTATTTTTATTTAGGTTCGTATCGCCTTTTCTTGTAATACAGAACAAACAATGTTGAAATCTTTGCAACTTAAGCCGTGAACGAGTCGTGGGTAAAATGTAATTATATGCTTTAAACTAATGAATAAAAACAGCGCTCTAGTTTCTTCCATATTCTCTACCTTTGTAACTGTACAATGGGACTGAAACTGCAATTGTCTGTCAAATATTCAATTTAAGAGTTAATACACGACATACAACAATAAACAACAATAAGTGTCGGGTATAATCTCAGATAAATTGATAAAATTGTAGCATAGATAGGAATTCTTTTCCATTTTTTAAAAGTAAAATTACGCATCTCTTTTAAATTAAAACGAATAGTCTAACTTTTTATAATATTTTAACTTTTCATGAAATCTTTTATCATTTTATATTAAGAATATTGATTTTATATTAACAATATTGAGCTCACTGGTTGTAAAACCATAAATACTGGTTTGAAATCCAAGATTAAATATACTATTTAACATGAATTTCAATTAATTTTTGGCTATATTACATTGAAAAATGTACTAATACATTATATTATACACGAATTGTATATTACCCATGAGAAACAAATTTCCGAAAAATAACTAATCAATAAAATATATCGACGTGACGTCATCTACTATCAGATACACTCTCGGAAGCGCCGGTGGAATTATAATGATAAAAAGAAAAGCATGTTTTACTAGCTAATGTCCGCGACTTCGTCCTCGTTTTTTATTTTTGAAATAGCTTATGTCCTTCCTTAAGATTCAAGCCATCCTCACATCAAATTTCATCGCATTCAGATAAACGGTATGGCAATCCATAAAATACGAACAAACAAACATTGATTTTTATAAACCATGACTATCCGCGGTGCCTTAATATACCGCTGGCTCTGTGGTCACCTGCCGCTGCGGTCGACGAGATCACTATAAAATAGTGGCAAGTGAGCGAAATGAGGATAATTAGTTATGACTCTTCGATAAAGAGATACTGCTACAAAATATAGTGTGTATATACTATTTCGTACAAATATTTTTGGGTAGTTCTAATCTCAGGATTGAATCACGATAATATAGATAGGTTAGAAAATAAACTAGAACATTTACACACTTTTTTATTAAAAAATTTCATGTTAGATTATGTTCTTGTAAATTTTTGAGTAACAAATCTCCAGATAAATCATATCAATCATGTCAATAATATGGCCGCAAACTTAGTATATGCAAAAAACGTCGGAGAGTACAGATAGGGTACAACCTACCAGCATCTAGATTCAAAATTAATCCAGAAAAGTTAATTTCTTGTATTGCTCTGGCTGAAAATCAAACCTGGCACCCTTGGAACTCAGATACATAAATTTAACTATGTACAATTTGGTTAGTTGTTGTTTGAACAAAAGACGTATTTAGGTAAAGGAATACTTATAGTAGAGAACTGTGTCTGACATCGTGTGTCAGTTTGTAAATGATTGGAACCATTCGTTTGTCGTCTGTCGCAAACAAATGCAATTGCAGGCTATTTTTCTTTAAGAAGGATGTCACGTTCATAGCTATTTATGGACAATGAACGCGATCTTAAAGTTTTGCATAATATTGTTACGAGCTGAGGGTAATAAGATGCCGGTTAAGGGTACAAAGAGTTTATTTTCCTTCGTACAAGTAGATGTCAAGAACACGCGAACTTAATTACGGCGGTCCCTAGTCTTCGTAGTCGCCCTCGAAGTAGGTACTCGCGTAGTAGTCACCGAAGGTACACGCTTCACTCAATAACAACGTTCCCGAAACGCAAAGTTCTTCTATCCGAGGTCGTCGCAGTAGTCGTCGTAGTGGTCTTCGTAATTCGCCTTGATGTCGCCTCGATATGTCGCTTCGAATGATAGTTGAGAAACACTGACTCGGCGGCGGACACGGAGCTCTATTTATAGTCGAATAAAACGAGGGTGGAACTTTCTAGCTAATTACGCTCGTTAACGGTAATTCGACATTGTTCTCGACGCCGCCTGTTTGCATGAGTCATAGGTACATGACACGTCATCGCTCGGGAATATTCGAGGTGCAACTTGGTTCTTCTTTCTTAATTTGACTTATACCATTCGATAGTAGGCCTTAAACCTAGCAATGCGTTTTTAGGTCATAACTTGATAAAGCCTAGGTCTCGAGATATAAGCACTAAAAGTTACGTTTCGAGCTCCATTAAAAATCGACCTTATTCCTTACGCATAAGGTCCAACCGTAACAATATTAAGGAAAACTACGAACAAATGAAATCGTAATGACAATAACAGACAAGTTATGTTATGAACACATACTTCACATATTTTTTCCTAATCTATCCACACTGTTTTGTCTACTAAGGAGAGCAATTATTTTTATGTAATTATATAAATGGAATTAGACGGCTTTTCAATTTATTTTCCTATCGAAATCAATAGCCATGTTTTATTTTATAATACTAAGAAATCTTGCAAGCAAATTTCAAATATTTACCAAGAAAATGATGTGGTAATAATTTATCTCCGCAAAGTTTTGCGAAAAACGCGTCAAATTGACGTTTATTTTAACAATATGAATCACCTTCACGTTGACATCAATCACGAAATATAGCAAAATCTTATTGTTATTGTATTTCAAAGTTTTATAGGCCTCGTTTCATCAGTATCATTAACCTTCAAGCCTGTTAAAAAACTGACTGTTTGTGATAATTAACAAAATAACAATGAGTTTCACCGTTTATTCTTAATATCTAATTTAAGCTGGTTTTTGTGGTTGCTAGACTCGCAAAAATCTAATTTTGTCTTGTTATCTGAACCACAGAATGACAAGATACTTATTAGAAGTAAATCGGAATCTTCTTTTGTTTTTAAATTACAATTTTGCGATATCTAGTTGTTGTCCAAATATTTAGATAGAGTTTAGGGTTAAGTTTGGGTTTATGTGACATATTCATACATATTATCTATTTATTTACTGGTTCAAAAAAAGTCAAAGAAGTGTCGAACAATAATTAAAGCTTTTGTGCAAAATAGCGAGGAGTGGAAAAATTTACATGATGCTAATGGAATCGCCTCGGTGATTGTCTGTTTGTCAAAGTCGTTTTTCTCAGAGATTACCTTGTTCGACGAACACAGGTGACAATTGAAATAGCTATTTAAAAATCCAGTTTCGACTTTTGGGGGTCAATATTGGGCGCTTACATAGCTGATAAGTGAAACAGCTGTTCAAAAATCGGATTTCAACCTTTGGGGGTCATTTTGGGCGCTTACTTAATTACGTGAAATATGTTTTTTTTGGGGGTTTCGACTTTTCGGGGTCAAGTTTGGGCGCATACATAGTTGATAACTGAAACAGCTATTTAAAACTCGAGTTTCGACTTTGGTGGTCAATTTCGGGCACTAACATAGCTGATAAATAATTGAAACAGCTATTTAAAAATCGAGTTTCGACTTTTGGGGGTTAATATTGGGCACTTACATAGCTGATAATTGAAACAGCTATTTAAAACTCGAGTTTCGACTTTTGGGGGTCAATTTTGGGCACTTACATAGCTGATGATTGAAACAGCTATTTAAAAATCGATTTTCGACTTTTGGGCATAAATCTTGGGCTATTAAATAGAATTATGCGAATAGGTTTTTTGTTAATGTTATTTTTTAATAAATAGTAACATAATAGTTTAAAAATTACTGTCGCATTTCCATGGCTATAACAAAATTGAAAATAAGGTATAGGTATTACGTAGTAGGCGAATTTTCAGGGTTGCATTATATGATATCCTTTTTTTTTTCAGAAAATTAAAGCTCTGCGACAAAATGTTGATTTAGGACACGCATTGATCGAAATTTTCTGGGACTAGATTGTATTACTGGGTGCTCCTCTTCGTATCTATAGTAGCTTGGTTATTTTATAATCTATAAATAAATTTATAATCCTAAACCGCCTGTTAAAAAGCTGACTTGTGTTGTGTTGTGTTTTTGAATATCAAATCTACAAGAAAATATGGCAAGAAATTCAGTTAGGTACCTACTACAAATTATATACTTCATTGCATACTTATGCTAAATATAGCTTACTTGGAAAGTATTTAAACATAAGTTCGCATAGTCATAAATCAACACAACGCTCCAGATCTTAGAAGTTCTCGGATATTTCCAATTTCCGTGTTCCAAATAGCCACCGTATCGGATATCGGATTTCTTGAACGATGTAACATTGTTGCCTCACGTTTACCTAACTTATTTGTTTAAATTAAACACCCGTGTTCTGTTACAAAGTCTAAAAATAATGTTAATTGAACTTTGCGCAATGTCATTAAGGCATACTTGCACTGTAATAGATACATTCTATGGTATCTTACATAATCATACGAGTATAATATTAAACAAGAAATTGTTGTTAGACTAGCTGTGCTTTCCGGTTTTACACACGTTTTTGGTATTTTTCTGGTATGAAAAGTAATCCAGATTACACTATGAAAAATTCTCTACCTACCAATGAAAGTCTTATCAAAATCGGGACAGCCGTTTCAGAGATGACTCCGCACAAACAAACAGACTGACGAAAATTTTAAATAAGCGTGTTTGGGTTACTTGTAAATTACCATATAAGCTTAAGGAAGAGCCTTAATTTCGAAATCATAGACAGACACTTCAGTTTTATTAGGTATGTGTATAGATATGTACATATAGATGTCTGTAGTAGTTTCTTCGAAATGTAACAATTTATATACATGTACAATATCGCTTCACTCTTCCCAGTCGTTAACCGGGTTACAGGTACAATCTGTGCACAAGCAGGTAGAAGAAGTAGCTGGCACAGTCTATATTTCCTTTCTTTCCCGTACCACCAAGTAAGTGATATAACAATTTCTTTGAAAATGATTAGGGTATTTTGATTACAGAAGTCGATCTGTTGGGGTTCTACAGGGTACGTATAAAACTACTAGTAAGTCAAAGTCAAATCAATTTATTCAAGTAAATCCAATTATGAGGTGTTTTTGAACGTCAAATCTATTTTAGTTCGATTCGAAGAGAAAACTGGACACTGAGCAGGACCGACAAGAAACTCAGTCAGGTATCATTTTTTCAAAACATAATTTTACAAAAGGTTTATTAAAATACAATATTCGGAAAGCCAGTAAATAGGTGTCCAGAGAGATCATTTCCAGACTATTGTTTTATCTTCAACGAAATGGTTCGTTTTATAGTATGATTGTCTAATCAACGTACGTTTTATACATACATACATATCTTCGCGCTGTATCCCTAACGGGGTAGTCGGAAAGGACAGAGCGCCCCAAGCGACGCGATCCTTACATACCTCTTTCACTTCCTCAAATCTCATCATTTTCTTCACACATTTTCGCCTAGGTATGCGAGTGCTTTTGACATTTCCGTCTGCTAACACTTTGGCTATTTGATCTTCATAAGTCAGCCTTGGTCTTCCTTGGCTTCTTTTACCACTCTCTTTCGCTATGTAGATTTTCTTCGTCAGTCTTTTACCACTCATTCTTTGTATGTGCCCGAACCATCTAAGCATTCCTTTCTTCATTTTTACAATAACACTGTCGTGCAACCCTGTCATACTGCGTATCTCTTCATTGCTTATCCTGTACACAAGGGTAACACCGCACATATTTCTAAGAGAATGTATTTTTACTGCATTTATCATACTTTCACTCGATTTCGCTCATATCCAGGCTTCACTACTGTACAATAAAGTTGGCACCAACACTCCATTATGGATGGCCATTTTGCCAGTGTTAGATATATTCACACAGGCTACTAATGCGGACAAAGCACCGTTCGCTTTATTTCCTGCTGCTACCCGTTTCTCCACATCCAACTCACATCTTTCAACCCTCGAAAACGATCTCCACAGAAACTCAATTTCATTCACTTGTTCTTGACATTTTCCATGTACCCAAATCTCACATTTCGTCTATACCGCTACCCTTTCAAACGCCGGAACCTTACTTTTGTGCACATTCATATTCAATCCTTTTACTTCGCATTCTTTTTTCATTTACGTGACTAGTGTCTGCAACTCTGCTTCTGATGGTGCTATGTGCACAGCATCGTCAACGCACAATAGGCGCTTTACCACGGTGTGATCACATATCATATCACTCATACTACCTTTCAATCTCTGGAGGCAACTGTCCAAATACAGCACGAACAGCCAGGTAGTCATCACGCAGCCCTTTCTGACACCTGAACAGACTTCGAACAAGGGCGACATCTCACCTTCTATCCTTACACAGGCTCTGTGGCCTAGATAGAATGACCTCACAGCCTGCAGTAAGGGGTCACCTATGCTATATATAGGCAGAACACTTCACAATTTCTTTCGCACTACTCTGTTGTATGCTTTTTCTAGATCCACGAAAGCGCAGAAAACTCTCTGACCTATGGCCAGTAACTTCCCCACGACAACGCGAAGCGAGTAAATCTGATCCACACAACCCCTACCGTTCCTAAAACCACTTTGCGCTTCTCCCAAATGTCTTGAAGAAACATCTTTCATACGTTCAGTCAATACCTTGGTATAGACTTTACTTGCTAAGCCGACCGAGCTGATGGCCCTATAGCACGCACAGTCCAAATGAAAACCTTTCCCTTTATAGAGAGGTACTATGACTGCGGTACGCCAGTTCTCTGGCACCTCTCTCTTCTGCGAACAAAGGTTGCACAGTACACAGAAGGTAGCCCAGACCCTAGGATACCATACTTGATCATCGCAGCAGTCACCCCATCAATTCCCGCAGCCTATCCACATTTCAGACTTTTTATCACTTTCTCAATCTCTTTAATACTAATAGCATCCTCCAGTCCCTGATCCGAGTGTGACAATTCATTAAAATTTCTCTCAGTATCAGAGACGGAATCGCCACTCTCATTCAGTTTTCTATAGTATTTACTCCATCGCTGCAGAACATCTTTTTTATGTGTTAGCAGGTGGTTTTCCTTTTGAACGCGTTTTATTCATTCTGTAAGGTACCGGACCACTTCGGTACTTACGTATTTCTTTCCAAAATAATTTAGAATTTTTGTCAAAGTTGTCCGACATCTTGTTTTCGTCTAATACCCCACATCTTTCTCCTCATCTTTCGCGCTTCTCTTTCACTAGTGCTTTCGTTTCTGTTTTCTGCAGCTTATATCTGTTTTTCATCAAATTTTTCATCCACGATCCACGATCGTTTTTAGTAGAAGGTAGTCTCGCCATATTTTCTTCCTTTATACACAGACTCTTTCACCTCATCATCCCACCACACATCACGCTTTTTATCGTTCCCAATCTTATTCGTTCCAAACACTTCTTTCGCAGCCTCAATCATACTATCCCTAAGGTGCTGCCAATATTCTTCAACATACTCGCTCATCACTTTTAATCTATCATCAAGCTTATCGGATAGTACCCTTTCATATTCATTTCTGTTCCTTGCAGTTTCCAGCTTTTGATGCGACAAACCGCTGCAAGTTTGAACACTACGCGACGTCGTCGTAGTGAAAACAGACCCCTTATTCTGGTTATCACCAGAAAATAGTCCTTTCCCGGGTCGGCTCCTCTATGGGCTCTTGTGTTCATAACCTGCTTCTTGAGCCCGCTATTCACCAGGAATAAATCAATCATACCTCACCCTTTCTTTCCGACGTGTACTGATGGATCCTTTTGTGCTTAAATACGGTATTAGCTACAAAAATATCCTTTTCCATACACACTCCTAACACAATCCTACCAGCACGATTCACTCCATTATCTCCGTACTTGCCTAGAACAGTCTCAAATTCTGTTTGAGCGGTCCCGACCCATCCATTCATGTCTCCACACACAATAATTCTCTCATACTCTTCAACCGTCATTAGAACTTCTCTAACATCCTCCCAAAACTGCTCTAGTTGACCCAAACTGACAGAGGACACTGGGGCATACACCGCCAAAATAAAAATTCTCGTCAACCCTTGAGCCGCACCCAGAGCAGTGTGGGATTTACACATCTATACTTAGTCATACACTTACGTTTTATAACTAATCTAAATTTATTTTTCTGTTAATTGAGTGACTTCTTGAGGAAATTTATTATAAAAAGTAATATAAATATAATATACATAACAATGTTGCATAATTTAGTGGCTGTGAAATCATATGCTCGAAGCGCTTCTGCATCTGATACGATCACTAGTTTAGGTGCATTACATCTGGTATGCGGTATACTAACTGAATGGGGGATCTATTAGCATCCATTTTAAGTTCCTCCGTATTGCAAAAAGAACATTAAGCCATTGATTCCAATTTTATTGTATAAAATATAACGGTAGTAGATAAGTCAGCTCTAACGAAAATAAGGAAAAGGCGGTGAGCTCCAATGCATTTCGTAGGAGTTGTAATAGCCGCTCGAGCCTTCGATAAGCGCCGAAGACGACCACTGCGGTTGCTTTCGTGGTTATAAGTTCCTTATAACCAGTTTCGCCCCTGGGGGTGGATGGTTTACATAAAAAAAGCTTAACCGGTAAAAACTATACTTTTTAACCCTATTGGAAGTCCGAATTATCTAACAGTAGATATTTTTAAACACGCGTAATGGAATGCTGTCCGTGTAATTCCCATTACACGTGAGAAAAGGCGGTATTTTTTACACAAATACGGTAAGAATGCACATACTGCATAGTACGAACTGTTACTACTAGTAACAATACTAGTAGTAACAGTTTATATGCTGCTGGGCTAGTTAAGTAATTGATATGTAACAAATACAAGTTTCCAGTGCATTGATCAATTTTATTGAGAAAGGGGCTACTGCCTAGCTCTCTGTATAATTATTTAACATCTAAACCACCAATACTTGTTTGACTGCCCAAGCATTTATATAACAAAATAATATCAGCGATATGCGTACTGTATTATGATGTTATTTATAGCAACAAAGGAATTGGGACAGATGTTATGTCATCTCTTGCATCAAGTACATAACGCATACGTAATTTTAATGTCATTTAAAACAAAATATTATACCTAGTCATTTTTCAACCTTTTATCGTTGAAAAGGATATTTATAACATTGTGTGAATGAAAAAATTTACAATATCTCACTCAATGGCAATCGTTATCAATGAGACAAACATTACAGAGCTTTAATAATATAGTAGCAACATGTACCTACTTATGTAAAATTAAAAAAAAATCGTCAAATATAATCGATAAAAACACCCAAAAAATTAGGATCGATAAATCACAACAAAATTATATTTTATAACGAAAAAGCAATATTTGAAAAAAAATGTGCAATATAATATTCAAGAATTTAAAACTAGTTTATATTTAAGGCAAAAAGTTATTATTAATGCACAAAACTTTTGTGTTGTATAAACCTTGAATGTTACTATGGCAATGATAATACATATTTGGCAATGGATATCCAAAGAAATACACACAAACAAACGTAATACTTTAGAGTAAATGACTTTTTTTTAATAACCTAATTAAAAGATAGGTTCGGTTACCATTAACAAAACTGTGAAATAATATTCGAAATACAATGAAAAATATAAGAGTTATTCGCTTTTAAACTTTTGTAGTGGGAACAAGGTGGGGATAGTTTCGTCTCTGTCACTCCTAGTGCTGTCAAATGTCTTCATGTTATTGTGACGTCACAGCTATGTAATGCTATCTTCCTCTAGGTTATCCCCACTACTGAAATTCAAAACCCAATAACTGAATTTATGTCTTTCAATTTCAAATAGTTTTTTCGCAATTGCATTCAAAATTTTTATTATTTTAATACAATGTATAAAATCTGTTAGCTTCAAGAGCATTCATGTAGCCTATTTTACATACCAACATCAACAATTTGTGACAGCTAAAAAGAAATTGGAGCGAGCGAACTCAGTTACGGAAACTAACCGATTTATGTTGCATACAAAACGGCCTCGTTAACTGAGCTGCTATGGGAACTGTTGTGTAATTATCACTTACAAAGAAAATAAGGTAAGGATAACAAAGGAATAATCTTATTTTATACAAACTTTCCCAAACAAACGACAAAAAATGTGATAAAAACGAATTATACATTTTTCTTTAATGAACAATGTGCAGTTTTATTTCTTTTTCAACATATTGACACAAACGTAATAATATTAGAACTTCCAAATCACGTTTCGGTTATTACTCGACAAATATTGTGTATGAAATTATCATACCTAATACGATTTTAAATCAAAAAAGGAAAATATCAGATATGTTAGTAGTTTCTTGTGTATACACCATTGCATATGCACTCCATAAAATGTGTCCAATGGATTTAATTTGTTTAGTTTTTGATCAGTTATCTAATATATAAAAATCAATATTTGTTTATTCGTATTTTATGCGCTGCCAAGCGTTCATCCAATTTGCGATGTGGTATGGAATTAGGTTAAACCCCGGGGAAGGACAAAGGCTATTTTAAAAATAAAAATTGCGGAAGAAGTCGCGGGGATCAACTAGTAATTCATAAAAATGTCTTTTATTTTGTTACTAAAAAGGTTAAGTTACGAAAAAGGTTTGAAATTACAATCTTGTGTTGCTTTTTTCCTTTCTTTATGGCATGGCGCACAGTTTAGCGCATTTGCCAATGTCACGTATTAATAAGTAGAATCACACGTAAATTAGTTTATTCTTATCGTAAAACTCCTCAAGTAAAGTGATAGTAGGCTTTACTGAAGTTATAAAGGATTTCTTGGAAGAGCGTGAGAATTTCAGCTACACATGTTTATTTAGACCTATTCCATTCTTTTCACTTATACAGAACTTTAAAACACAATATCCTATCCTATCCTTTTGTAGTAGGTACTTTAAAACTCCCAAAAATGTAAAAAATAGAAAATCTAAACAAAATGTCAACCTCACTTCACTTCATAACGGCACAGATTAATTAGTTACTAACGTAAAATAACAGGTTGACAAACCATATTCAAAAGAAAAACAAAATTTTAATGCAAATTAGAATTATTTTTATACTGTAAATAATTTCAGTAATATTTAAAGTGAGAATCGACCGAATGAACTCAATCAGTGATTCTTCAAGACATTGACCGAGCATTACATAAGTCGGCGTGCGGACATGTGTGAGTAACCTGTAATTTGTATTATGCGTATGGTACACAGTGGGAGTTTTGAGGACATTGTTACCGGTGTTAAAGAATTCAAAACACTGTAAATAAGTATTGGGAATCACATGTCTGTTGTGCCGTAACATTATTTTGAGAAAGTGGCTTTAGAATTCAAAATCGTAATTAAAAATGTTATGGTTGAGAAATAAATCACTGGGCAACTTACAAGGTGTGAGAGAGTCAGAGAGTGAAAGTATTGAAAATCAAATCTACCGTCGGTTGGAAGTAACATAAGTATATCAACTGAGAAAAACCGGCAAGAATCTGTCTTCTTTTAAAGTTTTCTTATGTATTTGAATCTTTTATTTTTGGTTAAACGGACGCTACATACATAACGTGACCATTTTTTTTGCCTCAATCAGGGACGCGCTACCCTGATAGGTATAGGAGATAATGGTATGTATTAGGTACAATACATAAACGAAAATATTTTATACAGAACATATTTTTTATTAAGTAAGTAATGAAATTTATAAAGACAACACTACAAAAAAACTAAGCTTAAGTATGCAGTTGGAGACACTATTTATTATAATATATTTATTATAATATAGCTAAATTTAAAAATAATTTGACTATTTTGTTTCGATTATCCCAATCCGGGACATTTTCGGGAATACTCGGGACACCGGGACAGGCACTCTGAATTCGGGACAGTCCCGGATAATCCGGGACGTATGGTCACGTTATACATACGATTATGGTTAATTCAATTCTAAAAACATGTAGTTGCAAAAAAATGTGGTATAGTAATTATTAAGTCATTTGCTATTTCATTTTTGTAAAGAACATGTACAACTAATTTTTCGATTATGTTGAAACAAAGGCCTTGAATAAATCACATCATCCATTAGCGAAGTAAGTCATCAAAAACAAAAAATGCTGACGGTCGCCCACGAGCCACGATCTACGTGACGTTAAAACGTGACCGCGGTGGAACTACCCGGAACTGCTGGACATAAACATACGTGAACTGTTGAAAAAAATGTTTATAGACTCACTAGCTCTGCCCGTGACTACGTTCGCGAGATTATAAAGTTTGGTTGACTTTGACAAAATAATAAATAATAATAATAATATATACCTATATAAATGTTCCAGATAATTATCCCAATAAATATGATCCCAAAGTAGGACAAACATTAGGATTGTACTACGTTATGAGTTAAACGTACTAGGGGAGTTGCTCACAGTAACGCCCAGACTTCAAACCAATGTAGAAAAGTGTAGATTATTGGCATTTGTCATATTATTCTATTATACTAGCTTATTTTTCTACAAAGCAAACAGGGAATAAAATAGATAACGACAATTCGTATGGGAACTTTTAGATGGTTGGGATTTGAATGTAAATAGAGATCCCAAATACTAGGTATATAGGTAGGTACTATGTGCTAAATTTTATTGGAATTTATTTATTTATTGGGTGTAACGAATATTTTTTCGAGAACGAGTATTTTTTCAGTTCTATTGCTTTAGTTGCCAAAAAAAAAATGTTAGAGTTCTTTCTGTTACAGAATGAACCAACATTATTGTTTTATTATATTTATAGTTATACGTATGTGTATAGATAATTATAGTGTAGAGTAGAAACCTTGAGGTAGCTCATATAAGTTCAAAAAAATTGCTTGGGTTTTTCTAAGACATAATGATAGATATGAAGTTTATTTAGTGTGGACTGTATTACGGTCATAAATTTAAGTACTTATCTTTAAGTTACACGTAGATCTAAAATGATGATTACTTTATAAATCATTTATAAACAACAATTTAGTGAGTGAACAAATAAAAAATAAATAATATTGTCATATTAAGTAACCAGGGGGTAGACGGGACGGAATAAACGGAACGCCTAATCAAATGTCAGCATTCTCCACGAACACTTTCGTTAAGGTAAGCGACTGCTTTTGAAATTTTATTCCGTTAGTCTGTGGTTAGTATTAGTCTGGTTATTTTGTCTTTATAAGTTAGACTTGGTTTTTGCTATAAGTCATTTTTGCTCTGTAAATTTTCTTCGTCAGTCTTATATCACTCATTCTCATTTTTAAGTAAAGAGGAAAAAAGCATACGAGGAGAAAGAAGAAGTTCTGATTACGCTCCATTCGAGAGTGCACTGTTGTTGAAATGGCAGAAAAGCTGTTCCGAGAGGTGAGTACCGCAGAAATTCGAAGAGCTGATAGCATCGCTCCAAGGTTGGAGAGGCCCAAACGAAGAATGAAATGAAATGTAACAGGAAGTAGTTAATAGTAGTATAAAATAATATTTTTACGGCGAGTCACTATTTTGCGTCTAGAGCGAAACGAAGGATTCCAAAGTATAGAATCCTGAGCGCATCGAGAGATCTCAAGGTTAAAAAAAATATTATTGCTACAGAGTGATACACTCCACTTTTCATTCCCCTCTATGAGAGAAATAAATGACAGACGTTATTCGAACTGTAAAAGTATATTTTAAAAGATATTTTCTGGCTCGAGGTTTCCGCAATAAACATAGTATACCCGCTAGGTATACTAACTATGGTTTCCGACGCCCAGGACCTGACGCCGACAGGCCGACGCCATCAGCTACTAACATTTTTCATATAATATTTTCATTTGACCTCTTTGGTCTCAGAACATTAAAGATCAATAAATTCGTGTGCCTTATTCAAATTCATTTCTGTTCTCTAAAAATGTCTCTAAGAAAAAAGACCTATTTTCGTCGCACTTATTGAAGAACCAATCATCGTTTTTCTAATAGGTGGAATGAAGAGAACATTGTCAAATCCATAAAGTTTGTATGAGTGATACATACATACATAATATCTTCACGCTGTATCCCTAACGGGGTAGTCAGAGAGGACGGAGCGCCAAGTGTATAAGTAGGTATAAGTGATGCTTCATAATATCAAAAATTTACATATTGCAAAATTATTATAGCAAGTAATATATTATTAAGCAAGTAAATTCGAGCTTGACTGCACATCGAGTACAGTGTATGTAATTGTTATGAATTATGCTAATAAACAATAACAGTACATTCCTAAGCATCACAACATATACTTGACATAACAAAGCATGTATTAACCACGTGCGTAATAGTAATTCATGTTATGAAGCCAAGGACGGCCCCTTTCACTGTCAGACAGACTCATGGATAGCGAAATGCACGAAGCAAGGTCGCTTGCCTCCATAACTTGATTACACCTGTTTTGTGATCTCGGAGAAATTGTGTACGTCATTAATTTTCTTTCTAATGCTTTTGCTAAACATAACCATTTCAATAGAGAGACGGGTTTAATCTACATGCGAATGCCATTCTCAAATCCTTACGTTTAGTTGCAAATAGTTGCGTTAATATAGACAATTCTGTAGATACATATTTCACTCGAGAAATCTATATAATATTCTATCTTCATTATCGGGCAATACTCTTCTACTTGTGTACATGTAAATCTCTTTCAAAGTTTAGGAAATATGGATTTTTTAATATTATTAAAAAGGTCTTTTATGATTTTTCTTCTGTTCTGAAAATGGAGCAGTATTTAAGCAGGAGAACGCACTCTGAGGAGGTAGACGAATGTGAGAAAAACAACATCTCTTTACTTTCCATCGCTTTCATCACTGTACATTTACTGTTGTTATGTTTAAATATAGCAATCTTATGTATACTAGAAGGTGTGTACGATATCAAGATTTCAAGGGGAATGTCCTGCTTTAAAAAAAAAGAAAGAAAAAGATAAGAAAAAGTTCCTTAGGTCTGGGAAAGAAAGAAAAATATATGGACTATTCCAGTTGCCAATTTTCCTGCGCAGGTTGTAAAATTTGATCAAGTCAATATAAAGTAATGGTGCAACGATGACCTAGTAACCTATCATTATCTGGCATTGTCATTTATAATATCTAGTACGTAAAGTTAGAAGGGTCCTCAAGTGGTGATTTTGATTCCGGTTGGTCGTACACAATTAAATTGGAAGAAGGCTTCTCTAAATTGTTTTACTGTAGGTCTCAGAGGTCACTTCGTTGTGCAGTACTTTTTACCCATCGTACTCTTTTTTATAACCAAACAATTGCTGTCTTATTCTAGACATTAAAAACAAACAATGTAGCATAGTTGGAATATTTTATATTCTACGTTTGTTACAAATACCTATAATTAATAAATTGTTACTATTGCTGGCAAACAAAATAGATAAATGAAGCAACAGTTAAAAGAAGGTACACAATAATCGTTACACTTCTTTGTTCTGTCACGTATTTATACAGAAATAGATCATAAAATTGGATGCTGATTAATTTCACGTTACGAAATTCTGGTATCACAGCAATTGAGTCAGTGGACTTTGTTATGGAGTTGAGATGGCCAACAGTTATAGTGTTATTGAAACTTTCGATGTAGTAATTTGAACTCTAAATGTATTTTCCTGAAAAAATTATATTTGGTGTCCATAGCATAATTTTGGCCGCATATCCGCTTCTTGTATCCATGCCACATATAGTAGGTACTTGAATCATCGGATAATACATTCGAATTGATTGATTTTAATATTGCCATTTAAAACCGCGTTTTTATGGCGCAGGCGTGAAGTCACGGACGAAAACTAGTTCACCTTCGTGCATTGACGGACCTCCCCGATGGGAACCTATAAATACGTCTGTGGATTAATCTATGGATTTTCCTGGTGAGGCTTAGTTGAGAAGCGAATCACATGTTGATCAATAACTTTAAAACTTTGGGCGGAAGATAGCTAAAAAAATATATTAATTAAATATTTTATTTACATCTTAAAAACAAGAAAAGCGATTATAATCTGTGTCCGTGATGGACAGACTGTCATAGATTTTAGCTGTATCAACTCGTAACTTTGTGTTAATGTGTGCTGTTTTCTTCGTTTCTGACAATGAACTGCTTTTTTATTACAAAGGAATATCGTTTTTTTTGCAATTTAACCTATAAATAAAATAGCACCTATATCGATATAACGGTGGTCGGTAAGTCAAATTAGAGATTAAATTATTATTAAAACTCCAATGGAAAGGCTACCTAGCTATTTTCAAACGGCCCATTTACATACTTCTCATCATATCTGGTATTATATTCGTAAAAAAATGCCTGTGTACAGCAGTGGGAAGTGTGTAGACTGTTCTTCTTTTTGTATTTGTTAATTATTACAGATCAGAAGGTATTTCAATGTCTTTGTCTCGTAAAAAATAAAAAGAAACGTGCAGAAAATTTTCTTATTTTTCCATTCTTAAGATTAAATCCAAAGAACCTTTTTTAAAGTGCTCGGAATTATTTTTACTCTGTCAGAGGTTCCTATGATATTCATTTTCAACATTTTGACATTTGATATCAAAGAAACTAATATTATGAAAGGTACACCCGTAGTACCTTAACTACATCATATTTTATTAATATGGGTGTGGGTATAGTATGTACTTACATTTCGTGTGAAAGAATATCGTATAGCTCTGACGCCGACATCGGATATACAAGGATTATATGAATATTCTCTAAGGCTAGGTCAGGCTCTAACGTGCAATCCACGAAGTCTAAAAATATTATTTTTAATTTATTTATTGTCTTAATAATTGGAAAGTGAATTATTTAGAATAATTTACTTATTTACAAACTTATTTAGAAATACATACTTAGAATATTTTACTTATATACAAACCCGTGCAAAGCAACGTACTTTTATGAACAGGAACTATTATAAAATCGAAAAAAACCTCAGAGAATAGTAAAATCTTCTCTTGACAATTTAAAATGCTTTGTCTGCTGAACAACCGTTAAAGTAGGAAAAAGTCGAAGTATTGTTAATTTAACATATCGATGGAATAAATAATAGCTTTTTGTTAAATACAATTTTTATCTACGAAATGAATACGTAATCATATTTTCTGAGTATTTTTGTCAGGGACAGCAGTAACACAAAAAATAGGTGTCCCTACATTCACTATTGTAATCTTTTACCCGCGTTCATCTGAATTTGACCTAAGATCGTAGCATTGCGCTTTCCGCTTCGACGATATTTATGAACAATACTAATGAATAGTTCATACCTTTCACATATTCAAGTTTAAACTAAAATGTTTGAACGAGTTACTTAACAAAAGGCATAGGTAAAAAACTACTTATTATTTCAAGGTGTTTATTTTATACGGAAGGGGATATTGCTGAATAATTATAAAATTGTAAGGATTATGAAATTAGCTTGCATTAAATATATACATACAAACATACATATTTCATTAAATACATACATATACTTAATTGATGCAAGGTACCCAGAATTGCAAATGGCTCTTGATTTAACGTACCATGAACAGTAAAGAAAATAATGCGTCTTTTTATATTTATTTATATATTATATTTTTAGGGTTCCGTACCTTAAAAAGGAAAAATGACCCTTATAGGATCACTTCGTTGTCCGTCTGTCTGTCTGTCTGCCAAGACTATTTTTCTCAGAAATGCTAGGATATCAAGTTGAAATTAATATCGAATACGTTATGATACGTTTGTGATCCCTTGGAGCTGTAAAAAATCAAGCTTCTAGTGAACGCAATCAAAATATACGGGCGGGCAATTATGCCTTATATTTTAACAAGCACAAGTAAGGGAAAAAATGCGAAAATCGTTAATTCGTTAACCTATTTACCAATAGAAATACATAGAGAGTATGGGAGAACATATTTTTCGACTGCGAAGTTGAGTTACTTTTTGATTCCCACTTATATTTTATCGGTAAATACATTACACAAATACATTGTATGGTGGTACGAAACTCTCGGTGCGCGAATATGACTCGTACTTGACCGATTTTTTAAAATATTTTCGACCTTTATCTTGCAGTGATTAAAATGATGTAAGTACATAAGTGTTCGAAACTAAATATTATGGACTCATTTTTATTTGATATTACAATTTTTTTTTTATGGATTAAACACCCTAAAACCTGATGTTTAAAAATCGGTGACATGATCATTTGTTACATTAAAAGACTACTTAAGACAAACGAACAAGAATATGAATATGTTTCTGTCTAATCTGATCTGAATCTGTTTGTACAACAAAGTTCTGAATTTTGGACCGCTTAGCTCTTTAATCATTATAGAGTTGCGTCTTTGTGAATAGAAAAACATAATCAATTTGTTTATGTAATCAAGTTACTGCCGATCGGCTTATTTGATGTATACCTGTGTCACATTACAGTGAGGTCGGATTATTTTAGTTGCTTTACTCTTGAAGAACGCGACATGAAGTCTGTATATCTTTTATATCTACGGGTATAATAAAATGCGATGTAAATTGACGACGTCAATGCCCTTAACAGTCTAAAATAAGCGTAAATCGCAGGAAAGAGTAAATAAAAAAAGGAGTTTTCTGTATTTAGTATTCGTACAGCGATCTGCGGGACCCTCGCGTCTGTCAATCACGTTGAGTCGGGCACAACTACAAACGTTTGACCTTATAACAAGGTTGTTAACACTGCAGGCTTACCGGGAATCCGTACAAATTATGATAATCTTTGCACGTTGACCCGCATAGGTCGATGGAGTCGTGGCTTTGCTAAAATACGTACATAGAATAACATTATCAAATTTGCATGTGACTAAGTAACATGTTTGTATGTTTTTATTACTTAGGTACGTAATTTAAAAAAAAACAAAATATTCTTTCGTAACATTGCTTGTTATTACGGTTAATTCTGCCTTCTCGTGACTTGGGTGGGCACAACCTTAGACCAAAAGTTTGATAAAATATTTATTAAACAAATTCAATAAATGTTGTTAAGTATTTGCACACAATTATTCTGGATAGTATGTGTTTATTGAAATCCTAAAATCAACCGCAATATTATGGAAAATGATCCTTTTCTCAATGAGACTCTAAAATTAATTTAAAGATGAGAATGTAAAACTATATTATAAGACAGCAAAAACTTTACTATTTTCTGACAGACTACGTGATGATTAAAAAAACCTTTCTCGCCTCCTTTTGTTGCAATTAGAATAACTAAAAAGAACGGAGTAAGTTGTTAACAGTATTTTGCTGTCTAAACGTGATGACAAAGCTTTTTGATGGTGAAAGTTTCATGAAATTGTCCGATTTTCTTTAGGTTATATTCGTGAATTATTTAGAAAATTATATAAAAATTATCATTCTATTTTAATAAAAAGCAAATTTAATTTAGTAACTTGTGCAGATTTTCTTTACGAATTGCTTCTGAACAAACTATGTAAACCGCGCTGCCGGCCGAAGACCAATATCCACTAAAGAATGAGAAGGGGAGTGATCATACTGTACCACGCCAGTTCAGTGTAGATTGGTGTATCCTTTCGGAGACGAAGAAGACGGTGGCACGGTGGCAACGTATGCCCAGAACCGTCTGCCCTGTAGCCCTGGCCAGAGAATAAGTCTACGGTGTTGATCGTTCGTCGTAAGATGCCACTAAAGGGGTCTTCAGAATCGCAGCAGATCGGAGTGGGGACTCCACGCGACTAAGACTTCGAAGAGGAAGACAGTGTGTGTTGTCCTTGACGTCGTGATACTGCGAGGGTGCAGGCTTATATCACGGCCTCCTCTTCGTCCCTCGAATGAGTAAGGTGGGGTAAAAGCCTCACATAATCTAGTCCCTTCTACAGGTTTCTCTTGCATTCCTAAAAAGAAAGTATGCTAGTCGACTGTAGCACTGCGACTGTACGATACGATAGATACAAGAAGGGCCGCTTTATTTCCTTGAGATGTGCACCAGCACTGTAGCAGGACCGCTCTGGTATGTTCTGTAAAAGATTTCGGAGCCGAACACCACGGGAGTTTGGTAAGTAAAAGTCCACCATAATCTAGTAGTTGTCTACTGTTAGAGATTTAAGTCACGTTTAAAGCCTTTGATCTGATTTAACGATTACTATTATATTATACTAAGATCCAGCATTATGCTTTTCGAAGCATGGAGATGCTTCATGTCATGTGAATGTCATTGTATCACTCAACCAGTGGGTAATGGCGTTATGTAACATCAATGACCC